>OU015747.1:73348214-73394224 GCA_907169655.1 Acomys percivali
GTGTGTGTGTGTGTGTGTGTGTGTGTGTGTGTGTGTGTGTGTGTGTGCATGTTCATGCATGCATGCAGGTGCACATGTGCATGCATGCATGTGTGTGTGTGTGTGTGTGTGTATTTCAGAGAGTTCATGACTAAGTAGTCAGAAGACAACTTGTAGGAGTTGGGAGTCTGTTCTTTCCTGTTACCACAGGTAAGGTTTGACATCTAGCTCCTTTAAGTCCTGTGTCCAATCCCTAGAATTTTCCCAAAATTTTGAAACAAAGTTTTGGCTTGGCTAGGAGCTCACCCATTCTACCTATATGCAGGCAACCTGGTCACCAGAAATTGAAATGCCCCCATGTGGTCTCACCCTCGGTGCCCAGTTACAGAGGCTCAGTCCAATCAGGGTGGGCACCACAGACGCTTCTAGCCTTTGAACTTCTCAGCCTTACAGAGGACTGACAGATCCCAGACTAAGCAACCTCCCTTAGCCCAGGGTAGCAATGAAGGTAGTCGGTAAGCCCATCTCATTCCTGAAAAACATTGAGGATAACTTTTCTGTTCTATCCTCCTATTCAGGCCCTTCACTAACTTCTCTACTCACCCAACATCTTGCCACTTTCATGTATTCTTGCAGGACAATTTTTCACAATCTTTTCTGCTCATGTCTGACTGCCTGGCTCCTCATTCACTTTAGGATTAGCCCGTGCCTCTATAACTTCTGACAGCCATCTTCCCCTTTCCCTAGTCGCCTCACAGATCTCCACTCCAGACTGCCCTATTCCTACCCTACCAGAGCCATTTGACCCCAAAGTATGGGATATTTCCACACACGTGATTGCTACTCCTATCAGACAATCATTATCTGCCTTAAAGATTCCTCTTCCATCCGATCCAGATGCCAGTTTCCCAACTCTGAAACCCACCATCCGGGCCTTAAACCTATAATAACCTGCTTTTTATCTCAGGGACCTCTAATCCTTACTGACTCACCTTAAAACACTCATTCTTCCAGTTCATAAACCCTCCTGGGCCTATGGCTTAGTACAAGACCTTGGCCTCATTAATGAGACAGTTATTCCTACCTACCGTGTAGTTACTAACCATTATTAGCCTCCTCTCTAATATTCCTCCTACAACCTCCCACTTTACTCTCCTAGATATAAAAGATGCCTTCTTTACTGCTCCCTTTCATCCTGAACCATATTTTCTGTTTGCCTTCTCTTGGGAGGACCCTGCTGTTCATAGTGCAAAACAGCTTTCTTGGACAGTTCTCCGTCAGGGATTTTGCCTGGCTGGATATTTTTCCTCTGTAAAACTTAATTCTGCACACTTCTTTATTATGTAGATAGTATCTTACTCTGCAGCCCTTCCCTATCTCTGTCTCATAAAAACACTGTTTCACTCCTAAACAATCTTGGCTCCTTGGGTTTCCAAGTCTTTGCTTCAAAAGCTCATCTATGCTCTCCTGCTTTCCTTTACTCAGGTGTCCAACCCACTCCAGGGTATAGGATCTACAGCCACCAAATACAGTGGATCAGATTCTTTCATTTTTGAGCATGTTGAGATTCTTCAGATGCTGGATCCTCAATTTTGACATCACAGCAAAGCCACTGTACCAAGCAGCCAGAGAGACCTTGAAGGGGACACTAACCCAAGCAGCCACTGTCTACTATGATGTCTTTTTATGCCAGGATGCCTTCTTAACCTGCCCTGCTCAGGCACTCCTGGATTCCACCTGCTCCTACTATCTATAGGTTAGAGGGTAGGAGTGGTCACAGGTGTTTTAGCTCTTCCATAGGGCAGTAGTTTTCTTGTCAAAAGAGCTGGATCCCATTGTATGTAGATGGCAGCCAAGTTTGCAAACCCCAGCAGCAGCAATAGAACTCTTCAGGGAAGCCTTCAAAATCACCCTGTTCCATTCTATCACTGTGTTTTCCACTCATCACCTCTCAGACTTTCAGAGTAATTCTTCCCTCTGCCTCATCTGGCCTTCATAGGTCCAAGCTTTTCACCTCCTATTTCTAGAAACTTCCCCAAATTACTCTAACTTCCTATCCTGCCCTAAACCCTGTGACCCTCCTTTCTCCCACCTGCCTCTATTGCCTCTTCTCACTCATGGCCAGAAGTTGTGGAGGCCCTAAGCCTAGCAATACGTGGTCTTTCATACCAACCTTTCAAAGAACGAAAAGTTACCAACTTTGTGGATGGGAGCTCTCTCATAGACAGATCGGGTAATCGCCAAGCAGTTTATGCTGTTGCCACCTCTACAAAAATTGTTGCACAAACCACCTTCCTTTGGGGACCTCCTCACAGAAGGCTGAACTAATTCTTCTAACTAGGGCTCTCCAAATAGCTAAAGACCATCAGACTAACATCTAGACTGCTTCTAAATATGGTTTTTAATAGCCCAGGTACACTGTGCCATTTGAAAGAAAAGGGGCTTTCTCACCAGCAAGGGCACTCCCATTGTCAATGGGCCTCTTTTAGCCAAACTTTTGGAAGCTCCCAAACTCCTTGCAGAGGTGGCCATAATTCAATGCCAGGGACACAGACTTTTATAGACCCAGTGTCTCTGAGTAATGCCAGAGCTGATTCAGAAGGCTGGGGTTTGGGTTCCGGTGTTTCCAGACCTACAGGGTACATCCTCTTCCTGGCATCCTCCTACAAGCTTCAATACAAACTGGTCGGGGAATAACAAGCTCCGTGACAAAGGGGCTACAGAGAAGATGGATGTCTTTACCTGAATAACCATCTTATTCCTCCCCAAAGCAGACACATTCCACCATTTCTGACATTCATCGAGCCTACAAATTGGTCCCAAAACCCTATTCCAATTTCTAGAGCCTCTTTTCAATTCCACTGACCTCTGAGATCACATTTCACAGGTCCATGCTTCCTATCAGAGTTGTGCTAAGACCAACCCACAAGAGAATCTCCAGATACATCAGTTTCTGAAGCAGCTCTGAAGTCACCAATGAGGAGGGGACTGGCAGATTGACTTCACTCACATGCTCATTTCTATAAAAGCTCTGCTACCTCCTAACCCTTGTTGTCACTTTTACAGGTTGGATCGAGGCATTTCCCATCTCCAGGGAAACAACAGGGATGGTGGCTCAACTACTACTTAAACACATAATTTCTCTGTTTGGCATGCCGCACTTCATCCCAACAGGCAATGGTCCAGCCTTCACATCCAGGGTTACTGAGCTTGTGTCTGAAGATCTCAACAGCTCCTGTACACTTCACACCTGGTACCACCGATAATCCTCGAGGAAGGTTCAAAGAGCCAATGGACTGCTAAAACAAGAACTCACTAAGCTCTCCCTGGAACTCAGGTTATCTTGACCCTCTCTTCTTCCTATCACGTTGACCTACCTCCAAGCTGCCCCAGGTTCCTCTATGGCCAAGGCTTTTTTCAACTCCTATATGGGAGGCCATCCCTCCTCAGTCATCATTTTGCATCTTAGACTCCTCCACTGGCTAGGTACCTACACATCTAGCCCTCCTATGGTCCCTTCTTCTCTTGCATCCTGATTGATATCCGCCTGCTCCCAAGCCAGTAGACCCAACTATACCTGAGTCAACCCCACTGTTCCTAAGTACTCCTCAAACATTTATCTCCCAGGTCTCTAGAACTACAGTGGAAAGGACCATAAACAGTGATTTTCACCATGCCTTCAGCCGCCCAACACCTAGGACACCAGTGCTGGTGCCACCTCTCCATGATTAAGTGGGTACCTACTCAAGAAGAATGGTCTGTACAACAAGTGGAACACTCCACTCTCTGGTTCTCCAAATAGCCCCAGTGAGGGGGTAGGATGACCAAACCAGGACTGCTCCTCCTTCAATGTGTAGCTATCTCCTCTGTCCCAGTGTTTTGCCCCAATAATAGGAACCCTCACTCTCATTTGCCTATATTTACTTTATTCCCTGCCTCCTCCACCTTCGTGACAAACCTCCTACTGGGCACAGAGAAACCAACTCCTGACTCAAACACCCGACGCTACCCCTTTTCTGCCAGAAGTAGCTAGATATGAACAGGTCACCCATATATTCAGAGAGGTTGGGATGTTCAGTTGACATCTCCAGTTGCCCTCCTACACCCCCACGTAATCTGTTAAATCCTACTCCTTTCTCCAACCATGACCTTTGAAGGAAAGCCTCCACATTCCTGGCATTTCTGAGGACACCCAAACCCACTCATTTGGCGCCAATGGCTCTCCAAGTACAGCAGCCTGCAGACAGGTCATCTTCCTTCTCCTGCAATTCTTAAAATCTCTGCCAACCATACTCACAGTGTGACTTCCTGTGGCCTCATCCTTAAGGCTGCTGAATTCGCTTAGGAGCCTCAGTTCCTTTAATCTGGCTTCGGTTGGCTTATTTTGTTGGTGGAGATATCCCATCATCTGTCACATGATATTTTGCTTAAGATGCTTCTTTTATTCACTTGTATATACTTTATAGAGTCTATAATGTGTGCTTCCTGTAAATAAGGACTTGCTTTCATCCATCTCTAATGTAGAATCACAGTAGTTTTTGATCCTTGAGCAGAGTAGTATTAACATTTTCTGACATACACAGCAAGTACAGTGGAAATATATATAGAAAGAAGGCCCTTAACTCAGAACTCATTTCAAACAACCGAAACCTGTTGTATAAGCTCCATGTAATTTGGAATTCAGCCCTTTCTGATCATGTTAGGTCAACCTTTTTGGATCTATATAAAGTTTTATTTGTTAAAAACAAAACAAAACAAAATTAGAAGCTTGACTTTTTATTGTTATGAAAACATTTCCTTCTTTTATTATCTCAATATACATGTATAAATCATTAGCCTAGATATAATTAATCTCGATCTCCAAGACAATCATTGCCTACAACGTCTATTTTGAGGTTCATTCCATATCTTCAACTTAAGAATTCATCATTTGGAGTATGACTTTGACACGTACTCTCGTGCCTCATATTTGACCACATTCCCTAGAGGGGGAGACCTGGTGGCACTCAGAGGAGGGATAGCAGGCTACCAAGAAGAGATTTGATACCCTATGAGCATATAAAGGAGGAGGAAGTCCCCCTCAGTCACAGTCATAGGGGAGAGGAGTAAGGGGAAAATGGGAGAGAGGGAAGAATGGGAGGATACAAGGGATGGTATAATCATTGAGATATAACAAGAATAAATTAATTCAAAAATTATTTTGAACAAAAATAAATAATAATTAATAAAAAAGAATTCATCATTTACCTAAAATTAACACCAAACCCTTCATTATGTGATCATAATAAACTAAAAAAGAAAGAGAGAAAGAAAGAAAGAAAGAAAGAAAGAAAGAAAGAAAGGAAAATGCCCTTAGGATGAGGAGATATACCAGTGTGTAGAGTGCCTTCCTCACAAGAGGAAGATGTGGGTTTGCACATACATCACCCATGTAAAGCCAGATGCAACAACTCATGCTTGAAATCCCAGAATTTTACAGCCAAAATGGGAGACAGACTGGAGTGTCTCCAGAACCTCATGGCCAGTTAGTCTAAGGTACATTGTCAACCAAAAAGACATTCTATCTCAAACAAGATGAAAGGCAAGGAACACACACACACACACACACACACACACACACACACACACACATACACACACACAATTTCTCCCAAATATCATCTCCACTAGGCATATATATCTATATCTATATCTATATCTATATATATATATATATATATTTATATATATATATGTGTGTGTGTGTGTGTGTGTGTGTAAAATGATAATAAACACATACTATTTTAATGCCATATATACATACATGTATATATGATCCAATAGCTTATATTATTCAGGAGCACAATTTTCATAACAACAAAGTAGTAAAATCTGTTCACCAGAGCTAAATATTTATCATCAGAAGGTATCTTTGATTATTGTACACTATAACCAGCATCTTTTTTAAGTTTATCATCATCTCCATAGATGCTGAGACATATTTGTGAATAGCTATCAATGTCACCAAAAATATTTATTAGAAGGGAAAATATTAGTTTTATTTTCCTTTCTTAGCTTATGCTGTCTTGAAAATCTCAGTTGTCCTAAACTGTATACTTCTAGAAGAAATTTATGGGATTGTGTTTTGCTAGAATCTAAATTTATAAGTCCATGTCTTATGAAATTACATCAACATTTACTTTCTTGTGTTGATTCAGCTCTCATACTCACTGCAGGTCACTTTTTATATCACAATTTCAATTTAGATAGTCTCTGAATGTTCTTGGCATATGGCTTTCTTATTTCTCTATGGTGAGAATTGTGATCACTTTTTATTCAGTTTGCTAGAATCTACAATGTGTGCGATAAGTGACTATGAAGCTTTCAGTTTAGAAATTCACTTTTGATTCAGTTTACTAGAATTTACAATGCATAAGATGAGAAACTTTGAAGTTTTCAGCTTAGAAATTAACACCTCATTATTGTTGAGACACAATAGTTTTCTTGGCTCTTTGTTGCCTCTAAGCTCTTCTCTCAGCTGAGCCTCTAAGACAATATTTGGGTATGGGTACTTTGCTGTCAAAGTGCCGTTTTTCATATATAGCTGTGCCTTTTAATCTGGCTGCACTGCCATATCCTTGCTTTTATCTCAAGGATAATCCATTCCCTCAAGGATACAATTTCTATGCCTTTGTCTTTTACATGTCAGATTTCTCAAATGCACTTAAGCCACCAGGAGTAAGTAATTCCAGACAGGAGCATATATCTTCCTCAATGCATATTTGATTCTAACTTCTTTTATTGTTTCTCTTAACATTCTAATTCCTTTGGACATAGTTGATTTCCCATTCTGTTTCTGAATATCATATTATTAATTCTCAGCGAAGGTGTCTCTTTTATCTGTGATAGTAAAAACTTTGCCAAAATTGGTTTAAATAAAGGGGGTTTAGCACTTTACATGTTTGTAAATCCAAAAGTGTGGAAAGCTTAAAGGTTCTTTAAAAGAGTGGTTTTTTTCCATCATTCTTATGTGTATGTGTGTGGGGGGGGCGGTGTGCCTTGATGAAATTGTGAGTGCATATGTGTGGATGTCAGAATCCACTAGGTATTGGTTTTTGCTTTCCAACTTGTTTGAGACAGGATGACTTGTCTACTTTTACTTATGCTAGGCTAGGTTTGTCTTCTATCTCCTTCTCCCATCGTATCATAGAAGCACTGGGTATGTCCACTTGCTACCTTTTTGACTTTCTGTGGTTTCTAGGGATACAAACTTCAGTCCTTACGCTTGGGCTACAAACACTTTAACCTCTGAGCCTTCTGCCCAGACTCTATCAGAACAGTTATATGATACCTTGAGCACAGCCACTCTGTTCAACTTTCCTAACTACCAAACACAAAGACAGCTACCACCTTAATCCACAGGATGGTTCACTTCAATGAAGAATCTATATGATTACAGCCAACTTTTATTAAGAGGAGAAAACACTGCCACAGATAATACAGAAATAAGCCACAGTGAGAATACAGCCAGAGACGGTACAGTTTTTATCAATTCTCATCTCCTCACGTCTCAGAGAACATCATGAAGTAGGAAGATGTATGAGCTGCATGAGAGGAAGAGTGCTGTGAAATGGTCTCCTTTGGTCAAGGCTGCTGTACACAGGAACAGCTGACTTTTGTATATGAACATATGGGCAGAACATGAAGTTGGGAGGGAGGTGGAGTTGGAGGGAGGAGTGGAAATGTGTAATATGATCAAGATATGTGGTATACATGTAGGAAATCTTCAAATAATAAATGAACATATTATTTGAAAATATAGCACTTGCTTTTTAATGTGATTTGAAAATGTAGAGTATGTGGCTTTTCCCCTCGTATAAAAGATGCATGTTGTTGGATACATTACTGAACTAAGGAAAGTATAGACTCACCTGCTTCTGGGCCACAGGCTGAGGCTCACTGCTGAGTACACCATCAGTGTGTGTATGACAGCATGTCTTCTTTGAAACATCTCTCAAGTTCATTTGACAAAAGTTTACTCTTATTGCAATCTGGGCAGTGCTTTCCTTGCAAAAATTACAAGAATATGAGGTATCATTTCTCATATCTCATCGGAAGTGACAGAACATTTATTATGACTCTTCAAGTCAAAGCTCCACACCTCCCAAACTGAGTGAATTGTGAAACAGTCTTGTTGCATGTGACAGTTTGGAATGAAATGCTAATAACATTCAAAGAAAGATTTTTGAAGAGTGGTTATAATGAATTTAGCAGCTATTTCAATCAAAATGGCATCTATCATTTTATCCTTTGGCAGACTGAAATACAACTGGCAAGATGGCTGATGTCAGAGTACACGTACCTTATGGGTTTTAGGACATTATTAACCCCAAATATTTTTAAGATGAAGAAGTCTGAGAAAAGAACAAAAGTAAGGAGATCATTCTCATTTTGCCTTGGCCATTCTTCCTAAAGCGGATCTTACAACCTACTCAGGTTTCCTGAAAGTCTTCTAAAGTAAAACAAGAACCCTCATGTGCCTTCCTCATGCAGGAGAAGGGACTCTGTCATCTATCTCTCCTATTAGCTATGTATTTTCTATCTATCTATCTATCTATCTATCTATCTATCTATCTACGTATTTATCTCATAATAAATCTGAATAAACAAGCTTGTTCAGGTCTCAAAAATTCTCACTCTTAGCTCACCCTATGCACATTCAATTTGTGTGTATTTGCATTGATTATGTTGTATGTGCAAGTGCATGTGTACATGCGTGTCTGTGCATGTGGGGGCCATAGCACAAACTTAGGTGTTATCTACCTGTCTCTGAGAGACAGTTTTTTTTTTTATGGATTAAAGTAGGCTGAATGATCCATGAGCCTGAGGAGCCTGTCAGTACTTGAGTGTGCAGTATAGGGATTAAAAGCACACTCTACCATACTCACATTTTATATCTAGGGAATTCTGGGGCCTGAAATTCCTGGTGCTTGCAAAGCAAATTCTTTACTGGCTGAAATAACTTCTCAGCCCAAAATTATTTTTTAAATTAAGAGATGTCATAAGCGATAGGAATTACTTGTAACATTAAAGTATTGTATAAATAAGCAAAGATTTTTGACATATTGCTGCAGTGTTTAGCACATTTAAAACTGTGTGACATCTGGTATATCCGAATTTATCGCACATGTGCACAAATACCTACACTCATAGATGCACATTTGAACACACACACACACAAACATATGCATCCATGCAAAAAAGGTACAACTTGACAAGGTTCAAAATTAATTTCAAAAAATCAAAATTAAACAATTGAGTTTTTGTTCTAGCTTTGGTTTGGTACTGAGGAGATTCTTTAAAAACTTATTAGAGCTCATATCTCACTTTAGTTAGCTGTTTGGAGGGAGGTTCCCTTCTTTCTGACTCACAGATTCATATCTTTTAAAAGTTCCCCTTTTATATCCAGTGTGGATCCAAGGTTAATTACAATGAGATTAGCTGATTGAATTAAAAACATGGAACTGACTCTTGCAAGTTGTCTCTCTACTAGGCACAGAATTTTCAATGTTTTTTCTGTGTTCATCAATTAGCCTACTCTGGTTGGACAGTGAGTCCTAAGTATCTTCCTATCTCCCTCCGCTACTACTAAGATTTGAAGTATAAAATACCCTTCCTGATTTGTTTCAGTGAGTTCTAAGAATTGAACTCAGGGCTCGATGTTGTCAGGCAAGCAGTTTACTGACAGAGGTACTTCCCTAACCTCTATGTTTTCATTTTGTATTGAACTCATTACCACATTTATCAAGGTTGTCATTATCATTGTGATTATTTCTCTATACTCTAAAAAGGATAGTATGTGCGGTTGCCTGTATATCTATCTAGTAATTGTCTCACCATTCACAAAGAAGACAAACCTGTACTTCTGTCCAATTAATTATCAACATATTTCATGTGACACTTCAACTCCATGCACTTTGTGATTTTTTCATAAAGTTCTTCACATTTTATGGGAAGCAAATACCTGCACAGCTATTCAACACTGTAGAGCAAGTACATTCAGAAATTATCTGGCAGTCCCCTTGCAAGCATTGATTTCTCTTCCAAAGTATTTGCTCTTCAAATGAACTTCATCATATAGCCTTAATAAAAGTTAGAAGTTTTTGATAATTTTATAATTTTCACTCACATTGGGGAACCAGATACTTTTTGTGGTTCTGATTAAATACATTTAAAACCCAAGCCTTCTCAGAAATCAATTCAGACAAACCTACTGTTTTCAAATGTAAAAGCAACAGGGCTGGAAATTGCAAACAGTCACATCTTCAAGAACAGGATCTAGGAATAAAAACCAGTTTCTGCCCCAGTGTAAATGTTTCTCTCTGTGTTCAGCACTTCACTCAAGTATGAAGTGTCAATTCCAAATTTGAACTAATAATCATTTTTTAAATTTTATTAATTTATTCAGATTACAACTCAATTGTTATCCCAACACTTGTATCCTCCCATTTCTCCCTCCCTCCGGCTTTCACCCTATTCCTCTCCCCTAGGTCTATGACTAAGGGGAACCTCCTCCTCCACCAAATGGTCATAGCCACTCAAGTTTTATCTTGGTATCCTACTTATTCTTTCTTTGAGTGCCACCAGGCTTCCCCACCATGTGGAGGTGGTCAAATATGGAGCACTAGAGTTAGAATTAAGTACTCAGAAAAGGGACACTATGAATGAGAAAGCACTAATTTCCTTTTTCTTAATAATTTGTGGTGTGTGTGTACATTCATACATGAACACATGCATAGATGCCACAAACAATTTGTGAAAGAAGACAGTCTCAGATGTCTGCACCCTCCACTGTGTTTGAGATAGGTCTCTTTTTTTGTGCTACTGTATGTGTCAGAATAGCTGGACCTTGAGCTGTTGTTTCATCATAAGAACTCAGGGATTGTTGAAAATATTATACACTTCAGACACAGGACATGGAGGATTAAAGCTAGACCTTCCCTTAAAGCTTTCATTCTGGGAACCAGCTGTTATTACATGCAAAGTTGTTAGACAAGTTGCCAAGGGAGAAAGCCAATCAAAAGTCCTACTCAGCTGTAAAGACTATGGGACACTATGACCAATACAGCAACATATACCCAAGGGTATATACAGTGGTATTTATTTCTCATGAGTAACTAACAGCCACTCAACTGGAGTTAGGACTCTCTAAATAAAGGGTAATTCATACCTAATGATATAAATTTAGCCAATTACTTGGACCTGATGTCATGGACCTGAGAAGAAAACGTACTACTGCCACATTCCTAAACAAGTGGAATTTCCAACTACAGTCTAAATATTTATCCTTACAGGCACTGGTAAGCACAGCTCTCTATCTCTTAGATTTTCATCTAGGAGTGAGGCCTTGTGGAGCTTCTCTTATCCAAAATGTCATGCCCACTGCTGGTGCCACTGTTAATGCAATGATATTATTGAGATTTCATGGGTGCATATTCCCTGTCCTATATAGAGGATGCATGTGTAGAAGGTGTTATCTCAAAATAGATGTTACAGTTCTCTGGATCTTTAAACTCTCTTCAACCATGTCCCCAGAACTTTGTGTGTAAGCATTGCATATTAGTTGTATGAAATTGGTCTGCCACCTAATTGGTAATATGTTCTCTGTATTTTGACTAGGTGTGAATTTATGTAGTGGTCATTGTATGATGCATATCTAAGATTCTTTGATAGGAGATGAGAGATGAGACATGGAGGCCTCTGAAAATCCTAGCCACAAAAAGAACACTGTCTTTAGATACATTAGTAGTTACAGTCAGTGACCAAGTAATCATTGTCTGATCTAAATCTTAAATGGATGTTACTCGCTTCTGGGTTGATGATATAATTTAGAAAGACTGGAGAAAATACAAAAAATACTCTTTTAGTGAAAATGATAATGGTTTGGAAGAGGGTGGCACTAGAGCAAACTACTAGAATTTTTTCTCTCTCACTCTCCTTGTTATATACACTTATACATTCTTAGTGATACACAGTTGATGGCATATGATTGCATTAATTGATAGTTTTGGACTTATGTGTATATCATGATACCCTCTACTTAAGGAAAGCATTATGCACATCTATCAGCTCTAAATATTTTCTTTTATCCCTGCTTATATTCAGAATATTTTTGGTTTTCATTGGATTTTTGCTTTCTAAACTTTTTGTTAATGATAGCTTTGAACATACAACCTATTTTTAACAGTTTTAAGTGCACAATATAGTTGTATTTGCTACTTTATTCCATGATATGACAACTACACCTTTGAGTGGAGCTTAATTTAGCTGAAAGTATGATGGTGCAGCCTAGCATGTTGGGGATGATAAGGTGACAGAATTTTGAGATGCCTGGTCACACTGAATCCATAGTCACAAAAGAAGAGATGAATTTTGTGCTGTGCCTGCTTTCTTGTCACTGACCTAGCCTAAATTTCCCTTGTAGGTATGCCTGGGGCATGAGAAAACAAAACAGTGGGACTTAATGCTGGAATCCTGCAGTGCTCAGTAGGTACAACCTACTAATCCCATTCACTTGTGTTTGCATAATTGTTGAAACTATATAAGGTGTTGAAACTCCATGGATCAACAACTTTCAAAATGCTGTTCATATACCGTGCTAAGATAATGGAGTACACACCTGTTTTAATGACTCCTAAACAAAATAATTACTTTTATATTCACTTAAGCTGTTGTTTTGAAGTTATTTTATTTTTATAAAAGTTGGACAGTTTCAAATCATGAGAAAATCTTGACTCTTATTTGATCATAAAGTGTGGCTGATGACAATGGGTTTGATGAAAAAATTGTTTAATGAAATATAATTTATATTATTGTTTACTCTCAACCACTCTTAATATCCACAGAACTATAAAATCCAGGACGGAAAAGTATAGCCACTTATATTTCATTGACAGATATGTGATCCTGTCATCATATCTGCCAATGCTAATGCCGGGTGGTATGATCTCATAGAGTCAGCCTTTCTAACTACAGGCATGTGCCCCTTCTTCTCCAACATACACAGTGTTTATTTACTCCACTAGATTAGAGATACTCAATGCTCTCTTCTGTGTTTAGAACTCTAAACTTGTATAAACTCAAAACAGACTCTGATTATAACCCACACACATGCAGCCCTTTGCTGCTGGGTTTTCATACACCATCCTGAAAGTAGAAGTCAGATTCCCTTAGTTCCCTACAGGTACTGGAGATGGATTTGGTTCTTTTATAGAGCAGACCAGAACAAAGGATTCCATCTTCCCGTACTTTTGTCTTTTTTTTTTTTTTTTTGTACTATGGAATACTACTCAGCTATTAAAAACAAGGAAATCTCAAAATTTGTGGACAAATGGATGCGACTAGAAATGATAATAATGAGTGAGTTAATCCAGAAGCAGAAAGATTCACATAGTATATACTTACTTGTAACTGGGCACTAACCCAAAAGGCAGATCCTAAAAAGTCTTCACTTACCAGGAGATTGGGATAAATATGAGAGCATCTTAGAGTCTTAGACTCTAGGTAAAAGAAATATAGAAGGGGAAATAGAGGGACCCAGAGCATCCTAGAAACCTATAAGAAGAACATGGTGATGGGTGGATTGGGGCCCAGAGGGGTCTACTCAAACTATTGCACTAGCCAAGAACAATACAATAGTAAACACCAAACCCCTACTCTGATCTACTCAATGGACAGGACATTCTGATTGTAATCTTGATAGGATTCAGAGTCACTTTTGTGATCAACCAGTGGGCATACAGTGGGCATGTGTGTAATGGAGTTTCTAGGTTAAATAAGGTAGGAAGAAACACACCAATGTGGCTGATACCATACTACCATGGACTGGCAGCAGGTACTAAGTGAAATACAAAGCAAGCTGAGCACTAGCACCCAGATCTTCCTGCTTCCCCACCAGATGCAATTTGTACAGTTGCCCAACTCTTCTGTCATTATGGTGAATTATTTCTGTACTTTACTGAAGAGCCTGAAACCATGAGCCAAAGTAAATTACTTCTGCCCAGTATTTGGTCAAAGCACTGACATTACCTGAGAAATCACCCAAACTGGTGACTGGAGCTCCCCAGAGAGGGCCTCCGTAACTTGGAAAATGTCACTTTTTCACAGTCTTCCCTATTCTCTACAGAAAGTTCCTTTCTTTCCTCTATCTTCCTTGATTATCTCTATATATCTATGTTATCATGGTATAAAGACAAGACACTTCACATCCAAATAATATAGTGAATAATTAACTGTCCCTGTGAAAAGAAATGAAACAGACATCCATGACAATACTTCCTAATCTCCTACTTCAAAGGCTTATATGCCACAAAATTTAAAATCTATGAGAAATGGACAATTTTCTTGATCAGTTTCACATGCCAAACTTGAATCAAGACCAGATAAGCAAATTAAATAGTTCTATTCCACCTATAGAAATAGAAGCAGTCATTAAAAGTCTCCAAACCAAAAAAACCCAAACAAACAAACAAAACAAAACAAAAGAAAAACAAACAAACAAACAAACAAACAAAAACCCTCAGGGTCAGCACAGAATTAGACCAGAACTTCAAAGATGAGCTAGCACTGATATTCTTCAAGCTACTCCAAGAAATAGAAATGGATGGAACATTACCAAACTTATTCTATGAGGCCACAGTCACTTTGCTACCTAAGCCTCACTAACACCCAACAAAAAAGAGCATTTCACACCATTTTTTCTTACGAACATTGATGCAAAAATACTCAGTAAAATACTTGCAAACCAAATCCAAGGACATATGAAAAATATTCACCATGACCTAAGAGGCTTCATTCCAGGCATGCAGGGATGGTTTAATACACAGAAATCCATCAATGTAATCCACCATATATACAAACTGAAAGAAAAAGACCACATGATCATCTCTTTAGATGAAAAAAGCATTTGAAAAGATCCAAAACCCATTCATGTTTAATGTTTTGGAGAGATCAGCGATACAAAGCACATACCTAAACATAATAAAGGCAATATACAGCAAGTCAATAGGAGGGACTTACTCTGACATGAACTCTGTTGCTCCCTATTTGGCCACTTCCCCTTGGTGGGGAGACCTGGTGGTACTCAGAGGAAGAGTAAGCAGGCTATTAGGAAGAGACCTGATAGGCTGTGATCATATGGTAGGGGAGGAGGTCCCCTTCTGTCACAGACCTAGGGGAGAGGAATAAGATAAATAGGGAGGGAGAGAGGGAGAAATGGGAAGATATAAATGAAGAGATAACAGTTGAGATGTAATCTGAATAAATTACTTAAATAAAAATAAAATAAAATATGAAGGAGGAGCACAGATTTTCTTGGACCAGAGTGGCAGCGGTGGCAGCTGAGGATTGCAGCTGGGAACCCCCTGGCAGAGGCAACTGGCATTGTAACCGATGGGAATTGCTGCAAGAGAGGGGACTCAGTGCAAGGTTTGGGCCAGTGACCCTAGCTGAACTTGGTGCATGGTTTGGGCCCTGTGACTCAAGCTCAACTCGGCACCTGGCTCATGACCTGAGACCCAAACTGGACTCCGAGTGAAGTTTGACCCCCGAAACTCTAGCTGAGCTCGGCATGTGGTTTGGGCCCAGAGTTCCTAGCTGAGCTTGGTACATGGCTTGGGCCCAGAGTTCCTAGCTGAGCTTGGCATGCGGATCTGGCCCTGAGACGTGGGCTGGTCTCAGCATGCAGTATGGGGCCCAGAGCCCCTGGCTGAATTTTGTGCACAGTTTGGGCCTAGAGTCCCTAGCTGAATTTGACACATAGTTTGGGTACAGAGTCCCTAGCTGAGCTCAGTGCATGGTTTGGGCCTAGAGACTCTAGCTGAGCTTGGCACATGGTCCTGGTCCTGAGACTTTGGCTGGACTTGGCACGAGGTTTGGCCCCAGAGAACCCTGACTGAATTAAATGTTCAGTTTGGGTCCAGAGTCCCTAGCTGAGCTTGGTGGGCGGTTTGTGCCCTGAGACTCTAGCTGACCTCTGTGTACACCTTGGGCCCAGAGTCTCTACCTGAGCTTGGCGGGCAGTTGAGACCCAGAGATTCTAGCTGAGTTCAGCATGCGGTTTTGGTCCAGAGTCCCTGGCTGAACTTGTGGGGGGGGATCTTTGGGTCAAGTTAACCTAGCTGAACTTGGCAGGCAGTTTGGGCCCAGAGAATCTAGCTGGACTTGGCGGGAAGTTTGGGCCCAGAGACTCTACCTGAGCTTGGCGCATGGTCCCGGTCCTGAGACTCTGACTGGACTTGGCATGCTGATCGGGCCCAGAATCCCTAACTGAATTCGGTATGCAGTTTTGGTCCAGAGTCCCTGGCTGAGTTCGGTGCACAGTCCCGGCCCTGAGACTCTGGCTGAGCTTGGCACACAGCTTGGGCCAAGAATCTGTAGCTGAACTTGGTGGGCAGTTTGGGCACAGATACTTTAGTTAAGTTTGGCATGCAGTCCGGGCCCTAAGACTCTAGCTGAACTCGGGGACCTCATTGTGCAGTTTAGGCCTGAGACCCTGGTTAGACTCACTGCTACCTGGACTAAGTGTGTGGATTAGGCCCAGAGACCCATTTAGGTCCAGAGATGCAAACTGGACTCAGTGTGTGTTTGGTTTGGGCCCCATGACACTAACCTGGACTCTGTGAGTGGTCTGGGTCCTTAAACGCTACTGGGAACCACAGACCAGCGGAACTTCAAAGCTCTGGGACTAAGAAAATCTAAGGGAGTCAGGGAATAGAGTGGCCATTAGACCCCTTCCACCTGACCTGCTTTAGTCCCTGAAGAGCTCCAGTGCTAGAAGGGGACCCAGAAAGCTTTAGACATTTGCCCTCACCCAATGTACATTCAGAAACCCAGGATAATTACAAGACCCACAGTACAGGGGAGCTGGGGATCACTGGCAGAGAGACCAAAACTACAGGGCTAGCCTACTGCCATCCAGACCAGTGAAGCATCAGAGCTTCTGGCCTAGGGAAATCATGAGAAAACGGGTAAACCTATCATCAGACTCCCTCCACCCAACTCCAGAAGCTATCTGCCAAAAATAAAGACAGAAAGATGCCTAAAGGACAGCATAAAATCATATGCAAAAATACCCAAACACTACGGCATCTCCAGATCCCAGCTATCCCAAAGAAACAACCCAGAGAACTCAAACACAAAGGAAATACAAGAAAATGACATCAAATCCTTATTAATGATGATGATAATGGAGGAAACAAATAAATTTCATGATCAAATGCAGGAAGATGCAGCTGAACAAGTAAATAACATAAAAGAAGCCAGTAGAGAGGCACTGGAAAAAATTCAGGAAAATACAAACAACCAAATGAAGGAAATCAATAAAACCCTTCAATCTCTGAAGGCCTATAGAGAGGCAATGGAAGAAACTTAGGAATATACAAACAACCATATGAAAGAAATAAATATAACAGTTCAAGATCTGAAGATGAAAATGGACTCAATGATAAACATAGAAACAGAAGAAAATGGGAACATGATAGCTTAGAGAGGAAGGCAGGCAACACAGAGGTGAGCCTGTCTAATAGAATCCAAGATAAGGAGGAACGAATCTCAGGTCTAGAAGATACAATTATAGATCTTGAAGCAACCATTAGAGAAAATGCTAAATCTGGAAAAATCCTGACACAAAATATCCAAGAAATGAAGGACACCATAAAAAGAAGAAATCTGAGGATAATAGGCATTGAGGAAAGAGAAGATGCCAGGATCCAAGGTCCAGAAAATATTCTCAACAAAATCATAGAAGAAAACTTCTTCAATCTAAAGAAAGAGATGCCTATAAACATACAAGATGCCTACAGAACAACAAATAGAATAGACCAGAAAAGAAAACCTTCTCGTCACATAATAATCAAAACACAAAATATACAAAACAAAGAAAAATATTAAAAACTGCCAGGGAAAAGGGCCAAATAACATTTAATGGCAAACCTATCAGAATTATACCTGACTTCTCAGCAGGCCAAAAGGGCTTAGGCAGAAATCCTGCAAACCCTAAGAGACGACAGATGCCAGGCCAGACTACTTTACCCAGCAAAACTATCAAAATCATTGACGGAGAACACAAAATATTCCATGAACATGGAAACAGCCTAACTTTCCCTCAGTAGAAGAGTGGGTAAAGAAACTGTGGTACATTTATACTATGGAATACTACTCAGCTATTAAAAACAAGGAATTCCTGAAATTTTCTGACAAAAGGATGGAACTAAAAAGGATAATAACGAGTGAGTTAACCCAGAAGCAGAAAGACTCAAATGGTATATACTCACCTATAATTGGACTCTAGCCCAAGAGGCATATCCCATGAAAGTCTTCACTTACCAGAAAACTGGGATAGATGTGCAGACATCCTATTGGGACTCTAGGTGAGAGAAGTATGGGAGAATGAGGGAAAAAAGGATCCAGATGTTCCTAGAAACCTACAAGAAGAACATTATGACTGGTGAATTTGGGCCCAGGAGTTCTGCTCAAACTATGGCACCAACCAAGGACAATATGTGCAGTAAACATCAACCCCTAACCAGATCTAGCCAATGGACAGGAAATTCATCACAATTGAGTGGAGAGTGAGGACTGACTTCCACATTAACTCTGTTGCCCCATATTTGATGGGGAGGCCCAGTGGCACTCGGAGGAAGGATAGCAGGCTAGCAAGAAGAGACATGATACCCTATGATCATATACAGGCAGAGGAGGTTCCCTCCATCACAGTCATACAGGAGGGGAATAGGATGAAAGTGGGAGAGAGGCAAGAATTGGAGGATGCACAGGATGAGATAACAATTGAGATTTAATATGAGTGAATTAATAAAACAAGCAAACAAACAAAGAAAAAAAGTAACAAAAAGAACACTTCCTAATCAGTAACTTTTCTTTAGATATATAAAACTAAAACATCTATAGCTATCAGATACAGCAACATAAGTATTAGAAAAACAATTTATTTGAAATTCTAAACAACACTGCATTCATATCTTTCTAATGTCATCCCACAGTTTCCTATATACGCTTTGTGTCTGTAAACCCATTCTAATGTATTGTAATTGTTGGTGAGAGACTTCCATCTTTCATAGTTCCCAGGCTGTCAAACCACATCTTTTGCTCTGCAACTGTCTTAACACTGATCATGTGTGGTGTAGTTATTTCCTCTGAAGTGAAACACTTCCTATTATAGGAAGGTTTCTTAAGGTGCAGTAGGAAAACTAAACCATTCAAGGTCAATTCATAAGTTTTAGGAAGCCACTGAAACAAGATTGATAGATCCCCTGCTTGAAGTTTTATAAACAGTAACAATTGCTACGACAAAGAGACTCCCTGACTTGCAAGTCATGCAGAGAGCTCTAGATATTCAGCTGTTGTGAGTCCTTAGACATTCTGATGTGGATATAAAATACTTGTATTCTTGTAAGGAAACCTAATAAACCTCACTGTTTCAATATTCTAGAATTTGGCATCAGTGCACTATCCAAGGAAAATTGATTACTGTTCACATCTCCCCAAGAAAAGGTTGCACAGCCATATGTACTTAGACATTTAACAGACTAATCCATTTTGATTCCTTTACTTCTTTCAAGCTAGCACACACGCCCCTACTTCTGTTCTGCACTGTTTTGAGAAAGATAAAATTATGCAAGTACTTTGATATGCTGAGTCATATCAATGGCCCTGGTTACTTTTTTTACCTATGTTTGTTATTGTTTATTTTGAAAGTTAGGATAGGTGGAACTCAGTTTCCTCAACATCAATAGCCCCTTGAGAATGAGAAGTTCTGATGCCAACTGAGTGGATCCCACCAGCATCAGCCCACATTGGAGATGAGCCTCCTCTGTCTTCTGTGTTGTATTCATCAGTCTGGAAGTTTTCCTCTTTGCTCTCCTTCCTTTCTCAACCTATTTGCTGTGGCCAACTTAGTACTGTGAGGCCAAAGGTCCAGTGCATATTCCAGCCTCTTTTCTCAATCTCTACCTCACCTTTACTGAGACTTGAGCCCTGGCACTTACTCTATTGACTCTCTCTTTTGTGAAAATGGACAAGCACCTTTTTTATGGTTTAATAACTTTACCCAGAATTTATGGCATTATAAGGATTGATCAGTTCATGGATTTGTGGTTTTCAATTTTCCTGCTGCCTTTAATCAGAGATGCAAACCACACCAATTTCTTCCTTCCTGTCTCACAAGCAGAGAAATTTTATCTCTACTTAAACCCTGCAGCCAAAACCTCTGTCCTAAAATGTGTTTATCAAAGAAGATGGAAAGATGAAATAAAGGTATTGGTGTTCCTCTAGTCCTCTAGATCAATACCCTTACTTTACTGAGCAGAAAAGAGAAATCCAGGGAGGTGACATGCTTTACTTAAGCTCCACTAATGGCCAATGACAGATATCTAAGCTTTGAGAACATGGGCAAAGTCTTTATCCAGAACTCTATTTCTGCTCCTGAGTACCACTTTATTCTTCACAGTTGGTCCCAGGAGTTTACCTTCTCAGTGGGCTACTTAATTAGTATGAAATTCTGCACCTCCCAGGGGAAATACAAATGTGCTAATCTGAAAAATATGTATGAAATTGGGTTTCTGGGGAAGGCAGTTATGTGACCTCTAGTACTTCCTGGGAGCTTCATCTCTCTTCCTTTGGTGATGTGTGGAGTGTATGGGGGGGGGGTGCTCTCCTGTGCATACAAATGCATGTGGAGGACCTGGGTTGATATTGGAAAACTTCCTAATTTATTGTTTCCCTTATTCAGTAAGGCAATGTCTCTCAAACAATGCTAGAAGTCACCAATATAGCTACCATAGCCAGCCAGCTAAATGAAGGATCCCCTGTTTCTTTGGATCATCATGTCTACACAGCTTTTATTTTGATTCAATTAACAATCAAGAAAATTCCTCACAGATGTGTTAATAGGCCAATCTGATCTGGCAGTTCATAATTTGAGACATTCTTTTCAATGATTGTAAGCTGCATCAATTTAACTCTTCTTGCCAACTAAAATCATATCTAAAACCATGTACAGATGAAAGGAGTGAAGGACTCTATAATGTTGTCCATTGACCATGCATTGTGGAAGCCTCGCCTGTCACCATCTCTCTCTTTCTCTGTGTCTGTATGTTTATGTCTCTATCTTTGTCTCTCTCAATCACGCACACAAATACACACACACTCACATACACACTTGAGACTAAGAAGTGAAAGAACAAATTGGAGCAAAGAACACATTTAACATAATAGCTTCTTTTCTGCACAATTCATGTACACAGGTTTTAGTCCTGCACTAAGGTATGAATTTTATATGAATGCTCAAATTTTATTTTGTTCTCTAAAGCAATTTAATAATCAGAGACATTATCTCTCATAAGTAGATAAAGAGATATCTGAAGAGACATAATCAGTATAAACTAGTGTAAGTTGCCATTAGGCCAGTGGGAAGTTGAGAAAAAAATTCATCTAGTAGAGCTGCGGTGGTGAGATATAAAATTGGCATTTTTTTAGGTATGGCATAAAATTCTGAAAGAAGCAACCATAATCATATTTAGGAAACCAAGACTTCATGATATATGTATTCTGGCCCCTGTAATTTTACCCTTAGACATCTCTATTTGAATAGGGAAATACAGAAGTGTGAGTGAGTGAGTGAGTGTGTGTATGTGTATGTGTGTGTGTGTATACATATGTTTCTGTTGGTCACCATGCCTACCTATTTTAATACTGGTTTAGTTAACAATCAAGAAAAGTCCCCAGAGATGTTTGCCAATAGGCCAATATGACCAAGTAGTTTCTCAGTTGAGACCCTCATTTCAGATGAACCTAGGCTATATCAAGTTAACTGTTATAGCCAATGAAAATCATTCCAAAATTCATGTATATATGTATGTATGTATGCATATATATGAGTAGTATCTAATAAATTTTATAATTTATAAATTATACAGTGCAACATAGGGTGAGGCAGTATTTGGCTGGAATCCCAGCACTCCAGTTGGGGCTGAGACAAAAGGACATTGATTACAAGGGCAATCTAAACTGTGCAGTAAGATCCTATTTCAGAAAGAAAGGCATCATTGATAAAGCAAGATAGCACAAAATAATTCAGAAATTTTTCTAAAAGTTGCTTATGTTATAGCTTTTTACAAACTCTAGACATGAAAGGTTCTGAAGGATTTAATAAAGCAGTAGCATTAACAAATATATGCATGAAGGGTAAACAAATAGTAGATTTTATGAGTGTGGATGATAAATAACTGTCCAACACAAAAAATAAATATTTTCAAACAGCAATAAACAATTATTATATATTATTGTAGAATATATATATACTTTGGCCTGCCATGAAATTGTAGCTGGGAAGCTGTTTTCTGTTAATGCAAACTTCTCTAGGCTAATATTTTTCCCTTTTTCTTCAAGTTTCTGAAGAAAGCAACTTAAGAAGATATCAGAAGAGGGAAAGATGTCTCAAGTTTATGGATCACTAGGATTAACATAGTAAAAATGAATTTCTTAAAGAAAAGCAATCTATAGAGTCAATGCAATTACCATCAAAATATAAACGCCATTCTTCAACTCCACCAGATACTTAAAAAAGAATAAACTTAATTACCTGAGTATGCTGGGAGTGAAGGCTAGAAGCTTTCTAAATGAGAAGATGACAGAGACGACAGAGACAGTTTTCTACCTGAATAATCACTGAAAACTCTCTATAATGTTGAAGCATCTTCTTCAGCCTTCTGGCCCAATATATCTGACAAACATGTTTGTGAGGCAGGAACTATTGAGGACTTGCTTACCCTGTCTTGGCAGAGTTTGGCTGTCAATTCTGCCTGCATTCAAGTTTGCCATTTTTTTAGGCAGAATTCTGTCTGTTAGAAATGAGGACATTTGGCCCACTGGCTAGTTTGCCACATTTGAATCCATGTCCATAAGGAGGTTCTTTGATGCTCATTACCATCTTTGAGGTAGGCTGAGTGTTGCCAGGAGTTAACCTTTCTCATTGTCAGTGATTCTTGAAGACTAGATAGCTTAATTTTACAACGAAACTTAGTTGTTCAGGGGTTAAGATGCTTGTAGGTTTAGATAGATGTTTTAAGTTTATAATGACAAGATGTGAAGAAGGTTGATTTACATTTATAATTTTTGATACACCACAATAGGAAAGATATTTTCTTCAAGGCTGTCAAATAAAAAGAGCCAAAACGCTAAGAATGTAACATTTATATAATTCCTGATTGTTTCATGGTTCTTTTTGTTACAGGTAGTTTATGGTATATACATGTAATAATGTAAATGCATATGTAAAAAGTAAAAAAAATCTATTTAATTAATAAAAAACACTGTCCTTTATAGACCTTAAAAGAATAATTATAAACATCATATGAAGAAGAAGAAAAAAACAGAATACCGAAAACAATCCTATATAATAAAAGAACTTCTGTAGGTATCTCCATCCCTGACTTCAAGTTATATTAAAGAGCAATAATAATAAAACCCTGGAATTAGACTTGTTGATGGATAGAATTGAGTCAAAGACCCAGAAATAAACTTACAAACCAAAGGACACTTGAATTTTGGCGAAGAAGATAAAACCATACAGTGTGAAAAGAAAGTCTCTTCAATAAATTGTGCTGGTCTACCTGAATGTTTACATGTAAAAAAATAAAATATAATTAATCCATAATTATTACCATGCACAAAACTCAAGTTCTAATGGACTAAGAATGCAGCATAACACCAGATACACTAAATCTATTTAAAGAGAAAGTGGAACAGTAGAAAACTTCCTGAAAAGAACACCAATAGCCCCAGCTCTAAGATCAACAATTACTAAATGAAAGCAAAGAGCTTCTTTAAGGCAAAGGCTGTCAAGAGAATGAAATGATAGTCTATAGATTGGAAAAAGAACTTCACCAATCCTACATCTGACAAAGTGATGTTATCCAAAATATATAAAGAACTCAAGAAATTAAATTCCAACTAGTAAAATAATACAATTAAACATGGGGTACAGTCACTCTGAGATTCAATCTTATGCCTATTTTAATGGATAAGATAAAAAACTCAAGTGAGAGCAAATGATGGCAATTATGTGGAGAAAGTGGAGCACTCCTCTATTGCTGGTGGGAGTGCAAACTTTTACAATCACTTTGGAAATAAATCTGGTGCTTTCTCAGATAACTGGGAATAGTTCTACCTCAAGACCCAGCTATATTACTCATGAGCATTATCTAAAAGATGCTCTACCATATAATAAGAACACTTGCTAAAGTATGTCCATAGCATCATTATTCCTAATAGCCAGAATCTGGTAACAACCTAGATTTCCCTGGACAGAAAAATGGATAAAGAACCTGTGGTATATTTACATAATGGAATACTACTCAGCAATTAAAAACAGGAAATCATGAAATTCATAATCAAATGGATAGAACTAGAAAAGATCACCCTGAGTGAAGAAACCCAGACATAGAAAGACACACATGGTATGTACTCAATTATAAGAGGATTTTAGCTAATTAGTACTGGATAACATACCATAATTCAGACCCAAAGAAGATTAGTAACAAGGAGGATCCAAGGGAGGATACTCAAATCTCACTCAGAAGTGGAAGTAGAATAGACAGAGGTTGAAGAGAGGGAAGAAGGTAGGATAGAGAACGCAGACAAAAATGATGGTGGAGACTAGACCTTGGGAGAGCAGGGCTGAGTAACTTCAAAGGGAAAAGAAACCATAGGCTGGGGCATATATGTGACACGCTGGAGACCTAAGACAGGATTTGCTTCTGGCAGGATATGGAGGTGACATTAGCTGAGACTACTAGTAGCTGGAATATTTGAGAGTGAAGAGGACAACCCCTAGGTAGATAGGATTTCTAGTGGTGGAAAGGGAAAACAAAACCACCCACAAAAACTGTGATCCAAAATTTGCTCTGCCTGCAAGATGTACAGGGATAAAGATAGAGCAGAAATCGGTAAAGTGTCCACCCAATGCCTGGATCAACTTGAGACAAACTCCATGGGAGACATCAAATCCCTGACAGTATTAATGATACTTATCTATGCTGGCAGACACAAGCCACATTCCCTGAAGGTTCCACCCAGCAACTCATTGAAACAGATGCTAAGACTCCTAGGCAAACATTGGGCCAAGTATAGGAAGTCTTGTGGAATAGTGGGAGGATGTATAGAAGGACCTCATGGGGACAGGAGCTCCACCAGAAGACCAAAAGGTCCATCTAAACAGGTTTACAGTGTTTGAAACACCAAATCATGGACTGAATCTAGACCCCCTATGTTGATGTGGCTCATGGGCCGCTTGGTCTTCATGTGGATCCCCTACTAAGGGGAGCAGAGGCTGTATCTGACATAGGCTCTATTGCCTGCATTTTGATCACTTCTCTTTGGAGGTGGTGCCTTGCCAAGCCACAGGGGAAGATAATGTCCTTATTGCTGATGTTACTTGATAAGCTAGAGTGGCTTCTATCTAGCACACAAGTCCAATGGCTTACTCAAAACTATCTAACTTCCACTAAAGAGAATCTGATGCCCTCTTCTGTCCTGCTAAAGCGTCTGCATTACCAGCAAACCCCTTTCCTCCAACACAAAATCTTATATAGAAACCTTAACCATATATATATATATATATATATATATATATATATATATATAAGTTAAGAGTTTCTATGGCTGTGATGAAACATCATGCTAAGAACAATTTGGACCCACCCACACCAATCATTAATAACGAGAACATAGTAGAGACTTGCTTATAAAGAGATCTTATGGAGGCATTTGTAGGCTCAACTTTCTTAACAATTATATTTTATTATCAACTTATTAACTGCGTGTACCTCACTTCTAACCTGACTAACCTAAACAAGAGAAAAGGAGATTAAAGAAAGCAATAATGAGACCTTCTGGGTATCAGTTTAGAGGAAAGATTCTTCTGGCATAGTGAGCAGGATTTCTTCTGCTGGAACCTGGAACACCCAGAACCTAGAGCCTCAGCCAAACCCCTGAGCTCCAAAGCCTTCCCTTGAGCGGTTCTCTCTATGAGCATCTCGAAGTGTGTAGCAATGAACAGCCAAACAATCCCAAGTCTCCAAAGATGCTATCCTTCCTGTTTTTGGCTTACATTTATACCTCCTCTTAGAATTTATTGAAGGATGTTTTTCAGCTAGTAACAACAATCAATCTCCCCCAGAAGGTGGTTCGACTTCTAAGGGGAGAAACATCACCTTCTCTCTCATAAGTCTGTTCTTCATCCTACACTTGGGATCTAAACAAAAAACATGTTTATCTTTCCTTCAGAAATTTTCTTAATTGAGATTCCCTCTCCCTAATTGATTCTATCCTGAGTCATGATAACATACAACTAGCCAATACAATGATATAGATACAAACATGGCATAATGTTTTAAAAAGAAGCTTTTCCACTGACATCTCTGCTGTTTTATATTTGTTGCAAACTCATTTTCACATGAGTATTCATCATTGTGCAGGTTGTGTGTCAGTCCCTGCTGCAGTTCCCTTTGGCTTTTCATTTAATTCTCATCACAATCTTAGGAGATAAATATTAGTATAATGCTCATTTTAAGCATGAAGAATTTGCACCAATGCCTATGCAACACAGTTAATAAATTTGAGCTCAGAGATAGTTATTATAAAGAAATGTGCCTCAAGCATTTTAATTTTAACTACTTTAGCAGTCTTCTTTCTCTTACATATTATTATAAATGAATCAGACTCTTCTCACAGATGAGGCTATGTCTAAGGATACATGTTCTGCTGTGACCAGAGATGTCAGGGTCAGAGCGTGCACTCTGGCAGTAAAAATCACCCAGGGTTGGCCACCCATTCATAATAGCCCAGTTAAACAGACAAGCAATTATGAAGTGTAGATAAAAGAGACTTATTCATTGTAGCTACATTTAAAAGATGAAGGAAGAGGTCCAGTGACCTCTCATGGTCATATTTGGGAACCTTATATGAGACTTGGGTTTAAATAAAAGGCTGGAAAGGTATGTGACTAATTAGACTGATCAAGGTGGTTCTACCCCCCTTGTCTAGCTTCAGTCTCTCCTGCTAGGTGTCCTGACAGGATATCCTAACTGTGGAATCTCTTTTCAGGATACAAGTTCCTCCTCCAGCTGGCCGCAGACTTCAGCCTCTGCCTTTTCTGAGCATGAGACTGCAGGGGAAATTCCAATTCCTTGGAGTCTATTGTTCTGTAGTTTGATAGCCAAAATGAAGGGCACAATCATTTATTTAGAGCATACTTATTCTTGCCTAGGTAGTTTTGGCATATTAAATTTTGTGATTTATCACATTTCTACACAGGAGATTGAACAGATACCACTAACCCTTAGGGGAAAAACAAGTTTAGAGTTGGCAAATAGTTCAACATGTAAGAATGCTTTCAGTGCAAACATGACAAACTGAGTGTGAATTTGATCCATAACTCATATGCAAGAGCAGATGGGTGGCATGTATCTGTGACCTTAGCATCTGGCATGAAGCGGAGAGTCAGCAACAGAATCATCTCTATGCCTATGAGCAGTCAACCTGTAGCATGAGTACGAGCAGGAAAAACAATATGGATGTGCAGAGCTCACTCTAGGAACTGTTTTTCTGAACTCTACATGTGCACTGTGGCACATGTAGCACAAGAAGGCACACTTGCAGCAACACATTCATGCATCTGGGGGCACACACCCACAAACACACACACACAATAATTTTTTAAAATTTTATTTATTTGGTTATGTATCTAAGTGTATGGATTCTGTGCCTAGGGTGTATATTTGTGTACCATGTCTGTGTCTAGTGTACTCAAAGTACAGAAGAGGGTCACATCCATAGAGCCTGGAGATACAGAAAGTTGGAAGGTGTTGTGTGAGTACTAAAATCAGAATCAGGATACCTTTGAAAAGTAGCCCACATTATTAGCCACTGAGACTAGTTCTTAAACCTCATAAGTAAATTTTTGAAAATTCAAGGTAACTCTGCCAGGACAGAATAAACAAGTCCTCAACAGTTCCTACCTCACAAATATGTCTACATTAATATTGGCTCAAAAAGCTGAAGAAGATGCTCCAACATAATAGAAAGTTTTGGGTGACTGTTCAAGTAGAAAACTGTCTTTTTCATCTTCTCATTTGGAATGCTACTAACCTATACTCCTGGCATACTGAGGTAATCAAGTTTATTCCTTCTCATGTCTATGATGCGGTTGAAGACCAGGTAGCTTAGTTTTACAATGAAGCTTGGTGGTTTAGGGGTTAAGATGTTTTTTAGGTCTAGTTAGATGCTCTAAGCTGATAATGACAAGATGTGATGAAGATTGAATTACATTCAGAATTTTAGACACACCAAGATAGGAAACATGTTTTCTTCAAGGCTGTCAAATATAAATAGCCAAAACACTAAGAATGTAACTTCATATAATTCCTGATTGTGTCATGGTTCTTTTTGCTATAGGTAGTTTATTGCATATATGTGGAATAATATAAATATATATGTAAAAAATAAAATAAATAAATAAATTCTTTAAAAATTTGAAAAGAAACTTCAAGATAAAAAGTACATTTTAAAAACAATCCTGAAAGCACAAGCTTAGAATGGACTCCCATTCGATACTGGATACACAGTGCATCAGGGGTGGTGAGCCTTCTCATAGGCTCCATGGGTGGAGCTCTTCACCACAGACTTCTACAAAGAAACAACACCATCTTTTTAACTCCTATCTAAACCTACTGTTTTCCGACTCTCTTCCAGAACTGTATACTCCTTTCAGGCACATCTTCAAATATTTAATCCTGTTTCTGATTTGTTTGTTTTCTATATTTACATCCTCCTTATACCACCCAACATATGTCCTTTTTTAAATATATACACTCCATTAGTTCTGTTGATCTACAGAATCCTTTAACACACTCCCCTCAGGGCTACATGAAAATTTTCACTATTGAGCTTATCTGCATTTGTTCCTGTGTATGTGTGTGTGTGTGTGTGTGTGTGTGTGTGTGTGTGTGTGTTACAATGTGACCACAGTCTCCACTCTTCCTGGTTCTTCCCCCCACATCTTCTCTCTCCCTATCCACCCATTCCTCCTTAATTTTTCTTCAGAAATGGCAAGGCTCTAGCCTTTACCCTAACATATCAAACAGACATTGCATATAAGACTAAGCACCTTCTCTCCTCTTATGACTATATAAGGCAACTTAGTAGAAGGAATGGGCCCTCAAAGCAGGCAACAGAGTCAGAGACAGCTCCTGCTCCCACTGCTCAGAGTCCCACAAGAAAACCAAGCTACCCAACTGTGACATATGTGCAGATGGTCTAGGCCTGAGCCACTCTGGTTGAACGTTTTGCCTCTGTGAACCCTGATGATCACAGGATAGTTGAATCTCTGGGTTCTCTTGTGGCATCTTTAACGCTCTGGCTCCTGCAATGAAATCCCACCCTCTTCCACAGTATTTCCCAAGCGTCATCTAATATTTGACTATGGATCCCTTCATCTACTTCTATCAGTTACCAGTTTAAGCATCTCTGATGGCAATTGGAATATTCTCCAAAGGGATCTTGTGATCCATGTGATGCTAAAGATGGCCATGGGAGTCAAGTTGGCAAACACAGGGGAAATTTTTACTTGCTTCATGATGACGGCATTGTAACCAATTTTGTCAAAGGCTGAAAGATAAAAATCACTTATGAAGGCACATACCACAGACACATCATTTCTGAGATGCAACTTTTACTACATGATTCCTTAATTTTCTTGTGAATTAATTTTTATATTTTTCCATCTAGTGGCTACTAAAAAAGTTACTTTCTCCTCATCTTGACATGGAAATCTTATGATTTAATCTTTTGGATAGAAGGAGAAGATTGAAAGGGACTGTGCACACCTTCAATGACAGGGAAATAGATAACAATAGTTGGTGGTGGACTCTGGGTTGTCCTACTCAGTGCTCTAAAAACAAGATTTTGCCAGATTTGGTGGTGCACATCATTAATCCCAGCATTCCTGAGGCAGAGGCAGGCAGATCTCCAAGAGTGTGAGGCCAACCTGGTCTATAAATCAGGTCCAGTACAGCCAACGTTACTCAGAGAATCCGTGTCTAAAAAAAAAAAAATAGAAAAAAACTCACTAACAGCAAGATTGCAAGAAATGCAAGAAATGTAGGTGGTAGTACACTCTTGTTAGAACAACTCAAATCAGTACCAGAAATTTTATTTCAGGGACCAATGACATAGAAACAACCCTCTTTGGAGAAAACTTTTCAATATTGGGAATATGTAAATCCCTGTTCATGTTACTACTTTTTAATCTATTTATAACATTCTGAATTTTGGATAAAATTTGACTTCCTGGAAGTGTCCAATCTAAGGGAGGTAAAGAGGCTAAGATGATTAAGAAAAGAGAAATTTGATTCTCATGCCAAAGATGAAGTCACTGGCGTTCATCTCAGTTTTCTCTTTCTATAAAGAGTATATTCCTACCTTTTGTCAGTGCTTCCTATCTCAGAGACCACCATTACCCATCTACTTGACTCAAGCACCATAGGCATTTACTCAGGTATTTCAAGTCTCTCCTTGAATATCTTCCCTCTAATCAATCAATCTCTCTGTCTCTCTGTGTCTGTCTCTGTATCTCTCTGTGTCTGTCTCTGTCTCTCTGTGTCTGTCTCTGTCTCTCTGTCTCTCTGTCTCTCTGTCTCTCTCTCTCTCTCTCTCTCTCTCTCTCTCTCTCTGGTGTTATGTCTGATTTTCATATTCTGATATGGATAGGATTTATATCTCTGTGTCTTTCTATCTATCACATCTCTCTATCTGGCATTCTATAACCCATCTTTATCTATTGTGTATCTATGGATTATCATCTATCTATCTATCTATCTATCTATCTATCTATTTGTCTATTCTCAATCTGTGTGTGTGTGTGTTTGTGGGTGTGTGTGTGTAACTAGACTTCCATGGATAGATACTGTTCAATGTCATGTCAGCCTCTTCTCACTCTGGCTCTAAGAGCACTCATTCTGGTAGGAGCCCATCCCAGGCTTTGTATGAAATAGGATTGGGTTTTTAGTGTAAAACTGAACTGCAATCAGAAGGGTAGCCAATGTTAAATTGTTGCCAACCTATAGTTTCACAAATACCAAGGACTCCTCAAAACTGGGGCATTTGTATTTGATTCAATACATGCATTCACTGTTCATCAGAGTGCTAGCAACAAAGGCCCATTACTGAGGTAAAAGACAATCTTTATATTGAATATATCCATATCTAGCTGTCATCTTTCCCCCCGAATCTATTTCCTTGCTCAAAAATAGGAAATGTATACATTAATACAAATACTTTCTCCTTCACTCTTTGCACTCTTTGAGATTACTCTCTCTCTCTCTCTCTCTCTCTCTCTCTCTCTCTCTCTCATCCATTTCTCCTTTAATATACATATATCATGCACATATATGCAAGCACACTCATATTGTTGAATACACCTGTGTCAATTACAGCCACATATTTTTGTTTATTTACTCTTTCAATAGAGTAAGTGAAGTGTTGTATGAACTAGAAAAATTATAATATAGTCCTCTTATATTAGGTTTTAAGATATCAGCCGACTTCATGACTTGTTAACTCACAACACCCAGGAAGATAGGCTTGGCAAAAGTGATTCAGTTTGCCAAATTGGAAGCACCACTCTTGTTTATCTGAGATATAAAAGAGGCTGAAGTATGCAGGGTGAGTGCTCCATTGAACCCAAAGTTCCCACCACATGCTAAGTAATCCTGTCTCCCAGGGTCTAAGTTCACATCTGCTCCTGAAGATAAAATCTTTGCCCTATTACTTTGTTAAACCCCTACCTCCCCTTGTATCCAAATATGTACACATGCATGTGAAGGCTTGGGGTCAATAATAGTTTTCCTCCATCATTTTCTACATAAATATTTGGGACAATGTCTTTCACTAAATTTTAGTTCACCAATTTATCTCGAGTGGCTGGCAAAGAAATCCTCCTACCCTTTGTCCCTAGGACTGGAATTTCAAGCATGAAACTAAATCTTGCTTTTTAAAGTTGGTGCTGGAAACTTGATTCTGGCCCTCTTGCTTACAAAGCAAACATTTTATAATTTACACTGCCTCTCAAGTGCCCTTATTATTATTATTAGGCCTCTTACATATCCTAATTGATAAAAGAGTTATGTCATTGAGTGGTATGACTCATGGATGGAAGAACTCTCATTTGTACCAAGGCTTCCTCTATACTTTCAGGCTATTTATTAACTTGAAAGAAAGGAATTCTTATCTGGAGCTTCTTTGTAGCCATAGTATCAAATTAGGCATCTTGGAGACACTCAGAATAGATCCTGAAAGTCACTGTTTAGCAATCCTCCCCATTTCATTGAAATTTGTACCATCAGTTGCCATCTATGGGCAGGGGTTTATGCCTAGCACTACAGTATCAACTCCTTCCTCTGTGTTGTGGCATGCACAGAGGTATGGGTGCATAAGCAGGGGAGACAAGTAGACTAGAGATTTATGACTTAGTAGAAAATGCTATATTCATTCCCATAGAGGCTTCCTTATAGACAAAAATTGCACAGGAGAGTTCAACTGCACAAGAAGATCGCTGAAAAACAGTTGATGACCTGTTTTACTTGTCAACATGAGTTTTCACCCAGCTCCTCAAAGAAGGTCAAAAGGTCTAACCTACTCCACTCTGTGAACATTCACACACTCACACACCCACACACACACACCCACACACACACACACAAGGACATGGTTTATTGTCCTTTTCAACTTATCTCAGTAAAACTTTCAAAGTCTATATCTTCCTTTTTACTGCTATAGACGTTCATATTTATACCTGCCCATTTGCTATTTCACTACTGTAAATTTCTCTGATCAACCGGAGTATTTATAAATTAATTCTAAATCTTTTAGAGGCCTAACATGAGCCAAGTAATGAATTAGACTCCTGACAGACCCAAGGATAAATATAGTTACCACCTGTGTTAATATTTGAGAAAGTTTGTTCTTAACTGCCAAATAAGACTGGTTTATTATCTTTATATATGTTGTGAAAAATAAAGTAGAATAAAACATAACTTATAAGACTGATATAGAAGCTAAAGATATGGCTCAATTCTTAAGAGCACTTGTCTAGAAAATACCACCCATGCGCATCTTTTATTTTTTTCTGATTAAGCATTCCATCTTCTTTTTCCCTGTTTCTACATGGAGGCTAATAAGGATCTATACCTCCAGTTCATGGAACCTGACATCCTATTCTGGCTTTTGTAGGCAAAAGGAATATATGTAGTGCACTTACATACACTCATGAAAATATTCAGACAATAAAATGAAATAAATATATTTTTAAATTATGCAAACATTTTAAAACTTTATATATAGAACCTCACATTCACGGAGTCATAACAGAATTATCTTATTGTCCTATTTTGTGTTTATCTTTAATATATTAAAACCCCTAAGCTAGTGCTACCTATAGTCCCAACATTTACATAATGTGAGAGGACAGTGAGTGAAATCTGTATCAAGAAACAGAAAAATAGATCAAGAAACATTGGAATTGATTACCCAATGGAAAAATCCAGAAAGCATTTCTACTAAATCGTAATCATATTTGTTTGAAAAACAGCAAAAATAAAAAGTCTTCTAGATAACCACTGATCTAGAATAGCTTTCTCACAAGTGGGGGCATAGGTTAGCCAGTGAAGTCATCACTGTATGAGGAGCTGAGTTTGGATTCTCAATAGCAATGTGAAAAACCAGGTGTGCTGTAAGCATAGAAAGGAGCATCAGAGATAAGAAGATCCCTGTAGCTTGCTGGTTCACGAGCCTAAGCCCAAAGTCCATCAAGATCTGCCTCAAAGTAAGATAGAGAGCAATCGAAGAAGACATGTAACATGGCCCTCTGGTCTCCATGCTTATTTGCAAAAATGTGCATGCACACACCCACGCACATGTGCATACATACACACACACACATGAATACATGCACACATTTAAAATTCTCGCCCAAATTTTTCTAAAATGAACATGTGCCATTGTGCAAACTGGGTATACCCAACAGAAATAAAATAGTAAATAAATCCTTTTAACATAATTGTGCAAGGTAATAAAATACAAGATAAAAGGAATTCTCATCTTTTCTTCTGTCATTAACTTTGTTTGCCATGGGAAGTCTTACTGCTGTGACACTGGGACACACCTCTTATTAAAAATTAGAACAACAAGGCTAGAGAGATGTCTCGCAGTTAAACATGGGCATTGCTTCTTTCATATTACCTAAATTCAATTCTCATCACTAAGTTTGAAGAGCATAATAACCTTTAACTCCGTTTCTAGGAAATCTGATAGCTTTTCATGTCCTCCATTGGTACCAGAACTTAAGTGTTCATAGCTGCACAAGCAGACACACATAATTAAAAAATAAAAATATGTATTAAAAAGATTAGAACATGATATAATGATCTAGCTCTGTAATATCTTTGCCTAGCATGCAGGAAATCTTGAAGTCAATAACCAGCAGCAGATGGTGCATGCCTCTAGCCCCAGTATGTTGGAAGTAGATAAAAACAGGAATGTGTGAAGTTTAAAGTAATTTTCAGCTATGTAGTAAGTATGAAGCCCATCTGGGCTAAATGAGAACTACCGTCAAGATAAGCTGTAAGGTTTTGTTGAACACTGCTATTAAACAAGTAGGGAGAATGATGGCTACACCTCCATACTGCTGGAAAATGTGTGGTTGTTTCTGTCTGGAATTAAACACCTATAAATCTTGAATTCCATGAATTATGCACACACAGCATTGTGGAAATCTCAGTGTTGTAATGAAAGGACACAAACATGAAAGCGAAGTAACAAAGGATGTGGGTAGGGCTACATGGTTCCTTCTCTATAACGCTATGTCTAGAGAAAAGCAAATCAACATTGACATTCACAAAGGAAGTAACAACCTAAAAGTTAAATTAGCACGTATGTATCATGTAAGATTGTGTAGCTGTATAAAGAATGGATTGCTATCTACTGCTTTGAAGGAAATAGCAAAAGGGATATATTGGGTCTAGACTGATCAAACAATGCATAACTAAACATCCTATTTCTTAACTTTTATTTTATGGCTGTTGAACAGTGAAGTGAACTGTGTGTTTCCAATAGACCTTGTCTATAGTTTTGATTGTTTTTCTCAAAGGGACATCTAGAAAAAGCTAAAGGTATTGCTACAACTTGGAAGAAGGGTGCTAACATAGTATAGTTGTAGCTATGCAGAGCCAAAGAAGAAGTTCTCTGCTTTGTCTCTCTATACTGATAAACTGAGCATCCCTGAACTCAGAAATGAAGATGGAATGAATGAAATAAAGAGATGTATGTTGTGTGTAAAGAAAAATAAGTATACAATCTTTTTAAAAACTCCTAACAGCACACACACACACACACACACACACACACACACACACACACACACACATTTCACAAACAAGGCCAATTTTAATGAAATAAATAGCAATTAGTCTGGGCAAAACCTTGATAAAGGTTTTAAAGTAAAAAGAAACACGTGATTGCTACGTACTTTGAAACTTTGAGAGTTTTCTTCCCTCTCCCTACAGATAGTATGATGTTGTCATGTAGCCCAGGCTAGGTTCAAACACTCTATGGAACTTGACATGCCTATATGGTTCTAATCCTCATGACTTTTAATTGTGGCACTATAATTGTGAGCCATCATGCCTAGATTTAGTTTTAAATATATTTTATTAATTTATTCATATTACATCTCAATTGTTAGCTCATCCCTTGTATCCTCCCATTCCTCCCTCCCTCCCATTTTCCCCTTACTCTCCTCCCCTATGACTGTGACTGAGGGGGACCTCCTCCCCCCTGTATATGCTCATAGGGTATCAAATCTCTTCTTGGTAGCCTGCTATCCTTCCTCTGAGTGCCACCAGGTTTCCCCATCCAGGGGACATGGTCAAATATGGGGCACCAAAGTTTGTGTGAACGTTAGACCCTACTCTCCACATGGAAACAGTCTAAGTGTCCCTCAGTAGAAGAAAGGATAAAGAAACTGTGGTACATTTACACTGTGGAATACTACTCAGCTATTAAAAACAAGGAATTCCAGAAATTTGTGGACAAATGGATGAAACTAGAAATTATCATAATGAGTGAGTGAAGCAGAAAGAGTCAAATGATATGTATTCACTTATATCTGGACAGTAGCCCAAGGGGCATGTCCCATGAATGTCTTTATTTATCAGGAAAGTGGGACAGAGGGGAGGATATACTATTGGGACTCTAGGTGAGATAAGCATGGGAGAATGGGGAAATAGAAATATCCAGAGGGTCTTAGAAACCTAAAAGGAGAACATGATGATGGGCCAATCTGGGCCCAGGGGTCCTGGTCAAACTATAGCACCAGCCAAGAACAATATGTGCAGTAAACTTTGAACCTTTACCCAGATCTAGCCATGCCTAGATTTATACAGTACTGAGGATTTATCCTTCATATTGGAAAATACTTATACACTGAAAAACCTCCTCAGCCCATTGTTTTATTCATGCAGTAGAAAAGTAAGGGAAAAAGATTTATGATACTCTTCATTCTCTTAGTATTCTCGAGGAAACTAGTTGTTTGTACACATTTTTTGCCATTTTCGATCTCAATGCCCTGTAAATCCCTAAAGCAAAGAACAGTCATCTCTTTTGAGCTTCCTAATTGACAAGTATGTTACTCAGCAAGAAAAAGTATTTAAAATTTAAGGAATATTGAGGTGAGGAAACCAAAAGGTGGCTTGTCATTTATTCAACAATCTGAAGCTGATGATCTGTCATAGTAGGCAGTGTGCCAAATACCAGGGACAGAAAGGAAAATGGATATAACACCATGTCTCTTTTCAAAAGGTGGGTCATTTGCAATCAGGAAGGCTGAACAGACATTCTGTGTCGACTTGAAGAGGTGCTAGTAAGAAGAGATTATGGACTTGGCAGCTCATAGAATCACAGAGGAGACAAGCCTCTGGGTATGTCTGTGAGGCGTCGTCTAGAGGAAGCTAACTGAGATTGGAACACCAACACTGAGTGTGGGATGCTCTGTCCCATGGGCTAGAGTCCTGGAAGACAAAGCAGGAAAAAATGAACTTAGTACCAGCATTCATGTCTCTCTGTTCAATGCAGTATGACAACTGCTGCAAGATTCTGCTGCCATGCATCTCCACTGTGATGGGTTGGTCCCTCACACTGTGAACTGGAATCAACCTTCCTCTTAAAAAATTTTCTCAGATATTTTGTCACAACAGCGAGAAAAACAACTAATACAGAAGGATAATGTCTCCTCTATCCAGGGAAAGAATGCTTTAAGGAGTCCAAGGGGAAGATGTGGTACACCAAATATCATGTGAGTCCAAAAGTTACAGTAGGAGAAATACAACTAGGTAGCAAAGGTTGGCATGTAAAGAAGTGCAAGTTGGGAGAAGTATTTGCGATGCTCCCTGGTTTCAACCTTAAGACAAAGTATCTGTGTAATGGAGACTCCCATGGAACAATGTAAAACAAGGCCAGGATATTGGCCCTTTGTTCTATGAAAATCCCTTTCTTATTCTCAGAGAGTATGGCAGGCCTTAAAGTAAAACCACAGGCTGCTTTCCAAACTCTTCACTTGTTTATGGAAAATTTTAACAATTAATTTACAGTACTTTACACATTCTTTATGGATGATCAAGCCACTCCTGGAGCATAAAGAAGTGGCATTGTCTTCTCACTTCCTGGTCTATGAACTTCAGTTGGACTGTGAGACAGACCTTGGCATAGTTTTAGGAATCTCTCCCTCTATAAGCCATCCTTTGAGCTTGAACAGAGGCATTTTAAAGTGGTCTCTACTGTAACACAGTTTAAAGTTCAGATTTTATCATAGATTGAAACGTGCTGCCTCAAAGTAGAGTTATTTCGTGGACTGAGAGATTTGAGCAGAGGAAATTAAGCCAGGCCTCATGCTTGAACTCTTTCTCACCTTCTTCATTGTTTCACCCACCTGCCCTATAAATCTTCTAATGTGAGTTGAATAAGCTACCATGGCTCTTCTTCAAAGAAAATCACAAAGACCAAAACCCCATTTCCCCAAAGTAAGATATAAAACCCAGGAATGTTGGTGTCTTTCTTCTTCCAAGAAGGCCACCACTGGCACAGTAGTTGGGAGGGGGGAACACCATGTAGATCATTGAGGGGAGTTTGATGAAGACCTCCCTCCTTAGTAAGTTCTTGTTTATGTAACCATGGTAGAAGGAATGTCTAGAGATAGACTTGTGTCCATGGACTAGCATATTATTGATACAATGATCACCATGAAATTGACAGAAAGAAATAGGTGAAGCCCTATGAGCAACTCCAGGACAAGCCCATGTCCTGGAAAAAAATTTCACAATTCTGGCAGACTTATCAGACTTCCTTGCAGGAAAGAGCAGATAAGATAAAGATTATAGGCAGGACTACATCCCAAACTTGGATCATGACTCCATACTTATGCATACCACTGACTCTCTATTTTAACCTAGACCTTGTGTCAGTACCAGAAACGTAAACTAGGGGATGCCATTGTGCCTCTCTATTCATCTTTTCAGTGTAGACATGATAAATAAGTCTTTCTTTGCCTTTTAATTGAATTACTGAAGATAGATGGGCAAGTTTGGCTTGCTCAGGATCCCAGGACCCAGGATCTGTCTCTAGTGTTACATCACAACACTTCACATTTCTATATGCCTGCCTGTCCATAACTGAAGCTAAAAACCATCAAAATAAACACTTTACCTAAGGTTTTTTGAAGGCTTTCATGTCTCATATATATGTCTTAAATAAATACCTTCTACTGTCCTTTTCTATCTGTCTGAGCCTTACGAAGGAAGAGGGGATGTTTGTCTGCTCCTATGATACTATATTCAATCATCGACCTAGCAATGGAGGCCTGTCTGGTTTTTTGTTTGTTTGTTTGTTTGTTTGTTTGTTTTATTTTCCTTTTCTTGAACCCAGAATTTTTATAGTTGTGATGTTATCCTTGTCATTGACCAATCATGCTACTGAGAAGCAGAGACACTGAAATTCTGTGTTATCAATTAAATATTAAAAGTACACAATCTACTTTATTTCGCATTGAATCAATTTGGGGTTTTTGAAAAACTTCAGGTAATTTCTTCTGAAAAAAAACTCAGTGGATGAGGAGGTGCCACAGTTTGTGGCCTGAATGTCCTCAGAATCCCTGTTTCCATAGATTTGGTAAACACTTTGGCCCTTTGGGCAGGTAGTGGTACCATTAAGAGCTGGGGAACAGTCTTTGGTATCAGGTTGTACCTTTAAAGAGAATAACAGAAACTTCACACTTCTTTCCTTCTCTTATTCTATTTTTGTAAGCTAAATGACTTTTTCAGGTATCCACATTATAATGTGTTGCTTTACTACTGCCCCTCAAAAAGGTGACATATTTGTCATGTATGAAACTGTTCAAAATTATGAGTGGAAATAATCCGTTCCTTTTTTCTATATTTTCTGGGTCTAATGTACATATCTGTATACATTTTTTATGTATAGTTATAGACATTTGTTGATACATATGTACAAGAAGGCCATGGCTGATGTCAGCAATTATCCTGTGTCATTTTTCCACCTTCCTGGCATCATTCTATGGAGTGGAAACTCAGCATATATAAATTGTCCTCACAGAAGACTTGACAAGGATGTGGGAGAAGAAATGAGAACTATAGTGAGATGCCGGACAAAGATCAGCATTTTACAAAGATATTTTTAAACACCGAGAACCTGTTAGACTCAGAATAAATTAATACAATAAAATAAAATGACATCCTGTGATACTTGACACTGTATATAAATAGGGACTTCCAGGGTGCAAGCAATCATAGGCACAGTCTTTAAAGCCTAACTAACCACACTCCAGCTAGCAATGAGCAGATGTGTTCTGTGTTTTAGACAGAACTGTGGGCCACAACGCTCTAGTGTCTGAGTCTTTTAGTCCAGAGGAGACACTATTGTATAGAGCACAAAGTGTATCTGACATCAAGCCATCCAGCCACTCCACTGAACATTATCAGACCTGAAAACAGGCCATCTGACCGATCCGTGAAAGGATTCCCTTATTCTAAAAAGTGAGAGGTCTCAACCTATAGCCACTCACACATGAGCTACTCTCTATGACCAGTGAAGGACACAAGAAACTATTACCCAATGCCAGAGATAGCAAAATGACTCAAGACCAGTAGGGGAAAACATAAGCCAAAATAATATGTTATCTTCAGAACCCAGTTTTCCAAAGCTACCAGACCTGGAAACTCAAACACAACTGTGACACAAGAAAATGACCTAAAATCGTTCATAATGAAGATAATAATGGAGGAAATGAATAGGCTGTAAACCAATACAAGAAGATACAGCCAAGCCGATTGAGGACGATAGAGAGGCCAATGACAGAAGCCTATAGAGAGGAAATGAAGAAATCACTGGGAAAAAGTTAGAAATGTGCTAATAATCAGGTAAAGGAAATCAACAAAATGGTTCAAGATTTGAATATGAAAATGGAAACAATGATAAAAGCACAAATTGAGAAAAGCCTCTAAAGAGAGAACTTAGAGAAGAAAACAGGAAGTGCAGAGATAAGCATCACCAACAAAACACAAGAGATAGAGGAAAGAAACTCATGTTTAGAAGATACATTGGGAGAATTTGACACACTCATAAAAGAAAATGTTAAATTAAAAAATTTCCTGGCACAAAACATCCAAGAAATCAAAAACACCATAAAAAGATGAAACTAAAGAATAATAGGAACAAGATGTCCAGGTCCAAGGCCCAGCAAATATTTTCAACAAAATCATAGAAGAAAGTTTCCCCAAATTAAATAAAGACATGCCTATAAACATACAAGGGGCCTATGGAACACCCAATGGAGTAGACCATAAAAGAAAATCTTCCTGTTACACAAAAATCAAAACACAAAATGTACAAAACAAAGAAAAATACAAAGTTACCAAAGGAAAAAGACCTCTCAACCAACAAAAACAAAAACAAAACAAACAAACAAACAAACAAAAAACCCCAAGGCATGATGGTTTCAGTGCAGAATTCTACCAGACCTTCAAAGAAGAGGTAATACTGATCCTCTTCAAACTACTGAACAAAATAGAAATGGAAGGTATTAGGGTCTGGGTGATCTGCTGAAGAAAGACCCCAGGGCAGTATGCAAAAACAAAGAGTGTTTTTATTCTAGTATCCTAGGATCACCTCTCTCCTCTATAGGGCAACCCCAAAATGAGCAAGCCGACTCTATTTATAAACAGTTGGATGATTTGTGACAAGCTTTAGTTGATTGGTCAGAATTGAGTCAGAGTGTATGAGGGGATTCAGGTTTGGCTATTTGTTTGGTTACTGGGGAACTTTTGAGTCAATGAGGATTGGCTCTTACTCAGGAGTTGGCTTTTAATTTGACTGGATGGGGCTAACGGTGTTTTTTCCAAGGCCATGAAGTAGTAAATCATGGTACCTAGTCATTTTGTTCCTTATGCTGATCAGCTGCATATGAGCTGTTTATAACTTGTACTTTTTCTAAGAATTCTTAGAAACTTGGCCTAGTTAGGAAGAGTAAAAACCTGAAGCTTGTCGTGGAGTTGGTCCAGTCAAGCAAACTGGTGTCTTTTGAGGGGTGATGTCTGGGGTCCCTAGTGGAGGTCTCTTCAGAAAGAAAATTACAAAATTCATTCTATGAGGCCACAGTCACATTGACCCTTAAACCTCACAAAGGCCCAAAAAAGAAAGAAATTTTCAAACCAATTTCCCTTATTAACATTGATGCAAAAATACTCGATATAATATTCACAAACTGAATCCAAGAATACATCAAATGTATCATTCACAATTACCAAGTAGGCTTTATCACAGGCATGCAGGGATGAGTCAATATTTGGAAATCCATCCATATAATCCACCATATAAACAAAGTGAAAGAAAAATCTACATGATCATTTCCTTAGATGCTGTAAAAGCATTTGACAAAATCCAACATTCGTTCATGTTTGAAGTCTTGGAGAGATCAGGTATACAAAGCACACATCTAAACATAATAAAGGCTATATATAGCAAGACAATGCCAACATCAAGCTAAATGGAGAGAAACTCAAGGAAATATCACTAATATCAAAACGATTCTGAGATTTCATCTTTTTTTTATGAAAGGTAAAATACTATTCTCAAACTAAGGCACCAGCCAAGGACAACACAGGCGGTAAACTTTAAACCCCTACCCAGATCAAGCCAATGGTCAGAACAGTCTCCACACTTGAGTGGAGAGTGGGATATGACTTTCTCACGTACTCTGGTGCCTCACATTTGACTGTGTCCCCTGGAGGGGGGGACATGGTGGCACTCAGAGGAAGGACAGCAGGTTACCAAGAAGAGACTTGATACCCTATGAGCATATACAGGGGGAGGTAATCCCCATCAGGAACAGTCATAAGGGAGGGGAATAAGGGGAAACTGGGAGGGAGGGAAGAATGGGAGGATACAAGGGATGGGATAACCATTGAGATGTAACAAGAATAAATTAATAATAAAAAATGTAAAAATAAAATAAAAATAAAAAATAAAAATAAAAATACCTAAAAAATATTTCTATAATGCATTAAAAAAAATACAATCAGTTTTTTAATAAAAATGACTGCTGTATTAGAAGACATTTTATAACAGGTCCAAGTTCAAAAGCAAAATTAAGAGAATGTTGCTACAATAAGGAAAAACCATCTTTACTCATATTTTTAAAATTTTTGTCTTTGTTTTTATAGCAAGCATTACAGAATGCCACAACTATGGAATGTGTTTCTGAGTTCATTTTTTAAAAAGTCAATTAACTGCCGTAAAGGCTATCTGAAATCATGGCATTAACCTCATACATACTTTTTGATGCTAACATATTTCTAGTCATAAAATATGATGTATTTTCTTTTTTTGGTACAATATTTATTTATTTATTTATTTGTATGTTTGCTTGCATGTGCATGTGTGTATGTGTGCGTGTGCATACATGTGTGAGTGTATGTGTGTATGTGTGTGTGTGTGTGTGTGTGTGTGTGTGTGTGTTTTAGTATATTTCATGTTTGTTCAGTGTCTGAGAACCCCAGAGATCTGCAGTTACCCTATAGATGGCACCTCCCATCAGTCACTTCATCTACATCTCAGCTAATATCAGATTGCTGATCTCAGTATCACTGTGCTTCTCATCTTTACTATTAGCTCCAAACCATAAGGGTCATGAATGACACAAAGAAGGCATCAGGGTATAACACACAGAGGCAGGTTAAGTTTGGGATTGAGGTAACATAACACTCCTCTGAATGTAGAAAATGAAATATATATACATATTTATTTCAAAAATCTACTAGGCCTCCAGGAATAAGAGGTTACTGCCAGTTCAATTAAATGAATGTATTCTAGATAAAGAAACTGGTACATTTATAAAATGGAGTACTACTCAGCTATTAAAAACAAGGAAATCTTGAAAACTACAGGCAAATTTATGGAACTAGAAATGATCATCCTGAGAGAGGTAACCCAGACTGAGAAAGACATACATGGTATGTTCTCACTTATAAAAGAATTTTAGACCAACATAGATGTCCTTTGAGAGACTCTACCCAGTGGATGGTTGGGACAGATGCTGGGACTAGCTTCTGGAATCTGGGTGGAATGATGAGAGTGGTGTGGAACCCTAGGGGTTCAGGAGCCTCACAAGGAAACCATCAAAGCCTGGACCCAAGGATCCCACACAAATTGTTGCAGCAACCAAGGACAAATGCATACAATAAACCTAGATTCCTTGTTGAGATATTGCCAAAGGACAGTCCATTCTCTATGATTGTGGGCATAGTGGGAACTGATATGAACTCTGGCGCCCTCTATTTGATAACTTTTCCTTGGTTGTGTAGCCCAAATGCCACACAGCGGAAGAAGGTTATCTGGATGAGACCTGATAGACTGTGGTCATTTACTGGGGGAGGAGTTCTTCTTCTGGGAGAGGTCTATCAGATAGAAATGGGGTAAAGAGGGAGGGAGGGTGGGACTGGGAAGATACAAGCAAGGGGATAACAATAGTGACATATCTGAATAAATTATAATAAGTTAAAATAAATAAAAAAAAGAAGAGGGCTGAGTTTGTACCTCTACTAGCTGGCTCCTTGCCTAGGTTCAATCACACAAGCTTCTTTCCTCTTGTCTGTTACTTTCCTGAACAGTGAAGATATATCATTATGAATACAACTTATGAAAAAAAGCATGTGATTAGGGATTAGTTTATAATTTCAGAGGCTGAGTCTATGACTATCATGATGGGGGACATGGCAGCAGGCAAGCAAAATCTGTTCCACAAATGGAGTCGGACAGGGGGGCACCTGCTGTGAGCATTTTCAAATTCAAAGCCTAACCCTGGCTCAAAGACCCCTGGTGATACATTTCCTCCAAGGCTACAACTATTACAACAAAGAACACATCTCCAAATTCCATAATTCCACTAACTAGGGACCAAGCATTTCAATATCTGAGCATATGGGGGCATTGTCACCCAAAATACTGCACATTGGGAAACAACTGTCAGTGTGGTTGACTGCAGAGAGAGCGGCTGCTACTTTATAGCTCTGAAGTCAAGGTTCTTGGTGTGGTTGACTGCAGAGACTGGCTGCTATTCTGTAGCGCTGAAGTCAAGGTCCTTGAAGACACTTGACACTGACCTTGAAGTCATTCTTTATCTTTCTTAATGAAAGTTTCCCTAAATCCCATGAGGCCCTTGCCAATTTTCTAATAGGAACATTGTTTGAAAATATCTAAAAATATAACATTCTTCTTTAAAAAGCTTTCTGAAATAGCCATTAGGGAAATTGATGACTGTTTTCTTTTCTCACTTTATCCAAGTGCTCATTACTCTAAGGAATCTGAACAGCAAAGGGGAGTGTGGAGGAAGGGAGGGAATGAAGCTATAACAGGAAATTATGATTCTAGCAAGTCATGACCTTTCTTTCAGGAAGGATGGAGAAATAAAAGTTATTAGTAGGAAAGCATGAATTTATCCACTGTCCAGGAAGTACCACACATATGCATCTTTTATTTTTTCTCACCAAGCATAGCCTCTTCTTTGTCTCTTTTTTTCTGAAACAGGAAATAAACTGTTACACAGTCATATGTGTGTCCATACATGAATGTATGTGTTGTATGAAAACATTAAATACATCTCCACTTAGGCTCTTTTTCAGACATCTCAGCATGCATCTTTTATCATCTTATATAATTTCAATATTCCTGAGAACCACTTCATAAATGCAATTTTTTTGATGGGAGGAAGTGAGTCCATAGTTACAATGAGTTTGTTATAGAGTTCTTATATGTAAATTCCTTTATCCAACTTTAGTATTCATATTAGTTAAGTGATGTAAATTCTTTGCAGATAAAGACTGCCTAAAACACTATGCAATAAAGTCTTCCATTCATCTTATAAAATAAAAAGCACTTGTTGGGTCTAGAAAGATGGTTCTGAGAATGTGAGGACTTGGTAGGTAAGCAAGAGTACCTCAGTTTTAATCCCCAAAACCTACATACAAGCTGAACATGGATAGCCTGAAGACCCAAAACCGACGGTGAGCACAGGAAATTACAAAAAGCTCACTTTATATCTAACCTAGTTGAAATGATGAGCTTCATGTTAAAGAAGAGTTCTTGTAAAAGAAAGAAAGAAAAGATAGAAAGAGCAAAAGAGAAATGGGGAGCCCAGTAGAAGGCTCTGAAGGTAATAGCTATTGTGGTACTTGGATGTCAGTGTGTGTTTGGTCTTGGATTCCCATGATAAAAGGATAAAACATCCAACCTCCACATATATACCTTGGCATGTCTCTCTCTCTCTCTCTCTCTCTCTCTCTCTCTCTCTCTCTCTCTCT
>OU015747.1:73394234-73434677 GCA_907169655.1 Acomys percivali
TCTCTCTCTCTCTCTCTCTCTCTCTCTCTCTCTCTCTCTCTCTCTCTCTCTCTCAATCTATCTCTTCCCCTCCCTCCCTCTCTCTTTCTCTCTCTCTCACACACACATACTCACACACACAGGGAATTTGACAAAGTTTGCTTACACTTTTTCAGTTTGAATGTTACAATCATGTTACAAATCCCCCTACCCTTGGGATTCCAGTGAATGACTTTTAAAAGGTCCTGTGAGCTCCCACCACTTTGTCTAAGTGATCGCAATTTTCTCTAAGTGGTGACCCCCTCAAGCTATCTGCAGGATAAATACTCATTGCGGCTTTCATACTATTTGAGTCTGGGGTCTATCCTTCCGTGCTTTTTGGACCTTAACACCCACACCCACACCCACACCACACTACCAAGTACCATAATCTAGATTATGATTTTATTTTTTTTACTAGTAGCTAGACACAGTTCAGAGAGACTTCTTTATCTCCACCAACACTAGAAAAAATGTTTTGACAAAATGCCATTTTTTACACATTTTTATTGAAAAATAAAATAATTCATATTACATCTCATTTGTTATACCACCCCATGCATCCTCCCATTCCTCCCTCCCCCCGCTTTCACCCCATTCCCCTTCCCTATGATTGTGACTGAGGGGAACCTCCTCCCCCTGAATATTATGCTAGGATATCAAGTCTCTTCTTGGTAGTCTGCTATCTTTCCTCCTAGCGCCATCGGTCCTCCCCATCAAGGGGACATGGCCAAATATGGGGCACCAGAGTTCACGTGAAAGTCAGCCCCCCTGTCTCCACTTAACTGTGGAAAATATTCTGTCCCTTGGCTAGATCTGGGAAGGGTGGTGGGAATGCAGACTAGTGCAGCCACTTTGGAAATCTGTCTGGTGCTATCTCAGAAAACTGGGAATAGGGCTTCCTCAAGACCCAGCTATTCCACTCCTCAGAATATACCCAGAAGATGCTCCACCACACAAGAAAGACATATGCTCAACTATTTTCATACCAGCCTTATTCATAATAGCCAGAACATGGAAACAGCCTAAGTGTCCCTCAGTAGGAGAATGGATAAAGAAACTGTGGTACATTTATAAGATGCCATTTCTAAATCCAAGACTATGAAAATGAGCAAGGAGGAGTAGGTCCAGCAAGCAGATATTATCTCCTTTCATTCTCTGATAGTAGCACCACATCTTTGCAAGAGATAGTGCAGGGTACCTGCTGTCAGCCTATGCCTGTGTGAAACTGATGTCACTCACCATGCTGCTTAAAGGTCTTTGTTGCTGAGATCTGGCCATCCAAAATAGTTCTGGCTATCACCACTACTTGTATAATGAGTATGTGGCCATAACAACTTAAATCTCGACTTTCCTAGAACCACTAGAGGAGAAAGTGATGCCTTTTATCCTGGATACTCAGTCAGTCTATAATTGTGGGAATGGTTTACAATTAGTGCTGTGGTTGGAATGTGAAAGGTTTACCACAGGCTCAAGTGCTGAATGCTTGGACTCCTGTTTGTAATACTATTTAAGAAGGTAGAGTCTTCTAACAGCATATCAATGGGTGCTGGATTTTACGTTTTATAGGACAATCACATTTTCAGATGTCTCTTTCTCCTCCCATCTTCTGCTTACTGACTAGTGATGTGATGTGATAGACCAGGCCCTGCTGCCATGCTTTCCTCACTATTATGGACTCCAGTTCCTCTAGAGCTGTCTGAAAAGCTTTAAGCTGCTTTAGTCATAGTATTTATTAATACCAATAGAAAAGAAACTATAACAATTAGTTCACCTCCATATAGAATGAACTTTATGGCAGAGAAGCAGACAAGGGGGTAAGAATGAGTGACTGAGGAAGAAGGAAAGAGAAAGAAAAATAGAGTGGTAGAGTGGTGGGATGATGGAGCAAGGGAAGTCAAGATTTCTCATTTCATTCTGTTGCTTTGATTCATTTTTTGGCCTAAGGCAACCAGAAGAAGGTTTATTTCATCTTACAATTCTAGACCATAGTCCAGCAATGAGGAAATGGAAGCATCTGAGACCACTTGGGAACGGGATGGAGTCCACGCATGAGTGCCTGAGACATTCTCCCCAGGCACCTCTAATGAGATGTGTTTGGGTCTGAGTTTTCTCAGAACCTGTTCCTTCTGTTCTACTTTTCCATTCCCCATTTTTTATTTTATATTTTCTATACCAGATGTCAGCACAATGTAATCATTTTGGAGAAATTGTTCTTGGACCTCCAGTCTGGGTCCATTGCTAAAAATTTGAGCACTCCATTCACCAAGTATTTCTATTTTTAGCATAGTAATTATAATTCCTTATGATTCCAATGCTTGCTAAATTATTTTCTTAATTATTTTCACTAACAGAACATGCAATTTATAAAATCAGAGACATTGTCTATCTTGATCACAGAGCATCCTTCCAGCCTAAATAGAACGGGCTTTGAGGATGATGAGGATGATGATGGAGATGGTAACCGAGACTTATTTGGGTCTTTGAGCCTCAAAAAACTTTTTATTGGTTATTTAAAATTCTTTTCAACAGTCCATATTTTTCTATCACAAAATGCTGAAAGTATTATGTAATGTTTTAATGTTATATATAAATAAACAGTAGTAAAAGTTTTTTTTTTCTTCTAAATGAAACATCAATCTTGATGTTCATCTGTTTCAATCTTAAAAAACTCATTCTGTACCAGGAACCCTTCTTAGTAGCCACTGGCCTCTGCCCTAAATTCCTAGGAATCTGCACCAGAATGGTGTAACTGCTTTGACATAATTAACCATTTGTCCCGGCTTCTATTAAACCCTATGCCACTGTATATAAGGAGTATGATCACTTTTGTCCTTCTGCAGAGGGGAAGAGAGACAGATCCTTATGTAGCTGAGGTGAGTGAAACAGTTTCTCATGAAGCTGAAACTTCCAAAGAAATGAGATCATTTGGATTTTTACCTGTAATAACCTTTCCCTTATCCCATTCTTTGTTTCATAAATCTGTTTCCTTTCTAGCTGTTTTTAATATGTGCAGCTAATTACAATTACAAAGACAAGTCTCTGGTCATATCTCTGCAGTCTGGAACTCCATACCAACCTCAGAAGATGGGTTCAACATTTCAGTGGCTGCTGACATAGGGAGGCTGCCTCTTCATCTACTGGAAGCATATGCACAAGGGTTTGCAAAGTGTCTCTATCTGTGTTTGCAAAATCTCCATTTAAAAATGCTTTGTGCCTGAATACACAGACTTATATGCAAATGTCCTCAGAGCATTGGGCTCAATGTGCACACAGCTCCTACTCTACTTGAGTCAGTTCTATAAAATGATACTCACAGGAGAATGGGGCATTACCACAGGACATGTGATTTTTGCCATGTAGCCCCAGGCTCCTGGCAGCAGAGAAGAAGTCACATAGCCCACAGAGGCACTGGTCGGCACCAGCCAATCCCAGTTGGGGTCACATAACAAGTTGCTCCTGGTCCCACTGGGAAAGATGAGACAATCACCCACTAATGCAACCATATATGTCCTAATGTCTCTAGACTGTACCTCCTTTAATAGGCCATTCAGCCCCAGCCTATTCAGTTATTCCCTGTATTTGCTTCTTAGCCAGACCAATCAAATTAGAAGATAGCATATCCTCTTAGAAGTCCCCTAGTTCTCTATAAAAGGGTTTAAGCTCCTTTGGCCTGGTTGCTGCTATTTTGTATGGATATTCGACCCCTGCATGCAGGCTGTTTCTTCAGAATAAATGTTCCTTGTTTTTACATACTATTTCAGTCTGAGGTCTCTTAGTTACTGTCTCCCTCTTCCATGTATACATGGAAAACAAACAAACTCCTGTTCACCCTACATAGCTAGCAATGCTGGTAAATATAATTTTACTAAAGTCCATCTTTGTGAGACCAGATCTCTTTAAAGATCATACATGAGGAATTGCTTATAGGAGCATAGGAGACCTCAAAAGAAATTCATCATTGTAAAAACCAAACCTATCGTGGATGATGACCTCATGGAAGTAGCTACTGAACACTGCCTTCAATGAACCATCTATTACTTCCTTTTAATCTCCAAAATTCACTGGCAGTTTAGGATGCAGGTGGAGCTATAAAAGCTGCAATCTCATGTGAGGGTCTGCTGAGTCTTATCCATCTACTAGTGAGTGTCACTTACTCCACTACCAACATTATAGACCCGACTTCCTCTGTATTGTTCTAATCCAGTTTCCAAGGCTACTGGATGTTCAGTCGTGTTATGACCTGAGGAAAAGGTTGCATACAATAGCTAGTGGAAAACAGGTCATGGTCGATTTAGTCTAATTTCAAACAGAAAAGCTGGGGAATGACCAACCAGTAGGTAGGGACTTGCCCTTTATTAAAGGCAAATATCAATAGTGTTTAGTCAGAATACTAAGAGCAAATCTAGGATTCAATTCCAGGGAAGACAAGCTGAGCAATGGAAAGATGAGATTCAATCCAGCAATTCAGTGGCAGGGTGTATTTCACTAAGTGCAAGTGCAAGTTTAGAGGCTTGGAAATGAAGTTGTCCTCACAATGTTGGCTTTCTTATGTAAAATGAATTCTATGCCTTCCCAATGAAAAGCTACCTGCACACTCAGAAATTAATAAAGGAAAAATCTCTTTAATATAGCATGAGCCTGGCTCCAGCTGATGCAGAAAAATTTGCTAGCTTATGTACACCATAGTCTATATATTTCACATATGATGCCATCCTTAAATCTTTCTCAGATTCCAGCTCCAGGTTACACTTTGAACAATTTAAACAGAGATAGGAGTCAGATGGATCTACATAGCAAAAATGTTGCTAGAATTATTTCTTAAGCACACCAGTGTTGTTCTTTTCAAATAATTGTTAAAGTGTTTTTTCTTGCTAATCTGGCAGAATTATGCTTTTACTGATAAAGGTACAGGGAACTTAATGGTGATTTTGACCCAGTGCTATCACGTTAAGCTATCCCATTGAGTCATATTCTTTGATACAAGGAGGGGTCTAAAGGCAGGTTGTAGGTCAAGGTTGTCTCCTCTTATTGTGATGTAGGAGCCTACCTAAAGGTCAATCTTGGTGAGTAATCATTAGCAGAAAAATTGTAAGCAACTCTTAACTTCAGTTATGGTACAAAATTCTCTTTCCTAGAGTATCTAGCAAGCCTGATTGGTATGCTATGATGAGGCATATTAAAGGAAGCTTCCTTTAGCTAAATTCTAATTTGTATACATTAATTTTTGCTAAGCAAATTTCTAGTAAATCCTTCACAGCATCAATTTTATTACTTCAAGTTTCTCCTGCATAACTTAGATCCAGAATCACATAGATAGTTAAGGTTTTAAACCTACAGATATGGAACCCAGCAACCTTGTACAAAACATATGAAAAGAACAGGAGACATCCATTCATGCACTCATTCAGGAGGACATGAGGAGGGATGCCAAGTGTAAAGTTTGAGTTTCTTCTTCTGTTGCTTTCCCCCTTAATTTTTGAGGCAGGTTCTTCCACTGAATGTGGATCTCACTAATTCAGTTAGTTAGGGTGGGTAACCAATCAGCCTCAAGGATCCTTTACCTGCCTGACTGAAAGCTGAGGTTGAAGGTAACAGCTCACACTGTTGTTTTCAATGGAAACAAGGAATACAAAAAAGAGTTCTCATATTTGTGGAGTAAGCATTTGCCCATTGTGCTATTTTCTCCAATTAATTAATTAATTTTATTCAAAGCAACAAATATTACAGGCAATACTTACTGGGATGCTATAACAAAATACTACAGACTGAATGTCTTAATCTATAGATACGTTGTTGCATTTCTAAAGGTGTGAATTGAGGCTCAACGTCACAATGACTAAGCTTATGTGGAAACCTCTTTCCTTTGTATGTAGCGGCTTTATACCTGTGTCCTCCCTATTTCTTCCTCTTCTTGCTAAATTAAATCTTCACTTAACAATGGTCTTTGAGCTAAGGACTTGTTTCCACACATAGTCACATTAAGAGTGCTTCAATATGTAAATGTGATATTTAGGGCACACAATTAGTCCATAACAGTCCACACCAGTTTAATTTTCCCTTAAGGTGTTACTTGTAGACTCCCCATACCCTGAAGTAGAGCTTTAGGGTTCACACACAAATCAGTCACTTGAAGTATGATGACAAAATTTCAAGAGAATTTGTAAGTGTCCAAGGCTGGGAGTTGGATGAGTTAGTAAATTTCTTTGACATGACAATCTGTGTGTTCTTTCCCTTTTAGTTGCAAAAAAAGCCAAGTATGGTGGCCCATTCCTATAATCTCAGCTTTGGGGAGAAGGAGACCAGGATGCTTGGGACTTTTGACCTGCCAGTCTAGCTAAATCAGTAAGTTTTTTCCTTCAGTGAATGACCACATCTAAAAAATAAGGTAGATATCAGTTGAAGAATGGCATCATAAATTATCCGCTGGCCTCCACATCTAAGCATACACATATGCTTATAAACTTATAACACACATGCACACACACTCATACACATACAGAGAGAAAGGGAGAGGTATAGACAGAGACAGAGACAGAGACAGAGAGACCACACAGGTACAATGTGAAACAAAGAAATGCAAAAGGTAGACCGTGCTCTAGTAAGAGCTTCTGATACAGGTTTACAGCGTGCTTTTAGTGAATAGCACATGAAGGTGTGCCCTGCCTGTTTTAAACAAAATGGTGTAAGAGGAAGTGTCAGAAAGAATGAAGAGTAGTAAGCCAGTTGATCTGTCTATTGTAAAATGATGGTTTATGTAATAAAATAAAGGTCATTTTCCTAATAAAGATTTAATTTCATTAAAATAGCCAATTACAGCACTTAAGCATAAATATTTCATTAATGGATATGTGTGGAATGCAAATGTGATGGGAAAGGACAGAATGAATAGCAAAATATTACACAGATTGGAAATGATGCAATACTTTAAGAGGTTTATCAATATTACACTTTACTGGGCAAATACAGCTGTCCAATTTTTGGAGATTATATACTGCCTCTACAAAAATAAAGATTCACTGACTATCAAGTGCAAGCATCATGCAGTCCATCATCCAAGCAAAAGAGCTGTCCTTGTAAAGTGTGGCCTGGAAACAAATGTTCTTAGGTGTAATACCTTCTTCAGAAAGCACATAAAAAATAAATGCACTTATTTCTTTTTCTTTTTAAAATATTTTAATTACATTTCTTTATTCATTTATTTATTGTGGAAGTGGAACATTCATGTCAGAAAGAGAGAGAGAGAGAGAGAGAGAGAGAGAGAGAGAGAGAGAGAGAGAGAGAGAGAAAGTGTGTGTAGAAGTCAGAGGACATCTGCAAACATTTGCTTCCTCTTTCTGTTATGTGAGGCCCAGATATAAAACAAAGGTTATCAGTCTTGGCAGCAGATGACTTTACTCACTGACCTATCTTGACAACCTAAATTTTATTTTATTTTATTTTTTTCCATCATGATTTCCTTTGTATTTTCTTTTTTTATTTTATTAATTTATTCTTGTTACATCTCTATGGTTATCCCATCCCTTGTATCCTACCATTCTTCCCTCCCTCCCATTTTCCCCTTATTCCCCTCCCCTACGACTGTTCCTGAGAGGGATTACCTCCCCCTGTATATACTCATAGGGTATCAAGTCTCTTCTCAGTGACCTGCTGTCCTTCCTCTGAGTGCCACTAGGTCTCCCCCTCCAGGGGACATAGTCAAATGTGAGGCACCAGAGTACATGAGAAAGTCATATCCCTCTCTCCACTCAAGTGTAGAGACTGTCCTGTCCATTGGCTAGATCTGGGTAGGGGTTTAAATTTTACCGCCTGTATTGTCTTTGGCTGAGAAACACTTAAAGGAATGTTCAACCTCCTTAGTCATCAGGGAAATGCAAATCAAAACAACTCTGAGATTCAATCTTATACCCATCAGAATGGCTAATATCAAAAACTCAAGAGCCACCACATGCTGGAGAGAATGTGGGGAGAGAGGAACACTCCTTCATTGCTGGTGGGAATGCAAACTAGTACAACCACTTTGGAAATCTATCTGGTGCTATCTCAGAAAACTGGGAATAGGGCTTTCTCAAGACCCAGCTATTCCACTCCTTGGAATATACCCAGAAGATGCACTGGCACACAACAAGAAAATTTGCTCAACCATGTTCATAGCAGCCTTATTCATAATAGCCAGATCATGGAAACAGCCTAAATGTCCCTCAGTAGAAGAATGGATAAAGAAACTGTGGTACGTATACACTATGGAATTCTACTCAGCTATTAAAAACAAGGAATTCCTGAAATTTATGGATAAATGGACTGAGCTAGAAATGATCATAATGAGTGAGTTAACCCAGAAGCAGAAAGACTCAAATGGTATATACTCACTTATATCTGCATACTAGCCCAAGGGACATGTCACAGGAAAGCCTTCCCTTACCAGGAAACTGGGACAGAGGGGAGAACATCCTATTGGGACTCTAGATAAGAGAACTATATGAGAATAACAATGTAGAAGGATCCATTGGGTCCAAAAAATCTACAAGTAGAACATTATGATAGGCAGATTTGGGCCAAGGGGTCCTGCTCAAACTAAATTTTATTTTAATTACCAATTCTATTTATACAAAATAGGTTTCCTTACATTTTTATGGATGTCCAATGCATTTTAATCAAGTTCATTTTGCACCACTGCTAATCTCTTCATTCACATTCTGCTTTCCATCTAGTGCCCCTAATGCTTTCATACCAACTCTGATTCACTGGGGATCTGACCTGTGATCTATTTCCAGAATAGCCACATTTCCAGTGACCTCAAAACTGAGAAAAGTCTTTCCCCCTCTCTCCTTCTCCCCCCCCCCCCCCCCAAGTCACTATATAATGATATGATGCCTACCTGGACTTACCTATAAATGGAAACTGTGTGTCCCTTGTTATCTAGAATGAAATGTTGGTCCAACCAGTGTTGGTAAGTATTTGTGCAGGGGGATCAGCTACCAAGACATTTAAAGCATAGTCAGCATTAGTGCCTCCCTGCTCATGTTTAGAGAGGCACCTGAAGAAGTACGGATGGCATGGGATGGGGGCAGCGAGATTGGAAGGTAGCTTAGAGGATTAGTATCTGCCCTGCCCCAGGTGAACCAAGGCTATTTAAAAATATAACAGGGTTCTGTGATTTGATTAAATGATAGGGAGTTTTTTAAAAATCTGCCATAATAATAATTTGCCTAACGATAAACATTTTTTAGGCAATACTTCTAAATTAACCACAACATATTGGTGTCCAGTGAAACTCAAGTATCCATTCCCTTAAAAATCATACTTTGTTATAGTGAGGGGAATAGCTCTCAGAGAGATAACCCAGCTGATGGCTGCTGGAATTCAGGACTCTCTAGCTAAGAGATGTTGTCAGGTCTTTCTGGGAAGGGCCCAACTATACAATTTAGCAACAAATAAATTCGAAAGTATACTGGACAGTGCTTTCCTTGTTGTAGCCTAATTTGGCCCAAATAACCCAACTTGTTTCCTTGTTTTTATCTTGAAAGTTTTTGGTTTTGCCTATATGGGGAAATAGACTAGTTTTTGTTTGACATTGCTCAAACATGAGATTTCTAAAGATTTTTAAAAGTAACGGGGATTTACAAAACTATCCTCAGCTGAGAAACCCCACAGTTAGGTAAAGTCACTTAATTTAATGGTCCCATTGAGTTCCATCTCTGCCCCATGCATTTTCGTACATAAGTTATTCCCATCCAAGTGAGGAGGCTTTCTTCTGGGTGGGAGATGAGGAAAACGAAGACTATACTCTGCAGGAGGATCTGAGTTTACATACTCTCCCTGATAACAGCAAAAAGTTCAATTTGTAGCTAATATCACAGGCTTCTCCCACAGCATCTTCTTTATGAAATGGACCCCATGTCTCCATTAGCTCTTTTGTTTATTTTTCAACTTTGCTCCCTGGAAAGGAATATGTACATGTATATGGAGCTTAGTAGAAGAATTTGCATTAGTTTTATTATTTATTTATTTATTTACTTACTTACTTACTTACTTATAATCTCAAAACCTTTGTTCCAAGAGGAACCATATGCAGTTTCTGAAAAGACTACTCAGAATATCCTCTCAGACAATTCCAGGGGTCGTGGTATCAAGAGACAGGCAAAAGCAGGTGAGAATGCATGAGAGTGGGAACAAGGCAGATATTTGATGACAGAATGACAAGGCTGAAAGAAACATTGCTACCTAGAACTATATATCCTACATTGTCCTTGATAGCAGAAGCTGTATTGGTGGTTGTCCTATTGGAATCTGCCTCTTACACGGTTCCTGAGCAGAGGAGAACAGATGTGTCTCTGTTTTGGATCTATTTCCCACAGCATTGAAAGGCTATAGGCACTTCTTCTATGTAATGTAAGGACAAGACAAACTCTATTTTGAAAAAGAAACTTTGTTTTGTGTTAATCCTATCCAAGGGCTGAACCCAGATTCCAGGAAAAAACACAAAGTAGTTTAAACAGAAAATTTCCCCTAGTAACACAATCAGATCACCTTGGGAAAGCACCTGAAGTCAAAAATTACTCTCTGCTGGTCAAGCTGGCGGGCAGATGTCTTGGCACATAGCAACAGCCAATTAATAGAAGCTAGGCAAAAGTTTCTAATGCCCACTGGTCCAATACATTCTTAGCCATTTGAAGTCTGGCATGACTGCTTCAATCAATCTTTCCTATAGGCCAACTCGCACCTAGAACTGTTACCCAACAACAAAATCCCAAGGCTTGGAACTCCCTGATTGTAGTTTTTCTAAGCAATCATATACTGTACAACCCATTTATCTGTCTAAAACCTAGAAAAGTCCCTCTCAATTGAGACTCAGGGCCACTTCCCTCCATCTGCTGTGTTAGTGCATAGGAGGTATGGCACGGGCTCAAGCCTGCAATAAAGACTTCCTTGAAATTGCATTTAGTCTTGGGTCTTGTGAGGTGTGCTTGGGGGTCCCTCATGATTTGGATGTAACAGTGGAAGAGTAGAAGACATTCTAGCCCCTAATTATGTCTTAGGAATTTGATATTTAAAATATTACAAATATTTCCAAAGCATTTTTTCATTTATTTTCTCTATTATTTTTGTTCTTTCCTTTTTATAAGTGTTTAGATAGATATGTGCATTTGCATATATAAGGAATCTGTTGTGTCTGAGGGGGTACACACACACAAACATATACATATATATGTACATATATATATGTATATACATACACATATATATGTCTTTGGAAATCTGATGTCCATTGTAGAGTGTTTATCTTACTGGGTTTTCATCTTACATATTAAGGCAGAAGAACCTGGAAGTTGCCTTTCCAGCTAGTCTGGCTACTCAGCTTTCTTGAGTGTTTCCTTGTTTCTGTCTCCCACAACACAAGACAACTGGAGGACTTCTGTTCCTATGTAGATTTTATATGGGTTCTGGGGGTTTAGATTTACATTTTCACATACATCTGGTAAATGCTCTGCCCATAAAACTATTTCTACATCCACTCAAAAGCATTTTTCTGTTGTGACTAGTTAATTTTGACTGTCTGGATCAATTGCAACAGAAAAAAAAAAACAGCACTAATGTTCTAATCCATCAAATAGCATGTTATATGACATGAAAACAACTAGACAAGCACATTGTGTAGAATGACAAAATGAGGGCAGACCAACAAAGGAAGAGAAGGGGCAGATGTGTATCAGCTTTTAAGACTTTTTGTTTTCATTGTTTAGTTCATGTGCAGCTAGCAGTAGCTGAAAGGCCCGCCATGCTCAAGAAGTATGTTTTGAATACATTAATATATCATGCATCATGACATTTTATCTAAAAATTCTTTACATATTTAGTTGACTATTAAATCCTCTTATTTGCTCACTTCTTATAGTTGATCACCAGCACAAAAAAGACTGATAGAAAAAAAATCAAGTAATATAAAAATGACTGGATTTTAAGCAGAAAAATGAACTCATCTGAAATAACAAGGTGACTTTTTCATATGCTCAAACTTACAAGGCTGGAACTGTTTTCAACACATAGGTCCTGAGCTCTGTCCCACACAACACACACATTCACCCCACATGAGTGGCTCACACAGCTTCTCCTATCTATCTGAAATCTGACAGGTCAGATGTCTTTATCAACAATAAAATAATTCAGAATCTGGAGAGATAACTTATTCAGTAATGTGCTGTTCTTCACAGGAACTTGTGAGGTAGATCCCAGAACACATGTGAAAAAATCAGACATGGTGGTGTGCACTTGTACTCTACCATATGGGGAAGCCAGTCTGGTGAGTCTCTAGGCCACCATTGGCCAGTCACCACAGTGTATTTGGAGAGCTCCTGGCCAGTGATAGTCGTCAAAAGCAGGTGATAGTCCATCATGTTGTGAACCCAGATGCGTCCCAGTCCACACTGGAATGATAGTAGGAATGAACATGCTCACTCGTTATAAGAAAATAAATAAGCTTCCAATTATTTCAGTCTACTTCAGAAATGTCTATGAGATGCCCATGGCAATCAAGTTCAAACATCCTCAAAGCTTTCAAACTTTGGCTGTGTTTTGGCCTCTTATCTATGTCCCTTTCTTGGACCCCTCCCCTCTTTCTCATTATTTTCCCACACAGCATCCACAGGATTTCTTCTAGTTCTCAGAATACCACATCCAACCTGGACATCATCCTTGCTGTCTAGACTACCTTACTTCTACTACTGAAGATGGTAGAACGCTTCAACTGTTCTACAATCTTGTGGCAGTTGTTTTTGATTGTCAAGTTGACAAAATCCTGAATCACATGAGAGATTGAGCTCTGAATCATCTTGATTATGTTACTTGATATCTGAAAGCTTGTGGTGGTTTGAATAGTAATGGCCCCCATGGAGTCATATATGAGTTCTTGATCTATACTTAGGGAGTTGAGCTACTTGAAAGAGATTAGGATAATTTGCCTTATTGGAAGAAATGTGTCACTTGGAGTGGGGTTTGGGGCTTGAAAAGCTCAGTTTCAGTGTTTTTCTCTTCTTGCTGTCTGGAGATCATAATGTTGAACTTTCAGTTTCTCGAGAACCATGTCTGCCTGCTGCCCCCATTCTTCCCACCATGAAGAGAATGGATTAAACCTCTGAAACTGTAAGCCAACCCTAGTTAAATACTTCCCTTTATAATAATAATTGCCCTGGCCATCGTGTCTCTTCACAAGAATAGAACACTGACTAAGCAAGCCTCATTTTAACTTTGGGCTGAACCATTTCCAGGGCTGGGCATCTAGGCTGTATAAAATGAAGAAAGCGAGTTGAGCACTAAGATGCATTCATTTCCATGCTTCCTGATTATAGATGTGATGTGTGCATCTCCTGTTGCACTCTGTTGTCTTGAATGCTCAATTATGGTCATCAATAACCTGGAACTATGATGGAAAATAAGTCCTTCTTCTTTAAGCTGCCTTTGTTAGAGTATTTTATTATAGAGCTAGAAAAAGAAACTAAGACAAATCCACACTTTGCATTTTAGAGGCACCTATCTGGACCCCTTAATATTCATATAACTCTAGTCAAACCATTTTTATAAAACCCTACCTGATTGCTTTTATTTCATAACACTGACACCACTTTAATGTTTCTTATTATGTTGTTTATTTTCACTGTGCTAGGCAGTTGTGCCCGAAGCCTTGCTCTTGGAGATCAGTACAGTGTTCAAATATGTATAACAATATATCATTGAAAAATATCTTGAGTGAATATCCTAAATGAGATCAAAGCAAATTACCTGAATAGCATATAAAAATTCAACTGAGGGCAGTTAATTCATGGCCAGCCAGACCAGTATAATGAAATGATTTTTGTTATTATTGAGTTACTATTATATTCATGTGGGTATGCATGTTTGTATAATTATGAATAAACAAATTTACAGGTGCATATACCTCTGTGTGCATATGTGTGGAAGTTAGAAGTCAACTTTGGTGCCACTCATCAGGAGCTATGCAAGTTTTTTACAAATAAGTATTTTATTGGAACATGAGACACTTCCATTAACATAGACTGTCTTCTGCAAGCTACATGGATTGGCCTACCTCAGCATTGGAATTGCAGTCACACACCACAACATCTGCTTCTTCTCTGGGTGCAAGAGATCAAACTCAGGTTCTAAAGATTTCAGAGGAAGCAACTTATTATATAAGGTTCCTCCTCAGGCCTGAAATGGCATATTTTAATCTCAAACACTCTATGTTTACACTATCCTATTTGTTCGTATAACCCCTTGCATCTTACAGTCAACATCATGCCTCCTATACTGTCCCATAATTGCCCCATGCTCTTCCTCATCTAAAAACTATAGCTATGTGTGGCCAGTCTATATCTATCCTTTCTCTAATCTTTGTTGTCAAGCTTTTCTGCATCTCCATCTCAGCTGTACACCTGATCATTATGAAGGACATCCAGAGAATGAGTGTTGTAGCCCCACTATTGAGCAGGCAGAGGTGATTTTTGTGCCCACTGCCTGCAGGAGCTTCATGAGAGCTTGGCAAGCATTTAGTATATGCACACACACACACACACACACACACACACACACACACACACACACACAAAATCACTGAAGGAATCAAACAACCCTGTAAGGGCATTTATGTCTGCTTTACCTTGAAAGCTACACCATCATTTACAAAGATTCAGAGAGACCAAAGATCTAAGATCTGCCTAGGCGTTAAAATATAATTGACAGAACAAAAAAAATAGAATTATTGTTTTAATAATTGTCACAGGTGTCCTTCAGATAATTTTATGAACATTATCTTTCGACAAAGTCTATTCTTTCAGTTATTTAAAGCCTATTAATTTTTCTAAATTATAAATTATATTTTATTACTATTATTCTCCAATATATTAAGAAAGTACATTTCAAAAAGTACTTTGGTTTTTTAAAATATAAGACTTAGAAGTTCTTCTACTTGTATTTGCCATAGATAGCAAAATACCAGGATGTCATACAGATAGAGATACAGTTAGCAAATAGCACAGTTCAAGACTTGTGCCACAGCCTACATGCTGACCATGGAGTGTGGGGCAGAAGAAAATGAAAAGTCTTCTTATATAACACAGGATATTATTTATTTATTTGTTTATTTATTTATTTATATATAAAACAATACAATTTTGGCCTCAAACATGTGATTCCTCTGCCTAGTCTTGCTGAATGTTGAGATGATAGACATTGCCAGTGCAGCCAATATTTTAGAAAATGTTTACTCTCTAAATGAGATGTTGACTTTATTTTAATAGTGAGTTTTTAAAGAGAAATGAGATCTAGTTTAATAACACTATTATTTCTCAGAAGGAGCTGCAAGATAGCTATCTCAGTGGAGGAAAAGTTTGCCACACAAACATGGCAACCTGTTTGATCCAGATGAATCAAGAGATAAGAGAAATACAGTTGTATGCACCTTTGATCTCAGTCCAGGGAGTCAGTGAGAAGGGTCCCTGGAGCTCTCTGGCTAGGAAGTCTATTAATATCAGCAATACCTGCTCAGTGGGAAACCTTGTCTCAAAAGTAAGATGGAGATTGACTGACAATCAATGCACATGCATATTCAAAGTGCCCCACTGAGAAACATGAGGGGAACAATTACAGATTTCAGCTCCTGGTTTCAGAGGTCTCTGTCAGTGGTTGGCTGGCTCCTTTTCCTTGGGCCTTAGTCGAAGTTGAACACACTGGTGCATCAGCACTTGTGGAGAGATCTCTTCATAAGAAGCAGAGGGAAGGAAGAGACCATGCATCAGATGTAACAGTCATAGACATATGTTCAGTTATCTGCTTTCTTCTGGAAAGACCATGCTGCCTATTTTTTTACCCCTCTCAAAATAGTACCACTAGATGGTAATCTTGCATTATAAAACTGTGAAGGCCAAAGACAACACATTTGGATTATTGCAATTAACCAGAATCTTAAAATAATAATTTTTACAAATTAAACCTTACACACTTATTTCTTTGTGTATGGGGGGAAGGAACGGTACTGCACATGTGTCATCACCTATGGGATGAGGTCAGAGGATGACTTCAAGAGTTGGTTCTCTTTCCTTTGCTGTGGTTGTCAAGCTTTGCTGTAAGGGCTTATACTTCCTGAGTCATTCACTGTCCTGAAATAGTAATTCTTTTAACATCCAACTACAGAGTATTTGAACATTCAAAATAAAATAAGCGAACTACTCATCTTTCTTATTAATTACACTAATAAATGTCTTAGTTCTGCTGTGCCGCATTGCTGCATTTTAAAAATTGTGTAGTTTTCTTCAGAAGTGAACTCCATAATTGCTGTGGTGGGTGTGATATAAAATAGTTCACTGATTAAACATAGAACATACATTTCTAAGATGTGAAGGTTTCTGGCCAATTTAGAGAAACTACAAATTGAAGAAGATCCTCAGTCTTAAATTATTGTAATAATATTTCAGACATTTAAGCCCATGTTAATTCTAGATGTTCTATTTTTTTTTCCTCTTCACAATCTGCCTCATTTCCTTTGATTAATATTTTTACACAATAAGACTTGTCAAATAGATTGCTTCTATGATTTGATTACAAGTTTTATTAAATTTAGATTTATGCACAATTACAGGATTTACTGATTTCATTCCACTATGATTCAGAGTATGAATTGATCTAATTAGGAAATAGGAGCTGCATCAAAATATTCTTCCCAGAAGACAAGATATTTTAGCACACAATCAGATTTCTGAAATTAAGTTTGGGAATATTTAAGTATTCATCTTTTAATGGTATTAAATCCCTTGCTTGCATTTGTTGGAATGCTTTCAATATGTTTCTTATTTGCTTTATTGTTCAATAATTGTAATTTTCCAGGAACATAAAAAACTATAGATTTTTGGTGGGCTAAACTTTTGTTGGGTAATTTTTAAAAATGCTGCAGGGAGGATTGAAGATAATGGGAAATGTTCCCAGTTTAGACTTGAACACTAAAATAAAATTAAGCAAATTTCCCTAAAAGAAAACTTATGCAAATCATGAATATATTCTTCACACTGATACATGCCTGACAGCAGAGCGTATCATCCCACTGATGACCTACATTGGCCATCTTGCCACTGTGCTTGGTCATAAAAGATGAATCAGGTTTCACAGAGAACACCCTCATCATTACAGCTTAAAGCTGCCCTCTTTTTAATACCAATATTTAATTTGATTGCTACATAAATGGCTTTAAAGCACTACATTATATTTCAACACTTAAAAACGTGGCAACATGGGTGAATAATTCAGAGGGTGACATTGTTGTGGTTTCGCAGACTTAGATAGCCCAAGCAAATCTCAAGGAGACAGATTCTGAGTTTATAGGAATATCATACCGAATTTGCAGTATATCTATTTGTTTTCTAAGAAGAATATTGTGATGAAAAGTTAGCCTGTTAGAAGTACCATTTAAGTTTATAGAAGATTTGATTTTTAGGAGAACAAGAAATTCTTGTGTGTTTATAGTTCAGAACATTCTTTGTTTTTTGTGAGGAGAAAACAATTTTTATTATTATGACACCTAATTAGGCCTACATTTATGCATAAAAATTAGACCAGAGGAAAATGTTACTAGCAGTTAGTTATGGCCTAAAGAATTACAAATGCTTAGAGTGTTGAGACAGGGATCTTGTACTGTAGGATAACCTCAAACCTGCTATATATCCAAGGATGACCTTGAGCTGGAGAGCCTCCTGTACCCGGCTCCCAAATGCTGGAATTACAGAGTGTCTGACCATTCCATTTTCTTGGCGTTGAGGATTGAAGCCATAGCTCTGTGTTTGAAATAGATGAATTCTACTAGATCAGTTACATACCTGTCCCAAAAGTCTAAAAGTTTGCTCTCTGTATTTTGTAACTGAAAAATATAATTATTTTACATGTATAAAATATATGCATAATTATTTATACTTAATGGATTAATAATGGCTACAATGTGTAGTAACAACAGTAAGTGCTTATGCATTATGAATGATTGATAAAAAGCTTAAAAGATGTATAAATACCTGTTTCTATATTTATTTATCATATGTAGAATTAAGTAAATTGAAAGAGAAAATCAACTAATGTTAATAGTAATCACACATAGGGATAATAAACTCAAAATGGGAACCCTTATTTTCACTTATCAATCTTGTAATGATGAACATAAGCATGTATAGTAGTCAAAGCATTCAGCAGAAAGCAAAAGACATCATGAAAGAAAAATATTATCAGTACAACACTCATAATGCTTTACAACTATACTTTGGGGATTATGTTGTTCAACATGCAGAACCAAAGCTGGCATCAGAACAATACTTTATCAGCTGAGGACCCATTATCCGAATTGAGTAGACAGTAGAAATACATATATATGTATAATGTGTGAAGAATAATCTTACATTTGAATTCCATGCCACTGTATCTAGAATTAAACTTATTCTGCATCTATATACAAAATTCTATACCAGTGAATTAAAAATACCTTGTGAGTGACAATTGAGGCATGAGATTGAGGAGTAGATTCACTAATCTACTTCTTGTTCTATCTTCCCTATATATTTCTATATTTCCTCTTCCTTCTTTTCAACCCCTTTCTCCTAACAGGATGTCAATGTCCAGTATACCTGGAGGAATGTATCCTGTCAGGTCTGATCCAATGGCAATGTCTGGATCTTTTGTTCTGAAAACATATAATTTCTCACAAGCATTATATAGTTCTAAAATTATAAGTGTATAAGGTGTGTGTGATGCACAGAACAATTAAAACTGGATCTCTGCTTTTTGTATGAGCAGGAAAAGAAGACCTCTGTAAAATTTCATTCATGCCATATGAAGAACGACATCTAATTGTAATAATAGGGGATCTATAGTCAACAAGAAGCATTGTCTATGCCTAGACATTCACATTTCACTCAACGTTCAGAGCAAGTCCCATATGGTGGGATTAGCAATATAAATTACCTGCTTGTTCTGCAGTTTAAATTCTTTACATCTTGATTGTAGCCCCCTCCCTCATTCCCTCCTGATCCCCTCTGTCTCCATCATCCCCTCTCCCTCCCTTAGTATTCAGAGAGGTCAGCCCTCTTCCCCTAATATCTGACCTCAGCCTATCAAGTCTCATCTATATTAGCTGTAACCTCTTCCTCTGTAGCCTGACATGGCTGTCCTGCCATGGGGAGTGATTTAAGTTATGTGGGCAGAGTGCATGTTTGCAGTAGTCCCTACTATCCATACATGGGATCCACAAGGTGACTGTGCTACTATATCTGAACAGTGCGTAAAGATCCACATCATACATGATCCTTGCTTGATGTTTCTGACTCTGTTTTGTAGTGTGGTTATCCTGTATTATGTGGCTAATGTCCGACTATGTGTGAGTATATACTATGCATGTCTTTCTGTATCTGGGTTACCTCACTTAGAATGATCTTTTCCAGTTCTATTCATTTGCCTGCAAATGTCAAAGATTTTCTTGTTTTTAATAGCTGAATAGTATTCCATTGTGTAGATGTGCCACAGTTTCTTTATCCAGTCTTTGCTTGAGGGACATCTAGGTTGCTATTGTACCCATATAACTAAATGATAATACAAGGCTTACTTCTAATGCTTTGAAAGTGCTATAGCAAGCTGTTTAGGAAAAATAAGTTATACAAATTAAATGTTAGTAGATTAAATCACGGTCATACCAATTACTAGTCTACATTTATCACAAGAATATACGTTGTAGGTGCAGAAGATAGATATGACTCTATAGAAAGTTAAAGACTTCAAAAAACCCCAGAGACATACAGAATATGGCATTAATTTTTTTTTATTATTTTAAAGATTCATTGACAATGAGACAGGTTAATTCCTGGCAACACACAGCCTACCTCAAAGAAGGTGATGAGCATCAAAGAACCTCCTTATGGAGATGGTTTTAAAAATGGCAAAGAAGCCACTGCACAAAAGGTCCTCCTTTCTTTTTTTTCTTTTTGTTGTTTGTTTGTTTTTATTAATTTATTCTTGTTACATCTCTATGGTTATCCCATCCCTTGTATCCTCCCATTCTCCCCTCCTTCCCATTATCCCCTTATTCCCCTCCCCTATGACTGTTCCTCAGATGGATTACCTCCTTCTGTATATGCTCATAGGGTATCAAGTCTCTTCCTCCTTTCTACCACAGACAGAATTCTACTTAAAAAATAGGAAGCTTGGATACAGGCAGAGTTGACGGCCCAACTTTGCCAAGACAGAGTAAGCAAGTCCTCAATACTTCCTGCCTCACAAATATGTCTGTCAGATATATTGGGCCAGAAGGCTGAAAAAGATGCTCCAAAGTTATGGGGAGTTTTGGGTGACAATTCGGGTAGAAAACTGTCTCTGTCATCTTTTCATTTGAAAAGAGACTAACCTGTACTCCTGGCATACTCAGGTAATCAAATTTACTCCTTCACTAGTCTTTAATGGAGTTGAAGATCAGGAAGCTTAGTTTAACAATGAAACTTAATTGTTTAGGGGTTAAGATATTTTTAGGTCTAGATAGCTATTCTAAGTTGATATGACAATATATGACAATAGAGATTGATTTACATTTAGAAATGTAGACGCATCAAGATATGAAAGATGTTTTCTTCAAGACTGTCAAATACAAATAGCCAAAACACTAAGAATGTAACACGTATATAATTCCTGATTGTGTCACGGTTCTTCTTGCTATAGGTAATCTATTGCATATAAATGTAATAATATAAATGTATACGTTTTAAAAAGATAATAAAGGAAATTTACCTAAAAATGAGTAGACAGAGGTGTTTTTGTACTTTTCTTTTAACTCCATTTATGACCTTTTTTTTTTTTTTTTTGATTTTTGAATACTCAATATGCAAAGGGAAGTATTTACAGGATGGAAATGGAGTCTGAACGTGAAATCCATTCATGCTTTTATACATATTTGGATTAAAATTCCACTCAATATGTTACAATGTTTTTTGACTGTCATATGGATTTTTCTTTTCCACACTCTGTGTGTGTGTGTGTGTGTGTGTGTGTGTGTGTGTGTTCACACAAATAGAGATGAGAAGTTAGGGTAGGTGTTGTCCCTCTTACTCTCCACCTATATTCCTGGGCCTTCAAGTAGCTGATTGTGTTAGGTTACCTAACTTCAATACCTGGGGGATTCTCTTTTCTCTGTATCCTGGCGATTGGAATTGTGAGACTTGCACACCTATGCTTGAATTTTTGAAATATGATTTCTAAAGCTCAAACTCAGGTCCTCACACTTGTATTTCAAGAATTTTATTGAATGAGCCAATTGCTCAGCTCAAATGTGGAATTTTCTTATGGTGGTACTCAAAATGTTTTGGAGCCTGGAAATTTTTAGACTCTCAAATAAGTGATGTTCAAGTTTAACAGCTTTATTCCTATCCAAACATCTTAAAGAAGAATAGAGCCACCTTAAGAGATACGAAAACTGAAGTTTACCACATCTTGTAGCTAGTGAGCGGTACACACAGAAATGAATGTACTTTCTTTTTAAAATTTTTTTATTAATTTATTCTTGTTACATCTCAATGGTTATCCCATCCCTTGTTTCATCCCATTCTTCCCTCCCTCCCATTTTCCCCTTATTCCCCTCCCTTATGACTGTTCCTGAGGGGGATTTCCTCCCCCTGTATATGCTCATAGAGTATCAAGTCTCTTCCATGTCCCCTGGATGGGGAGACCTGGTGGCACTCAGAGGAAGGATAGCAGGTTACCAAGAATATACTTTCTACAGGATTTTGTGACACTGAAAGCTTCTGTCCAACACAATCACTACATTATAATTACCTGCCTGTTAAATCAGTTATGGATACTGTCTTTTTTTATTATTATTAATTTATTCTTGTTACATCTCTATGGTTATCCAATCCCTTGTATCCTCCCATTCTCCTCTCCCTCCCATTTCCCCTTATTCCCCTCCCCTATGACTGTTCCTGAGAGTGATTACCTCCCCCTGTATATGCTCATAGGGTATCAAGTCTCTTCTCAGTGACCTGCTGTCCTTCCTCTGAGTGCCACCAGGTCTCCCCCGCCAGGGGACATAGTCAAATGTGAGGCACCAGAGTACATGAGAAAGTCAAATCCCTCTCTTCACTCAAGTGTGGAGACTGTCCTGTCCATTGGCTAGATAACTGGGACAGAGGGGAGGACATCCTATTGGAACTCTAGATGAGAGAACCATGTGAGAATAGCAATGTAGAAGGATCCAGTGGGTCCTAGAAACCTACAAGTAGAACATTATGATAGGCAGATTTGGGCCAAAGGGTCCCGCTCAAACTAAGGCACTAGCCAAGGACAATACAGGCAGTAAAATTTAAACCCCTAACCAGATCTAGCCTATGGATACTGTTTTAATCAGGATTATTACTGCTGTGATGAAACACCATGGCCAAAGCAACTTGGGGAGGAAAGGCTTGTTTGGCTTACCCTTTCCATAGATTGTTTTGAAATGAAATCAGGACAGGGACTCAAGCATGGCAGGAACTTGGAAGCAGGAGCTGATTCAGAGGCTATGGAGGAATGCTGCTTATTGTCTTATTCTTCATGGTGTGCACAGCCTGAGTTCTTATAGAACCCAGGACTACATGCCCAGGATGACACTACACACAACAGCCTGGTCTTTCCACATCAATCACTCATTAAGAAATTACTTTATAGGCTTGCCTATAGCCAAATTATGGAAGCTTTTTCTCAGTTGTGGTTCCCTTCTCTCCAACCCAGCTTATCACAATTTGACATAAATTTAGCCATCCCAGATGGAGAATTTCCCATTTTCTATAAGAAGAAATTAGGGTAGAGACAGAACAGTACCTATTAAGTGAGGACATTCATTCTGAGTAAACAAGGCAAAAAGTTTTGAAGGAGAATTGGAAACGATTACCCAAAACCTGTTTCAAATACTCCTGAGGACTCATTGCCATTGGTATACCACTTTTCTGAAGGTGATGTTTCATTCCTAAGAGCACTTTCAAAGATCCATGAACAAAGTATATTTGGACTATGGATCTTTAATAGCAACCTTGCAGCCAAGATGTAGACTGAGCTATTTTCCTTTCCTATGGCAGATGGAGGTGGGATGTAACTGTAGTTTATCTAGTGATGCCCACACTCCAAGAACTGGAGGAAGCACACTAAGAACCCCACGCCATTTGAATATGGGGTTCTGTTTGCTGTTTCATCTCAAGGACTGCAAAACAAGAGGAACAGTAAGTCAAACATGAGCAGAAATTTCTCTTCAGACTGGAAATGATAAGGGAGACTGAGAACACTTCCAACCATCGGCTCTGCTTCCCACTAGAATTCAAAGGGAGAGCTGAGGGAAACCTAACTAGAATTCTATGTAATTATATTTTAAAGTCATATAATTTCTGAAAAAAATCAGGAAGGTTATTGTTAAGCCAGTACAGAAAAAAATACTACATTTCTTCTAGAATTGTTGAGTGATAAATAAAGACTGGGGAGATGACTCAGTGAAGTCCTTGTTTCGAAAGAGTGAGGACTTCCAGCACCCATTTCAAGAAAGAAAGCTGCACACAATAATGCATATTTGTAATCCCAGCACTGGGAAGGGAGAGACAACACTGGGAAGGCATTCTCTGATCTTACAGTCTGGTTTACTTGACAAGTTCCAGGCTAATTAGTATCTCCATTTTAAAACAAAACCAGATGAATGACAGCAAAAGAAGATTACTAGCCACTCCATGTAGCTAGTAGACATACACATATACACACACTTGCACAAACAGAAACCTACATAAGTTCATTCAAACACATAAAACACACACACGTGAATGCACACACACACAAATGTCTCCTTTTTGCATTATACACAGATATGTGATCATCCCCCATTATTCTTTTACCTTATTCACTGAGGCAGGTTCTCTGACACAAACCCAAAGATGACTAATATGTGTCAGCCTATTCAGAGGATCCCCTGTCTCCATCATCTGAGGCTAGAAATACAAGGCTAACAACCAATCATTTATATGAGTTCTGGACATCCAAACCCTAGTGTTCAGGAATGTGAAGAAATCTACCCAGCCTCACTAAATAAGTCACATCAATTAGGAAAAAAACACATAATCCTCTTGTCATGAAAATGATTTATAGAACAACACTACATATGCAGGCAGAATATAGCAAACCCTTTATGACTGGTTAAAATAGTGTGGATACTTGGCATTGTTATCATGTCCTTTCAAGTCAGAAAAGTAATCAACAGTCTTAGCCAGCTGTGAACTACAATAACAACTGGCCTAGTAATTTATGACCATTAGTTCAATAGTGGCATGATTGTAATGGGAATAACTTACAAATTTATGATTCAATATAAGTCTTCATCACAAGACATAACTCATGCCTGATATGGTTAACTGAGGCAAGACTCAAAAGAGGATAGGTTTCAGATCCTAGGAGAGGACCTAGTATTTTTCTTCTACTAAATGAAGATAATATTAGACTGCATAGTAATAACTTGTCTTTATACTCACAGATTAGATATATCAATTTTCATCAGAGAAGCTTGTCTTTTAGTAGTGGAAACTAACAAAGAGCCCCATGACTGATCATTGTTCATATATTGAGAGAATGTGGAATGTTCAGTCCTAAATGTGACATTTATATCACTCTGCCTTCTTATGTCTCCTAGGACTCAGGAATCATCACAGTGTAAGAACCAGAGACAGTGAGTGACTACAATAAAACTATGTTTTATAAACACAGCATGGATATTGCCCACATGAAACCACAGTGTGTGTTACTGTGTGCATAAGACCTTCAGTTGGTCACCTGGAGAGATATCAGACTGCATGCGGGAGTGGTCGTGAAATCACACTCCTAGCTAAGGTGCTCTTACAGATTGGTAGGTGTTGAAGAAGGAAAATAATTTTCTTCAGAGATTCAGGCCACAATAGGTGAGTTGTGCTCCAATAGAGTACTTCATACCCATGCACATAGGGACAACTCTCAGTGGCCTCAAAAAGGGTTTGCTGTTGCTGCTGCAGGTGTTTGTTTGTTTGTTTGTTTAAGCACATGAATGAGATCTTGAGGTCAAAATAGTGAAAGTTATATGAGAGAGAATAGAAATAGATTTCATCAAAAAAATATGTACATGTATGACATTCTTAATTTGTTCTTTAAAATCACTATATTGTGAAATTTCAGTATGGCTGCATCCAAACAGAAAATGTCTAAATTTGTAATGCTCTTATTGAGTTCTCTAGATCGTTCTCTATATATGAAATGGGGATGGCACTTATACTGTTTGGGATCTTATAACATTTAAAATGCACATCCTGGAGACCTGGTTCATTATCTTTCTAACTAGTAGATGACCATCTATGGCTATAGGTTATAAAGTATGGATTTTTAAGAAATATTTCTCCTAAAACTAAATCTAATGATTTTGTGCCTAATCAATAATCCTGCACCTTATTATTATAAGGACTATTGATTAATTTGTTTTTATAAACTCACCAATTTTCATAACCCTTAAACATATTCATGTAACTGGCATTATTTTAGCCCACATAAAACCAATATTTTGTATCTACTATCAATTTCTTTCATATTTACTTTTCTAATTTATTTTTAGCAATATTTTGACGGCCTATTTAATTTTTTGAAAATCACTCATTAAGCAATTTAATGCACGTTAACTTTGGTAACCAGAAATGCAACTTTTGGTGAAATGATCTCAGAATATTTTAAAGAAACCAAAACAACCTATACAAGTTTAAACTCTGAAATACAAAAGTCTAACACAACCCAACAGGCACAATGTCAATAGAGAACATTGTTTTCATAATACGGACCAATGTAGTCGCTGTACACAACCCAACAGACAAAATATCAGTAGGGAATATTACTTTCATAATATGGGCCATTGCTGTTACTAGGCATCTGGCCAGTTGCAATAACCCTGTATTCACAGATTTGAGAAATGAGGGTGGTTAACTAGAAAACTAAATCGGAACAGCCACATGTCTTTTGACTTTATAGAAGAGCCTGAAATGACATCCTGTATAGAGTTATTTCCTTATACCAGACTTGGCTAACACTGATTTATTCACTCACATGTTTATTTTTCAAGGAATATTTGCTGAATCTCTATTTCATATAATATATTCTTGTATTTGAGGGCATGCTACTGAAGCAGACACAAACTTCTATGGAAATACAATTAATATTCAGAACAGGAAAGATTGACAATATCATATAGAGTTCAGATAACTGATTTCAGAGGAGGTTTACATTGGCAACTCCTATACTAGGCACTGGCTTAAATCCTAAAGACTGAATGAATGGAGACATCAGGCCTGCCTATGTGGCACACAGTTTAGTAAAACACTACACAATCTCATCCTCTACTGTTTAGTATATGTTTTATATAGCATAAAGTTACTTTAATTTCAGAAGAAAACTCTATGAACAAGGAGCTCATCATGTGTCCATGATATTCCCGTGGATGACAAATCAAGCTGCCAAAATGAAAGTTCTGAACTCTTATGAAGCTATACTCACCTGTTTATTACAAAAGTACCTAGAAAACAGCTATGAGGAAACAGATGGAGCTTGGGATGTCAATCTAAAATCAGCAATTGTCTCTGTTGGACAAGGAGAGTAAATTCAAACCTCTGAGTATGAATTCCTGCTCCATTGCTAGCATAGTTAAATAGTAGTCAGTGATGAAAAATCATGATGCCAGTGTATTCTAATTTCATGAGAATATGGAGTTATCTGGCCAGCGAGTATAAACTCCATGTAGAGTCCAAGGCATCAGAGAACCATCACCACCGCCACCAGCACTACCACCACCACCACGACCACCACCACCACCAGAACAACAAAAACAACAAAAAACCAGAAGGATAACACCTGATATTGTTCTCTGGCCATTGCATGCACATGTACATATGTGTATGTGTGCCTGCATATACATGTGAAACTAGCCAATCTAACTAATTGTTAGGATCAAAGACCCAGTTGAAGATCTTATCTCAGAAACAAACAGACAACCAACACAAAGCTGGAGAGAGAAAGATTCTTCATTAATCTCTGGTCTCCACATGCATTTTTAAAACATGCATATGAACCCACATACATTTCTGTACTCAGAGAAAACAGTAGACAGAATAGGAGCATGGGACACCAAATTACATGCCAGGATTTGAGTCCAACTTTGGGAGTAGCTGTCTAGGAATGTTATGTGATAACCTCTGATTATTGTTCTTTCACCAGCTAAAGTGACGTTAAGGACAAATTATAATATCTGACTTAGTGGGAAGTATTGATTATAGGAAATCACCTCCAGAGCCCACCATCATTCCATCATTTGTTCCCTATTCCATCTTAGGTAAACTGTGCTTTTGGAGCTTCAGATTTCAAAGACGCAAAGTGGGAAACATTATTTTTGCAAATTCTGCTCTTCAAATCCAAATTTATCAGTATCTTTTCTGTGTCAAATATAGGCCAGACATTTTAACATATCTTTCAGGAGTGGTACAATGAATAAATGAAAGGAACATTTCCTTCCACAGAGGTTTTCAACTTTTAGGAAACATATTTTGATTAGAGATGCATGAGTAAATAGGAAACTCCAGCAGTAGCCAGTTCTGTAGCGGTCCTCAGTGCTTACATATGCCAGCTGGAGATGTTTTCATCATTAGAGAAGGCTGACTGTATACCATCTTTTGATTGTGTGTGTGTGTGTGTGTGTGTGTGTGTGTGTGTGTGTGTGTGTGTGCAGTGGCCAGAGGGTAATCTCATGTGTACTTCCTCAGGAACTGAATACCTTATTCATTGATACAGAGTTTCTCATTAGCCTTTAGTTCACCAAGTAGGCTAATGAGTCCCAGGGATTAGCCTGTTTCTGCCTCCCCAGTGCTGGCATTATGAATGTCTTTTGCCATGCCTGCCTTTGCAAGTGGTGGCTGGGGATCTAACTAAGGCCCTAATGTTTGCATAGCAACTTCACTACTCATTGAGCCCTCTCCATGCCTGTGTGAACTGTCTTTTCATTGTGAGTATTATCAATGATTGATGGTTCCAAAGAGGAGTGGGGGGAGGAGTAACTCCAGGTAGTGACAACATTTTATTTAATATACATGGCCATTTTTACTGAACATCAGACCTGTGGGAGCCTTTATTATTTCCATTAGAAGACATATTATGTCTAGACATTAAATACAAGGTAGACATGTACTATACCAAATATCTGGTATTCAAACATAAGTTCATCTTAGTCACAGCCTTTTGTTTTGCCAACAGCAATGTGTTTTGCCCTAATTGTGAGTCAAGTCTTGTTTGAATTCTTTACTTATGTGATTCATGGAAGCTTTAAGACAGGCCTGAAGTATAGCTCAGAACTCATGCTGTCATGACCCTAATTAATTCAAATGTAGGAGACTGTTGATTCATCTGGGGAAAAGAGGAGAAGACAGGAAAAATGGAATTCAGAGTGTGTAAGTGTTACCTGCCTGAAGATGAATGCCAGGTCTTTCTCTGCTGGACGAGTAATGGTCAAGGTTCATGACAGAAATACCTCGGAATAAAAACTGTGAGAGAAGCCTTTACTTGCTTCCTTAAAAAAGTCCCATCAGGCTTCCAGCTTCTATACTGAGCAGAAGCAACCTTGTGACCATTCTGGAAAGTTATGATAGAAGCAGCAAGGTGAAACTCATTCCTTATTCTTACCTAATTGGTTTCAAGAGAATACAAAATTTCAGAGCATCCTACTTCTTTCTTGGTACTCGCATTCACAGTACCACTAGCCATACACAAGGGTCCTTTAAATATTTTCACATGCAAAAGAACGTTAAAAGTATTTTTCAGGAAAAGATTACTTTAAACTTTATGTAACAACATGCTTTTAATGTGTGTTTCTTATTATTTTTGCCTTGTTCAACAAAATACTTCACAGAATGGTAACTGAGAATGATATTTTTGTAAAACTTCTGAATGCTAGCAGAAGCACAAAGAATAGTGTCTTAAGAAGTAAATAAATATTGAATGAATTATAACTGACTTATTATAGCATAAAATTTTATTTTCATGAACTCTTTCCTTTTAGTCCTTAAGCTCATAGTCTCTGAAGAGAGGAGGGTGCTAAGTGTAGTAGAAAACCCTCACCAAATTACTATCTCCCTGCTGGACTCCTCTGCAGGAATTTCCTGGCTTCAAGTGAATTGAAACATATGAAAAGATGCCTCTGTTTTGTTGCTGAAGAGTATGTGATTACCACACGTGGCTAAACTCACAGAGGAGCTCAATAAATAGAGTTTTAGAAATTAATCCAATTAAGTCCATTTCTTATGTTAAAACAAAATTGTTGATCTAAGAGCCACTTTCAGCATTTCCTTATTTTAGAGTTTCAGTTAGATAAATAACTCAATGGCTAGCCAACATGGCCATAGAAAGATCAAGACAAAGACAGTAAAAGGCCTAGGCACAGCAAGGGTCTTTCTTTATATTAAGCAGCTACTCTGTATTGAAGGGGTTGCTGCTTGATTTCTTATGAATTATTTAATAACTATATGAATTTATTATTATGTTTATTTTAAATAGTTAATGTTTTAAATAATTAACAAATGTTCATACTTATAATTGACAATACTATCTTTTATATGATATCTTCATACATGTACATAATGCATTTCACCTATTCATCCTATTACTGCCTCATCTTCCCACTTCCAAGTTCTCCCAAGTATATTATCATAATTGTTTTAAGCATATATATATAATATATTCAAAACTAGAAAATATGTATAGTTTTGAATATAATAACATTGTTGTCAAACAAGGAACATAGTCCTTCATGTTATCTCTGCCATATTTCCCTCTTTCCCTCATCCTCTTCTTCATCATGCTGGGATTATATGAAGGCCCATACATGCTAGGCAAACACTCTAACAGTGAATCACATCCTTAACTATGTTCTTTTTTATTTGTTCAGGGAGCTAAATTAGAGAAGAAATTTGAATCATAAAGTGTTTCCAAAAGGTTGGACTCTCTGAGGGGAATACAGCTGAACACAGTGGGAACATCAACCAGGAGCTGAGAGTCTCCATTTCGTGCTGGGCTCATTTTTATCACCAGAACTTTGGCACACTTACTCTAAACAAATAACCTATGAAAGTCATGAAGAACCTCTAACAAACAGTGACTAAGGAGAGCCTGGCTTAGGCATATGAAACAAACTGAACAATTAAGGTCAAAATTAGGACATTAAAAGCATACAATAAAAAATACCATATACACTGAGGAAAGCATTGCATTTTCAGTAAAATAATACATGAAGGTTTAAATTGGACATTTGGGTATCTATGAAAGATATGTTAATTGACTTCACAAGCATAGGATGATGTTTAATGCACATTTTCATTTGATTGAGCAGTGGGTAGTGTTTATCTAAAGAGATGAGGGGCACTGAAAGTAAGTATGCACTTGTAGGTGGGAAGAGCTAATGACAGATGAGTCCCTAAGTCCATTGGATTCCACTGTTGAATTAGCATCACAGAAGACCACCAAAGCAAGGAGCTCGACCAGTCTTTTCAACCTATTATGTCACTGTTACCTGAAAATTAAAATATTTTCATGCAAGCCACAGGAACCTTTTGACATGTCTGTGATTCAAGAGCCCCCTCTTCAATGATACATGACCAGTAACAATTTCTAGGGAGGCAAGATTATCCAACACTGTGTTGTGCAGCCGCAAGACGTCAGAATGCATTTTTTGTGACTTGCCACATATACTGAGTAGGCTGTTACTGATTGTGCGTTAGCCAAGCTTCTGTAATACCCCTAACTTGTACTCCTATAATAAATACCACTAACTTCGAGTGTTCATTAAGTTTAAGTTAGGTAGAATAGTTTTTCTTTGTTTTATTGCTGTTGCTGTTGCTTTTCTTTGTTTTGTTTTTTGATCTGTTACTCATGTCCTATCTGAAATAAGTAGATGGTTATTAACACCTCAGAATATACCACACAGCACCTTTTTTTCCTTGCTTACTCTCTCTGTCCTAACCAAGCATGAATAGATTCCATATAATTTATGAACAGTGCTTTAACAATAAATAGATTTGCACGCATCATCCCATAATTCAGTTTCACTAAGGCAATGGGGAGTTCACTTCTCTTGTATTCAATATGAAAAGAGAAGTAAATATGCTCACTCAATAGGATAGGCCTGTTGATAAGCATTAAATGATTGTCCATGGCCCTTAGAACAGGATCTGGAACTTAATATGTAGTCAGTGATCACTAATTATGACTGTTTTTACATTATATTACATTACATTAGCTAGAAGAAGACAGAACATTGCGACTAGAAAAATCTGTTTTATGGTACACATTAGACATGGATTCTGGACAGGAAACCATTGCACTGCCTTGTCAAAGCATGTTATTGGAGCTATTTTAATCTATGAAAACTATCAAAGATGTGGCTACCCACTTTTAAAAACAGCACAGTTGCTGAGAGAGTAGATTATCTAACAAGCATGGGTCAACAAATCAAGAATTGAGTTATAGGTTTTCAATATTTGTGAGTCATCAGTTAGAGTGGGATGGGCTTTGCAGTGACATAGTTTCCACTGAGCCATTTCTGCTCCTATAAATGACTTCAGTAAACCTGTTGGTTTCCTTATTAAGACATGGGTGGAATCATTTCTATGGTCTCTTATCTGAGGTGAACAGACATTTTTTCATGTCTGCCCAGAAAAATCACATAACAACCGCTAATTTTCAGACATTGTGTCTGTCTATTCAAAGTTCTACTACTTTTTAGAAAATGTGGAGATCATCACCTATCTAGAGCGTTTTTTATTTTTATGAACAGATACATGAATACATGATTAGCTATAGGAATGTTATGATTCTGTCATTTCCATATGAAATTGACTATAATGAATAATTTGCCATAGGTAAATGTTTTCAAAAATCTTTTTAGGTTCATCACTATAGGAGGAACAGCCCAACTTTTTATTGAATTACTACACTGTAATATAGATTTTTCCCTTTTGAATATAATTTGTGATTCCCTTGGTAGGAATTAATTAAATGAATAAAGTCTGCTTTTACCTTATTATGAACTTGATATTTTCATGTTTCTTCTTAAGTATAGCATTGGGCCTATTTGCTTTAGGAACTTGGATATTCTGTCGAACTTTGATGTTGTCTATATAGCTTAATGATTTGATGCATCTGTATTTTTAAAATTAGACATTTCAGCCCTAAATTTCCCTTCAGCGTTCGTAGTTATAATTACATCTGGTGCAGATGCCATACTATGGAAAAACTACCTTGGACAGTTCAACACTGACAATACTATTCATCTTCTGGGAGATGAGGGATGCACTTTAACAAGGCAACCAGTCAGAGTAGACCAGACTTGCATCCTGAGGGTGGCCCCTCCAGTGAAGCAGTGCTGTGGTAATGGCAACCATACATACAACAACTGTTGCAGGCAAACCTGGTTTAAATACAGTGCCACATTTGCTAGTCTTTTCATATTTGCTCCCCTTGACCTAAATTGAATCTTGATTAAAAAGAGCAAATATTCCTTTCCCCCAATTTAGAATATGTGTGTGTTTGCTCATGCTCCCATGTTCATGTAGGTGTGCGGTATAAATACCTGTGTACCTGTGTGTGCATGTATGTAGAATCAAGAGAATGAATTTAGGTATCATTTCCTAGGATGATGGGATAGAGTAGCTCACTTCCTTCTAACTTTCCCATTATGTTAGACCTGTTGGCCAACAAGCTACCAGGATCCTCTTCTTTCTAACTTCACAACAATGGGATTACAAGCACAAGCCACCACAGCTGGCTTATATATGTGATTCTAGTACTCAAGCTCCAGACTTTATTCTTGCATGGCAAGCTGTATTGACTGAGCTATCTTCCCAGGCTTCAGAGATGACCATGTTAGCAGGTGAGTGAAACTAACTAATTAACTAAGGCCAAGCTTGATAATAGTAATTGTAGTAATGAAAAGGATGCTTAAATATTTCTTGTACTATCACATACTGTTTACACAGAAAATCTTTAGAAATTAAAAACTGATAAGTATTGCAATTACATATACATACATACATATATATGGCCATATGTGTGTGTGTATGTATGTGTATGTGTATGATTTGAAAATAGAAATTGAGATTGAATTAGTGTCCTAATCCCTCCATTGGAAGCCTTGCCTAGTTACAGGAGATTACTGGTTCAGGTTCCACATCCTTTCTTGCTAGGAATCTTATATTCTTAGTCTTAGAGGTCACCTCATAGATTCCCAGGAGTTTCCATTTTCTTATGATTTTAATTAGTCCCAGAAATGCATCACCCAATTCAGTTGTCTTTCCCAGGATTCTCTCTCTCCATCCTCTTCCAACCTCATCCCTCTATTCCCATCCCTACTTCTCCCTGAAACCTTGTCCTCTCTATTCATCCACCATCAATGTCTAATCTATTTCCCCTTCTCAGTGAGATTTAAGCTTCCTCCAGTGGGCCATTCTTGTTACTTAGACACACAATTTGTCCTGCCTACAAGTTGTGCAGTGGTAAAAAATGAAGGAGAATTTGAGGGAATGCTCCACCAATGACTGTCCCAGATTGAGACTCATGTTTCAGAGGAAGCCCAGCATTAACACTATTAATGATATTCTGATATATTGGTAAACAGGAGCCTAACATAACTGTTATCAGAGAGGCTTCACACAGCAGCTGATAGAAACTGATGCCAAAACCCAGGCAATCCTTAAGTGGAGCTTGAGGAATCCTGGGGGAAAGTAGAAGAAAGGATTGAAGGATACAGGGTGGTCAAGGACACCACAAGAGAACCTACAAAATCAACTAACCTGGGGGTATATGGGACACATAGAGACTGAAATGCCAAACAGAGAGCATGATTGGGATGGACCTAGGGCCTCTGCACACATATAACAGTTGTATAGCTGGGTCTTCATGTGGGATTCCTAAATTTAGAGCAGGGGCTATTTCTGCATTGTCTGCCTTTGAATCTCGTTCCCTTAAAGAGGCTACTTTGTCTAGCCTCAATAAAAGACTATGTCCCTAGTCTTAATGCAACTTGATCTGCCATGATTGGTTGATATCCATGGGAGGCCTCCCCTTTTCTGAATGGGAGGGGAGAGGGAGGGAGTGGGACAAGAGGAGGAAGGGAAGTGGCTATCTGGATTTAAAGTAAATTTATGTAATTTTTAAAACAAGGGATTAGGTTCAGAAACCTGAAGCAATTAATTAACATACAGCCAAAGAATTTCCAAGAAACTCTCTTAAAATTTATTGAACTTAATGACCCCTTCTACTATTTTTGCAATGGAAAAGCTAGCGTTACATTATTTTGCCTCTAAAATTCTAGAATCAAGCATTCTCTCTCTTATTTCTTCCTTGACTCCCTCCAAAGGGATAGGGGAGAGGGCAGATGGCTTCTGTGGTTCCTTTTCAGTATGCGTAGTCTGGGTGAGTGTCTGGGAGTGTATATATAAAAATATATGTGTATGCTCCAGCTAGTTCCTATGAAAGGCTATTTCAATCCACTTTCATAACATAGTTAAAAGTAGATTTGAGTGCCAGAAAAAGTACCTATTTCATAACCCAAAGCAATCTATTTTATCTGTACTAAAGAAAATAAGTGAAAACTGGAAGTCCGGATCAGGCATTGGGAAAACTAAAAACATCTCAGAAATAAGCTCCTTGGCTGCTTAATTTTTGATGATGGCTATCAATAGTGACATCTCAAAAAGAGGACAAAAAAAAATATCTATATAGCCAGTACACATGATTAAAAGTTAGAAACTAGGAATTTCTCAACTAGAAACCTTATTTCTCAAAAACAATATATACATTAAATTAGAAAAAATTAAAAATAAATAATCCTACTTTTGTGTATCATACATAAGTGTACACATATCTGTGCAGGTGATATGTGTGTGCTCATGTGTGTAAATGACTGTATATGTGTCTAAAGGTTTGTATGTGCTGTTTGTGACTCTGTGTGTGTGTGTGTGTGTGTGTACTGTTAACTATATGTGAATATATAGAGAGGGCAAAAGTTGTTCTCAAGCTTAGTTTGTGAGATGAAATATTCCCAAAAATCCTGATGCTTATTCTTTCAGGTAGGCAAGCTTCAAGAATCCTGCTGCCTCCACTTCACCAGAACTAGGATTGCATAGGTCTGCTCTACCTCTCACTTCATTCTTTCATTTTGATATGCATGTTTGAGATCCAAAGAGAAGGACATTGCCAACTAAACTGTCTCTCCAACCCATAAAGTTGTTTATCTTTTGACTCTTTTGACTCTGAAGAAAGCTATTTAAAACACAAAAGCCTGTTTTCAGATGGATCCTTGTTAGAGTTCTGGGACTACACTGCCTTCAAGTTCTACAAGTCTTGAATGCAGATAACTGAGGTATTTCCTAAGCCCTACTTTTACCATGTATTGTAGCTAATATTGTTAGTCAAGTTGATACTTGGGAGGAGATGATCTGAACTAAGGAACTGCCCCCATCTCGTTGGCCTGTGGGCATGGCTGTGGGAGCATAGTCCTAACTGATAATAGATAGTCGAGGACATAACATCCCCTAAGCAGACAGTTCTGGAATATATAAGATAAATGGCTTATCAGGAGCATCAGCAAGCAAGCCAGTAAGTAGCTCTCCTCCAAGATCTCTGCTTCAGTTTCTGCTTCCAGTTCCTGCCATCAGTTCCTCAGCTTTCTTCAAAGATGTACTGTCCCCTGGATGTCAAATAAGGTCTTACTTTCCTCAAAAATTTTAGCAAGTGTTTTTATCATAGCAACAGAAAATAAACTATAACAGAATGTCACATCCTTGTCTCTGACCTTCTCTTTCTGGTATCTCACATATCCTATGCACAGCTGCCTTGTCCGTGACATTAGGCCTTGAGAAGTGTCTCAGTTCCTTTATTTGATTTACAGAAAGTCAAATAGTTGTGTGTTCCTATTGGATGGACATGTATATATTTCTTCCTCCATAATATTACCCTGGTTCATTTAAACTATTATCAATTCCATCTTCTCTGGACTTTCCATGTAGTGATTTCCAACTGTTCTAGGATCATAACACTTAATAATTACATATAGAGATTTGCACAGGTGGTAGATCATTGGTACTAGGAATAAGACCACAGTCAACCATGCAGAACTCTCTTTGGTGTCCAGATCTAAGAGATTTGATGACTCTGAAAATAATCCCTTCTGTGCCATAATCAAGCAGTAAGAGGATTAAAGACTCTAGGCAGAGAGACCTGAGTATGTATGTGTGTGTGTATATACACACATTCTAACAGTGAGAGAATCAAGAAGGAGGAAAAGCCACTTTCCATTTTCACAGAACCATTTAATGTGATGCCTAAAATAAGAATTGAAACTAGATTTTTTTTCTTTCAATCTTGATGCATTGGTCATAAAACATTGAACATAACCAGATTCATCGATTTTACAAACACAGTAGTTTCCAAATGACACACTGAACAAGCATTCCTATTCCCCTCCTTTAAAACTTAAATAAACCAGATATGCTTACTGGAGCATGGAGATTTCAGGTGTATGTAAAATCAGACATGTGATCTTTAATCTTCTTGTCAATTAAAGGATCTACACAAATCTCCAGACATATCTCTGACAGAGATTCTAGGTAAATTAATTAAACTGGGAGACTGACACTAAATATGGATGACAGAATCCCATAGGAAAGAGAAAAAGAACTTAGTAATATCAGAATTAATCTCTTTCTTCTACCTGTCTGCAGGTCCAATGTGACCAGCCTACTCTTAATTCTCCTTCCATGCCTGTCCCACCATGAAGAACTATACTCACAAAGCCACAGCGAACATTTTCTTTGAAGGTGTCTTTGACAGATATTTTCTTGAAGTAACAAGAAAAATGAAGGAAACAGAAGAGGTATCATAATTTGGAGTGTCTCTCACAAGGGATATGAACTTGTAATGTGAGTCTTGTCATTATAGTGGTATCACTATAATGGTATTATAGCATGATCTAGTACTGGATTTTGAAATTTATTTAGAGGTAGCTTATTTATAACATTGGGACATTTGTAAGGATGAGAACTCCTTTTTTTTCTCATCTGTTGTTGGTAGCACCTATATTCAGGGTCTGCATATACAGGAACTGTCTCCTCAGTGATGTGCAGGATTCAGGCTCATCAGGTGAAGTGCTTCCCATTGAGGTATGTGGATCATAATTTGGAACTCAAGAACACATAGGATGGATATGTTGGGCATGTCTATAATCCTGGTACCTAGGTGACAGAGACAGGCAATCACCACACCAAGTTGGCTACTCATTTGGCCAAAATGGTGGACTCTGGATACAAAGAGAGACCCTGCCTCAGTGTATAGAGTGAAAGGATAAAACATGTGATGTCAGCCTTTAGCTAACACATACACCCCTACATGTATACATACAACATCAACCATACATAGATGTCTGTCCATATGCACATATGCACATGTATACACACACTATAACACACACACACACACACACACACACACACACACACACACACACACACCTGGAGGATTTCCAATGAGCTCAAGTGTTTTTAATTGTTCTCACTTCTCTGACTTGCTGTTTTGACCTGTTTAAATAGAGGAAGTCATGAGACGGGACCTTTTCTTGTCATCTGTATTTTAAAAGATATTTTCATTTATGCTCCTGTGCACATTGTCAGTTTGGGTACTGACTAGAATAAACAGGTATCCTCCAGCTGGGCCGTCTTGTAACCATCTCATCTTCTTTCACCGAAAACTCCCTTTTGTTCAGCTTACATTTGCTTTCTGGGTCAGTGTGCAGAGACCTCCCTCTCTTATCACACTCTGCATTCAGAGCACAGGCAAGAAAATCCCTCTCACAGGTGCTTATCTTGGCCTCTGTTTCCTGTTGACTGAGCAAGGGAAGAGCTCAGAGCTCCTATCACTCACTCTGAGCTCTACAGGGATATCAGCAGAGCCCTGCATGTCTTATCTTAAGCTCAACTACAGATAATTGACCAGGGTACTGCAAAGTCCCAATTCATTCAAAATTCCAGAGAAAGAAGCCAGGCTCAGTTTGCAGGGGCCTCCTTGATAACAGCAGGAGAACCAGTTTTTCTGCAGGATGCCTTCTCTAAAATCATTTATTTTGTGCCTTTGGAAAGATTCCTCAACAGGCCAGATATCCACAGTGGTGTTCTAATTTTTCTTATATTTTCATTTAAAACACTAGGAATTTAAACCAGAAAGACTAGATAAAACACCAAGTTTTGAGTTCAAGGTCTTGGTTTGCATTCCTTTCCCTCAGCCATCCTCTGGAGATTGTGGGTCTCTGTTACAGCCCCTTGGCTTCAAGGGAATTTTCTACATACTCTTTTTGGATCATAGTAGCCTTGACATGGCTACTATGTTGGACTTAGCAGGTGATGAGAATAATTGTGACCTATCTTCTTTGATGCAACACTTTCCAATTCTCCATTACTGCTCTTACATGACATTTCCCCCCTTCGATGTGCGACATGGTCACCATCTTGGAGCAGAAAATACCTTGGTCAAGTAATCATGACAACTAATGCAGTGACCAGACCTATAGTCACAGCTCTACTGGCATTTCTTCATTTAAGAAGAGGAAGGTCACAGGACCCTTCCTGGGAGTCCAAAAATTACTCCTTATGCCTTCTCCTAACTTCAAATGATTTTGAAAAATCCTAGAGAATATAAGAGGTGAAAGGTTAACTAAAAAGGGCACTTCATGGTGCTATTTCTTGGAAGTCTTCATCCATGATAATGTGGGTCTTACAGTGGTGGTGCTGGTTAGGATCTGACTATGAATCTGTAAGTAACTCTTCTCCTATGCATTATTAGTATGCCTAAAGCCAAGTTGAACTTTTGTGGAATCATACTTTGCTTGTCATCCTCATCTGCTTTGAATGGATGTTTGTGTTTCCCAGGAAAAAAAAGTCACCATCAGTATAGAGCATGTTTAAGTGTCCAGACTTTTGTATGATGAATATCCCTTAGCTCCTCTCCTAGGAGCTGTGCCTGAGGAGCATCATGGGAACCTGTGGGAAAAATGCATGAGCAACAGGTAGGATAGTTGAAATGTGAGTCAGGTAATGGAAGTATAGCACTGATATACACATAGCATGCATTCTGATTGGGCACTGAACTTCTGTGGTATGAAAGCCTACTTGTGAAAAAGAAAGGAAAACACAATCTTATTATTTCAGTTTTTAAAATATAATTTACAACTTTTAAATAAATAGGCATATCATATATAGACCTTCATTTATAATTTCATCCTTCATGGATATATGGTGTGTGTGTTTACTTGTGTGTATGTGGGATTTTTGTGTTGTATGTCTGCCTGTCAGTGTGTTTGTGTGTGTATGCTATATATAAATGAGCATATAGAAACTGAAGGTTAACATCAGGTGATTCCTTGATCACTGGTTGCTCTCCAGTTTACATTTTGGACATGGTCTTTCATTGAATATGGAGCACATTGATTCCACTAGACTGCATGCTAATGAACTTCAGGTATCTGCTTGTCACTGTCCCCCAGCCCTGGAGTTACAGATGCATGCCACCATGCCCAGCCTTAATGAGTATGCCAGGTTGCTGAATTGAAGGTTCATGTGAGAGCCAACTCCAGTACCCCTTTAATGCCATCCCCTTATTTGACATGTTATAACCACCTATATATAACACTGTAGTGATTGTATTCAAGCATGCACTATGTAAATATCAACTGAGGCTACTTGGCACACTTATCCTCTCAAATATTCAAGGTCAAGTCATTTACAAACTTTATGCTTTGGTCACTTTAGAATATACTATATTATTATTAACTTTAGTTGCCTTGAAATGCACAGGATCACAAGAACTTACTCATTTCAGGTGAAGTTTTTTACCTGTTGACACATATTATATTCCTTGCCCCAATTCGCCACAGCCTTTGTTTGTCAGGAAACCCTGTTGCGAAGGTCATAGTCCATTATTCCCAAAAAGCCCTGAGCTAGATGCAAAATGGACAACTCCCTTTGTCAGTGAGGCTCCTTTTTCTCTGCCTGGGGAGACTGGATCCCCACACCCTCTACCTGAAGAATGTCACATAGACCTTAAATAAATTATAGGTCCAACTCACTTTCTCCAAGAAAGAACCTGTCCATCAAGTACCTGGGATTCCTGAAATGTTCTCACACTTCCCCATGCTGCATGCATCTTCCATGTAAGAGCAGAGAGTGCTTTTAAATAATGAATCTTATAATTTCATCATAAAACACTAGAGAGAGAGAGAGAGAGAGAGAGAGAGAGAGAGAGAGAGAGAGAGAGAGAGAGAGA
>OU015747.1:73434687-73455199 GCA_907169655.1 Acomys percivali
AGAGAGAGAGAGAGAGAGAGAGAGAGAGAGAGAGAGAGAGAGAGAGAAATCAGATAAAGCCTGCTTCCTAATGATAGTGAGGGCAGCAATAATTTTAAAGTTTTCACAATGTGTTAAAAAAAAAAACCTCAAATCTATCTCTTCTGTATAATAAATACATACTATCTGTAAGGCAGCAAAAATGCATGCAGTTTCTATTCTATGGGTGTGTGCATTTTTTTTTGTAAAACAGAACAAGATGCATTCATTCATGAGATGGTACACAAAAGACAAAGCCAAGCGTGTCAGATGCATCCTAATTGGCTGGCAGGTCTGAGTTTTATGGCTTCACTTCATCTAGTGGTGAAGACTCACATGTTATTATTCAGGAAGGTAAAACTCTATATTAACTTCATAGTGCATGAGTTAATGGGAGAGGAGAAGAGCAGAGCATCCATCAACAGCAACAGTATTGATACCTGTCAAGAGAAAGTTTCAGTAAAAATTCTCTTCTGTTGAGGTGTCTAAGGGACAGCAACTTGTCCTACGTGAGGCACACACCTGGAAAGCTCTTGACAAATTCACTAAAGAAAATGAGATTTTATGTATCACAGAGCCATGCATAAATCATTCTAAGGGCTGCCAAATCCTTTCTTCATATTTGCTTAATAGAAGCTGAAACTTATCTTCTCCCACCATCCCAGGCCTTCAACACCAGATTTAGACTTCTGAGTTACCCAGCCTCAGGAACTGAGCACTTAGCTGGGTCTCTCTATTTCTAGTATGTAACAGTTGTTGGACTACCCAATTGTTCTCATTGAAACCAATATAAGTCCTCTTATAACACACATTCCTTTAGATGTTGTACATCCCTAGGATAAGATAAATGGGAATATAATAATCCCAATTTAAGGCTTCTATGGTTTTCTGCCTCCAGCAATACTCAGCGTGTTACCAGTTCGTGCCATATTGCCTTAGGCTTCCACTTTTCTGAAGTGTGGATTATTTACCTTCACATTCAGTGAGTCTTGTTGTGCCTGATATACCACAAAGAGGAAAGGAAGTTTGGGACTCCATTCTCACTCCAGCCATTCAACAAGTCAATTATCACATGCTTATCAACAGAGACTGAAATGCAATCCCTGATATAGACAGGGGTACAGAGACACATTTATTTATTTATTTTTAAATTTTATTTTATTAATTTATTCATATTACATCTCAATGGTTATCCCCTCCCTTGTATCCTCCCATGCCTCCCTCCCTCCCATTTTCCTCTTACTCCCCTTCCCTATGACTGTGACTGAGGGGGACCTCCTCCCCCTTTATATGCTCAGAGGGTATCAAGTCTCTTCTTGGTAGCCTGCTATCCTTCCTCTGAGTGCCACCAGGTCTCCCCATTCAGGGGAGATAGGCAGATTTGGGCCCAGGCGTCCCACTCAAACTATGCCACCAAGGATAATACAGGCCGTAAACTTCAAACCCCTACCCAGGTCTAGCCAATGGACAGGACATTCTCCACAGTTGAGTGGAGAGTGGGGTCTGACTTTCACACATACTCTGGTGCCTCATATTTGACCAGAGACACATTTAGACCAATGAGTAAAGGAAGCAGGGGACAACTCGCCAAGTAGAATATCATAAATCCAATAAAAATCCTAACCCTGTTAGAGATGGTGGGTACCTTATTTCTGCTACAGAAGTCTCTATGATTTGACAATATGCTTTACATTGGCTATACTCTGACTGTTAGTTCATCTTTGCATCTTTTAGTTCTTCAGCTGATGGCAACAAGAAACCCATCTGCAGGCTGCTAGCAATTCCTACAGTTCCATTCCCATAGGAAACACTGACAAGAGACATTAAACAGCTCCCAGATATCTAGCTAGGAATGGCTGGAGCTTGATTGAAGCCAAGATTGATTACATATAGAAAAAAAAAAAGATTAAGGACACCTATATATTAGCTGTGCACTGGGAGTGGCAAGAAAGCTGGCTACATAGTACATATCTGAAGTTGGGCAGTTTGTCTCACTGTGGCACTGAACCAAGACCTTAAAGAAAGAAACAGTTATTTCTATAAGCCTCCTGCTACAAATATAAAAGTGAATGTCCATTAATTTTGTGTAGTCCAGCTAAGTCTACTGGATCATAAAACAAGTCATAGGTTTCAAGAGCATTCCTCTACCTCCTAAATAAGCCAGGGAGGCCACACACACTGCTCAGACTCCAGTGTCCTGTAAAGCTTCCTTTGCCATGAGCTAGTTGCATAGGCTGCATCTCAAAACCTTTCCAGAAGGCCTCTTTTTCTCTCTTCCTAAGTTTGAAATCATCTTTTTCAGATGTGCTCTCACTATACCTTCATTCTTTTCCCTCACAAAGCTTCCAAGACATTGGGCAAAGTGTCTTGTTCAGTGACAATTTGTTGGTTTCAAAGAATGATGACAACTGATTAGGAATGAAGGTATGATGTTCAAGTAGCAATCAAATCCAGTGAGCACAACAGGTGATAATGGCCCAATTAATGAGGCCGTTGAGGGAGCTAGGACAATCATCATCACAGGGTACATAAAGGCTCTGCCATTCACTCAGAAATTAATAGAAGAAAATGGTGAAAAACTTGATGAGCTACACTGCAAAGACACTATTCTTACTTAGATGACTCCATATGCCAAGCCATATACAATGGGGGATTTATTTAGGTGCCTTTATGTGTTTAAAACACAGGGAGAAGGTTGTGTTTTCATGGAACTGACTGGGATGCTATAAGGTGTTTATTATAGTCTTTAAACAAGATTACTCTTCCCACAAAGTAAAGTTGCATGTCCTTGACTAAATATTCTTAAGGCAAACTTCCTCTATTTTAGCGGCACAACTGATGGGTCAGAAGAGTCATTTGACATTGTTGTCCTGGCAGGGATGAGGATAGTCAAGAGCCACTGTGTCCTTTCTCTTGGTTATCACACTGGTGAAATGATAGAACCCAAATAATTAGAATTTCCCCCAGAAACTTCATGTTGGTACAAAGAAAAAGCTGGAGCTCAAGTGCCAGCCACAGGCAAACTTATCTCCCAGGAAGAGATTTCACACAATTCCTGAACTTGTCAGACAGCAGAGGAGGAGAGACTGTGCCCATATAAAAATGGATCAGAGAAAGGTGGGAGCACATTTTGACTAGGAGTATTTATGCACACCATGTGCCCTGCTTTTAAACCTGTACCCCATCTCTAAGCCTGAAGTTAGATTTCAGGGGGAACTGTAAGTGGATTGTGTCCCAGTGTGATCACTTTGAATAAATCTTGTCTTCTTTCAGTAAACAGTAATAGAATGCTGAAAGTTCTGACTGCATAAGGTGCTGAAAATAAGTGACAGATGAGGGATTCACACTATTCTGCCCTAAACAATGCATTTATCACATCCCTCCAAAGCTAACATTGTTCAGGATACAACAGGAAGAATGTAAGAGCCAGAAGACAAGCAACGGGCTGCAATATGTCATCTTTTCAACAAGACACAGCAATTGCAAGGATGAACTTAGCAGTTGTGGGTGTCTGCATTGTGTCTTCAAAAGTATGAATCCATCAAAAGCCAGTCATGGATATAGAAGGGACCCATGGGACTCTACCCCTCAACTGATGAACTGTATACAACTTTTAGATTCAGGGAACTGGGAAAATTTTGCCTTAGTTATGTACAGAACAATGACCCCCACCAGGTTGCAATAGACACTTCCAATCCAATTGTCCCCAAAAGAATCCTTGTTATATTAAACAAGTCACAAAACAATATCAAAAGTTATGAACTAGAAATAGGATATGGTAGGTGTTAGGATTCTGCGACAATCTGCCTACCTGTGATGTCACTGCTTACCTGCCACTAGGGTAGTGGCCCTACCCTTGGTCACATAAAAGAACAGACCCCCCACTTGGCTTGCTCTCTCTATCTCTTTTTACCTCTCTCTATTTTTCTATCTCCCTCCTTTCTACCCCTCTCTAGATTTCTCTACCTCTTTATCTTTCTTTCTCTTTTTACCTCTCTATCTATTTCTATCTCTTTTTACCTCTCTCTATCTCTCTATCTCTCTACCTCTCTACTTTCCTTTCCTCTCTATCTCTCTTCTCTCTCTTCTCTCTCTGGGTCCCCCCTTTCCTCCTTTCCTTCTCCTGTCATGCTTATCTAATAAACTCTGTATGACATAACATCTACATGGTACCTTGTATTTCATCCTCCTCCTTTTAACTTTAATTTTTAAATAATATAACAGTAGGGATAATGGAGGATTCATAAAGCTGAGATCCGAGATGGTGGGGAGAGAATAATAATACTATCATAAATGTATGGAATTATTGAACAACAAAACTAATAAATGAAATAGTTTAAAATTAAATAGTTATTATTTCTGCTTTTCATTATTAATTCGTGTGTTAAATTGGCCTTTAGTCATAAGCTGTTACCTGACAGTATGAGCCAAATAACCTCTTTCTGACCCAAGATGTTTGTTGCTGTTGTTTTGGGTTTTGATTGTTTGTTTTGGTCATTGTACTTCATGAATGGACCCCCTCACTATGACAGAAATTGGTACCAGCAAAGGGATGATGTGACAGACTTGACCATGTGTTTTGGAGAAGATGATAGGAGGATTTTGTAACATAGGTTTTGATTAGCTATTTAATCTTCAAAGCTTAGTAAAGCTGTTCTGGGGAGCCTGGAAGACAGGAGTGTTAAGAACAATGCAGAAGATGAAGGCTAGTTTGTGAAGATATAAAGGTTACTTTATACTTTGAGATCCTTAAAGTATCTATTGGGATTGTTTCCTATTTTGAATTGAGAATCTGTGGGTTAGCTGCATCTGAAGAACCAGGTGTGAGTAACAAAAGACGAGCACCACTGAAGTGAAATCTTTCCTTTACTTGGACAACTAATACTCATTACCTGACTCTGAAAAATTAAAAGTGACTAAGAGGAGACAAGCATCATTGAGGTGAAGTCTTCTGGGAAGAGCTTTCTAGGGCTCATCACACAAAAGTTGTATTTCAGAAGTAGCCAAGGCTGTACTTTATGCTGACAGCCAAACTTGCTATAATAAGAGTGACTTAGGTAGTGCTGATTTTGAAGGCATGAAGGGGTCATGGAAAGCAGCTGATAATTGGCATTGAGAAAGACAAGAAGAGGCCATTTGTGAAGGTGCGTTCTCAGTAGAAATTAAAGCCTGAAGACTAAAGAGGTCATACAAAGAAGTTAGCACCGTGTGTGTGTGCTTGTGTGTGTGTGTATGTGTGTATGTCTGTGAGTGTCTATGTGTATGTGTACCTATGAACATACATGATCAACCGTCTTTATCTAATATTTTGTTTATTTATTCATTTTTATTTGTTTGTTTCTTTGAACTTTACCTACATTGTGAAACACATTGGGTAGTTACTGTGTCACTTGGATTATTCCTATGCAATTGCTAATTTTTATTTTATATTGCATTGTATAGCAGATACTTATAATTCAAAAATAAAATCTTTTGGAAAAGTTATGCACAAGATATGCTGTAGTACATTTATGAAATGAATCACACATTTGGTGAAGTTGTATTGGACACACTCACACAATCAGAACTGAAGGGCAACTGCAGCCTGTGCAGGATTGGCAGTGCTATTTCAGAGATGGTGGGATTGTTTTAAAACACTAACTAATTCATGCCACACAGTGTTACACATCAGCAGCATCTCACTATAGGGCTTTATAGTCTATTCAAACTTATGGATTTCATTGACTTTGAGCTCATTCTCTATCCAGTGCTGGCCAGAAATCCCCAGAGATGGTATTAGCAACACCTGCCCAGATCTAGGAAAGCAGGAAAGCATATTTTGTATGATGCTTTGATGACCACCCTTTTGTATTCATGCTTACAAGTCAAGAAATTTACTGACCACAACATCCCATCAAATTCACTACTGCTATTTTCTTTTAACATTCATTCCTACATCTTTTTTTAAAGATTTATTTATTTTTTTATTTTAATTAATTTAATCTTGTTACATCTCAATGGTTATCCCATCCCTTGTATCCTTCCATTCTTCCCTCCCTCCCATTTTCACCTTATTCCCCTCCCCATGACTGTTCCTGAGGGGGACTACCTCCACCTGTATATGCTCATAGGGTATCAAGTCTCTTCTCAGTAACCTGCTGTCCTTCCTCTGAATGCCACTAGGTCTCCCCCTCCAGGGGACATAGTCAAATGTGAGGCACCAGAGTACATAAGAAAGTCATATCCCACTCACCACTCAAGTGTGGAGACTGTTCTGACCATTGGCTAGATCTGGGTAGGGGTTTAAAGTTTACCACCTGTATTGTCCTTGGCTGTTGCCTTAGTTTGAGTGGGACCCCGGGGCCCAAATCTGCCTATCATAATGTTCTACTTGTAGGTTTCTAGGATCCACTGGATCCTTCTACTTTTTTTTTATTTGTGTTTATTTTATTTATTCATTTTATATCCAGATAGTAGACCTCTTCCTCTTCTCCTCCTTGTACCACCTTCCCTCATTCTTCTCTCTCTCCACACTCCCATTTTCCCCATCAAACCACTTAAGCACTCAAGTCGCATCAGGACTGAACACAACTTCTCCTGAGGCCAGGCACGGGCACGCCTCCCTGGAGAAAGTGATCTAAAAGCAGGCAACAGATTTCATGTTAGAGACAGTCCCCCCTTCCCTTGCTAGGGGACCCACATGAAGACTAAGCTGCCCATCTGCTACATATGTATAGGAAGCCTAGGTTCAGACAATTCATGGTCTTTGGTTGGAACTTCAGTCTCATAAGCTCCCCTAAGCAATGTTTAGTTGACTCTGTTGGCCTTCTTGTGGAGTTCTCATCCCCATTCTTCGATAAGACTCCTTTTGCTCTGCCTAATGTTTGACAGTGAGTCACAGTATCTGTTTGTATCCACTGCTGGGTGGAGCCTCTCATAAGACAGCTGTTAGGCAAGCATGGGAAAATATCCTTAATAATGTCAGAGGTTGGCTTTCTCCCATAGGTTGGTTTCAGGTTGGGTCAGGCATTGGTTGGACACAGCCTCATTCTCTACACCCTTTTAAAGCTCACAGATATGTGATGTGTACTGCATTTCCTGAAAACTGAACCCCATGCAGGATAAACCCTGTGTGATTTGTGTCTAATTCAGTTTAGCATTTACTGCTTAGCTTTTTCTCTACCTGCAAATGAGCACTGATTTCCTTTTAAAGCTAAAAATCTCCCAGTCTCATCCAAATGTTTTATATTTTGTATGTGTGTGGGGGGGGGAGTAAAGATATATGTGTGCTTGTACAAGTATGGAGGTCAGAGGTTAAGCTTGGATGTCATTTTTGTGGATCCATGCCCTTGTCCTTTGAGACAGACTCTTTCATGGGGAAGCATTGCTCATTATTAGGCTAAATTGGCTGGTATATAAACTCCTGGGATCCTGATGTCCTCATATCTCCGTGCTTAGATTACAATTGTGTATATGATTTCTGGCTTTTTGTTGTTCTTGTTGTTTGTTTGGGTTTTGGTTTTTGGTTTTTTTGAGACAGAAATTCTCTGTGTACCCTTGCCTGTCCTGGAACTCACTCTGTAGACCAGAATGGCCTCAAATGCTGAGATTAAGATTAAAGGTGTGTGCCACTACCACTACCTGGCTGTATCTTGGCTTTTTATGTGGGTTCTGGATATTAAATTCAGATCCCTGCCCTTTGTGACACAATCATGTTATTAATGTGGTTCTCTCCCTTGTACCCAAAATATTTTCTATTATAATATATATTAAGTTATGATAGTTTGGAGTGTTATAAAACTGGCACTGTAGTGGTCAGTGCTGTTACCTTTATACAATCTAGAAGGGAGTTTCAATCAAGAATTGTTTGTACTATGTTAACCTAATGGTATGCTTGTGATAGATTACCTTAATCTTTTAAATTGGAGTGGGACCCATCCTGAATGTGGGCTCCTCCATTTCATGGTCTTATCCAGGAATTGACTGAAAAGACAAAGGCAGATAAGCTTTAGAAAACATGCATTCCTTTTTTTTTTTCTACTCCAAACTGTGATTGTGGCCAGTTGCCACAATTTCCTATTATTATGAGCCAGACAAACATTTTTCTCCCTGAAAGTGACTCTTCTCAGAGTACTGCAAGGAACAGATGAATGCCATGTTCTGTATGTTCTGTCAGAACTTGTCCTCTAGGTGACCCTTACTTCCTGCATTCTGGAAATGACCAAGAACTGCTGTAAATTGCACCTGTGAGCAGTCTCCAGAAACTCCACTGGAGCAGATTAGATACCATCAGCGTCCAATTTTCCTCTGAGATAAAAAAAAATCCTTTTGAGATCCAGCCTCCACTCAACCTGCCTAAAGGTCAGCATTCCTGTGACCCACAACTTCCCCTTGAGATCCAGCCTCCACCTAACCTGCCTAAAGATTGACATTCCTGTGACCCAGACACCCTCCAGCCCTACCTCCCTGCTTATGTGTTTTTCCTTTTATAAACCCATTGCCCTTGAAGCTCTATGCAACTCTCCTATCCTGTTGTATCAGGAAGAGTTGTGGTCCAGGCTCAAGCCCATAATACAGGACCCTGTGTATGCTGCATCGGTAACAAGTCCGGGTGGTCTTTTGTGGGGGGTCTCATGATCTAGGTGATCTGGGTACTTCATTTGGGTATTTCTTAACAAAAAGAAAGCAACTAAGACAACCAGTTCCAAAATTTTTGAAAGTGTCAAGTGATGAAACTTTTCTTTATTGTAGGAGGGTGTTGAGTTTTGGAAAATATTTGTCATGTAGTCTTCTTTACTATAATGTTGAATTTCTTCTCATAGATTCCTGTCACACTTGGCCTGTTAGTAGATTTGCAAGTCCATACCACCTGGAGTTTTGCATAACAACCAGAGAGTATGCTTCACTGTTACACAGTGTGTAGATGCTCCAGTGTGAATGTTTGCTCTGGGAATATCTCACATTCTTTCAGTGTTCAGAGGTGAGAGAAAATGCTCTATGTCTGAGACAGCCAATGGATGATGATACTATCCTCTTGCCCAGTGCCTTTGCCCAAGTATAGCTTTGCAACTTATGGATGCCAACAGCCATAATGATTTTCCAAGTAATATTACCAACCTAAACATTATTGTTTTCACATACCTGTATCTTTGGACACTTTAAAGAGCATATTGCTCAAAAAATATGTGATTTTGTTAATCGTTGCAAATTATTTGCTTTGTAGAAATTAATGAGGGCTTGTCTCTTCTTCTTTCCTCCAGCAACTAGAGGCTGCCTTTTCTACTTTAGTTCATTCAACCCCCATACCATAAATTTGTAGCCACCCAGCAGAGCTGTCATATCATCCTCATTGCTGCATGTATTTTCTTCCTGCCAGGCTATTTACATGGGTCACTTCCCACATTTTGCTGTTCCTATGGATATTGTGTTATGTAAGGACAGGCTTAATGAGCTATGGGGCAAAGATAATCCCAGCAAATGCATCAATTGAATAGATTTCAAGTCAAATTTATAATGATGTCAAAGTCATTTCAGAAAACATTTCAGCTATATCACTAAAGAATGAGGCAGCCAAGGCAAATATTCAGCAAATGTTTATGAGGTACTTGCTTTGTGGGACATAAAGTAGAGAGTCAGAGGCAAAAATCAGGCTGGTCTCTCTTTACCAAAGTCACCCTATTCAGTTCCATCGACAAGAACTGCTCATCCAGTAGCATTGAGGGAGATTGTAGAAAAATGTCGGGAATAATGCTTCAGCCCTAAAAGGTGAACCAAAGGAACAGTGTTGACATATAAATGGCCTGCATCTAGGTTGCTTGGCAACCTCTTTAGTCATCATCTGCTGCTGCCACCAGAGGCCCATGATAAAAAGGACAAACTTGCCAACTCCTCTCTCTCTCTCTCTCTCTCTCTCTCTCTCTCTCTCTCTCTCTCTCTCTCTCTCTCTCACTCTCTCACTCTTATACTTCTCTCTTACACTTTCTCTAAGGATGACCCTTTTCTCTCTTCTCTTTCACTGTCTTTCTGTCTCTGTCTTTCTACCCTTGTTACTCATTCAGGCCATAAATCTTCTCCCTTTTCCTTCCTTCAAATAAATCTCTTTTTATTTTTATATTGTAACAAAAGGCACTTGTGAAAGAAAACAATTCTACCTTAAGTAATTGAATCAAGGGTAGTATGGATGACTACCTTTGAATTGTATATATGAAGACAGAAATTGTCCAGTGATGGAGTTGAGTGTTGAGGAGCACATGGGAACTGATGGTGAATTACAGTGATGGTGTTACCATGAGCATGGGCTCTTTAGAGGGAGGAGAAACATGATGCACAGCAATTTTGCAGCAGCAGGAACATGATGCCTGATGCTGTGGAGGACAAGACATGCCCTTATGCTGGGTTAGTGTGTAAGCAAATGCATGCGTATATGAAGCTATGTATGGAGGCCTAAGATCAGCTGCTGTTTAGGAGTACAGTTCTCCTTGACACTGTTTTTATGTGTAGGCTGTACTTGCTTGGCAATGAGAAGTGACCTGTTTTCTGTAGAAAGAATCCACATTATATGAGGTTTACAAGAAAAAACAATAAGTACAAAAGTGTATTAGATTCTTGGTGTTGTCCATGCAAACTCCTCCTATCTAACTGATTTATAACACCTCAAATAGTTCATAATTATGGGGGGTCAGAACTTCACAAATTAACTGGTATTGGGATGTAGGTTCTTTGAAAGTCCCAGGGGACTATTTACTGCTTCCTCTTAGCTGTGGCTGCCTCCTGCCAGTGGTGAGTGTTCCTTGGCTTGAAGATACATCAGACCAGTCCCTGCCTCTCTTTGTCTATGACTCATCTTATGTTCACTGGTCCTATCCTCTTTTAGGTACATGCCTGTACAGACAAAATGATGTTCTCATCTTTTAGCATCCACTTGTAATTCCTCATAATGGAAGAATATAAAATGTTTATAACTGTAAGAAAGCAGGGTCCATATATGCTAACTGTAGAAATGCTTCAGAAATTAGGGTTTTCATGGCTACAACATTATTTCTAAATCTGATATCAAGTAAATTCCCAAAGATCAGAAACACTACGATGAGTAGCAATTTTATTTAGCTCAAAGATTAATTTCTAAAAAATGAGCAGTGATCTCCTAAATTACCATAAAGATGAGGATCAACCAACTTCAACAAATATCATGTGCATTCTCTAATCCTGTGCATTCAATGAGAACTGCTTTCCTTAATTTATTTTCTTTACTCCTGTACATTAATTGCATCTATAACAGCATTTATTATACAATCCTCTGTATGTGTACGTGTGTATGTGTGTTTGTATATATATGTGGGGTGTGCATGTGGAGGCCAAAGATGATGGTGGGAACTGTCCTCAGTAGCTGTCTATATTAGTTTTGAGGACATCCGGAGCTCACTGGTTTGACAAGACTTGCTGACTGGTAAGCACTAGAGACCTTCCTGTACCTGCCTCCTCAGTGCTTGGATTATAGGCCCAGGACTCAGTGCCTAGTTTTTTTAAATTTATTTGTTTGGAATTCAAATTCAGATCCTCATTTTTGTGCAGTAAGCATTTTGGTGACTGAACTGTCTGGACCTCCCCCTTAAGACCTAAAATGGTGATAACAAGTGACTCTCAACAAATAGTTCTTTCAAAGAGTAAGTAGCTGCATGGTATTTTCTTTTTACCAACCACTAATGCTGTTCAGAAGAATCAGTAAGTTTTTCAATGCAAGTCCTTCTGTTCACCAAACAGATGACACTTTTTTGTTCACTCTAGGCAGCTAAAGTGAGTAACATGTATTTCTTATCAATAAATAATTTTATTTATCATAATCTTTAGCTTATACTTATTAAAACTGGCATATCTTCAATTTTTAAAGCCAGCATCCATTAAATACATTCCGTGTGTTTAGATTGGATGCATGTGTTTGTCTAAGATACAGCCAGAATGAAATACAAAAAGTGGGTTTGAAAATGTATATGCCAATAAGGGACATGGTGAATAACAGAACGTTCCTTACTTCTAATCCCTAGTAATTGTTATTTCTCCCTACCTAAAGAAATTGGTTCTGTTCTCACATAACAGTGGCAATTTTATAGTTGGTGATTCCATATTTTTAAGATCTTTGTTGAGCCGATGTTATTGTTCTGTCTGAGATCTTGAGTCAGTTACTTCCTGGGGTCTTCCTTTCATAGGGGAAACTGATATTTTGGCTATGTTCTTGGTGTTTCATGAGGCATGGTAACATTGTATTTCCTTATTTACAACTCTTCTGGAGATTTTCTTCATTTTCTGAGAGGACTTTAGGGAATTTCTATCAGGATACCATGTAGCTCAGTGGGTAGAGTGCTAGCTTAGCATACATTAAAAAATTCAGAGCTTAATCCCAGTACTGCACAAGGTTGGCATTATTAGACATGCCTAAAATGCCAACATCTAGACAGCAGAGCCAGAGGATCAGAATTTCAAGGTCACACTAGACTGTGTAGCAAGTTTGAGGCCAACTTGGGAGCTAGTTTAACTTTATTTTATTTAGAGTTTATCTAAACAGGGAAACAAACTACAAGATATGCTCATGTCACTGGAAACCAGTCAAAAGTGAGTATTCTGACTTTTTGAACAGTTATTTAAGCTACTCAAAAATGAATGCATAATACCTGCTATTAACTACCTCATGTGGAAAGGAAATAAATTCATTTATGATTCTTTGGGTTCTATGCATCCAAGAAAGATGCTCAACATAACAGCCTAGCTGCAGTCGAGTACCAGCTGTTATATTAAAGCTTTACTTGGACACATTTTCTGGGAAACAACATAAACAAAATGCTAGAGGCTAACAATCTGCTGTTAAATTCCTGGCCTACCAGGTGGTTTATTCTGCTTGCAGACCCACTTGCATCTGCTAGCAGATTACTTAGTAACTTGTATTCATCCCTCAGAAGTGGAAGTAATTTCTCCATCCCGAATCAGTTTCATCAGAGGGGATAGTCAACAATCCAAGAGTCATGGAGCTTCCATTCCTTCTCATAACACCAAGTAGTTCCTTAGTCTCTGGAACCTACAAATGTTGCTGTCCCCTGAAAATATACCCAGGAATGTGAAAATCATTAGTGTGTCTGTGCTTTTGTGCCAGTACTTGCAGTTGTTGTGCTTGTTTGTGCACACATGCAAGGGAGAGGAGGAATGTCAGGTGCCATTTCTTAGACATTGTCTACTTTGTTTATTGGGGCAGAGCTCTCACTGGCCTAGGACTTACAAAGGAGACAATCACTAAGGCCTACGGAGCCATCCATCTTACTCCCTAGTGATTTCCAGTAAGCAACACACACATACAAACACACACACACACACACACACACATACACACATATACACACACATACACACACACACACACATACTCACATATATGCACATGAAAAAGAGAGGGGGGAAGTGGGAGACAACATTTTAATGTGCTTTCTGAGAATAGAGCAAAGATCCTTATGCTTTAAAGACAGCACTACCCTGACTTCACTCACTCCAGTTAACAAGTATGTTCTTACCATTTTACATTTGAGGGAAGAAAAGTGACTTGGTGGATTTAAACAAAGTTATTACATAAGTACATAACTATTGTGGCTTTGAGCCCTTCCCCTCTATAAGGGACACTGGGAATCTATGTAAAACAGCCCAATGGGTCTGAAATTGTTTTATAAACCTTTGTCTGAGGTAGTCGCTGTCTCTTAGAGGTATGAAGTTCTGCTCAGGATGAAGCGGGATTCAAACTCAGATTTGCCTATATCCAGAGCTCATGTCCTAAGTCTGAGCACAAAGGGAGAGCTCAGTTAAGCACTTTAAATCAAAATGATTCAAATGAAACAGTGCAATCTCATTTTATCTAAATCCGTGAGGCCGACACAGGTTAGAGACACACTTAATCTCCAAGAACTGAAATTATTGCATTGTATTCTGAAATAAGGCAATTGGGTATCTGGGTTGGTGAGCAGGCACTGGTTAGGCTATGCATATGCCTGTGTAATGGGAGAGCCAAAGTGTGAAGTGTGGATATCTTTTCTTTATCTCATCCCTACTAGTCATCCTGGATCCAGGCTTTTGACTGACACCAGGAATTTATTGCCTTCCCCCTCCCTTTTTGAAATATACTAGATTTTAGACCCATAATCTCGTACATCCTCTATAAGGTATCTACACATACACTGAGCCACAGCTCCACTCATTATTGGAGCATCTCTACATGGGCACTGTCTCTCTCTCTTGTGTTCTGAGCTGAGTTTGCAAAAGTACTGGGCATAAATGTCTCTCAGAAAAGATTCTGAAAAAATAACTACATATTGCTAACATACATTCTTCTAAAGAGCTTGAAGGGGAGAAATAAGAAGGGAAGCAGCCAATCAAAAATGAATAGAGAAAACCTACTTGCATGCTATTGTGATAGTTCAGTTGGTAATGCTCTTTCCTTGAAGGCATAAAGACCTGAGTTCAATCCCGAGTCCATTTTAAAACATAGGGATATATAGTCTTACATGCATATAAAGGCAGATTTCTGGGGCTTACTGTCAAATTAACCTACCTTGATGAGTACTAGGACAATGAGAGATCCTGTCTCAAAACATGTAAAACAGACAACACCTGAGAGTCTGTGGTGAGGTTGTCCTCTGACCTGCTCACTCCCATGCTCCAGCACACAGGCATGCATCCACAGTTACAGACACAGAAACTAAAACACTTGCAATTCCATCAAACAGTGTCCATGATTCATTTACAGGTCAGCAAGGATACATATTTATTAGCCTAAATTTCATCTGGACAAGAATTAACTCAGGAATGTTTTATGTCCTTTTCTGACTGTTGTCTTTTTAAATATCAGTTGTCCTCTATAGGATCATATGCTTCAACTCTTGAAACCCAGGTGGCGATGCTGTTTGGGAAGACTGAGGTGAAGTCTTGTGGGAAGACATGAGTTCCTGTAGTAAGCCTTGAAGTTTTACCTCCCACTTCTGCAGCCTCTGTTCCTTCCCTAAGGATATAATGTGCTCAGCTACCATGCTGTTGTCATGTCTTCCCTACCATGAGGAACTATATCATCCTTGAACTACAGAGATAAAATAAGCCCCTTATCCTTTAAGTTGCCTTTGTCAGTGCACTTAATCACAGCATCCAAATTAACTGAGCCAAGGAAGAAAATGATGTCACTACAGTTGCACAATTTTAGAGACAAGTTTCTGCACTGCTTCCTCATATCAGGCCTCACAGATGTTACTGAAGTCCATGGGTCCTTAGGGGTGGGGGATGGATAATCACTGTGCAGTGTCTTTGATGTTTACTATTGAAGTGATACTGGGTTTTGCTTACAACTGTACAAAAATTTGATACAAAAAATTGATAATTTTACATAACATATCTCATTGCAAAATAAAAATTTAAATACAAGTGTAATGTACTAAAATTTTCTAGATATTTTAATAACTAGAAAAAAGTTAAAAAAGAAATGATTAAAATTTATAGCTCAGAATAAGTGCAGCCTGCTAACATTTAAGTTTATGTGTGTGTAAAAAGCACATACTTATTTAAATGTACTATGTACATGCAAATAAATTTAAGTATATAAACACAAATATATTTTATTTAAATGTATATATGGATACATATTCAGCTACTGTTACCACTTGAAATGCAATTAGTTGTAGACAACCATTAAATATGTGGTGTATGCTTTTTATTTCCAAGAAGTGGCAATTGTAAGTGATTCTTCCAGATATCTGCCAGTCAAGTTAAAATGATATTGAGATATCTTGTGAAATAGCTTTTCAATGAGGAAGTGCAGATATGCAAAATTTTAAGAAGCATACATGTGCAGAATATATAATTTTGCCTGACAACAATTTATTGAACATTCAAAAAAAACTAACACAGAGAATATTCAAGTGATGTGAACACAGAAGATGCTATATTGGTCTAAATATGAGTTACTAAGCTCCTTGCTTTGATTATTATACATTGTATAAATATATAAAGACCCCATCCTGTACCTATGAACATATACAATTTCTGTGTGTCAGTTAAGTGTTTATGTATGTGTATATATTGGGTACATATTAATATAATATAGTTGAATAAAAAGAGAATCTAGAGATTAAAAATAAATGTATATATGTAAATGAATGCATATTTGAATAATAACATGGACATTTTTATGTGCACATACATATTCAAATACACATACACACACATATACACTATATGTGTTGAAAGAAGCTCTCAACTCTTGCCTGAAAACCAGGGTCACATATTGAAAGTAGCATTTTATCAATCACATACATACATTTAAATACAGCTATCTGGAAGACACCAGGTTTCAGAAAAGTGGTTTATAAACATTCACATTGATTTTGCAAGTTTACAGAACTTAAACTTTGAGTACTGTGATGCTGTTTAAAATCTTGGGTCGCCATGAGAGGTTGCCGTGGGAGAGTCTCCATGAAGACAGGACTGGAGTGGGAGCAGCCAGGGTGAGACTAGTTGGCAGGATAATGAAGCACATGGCTGGAAAGCAAGCCAGGCTAGCCTAGTCAAGTTAGTATACATCAGTATCTCCCCAGCTATAGTGATTAAAGGTTATTAATAAATGTAAAAAAGACAATTTCATTTCAAGTAGGATTTTGCATTTTCTTACATGATAATTTAGCTGTTGCATTACACAGAACTGACAGAGCCATTTATTGAGTTGTTTCTAATTGTTTAAGAAATTACTAAATGAGAAATCTGTCTCAGAAAGAGAACACTGACAAGCTGACATGTTATATGGGATGAAGGAAGTATGTAAAAGTCTGAATTGTGACTAGAATACCCATCAGGGTAGACAATAAAGAAGTCCAGGACACCAGGGGTTTTTGATCAAGCTATCTTTTTTTCTGGACCTGACTGGAAGAGAATCTGCAATCCCCTGAGCTTGGCAGAGTGGTTGGTCTTCACTTAGGAGTCCCTGGAGATGCAGTCATTGTGTGTGTGCATTCACAGCAGCAATGCAGCCTTAGTACTTCCAGATGTGGCAAACACCATCTCAACAGAAATGGCACCCAGATACTGAACTCTAAGTAGAGCTCATTTGTTAAGCACAGATTTCCTGTTATTTCTTCCCTAAGGTGACTGGGTCTAATTCCCTTATGCTATGTACACATCATCTTCTGTGCCTATGCAAACCTTTATTTCTTGGATTGGGAGTGTGTGCATACATGTATGTGTGGGTATACACATCCATGTGCATGTGTGCAGAGTCCAGAGAAGGACATTAGATATTCTGCTTTGTCACTCTGTGGCTTATTCTCTTGAGACTGGGTTTATGATTAAACCTGGAGCAAATTGGCAGCAGTAAAATCAGTGATCCTCCTATCTCTGCCTTTAATAGTTCTGTGGTTAAAAATGTATGTGGCCACAGCTGGCAGTTTGCACGAGAGCTGGTATTTGAACTCAGGTCTTATGACTGGTACAGCAAGTGCTCTTCCTCTTCTCAATTCACCGAGCCACAGGATCACTATATGTGTGCCTTTATCAGTTCTTACAAACATACAGCACTCAAGAAGATACAATATCTGAAATAGCAGCACATCACAGAAACAACTGTAGTGTAACACTGAGTGAGGTCCTTTCCCAGGAGAGTAAGCACTGATTGTCACCATGTCCACCTGATGTGGACCCACCACCAGCAAAGATGCTTAGAACATCATGGCAGTGTGTATACCCTAGCCTGCTTAGGCCTTATCCCTTTTAGATACTCAGTTTCTCAGTCCCTTAATAGAAGTCTGGCCCTCTGTCAACAGCTTGCCATAAAAAAGAAAGATGCCACAAAAATGTAGCCAAGGCATTATAAAGTCAAAGTTACTTCTAGTGAAGAATTATCATACCACTTGATCTACTGACAAGCCCAAGCCATTTATTTCTCAATTTTCATGTCGCTCTTCATGGTGTTCCTTCCTATGCATTTGCCTCCCATCTCACAGAATGCTGACAACATCTTACTGTAAAACCAACATAATATGTCTCATACATGCTTGATACCCTAAATTGTAATCAAACTAGACAAGAAGTGAAGGACCCAAAATTTTTTGATAACTCCCTCTTTTTCACAATTTAGTTTTATTTTTAAGTGGTGTGTGTGTGTGTGTGTGTGTGTGTGTGTGTGTGTGTGTGTTGTAAATCAGTGCAATGCCTTCATTGGCCGCAAGTATCACATCCACTGGAGCTGGAGTTATAGGTGGTTGTGACCCACTATACATGGATGATGGAACTGAACTCAACTCAGGGCTACGGAACAGCAGTACACAATCAATACTGGTAAACTATTGCTTTCATTGCTGGATATTTCTCTATGATATCTTTGAAGGAAAATAAAACACTATTACCTTCATCTACAGGCTGACACTTTCACAGGTCACACAATGAAATAACGGGTTTCAAGGCAAGTTGGGAATGCCTGACACATGTTGTAGCACCATGTGGCATTTCCTTGTGTTTCAGTGTTGAAAGCTTCTGTATACCGTCAGACAGAGGGGAGAATTTTCTCCATGTGAACCATTGGATCTGGGCATAGACATGAAACACATCAGCTCTGAACACCACCATATTTCGCTTGTAGGGATGGTCCACTTTTATGATTACTCTGCATCCATCAAACTTTTCATTATCCTGCTTGCAGTACACAGGCAACAACGGCAAAGCCCAGCTTAATAACAGTAGTGCCTTGTGGTTTTCTTATTGCATTTCTTCGCTTAACACTGACTGCTATTGTGATAATGAGCTTAATAACCTTATTGAAGATGAATTTCCTTTGAGCTTCCTTTTTTAAAAAAAAAAAAATCTGGGAAGAGACTTTGTTTTCAGGAGCCTTTTCCAGGCCTAGAAACTTTCCATTTAACAACAGGCCAAGTAGACACCTGGGGCTTCATACTTAGGCTTAGAATTCTTTTCTTTTTTCTTCTTTTCTTTCCTTTTTCTTTTTTAATGGGTTTTAAAAAATTATTTTCAATTTGTTCACTTCACACGCCAGTTTTAGCCCCCTCTCTCATCACCTCCTGACCCCACCATCCCTCCCTCATATCTTCTCCCTCCCTCCCCTAGTCCTCAGAAAGGGGAGCCCTCCTCCCCTAACATCTGACCTCAGCCTATCAAGTCTCATCTGGACTGCCTGCATCCTCTTCATCTGTGGCCTGGCAAGGCTGCCCTGCCAGCAGGGAGGTATCAACATGCGGGGGGCCAGATTCCATGTCAGAAGAAGTCCCTACTTTCCATATTATGGGACCCACAAGGAGATTGTGCTGCTTATCCACTACATATGAGCAGAGTGTCTAGGCCCACACCATGAATGGTCCTTGGTTCATGCATCAGTCTCTGCAGCATCCCTCCTCCTCTGCTCAGAGAACTAAGAAGCAAAGGTAAGTCCTAAGCCACAACAGCTGATATCCATAAGAGGCCTGTGGGACACCTGAGCAAGTGGTTGTGGCCTTGGATCTCTCTCAGTTGCCCACTGTTTACCACCCTGGCTCATCTGGGACAGAGAGAGCAAATAGATTTCTTTTCTTTAGGCTTTTGCTACAGCTCCTCTGTCACCTGCAAGGTCCCTGAGCTAATTGTCTTTAATGAGTTTGCCTGGCTAACTCTGCCCATAATCCAAGGAGAACTTACATTTCCCATTGAGCTTTCAGCCTACTCAAAAGTGCTGACTTCTTAGGCTTGTTCTCTCTTTTGTATACAAAGCTTAAATTAAAGAGACTGAGAGCTGGTATCCTCTGGGTACCTTATCCAAGTGGATGCCACAAACTGGCTTTAATAATAATCATAGTTTTCACTGTTTTATCTCAGGTCAAAGCTAATCAGATGGTTGAATCCACTTATGGTTTACACAGAGCTTCACAAAGTGAGGTCTTAACCACCTGCCCCACAATCACCTGATATTTTTTTAAGAAATGTAAAATCTTATGCAGAATTCTGACCTAGTGGATGAGATATTCTACAAGCAGATCTTGGCACACTGTGCCTTAACATGCCCTGTGGGACATTTTGAGGCATGCTCATTTTTTAAAAGTCCTTTTACAGGTCATATGATGTCACAATTCTCATTATGCTTACTTTTCAAGGGAGAAAACTAAGCTACCTAGTGATTTAGTTATCTTTCAGTCATAGATTATTTTAAACTTCAAAGCAGATACAAAATACAGAAGAAAACAACAGCTTAAAGATGAAACACAAATTGCATGTATAATATTAAAAAGTTCAGAAACGGGGTTGGAGATGGTTCGGTTGGTAAAGTGCTTGGTGTGCAAAATGAGAGGCTGCATCTGAGCCCCAGGACCCAAGTGAGCATTTGAGTGCAGGAGCGTGCATTTCAAATCTAAGCACTGCATAGGCAGAGACAAGTGGTTTCCTGGGGTCTCATGGCCAGCCAGCATTTGTGTGTGCGCGCGCACACACACACACACACACACACACACACACACACACACACACACAC
>OU015747.1:73477587-73495719 GCA_907169655.1 Acomys percivali
GAGAGAGAGAGAGAGAGAGAGAGAGAGAGAGAGAGAGAGAGAGAGAGGAAGAGATTTTTAGAGTTCTATTTGCCCTAGAGTCTGTTCTTGCACTTCCCTAAAGGAAGATGAGGCCCTGTGAATTGAGAGTCCTGCCAGTACATTGCACACTGGACTAGAGTGGGAGTCTTAGTCTCTAAATCCCAACTTCATGACTACAGCTTTGGCTCAGTTTGGACTCTCAGAAAAGAAGGTTAGTAGTCAGTCTCCCCTCTCACACACACTGCTCTGAGGTAGAGTACTCAGGCTCAGGCTCCCCACCTAAAGAAAAGTATGGTATAATTAATCATTGCAGGGATACTGACTCTAGTCAATATATGTCTTATAGAGAGGTAATTGCCTCAAATTAGTCCCTCAAATACCCCAGAACTTGATAAAGAGGTTTTAGATAGCAATGAACTTGTATCACTCAGAGGTGAGACTAATTGTCTTGGTAAGCATTTTCAGATCTCTATTAAAATGGGCCCTTCCTGCTTGACTTTCTACCCTGCAGCAGCAAAGCTTTTCTCAACATGGGAGTCGACTCTGGTCCTGCAGGTAATACTGCAAGACACATATTGGCCACTGGTATGAGATACATTCAGCCAAGCTTACAATTGGTTTTCTGAAGCTCAGGGAATACCACAGTGTCATAGCTGGCATGTGAACTCTTGCTAGTGAGAGTTTTTTTTATTTAAATAACTTATTTAGAATATGTCTCAATTGTTATACCCTTACTTGTATCTTCCCATTCCTCCTTCCCTCCCTCTTTCACCCTATTCCCCTCTCCTAGATATGTGACAGAAGGGGACCTCTTTCCTCACCATATGATCAAAGCCTATCAGGTCTCATCCTGGTAGCCTGTTTACCCTTCTTTGAGTGCCACCTGGCCTCCCCACCAAGGGGAAGTGGTCAAATAGTGGGCACCAGAGTGCATGTCAGAGTCAGTCCCTGCTTTCCGTACAACTGTGGAGAATGTACTATCCATTTGCTAGATCTGAATGGGGTTCTAGTTTTACTACACACATTGTCATTGGTTGGTAGAGTACTTTGAGTTGACCTCCCTGGGTCCAGATCTACCAGCCTTAATTGTCTTCTTGTAGGTTTCTAGGACCATCTGCATCCTTCTATTTCCCCATTCTCCCTTACTTCTTTCACCTGGAGTCACCTGAAGTCCCAGTGTCTATCCCAATCTCCTGCTAAGAGAAATTCAGAGGACATCCCTGTTGGGCTAGTGTCCAAGTATAAGTAAATATATACCATGTATATCTTTCTGAGTCTAGGTTAATTCAGGATGATAATTTCCAGTTCCACCATTTGCCAGCAAATTACAGAATTTTCTTACTTTTGATAGCTGAATAACATTCCACAGCGTAAATATACCACAGTTTCTATATACATTCTTCAACTGCAGGACATCTAGGTTGTTTCCAGATTCCGGCTATTATGAATAAGGATGCTATGAACATGGGTGAACATATGTCCTTGTGTGGTGGAACATCTTTTGGGTATATTTCAAGGAATGGAATAGCTGGATCTTGAAATAGCTGTATTCCCAGTTTTCTGAGAAAGTGCCAGATTGATTTCCAAATTGGTTCTACAAGTTTGCACTCACACCAGCAATGAAGGAGTGATCCCCTTTCTCCACATCCTTTCTAGCATATACTGTGACTTGAGTTTTTGATCTTAGCCATTCTGATGGGTGTAAGATGGAACCTCAGAATCATTTCGATTTCCATTTCTCTGATGACTAAGGACGTTGAACATTTAAGTGTTTCTCAGTCATTAGATGTTCTTCTGTAGAGGACTCTCTGTTTATTTCTGAACCCCATTTCTTAATATGGTTATTTGGTTTAGTGGTGTTTAATTTCATGATCTCTTTATATATTTTGGTTATTATTCCTGTGTCAGAGGTAGGGTTGGTTAAGATATTGTCCCAGTCTGAGAACTCAAGAAATTAAACACCACCAAACCAAAAAAACCCAGTTAATAAATAGGGCTCAGAACTAAACAGAATTCTCAACAGAGGAATATCAAATGGCTGAGAAACAACTTAAAGAAATGCTTAACATCCTTAATCATCAGGGAAATGCAAATCAAAATGACTTTGAGATTCCTTCTTACACCCATTGGAATGGCGAAGATCAAAAATTCAAGTGGAGGATCCAAGATGGCGGCAAGCAGTGTGGACCGTGTTTGGAAGCTCCAGTGAACAATTCAGGGAATTGCACAGATTTCTGAGCCAGGAACAACAAGGTCCCCAGTCCATTGCAGCAGGAGTGCTCCACAGTTCGGAGCGACCAGGGTGCGGAGGACCTGCGTGCCCCTGCACACAGGAGGATCATAGATTTTCTCGGATCAGAGCAGCAGCATCAGAGACAGCAGCAGCAGCAGTGGCATCAGTGGCACCAGCGTCAACGCGGCAGTGGCTGAGGTTTGCAGCTCAGAGCATTCCGGTGGAGGCGATTGGTGTGGTGGCCGGTGGGAGTTGCTGTGGGAGAGGGGACTCTGGACAGGATTTAGGTCTCGTGGTGCCTTGTGACCCAAACTAGACTCGGTGGACAATTCAGCCCCAGAGTCCCGGGTTTAGCTTAGTGCACAGTGCCGTGGAGACTCTGGCTCAGTGCAGCAAGCATTCTGCCCCAGGCACTAGCTCAGTGCAGCCACAGCTTCCTGCTGTGACACAGGCTGGGCAGAGTGCTCAGTTCCACCGGAGGCGCTAGCTCACCTCAACGAGCAGTTCTGCCCAAGACTCTAGTTCAGCTCAGCGGGCAGTTCTGGTGGGCTGACGCAGGCTGAGGTCAGCACGCAGATTCAGCCCAGAGACCCTAGCTGGACTTGCCAGGCATGTTGGGCCCAAAGACTCTAGCTGAGCTGTGCACACAGACTTGGCGGCAGCAAGACTCTGGCTGGACCATCCGCGCAGTATTGGCCTGGAGTCCCGGGCTGAATTCAGCGTGCAGTGTGGGTCCATAGTCCCTGGCTGAGCTCGGTGCACAATTCCGCCCCAGAGACACGGGTGGAGCTCGGCGTGCAGTTTAGGGCCAGAGTCCCTAACTGTGCTTGGCAGACATATTGGGCGCAGAGACAATAGTGGAGCTTTTGGCACAGTCCCAGTTCTAAGGCTCTGGTGGACACAGTGTGCAGTTTGAGTCCAGAATTCCTGGCTGAGCTTGGCAGACAGTTCAGGCCCTGAGACAATAACTGACCACCGCACGCACTTTGGGCCAAAAGCCCCTAGCTGAGCTTTGTGCACAGTCCCAGTCCAAACATTCTGGCTGGACCCTGTGTGTATTTTGGGCACAGAATCCCTAGCTGAGCTCGGCAGACAATTCAGGACCTTAGAATCTAGCTTAGCTTGGCGCGTGGTTCAGGCCCAGTATCCCTGGCTGGACTTGGCAGGGAACCCAGAAGGCTGTGGATACCTAGGCCTGACCCAATGCTTACTCAGAGACCCAGAATGATTGCAGGACCCACAGCACAGAGGAGTTGAGGATCACTGGCTGTGAGAGTCCAAAACGACAGGGCTAACCTCATGTCATCCACACCAGTGAAGTATCAGAGCTTCCAGCCTACGGAAATCATGAGAAAACAAGTGAATCTATCATCAGACTCCCTCCATCCAACTCTGGAAGCTACACAACAAAAACAAAGATAGGAAGATATCTGAAGGACAGCGTAACAGCATACGCAAAAAATCCCAAAACAACATGGTGTCTCCAGTTTCCACCTATCCCAAAGTAAACAACCCAGAGAACTCAAATACAATAGAAATACAAGAAAATGACCTCAAATCCTTAGTAATGACGATATTAATGGAGGAAACAAATGAAATTTGAAATCAAATGCAGGAAGACACAGCCAAACAAATGAGACACATAAAAGAAGCACATAGAGTGGAACTGGAAAAATTTCAGGAAAATGCAAACAACCATATGAAGGAAATAAATAAAATGGTTCAAGCTCTGAAGACATATAAAGAAACAATGGAAGAAACTCAGAAATATACAAACAATCATATGAAAGAAATAAAAAAATCAGTTCAAGATCTGAAGACAAAAATGGATTCAATGATAAACACACAGACAGAAGAAAAACGAGAACGTGAGACCTCAGAAAAGAAGGCGAGCAACACAGAGGTGAGCTTTTCTAACAGAATCCAAGAGATGGAAGAACGAATCTCAGGTCTAGAATATACAATCACAGATCTTGAAGCAACCACTAAAGAAAATGCCAAATCTGGAAAATTCCTGACACAAAACATCCAAGAAATTCAGGACACCATGAAAAGAAGAAATCTGAGGATACTAGGCATTGAAGAAAGAGAAGATATCAGACTCCAAGGCCCAGAAACTATTCTCAACAAAATCATAGAAGAAAATTTCCCCAACCTAAAGAAAGAGATGCCTATAAACATACAAGAGGCGTACAGAACACCAAATAGGATTGGCCAGAAAAGAAAAACTGCCCTTCACATAATAATCAAAACACAATACATACAGAACAAAGAAAAAATGTTAAAAGCTGTAAGGGAAAAGGGCCAAATAACATTTAATGGCAAACCTATCAGAATTATATCCGACTTCTCAGCAGAGACCATAAAAGCCAGAAGGGCCTAGACAGAGATCCTGCAAACCCTAAGAGACCACAGATGCCAGGCCAGACTACTTTAACCAGCAAAACAATCAATAACCATCGATGGAGAAAGCAAAATATTCCATGACAAAAACAAATTCAAATAGTGCATATCCATAAATCCAGCTTTACAGAAGGTACTAGAAGGAAAATTCCATCCCAAAGGGTCAAGCTACAACCAAAACTACTCAGGAAATAGATAACTGTATCATGGCAAAAACACAACTAAACAAATGCTTGACTGGAAACAACATCAAAATTAAGACTCTTAACAGTCACTGGTCAATAATATCTCTCAACATCAATGGCCTCAATTCTCCAATAAAAAGACACAGACTAACTGAATGGGTGCATAAACAAGATCCAACATTCTTCTGCATTCAAGAAACACATCTCATCCATAACGATAGGCATTACCTCAGGGTAAAAAATTGAAAAAAAAATCCAAGCAAATGGTCACAAGAAGCAAGCAGGCATAGCTATTTTAATAGCAAACAAAATAGACTTTCAACCAAAATTAATCAAAAGGGATGAGGACGGACACTTCATATTCATCAAAGGTAAAGTCAACCAAGATGACATCACAATTCTGAACATCTATGCTCGCAATACAAGGGCACCCACAGTTGTAAAAGATCTCCTAAAAAAGCTTAAACCACACATCGATCCCCACACAATAAAAGTGGGAGACTTCAACACCCCACTCTCACTGAAGGATAAGTCATTGAAACAGAAACTAAGCTGAGAAATAACATCATTAACCAATGCCATGGGTCAAATGGATCTAACAGATTTCTATAGAACCTTTCACCCAAACAAGAAAGAATATACCTTCTTCTCTGCACCCCATGGAACCTTCTCCAAAATTGATCACATCGTAGGTCACAAAGCAATCCTCAACACATGCAAGAGGATTGAAATAATGTCTTGTATCCTTTCAGATCACCATGCTCTTAGGCTGCAATTCAACAACAACAGAAATAACAAAAAGCCTACATGTACAGGGAAACTAAACAACTCTCTGCTAAATGACACCTGGGTCGGGAAGAAATAAAGAAATCAAGGAGTTTCTGAAACTCAATGAAAATGAAGGAACAACGTACCCACATTTGTGGGATACATCAAAACCAGTGCTAAGAGGAAAATTCATAGCACTAAGTGCCTTTAAAAAGCAATAGGAAACATCACACATAAGCACTTTAACAACACAACTGGAAGCCCTAGAAAAAAAAAAAAAGAGCAGAAACACCCAAAAGAAGTAGACGTCTGTAAATAATCAAATTCAGGGCTGAAATTAAGAAATTAGAAACTAAGAAAACAGTCCAAAGAATCAACAAAACCAAGAGAAAATCAACAAGATAGACAGACCATTAGCCAAACTAACTAAAAGGCAGAGAGAGCATTGAAATCAACAAAATCAGAAATGAAAAAGGAGACACAACAACAGACACTGAAGAAATAAAAAGAAACATAAGATCCTACTTTGAAGGCATATATGCCACAAAATTTGACAATCTAAGGGAAATGGACGATTTTCTGGGTCAATTTCACTTGCTGAAGTTGAATGAAGAACAGATAAACAAGATAAATAATCCCATTTCCCCTATAAAAATAGAAGCAATCATTGATAGTCTCCTAACGAAAAAAAAGCCCAAGGCCAGATGGTTTCAGTGCAGAATTCTACCAACCTTCAAGGGCGAGCTAATACCGATACTCTTCAAGCTACTCCAAAACATATAATTGGATGGAACATTACCAAATTCATTCTATGAGGCCATAGTCACGTGGATACCTAAGCCTCACAAAGACTCAACAAAGAAAGAGAATTTCAGACCAATTTCTCTTATGAACATCGATGCAAAAATACTAAATAAAATTCTTGCAAAACGAATACAAGAACACATAAAGGATATCATTCATCATGACCAAGTAGGCTTCATTCCAGGCATGCAGGGATGGTTTAATATACGGAAATCCATCAATGTAATCCACCATATTAACAAACTGAAAATAAAAAAACCACATGATCATCTCTTTAGATGCAGAGAAAGCATTTGATAAAATCCAACACCCATTCGTGTTTAAAGTTTTAGAGAGATCGGGGATACAAGGCACTTTCCTCAACATAATAAAGGCTATATACAGCACGCCAATAGCCAAAGTCAAAATAAATGGTGAGATACTCAAGGAAATTCCTCTAAAACTGGCAACAAGGCAAAGCTGCCCACCTTCTCCATATCTCTTCAATATAGTACTCGAAGTTCTATCCAGAGCAATAAGACAACAAAAGGAGATCAAGGGTATCAAATGGGAAAGGAGGAAGTCAAATTATCTCTATTTGCAGATGATATGATAGTGTACATAAGTGACCCTCAAAATTCCACCAGAGAACTCCTACAGCTGATAAACACCTTCAGCAAATTGGCTGGATACAAAATTAACTCAAAAAAGTCTGTAGCCTTCCTATACACAAATGACCAGCTTGCAGAGGAAGAAATTAGGAAAACCACACCCTTCACATTAGACACAAGCAATATAAAATTTTTAGGAGTTACTCTAACTAAGCAAGTGAAAGACTTGTTTGAAAAAAATTTCAAAACTCTGAAGAAAGAGATTGAAGATGACATGAGAAGATGGGATGATCTTCCTTGCTCATGGATCAGGAGAATTAACATAGTAAAAATGGCCATTCTACCAAAAGGAATCTACAGATTCAATACAATCCCTATCAAAATACCTACACATTTTTTTTAAAGACTTGAAAGTTCTATTCTGAACCTCATATGAAAAAACAAAAAACCCAGAATAGCTAAAACAATCTTGTACAATAAAAGGTGCTCCAGAGGGATCTCCATACCTGATCTCAAACTGTACTATAAAGCAATAGTAATTAAAACAGCATGGTACTGGAACAGCAACAGGCTGGTGGATCAATGGAATCGAATCGAAGACCCAGATATGAATCCACACACATATGGTCATTTGATTTTTGACAAAGAAGCCAAATCCATTCAAAGGAAAAAGGACAGCATCTTCAACAAATGGTGCTGGTCTAACTGGAGGTCTATGTGTAAAAAAATGCAACTGGACTCATATTTGTCACCTTGCACAAAACTCAAATCCAAGTGGATTAAAGACCTCAACATAAAACCAGAGACACTAAGTCCCTTAGAAGAAAAAGTGGGGAAGAGCCGGGAACGTATTGGCATAGGAGACAACTTCCTGAACAGAACACCAACTGCTCAGGCCTTAATGTCATCAATTAATAAATGGGACCTCATGAGGCTGAAAAGCTTCTGTAAGGCAGGAGACACTGTCAGGAGAACAAAGCGACAGCCTATAGACTGGTAAAAGATCTTCACTAACCCTACATCTGACAAAGGTCTAATACCCAAAATATATAAAGAACTCAAGAAATTAAACACCACCAAACCAAATAACCCAATTGAGAAATGGGGCTTGGAACTAAACAGAGAATTCTGAACAGAGTAATATCAAATGGCTGAGAAACACTTAAAGAAATGCTCAACCTCCTTAGTCATCAGGAAAATGCAAATCAAAACAACTCTGAGATTCCATCTTACACCTATTAGAATGGCTAAGATCAAAAATTCAAGCGACACCACATGCTGGAGAGGATGTGGGGAGAGAGGAACACTCCTTCATTGCTCGTGGGAATGCAAACTAGTACAGCCACTTTGGAAATCTATCTGGTGCTATCTCAGAAAACTGGGAATAGGGCTTCCTCAAGACCCAGCTATTCCACTCCTTGGAATATACCCAGAAGATGCACCAGCACGCAACAAGAAAATTTGCTCAACCATGTTCATATCAGCCTTATTCATAATAGCCAGATCATGGAAACAGCCTACGTGTCCCTCAGTAGAAGAATGGATAAAGAAATTGTGGTACATATATAGTATGGAATACTACTCAGCTATTAAAAACAAGGAATTCCTGAAATTTGTGTATAAATGGATTGAGCTAGAAATGATCATAATGAGTGAGTTAACCCAGAAGCAGGAAGACTCAAATGGTATATACTCACTTACATCTGCATAGTAGCCCTAGGGACATGTCCCACGAAATCTTCACTTACCTAGACTGGGACAGAGGGAAGGACATCCTATTGAGTCTCTAGATGAAAGAAGCATGGGAGAATAGCAAAGTAGAAGGATCCAGAGGGTACCAGAAACTTACTAGTAGAACATTATGATAGGCAGATTTGGGCCCCGTGGTCCCACTCAAACTAAGGCACCAGCCAAGGACAATACGGGTGGTAAACTTTAAACCCCTACCTAGATCTAGCCAATGGTCAGAAAAGTCTCCACTCTTGAGTGGAGAGTGGGATATGACTTTTTCACGTACTCTGGTGCCTCACATTTGACCATTTCTCCTGGATTGGGAGACCTGGTGGCACTCACAGTAAGGAGAACAGGTTACCAAGAAGAGACTTGATACTCTATGAGCATATACAGGGGAGGTAATCCCCTCAGGAACAGTCATAGGGGAAGGGAATAAGGGGAAAATGGGAGGGAGGGAGGAATGGTAGGATACAAGGGATGGGATAACCATTGAGATATATCAAGAATAAATTAATTAAAAAAAAATTCAAGTGATACCACATGCTTGCCAGGATGTGGAGAAAAAGGAACACTCCTTCATTGCTGGTGGGAATGCATACTGGTACAACCTCTTTGGAAATCTATGTGGAACTTTCTCATATAAATGGCAATAGGGCTTTCTCAAGACCCAGCTATTCCACTCCTTGGAATATACCCAGAAAATGCTCCACCACACAACAGGGACATATGCTCAATCATGTTTATAGTGGCCTTATTCTTAATAGCCAGAAATTGGAAACAGCCTAAGTGTCCCTCAGTAGAAGATTACATAAAGAAACTGTGGTACATTTACACTATGGAATACTATTAAGCTATTAAAAACAAGGAATTCCCAAAATTTGTGGACAAATGGATTGAACTAGAAATGATCATAATTAGTGAGTTAACCCAGAAGCAGAAAGAGTCAAATGGTATATATTTACTTACATCTGGACACTAGCCCAAGGGGCATGTCCCATGAATGTCTTCACTTACCAGGAAAGTGGGACAGAGGGTAGGACGTTCTATTGGGACTTTAGGTTGTAGAAGCATGGGAGAATGTGGAAATAGAAGAGTCCAGAGGGTCCAAAAACCTACCAGAATAAGATTATGATGGGAGGTTCTGGGCCCAGGGGTCCTGCTCAAATTTTGGCACCTGCCAAGGACAGTATATGCAGTATACTTCGAAGCCCTACCCAGATCTAGCTAATGTCCAGGACATTCTCCATAGTTTAGTGGGAGTGGGGTCTGACTTTCACATGAACTATGGTGACCCATATTTGACCATGTTCCCTTGATGAGGAGGCCTTGATGTCACTCCCAGAATGGATAGCAGGCTACCAAGAAGAGCATAAACAGGGGGGAGGAGGTACCCCTCAGTCACAGATATAGGGGAGGGGAATAGGGAGAGAGCAGGAGAGAGGTAGGAATGGGAGGATACAAGGGATGGGATAACAATTGAGATGTAATATGAATAAATTAATAAAATAGTAAAAAAAATATTTTCCAAGGCTGTTGCTTTGTTCTGTTGACAGTGTCTTCTGCCCTACAGAATCTTCTCACCCACATAAGATCCCATTTATAGATTGTTGACCTTGAGTCTGGGCTATTGGAATTCTTTTCAGGAAGTTGTCTCCTGTGCCAATGAGCTCCAGGCTCTTTCTCTCTCTTTCTTCTAACAGATTTATTGTCTCTGGTTTATGTTGAGGTCTTTAATCCTCATGGACTTGAGTTTTGTGCATGGTGATAACTGCGGATCCACTTATATTTTTCTACATATAAACATTCTGTTAGACCAGCACCATTTGTTGAAGATGCTATACTTTTTCCATTGAATAGATTTGGCTTCTTTGTCAAAAATCAAGTGTCCATAGGTATGTGGACTTATTTCTGTGTCTTCTATTTGATTCCATTGGACAACCAGCCTCTGCTAACCCAGTACCATGCTGTTTAATAACTGTTGCTCTATACTATAGCTTTAGATCAGATATAGAGATTCCTCCAGAGGATCTTTTATTGTACAGGATTGTTTTAGCTATTCTGTTTTTTTTTTTTCATATGATGTTGAGAATTGATCTTTCAATGCCTTTAAAAGTTTTGTAGGTATTTTGATAGGGATTGCATTGAATCAGTAAGTTTCTTTTGATAAGATGTTCATTTTTACTATGTTAATTCTCCTGATCCATGAGCAAGGGAGAACTTTCTATCTTCTGATGTCATCTTCAATCTCCTTCAGAGATTTGAAGTTTTTTTCAAGTAAGTCTTTCACTTGCTTGGTTAGAGTTACTTTGGATACTTTATATTGCTTGTGACTATGTGAACAATGTAGTTTCCCTAATTTCTTTCTTGGCAGAATTGTCATTTGTCTTCTGGATGGCTACTGACTTTTTTTAGTTAATTTTGTATCCAGCCATTCTACTAAAACTGTTTATCTGCTGTGGGAGTTCTCTGGTGGAACTCAGGCGGTCACTTATGTTAACTATCATATCTCTGCGAAAAGGGACAATCTGACTCCCTCATTTCCCATTTGGATCCCCTTGATTTCCTTTTGTTGTCTTATTGCTCTAGCTAGAGCTTCATGAACTATATTGAAGAGATATGGAGAAAGTAGGCAGCCTTGTTTGGTCCCCAATTTTAGAGGAATTTTCTTGAGTTTCTCTCCATTTAATTTGATGCTGGCTATTGGGCTTGCTGTGTATAGTCTTTATTATGTGCCTTGCATCCCTCATCTCTCCAAAACTTTAAACTTGAAAGGATTTTGTCAAATGCTTTCTTGGCATCTAAGGAGATGATCGTGTAGATTTTTTTTCTTTCAGTTTGTTTATATGGTGGATTTCATTGATGGATTTCCATCTATTGAATCATCCCAGCATGCCTGGAAAGAAGCCTATTTGGTCATGGTGAATGATATCTTTGATATGTTCTTGGATTCAGTTTGAGAGTATTTTAGTGAGTATTTTTGCATCAATTTTCATCAGTTAAATTGGTCTGGAAATCGCTTTCTTTGATGGGTCTTTGTGAGATTTCAGTGTCAAAGTGACTGTGGCCTCATAGAATGAGTATGGTATTGTTCCATCAATTTCTATTTTGTGGAGTAGCTTGAAGAGTACTGGTATTAGCTCTTCTTTGAAGGTCTGGTAGAATTCTGTGCTGAAACCATCTGGCCCTGGGCTTTGTTGTTGTTGTTTGTTGTTGTTGTAAGACCTTTTAATGACTGCTTCTATTTCTGTAGGAGAAATAGGACTATTTTATTTGTTTATTTGATCTTGATTCAACTTTGGCAAGTGGAATCAATGAAGAAAATTGTCCATTTCCTTTATGTTTTCAAATTTTGTGGCATATAAGCCTTTGAAGTAAGGCTTAATGATTCTTTGTTTTTCTTCAGTGTTTGTTGTTATGTTTCTCTTTTCATTTCTGATTTTGTTGATTTGGATAGTGTTTCTCTGCCTTTTAGATAGTTTGTCTAACAGTTTGCCTGTCTTTTTTATTTTCTCCAAGAACAATCTCCTCATTTTGTTGATTCTCTGAATTTTTCTCTTTGTTTCTAATTAATTGATTTAAGCCCTGAGTTTCATTATTTCCATCCATCTACTACTCTTGAGTGTTTCTGCTTCTTTTTTTTTCTAGGTCTTCCAGATGTATCATTAAGTTGCCTATATGAGATATTTCCAATTTCATTATGAAGGCTCTTAGTGCTATGAATTTTCCTCTTAACATTGTTTTCAATGTGTCCCATAAATCAGGGTATGTTGTTTCTTCATTTTCATTGAATTTTAGGAAGTTCTTAATTTCTTTCTTTATTTCTTCCTTGACCCAGTTGTCATTAAGTAGATAGTTCTTTAGTTTTCATGTGTGTATATTTTTTTGTTGTATTTCTTATTGTTGAAGTCCAGCTTTAGTCCATGCTGATATAATAGAAAACAAGGTATTATTTCAATCTTTTTGTATCTGTTGAGGCTTGCTTTGTGACCCACTACATGATCAATTTTGGAGAAGGTTTGATGAGGTGCTGAGAACAAGGAATAATCTTTTGTGTTTGGGTGAAAGTTCTGTAGTTATTTGTTAGATCCATTTGATTTATGACATTGGTAATTTCTCAATTTAGTTTCTGTTTTTGTTGACCTATCCTTTGGTGAAAGTGGGGGTGTTGATGTCTCCCACTATTAATGTGTGGGCATCAATGTGTGGTTTAAGCTTTGTTAATAGTTAATTTACAAATGTGGTTACCCTTGTATTAGTGACATAGATGTACAGAATTGTAATGTCATGTTGGTTGACTTTACCTTTGATGAGTATGAAGTGTCCTTCCTCATATCTCTTGATTAATTTTGGTTTGAAGTCTATTTTATTAGATATTAAAATGGCTACACCAGCTTGTTTCCTGTGGCTATTTGCTCAGAATACCTTTTTACGGCTTTTCATCCTGAGATCATGTCTATCCTTGTGGCTGTGATGTGTTTCTAGAATGCACAAAAACGTTGTTGGGTTGTGTTTATGCTTCCATTCAGTTAGTTTGTCTCTTTTAAATGGAGAATTTAGAACATTGATATTGAGATATATTAATGACCAGTTACTGTTAAGTCCCTTGATTTTGATGTTGGTTGCTGTAGAGTGTTGTGTGGTTGTGTTTTTCAACAGTGAAGGTCTCTATCTATTTCCTTTGTTATTTTGGTTGTAGCCTGTCATTTTGGGTTGGAGTTTTCCTTCTAGTAATTTCTATAGGGACAGATTTCTGGATAGGTACTGTTTGAATTTGTTTTTGTCATGGGATATCTTGCTTGCTCCTGGCCTGACATCTATGATCTCCTAGGGTTTGCAGTACCTCTGCCCATGCTCTTCTGGATTTTGTTTTCTTTTCTAGTCTCCTCTCTTTGGTGTTCTGTATTCCTCTTGTATGTTTATATGCATCTCCTTCTTTAAATTGGGGGGAATTTCTTTTATGGTTTTGTTGAAAATATTTTCTGAGCTTTGGAGCCAGATATCTTCTCTTTCCTTGTTTCATCTTTTCATGGTGTCCTTGATTTCTTGGATGTTTTGTATCAGGAGTTTTTCAATTTTAGCAGTTCCTTTCATGGTTCCATCAAGTTCTCCACTTGTGGCTTCTACTCCTGAGAGTCTTTCTTCCATCTCTTGAATTCAGTTAGAGAAGCTTACTTCTGCATTTCCTGTTTTCTTATCTAAGTTCTCTTGTTCCTGGCCTTTTTTCTATCTGTGCCTTTATCATTGTTTCCATTTTTGTCTTCAGATCTTGAACTTATTGATTTCCTTCTTCTGATTATTTGTATTCTTGAATTTCTTTGAGTGCCTCTCTATAGGCATCTTTAGTGTCTTCAATCTGTATGACTGCATCTTCCTGCATTTGTTTACTAATTTTGTTTTTCTCCTCCATTATCATCTTCATTACTAAAGATTTGCTATCATTTTCTTGTGCTTCATTTGTTCTTGAGTTCTCAAGGTTGAATTCTTTGGGATAGTGGAGATCTAGAGATGCCATATTGTTTTAGTTTTTGTTGTTTGTGTTTTTTACACCAGCCTTTAGCCATCTTGCTGTCTCTGATGTTGGGAGGTAGTTTATTGTGTCCTTCACTGGTCATTGAGTGCATATCATTGGTTAATGTCTATAGGTCGAGAGCCCTCACTTGTCAGGATCAGAGAACCCTTCTCTAGGTCAAGCAGGTGACTTAGTTTTAGCTCCAGGCGACTTTGCTCCACATCCTGGACTCTCCACTGTGTCTTCAGAGGCAGGTGCAGGTGCTCTGCAGCACAAGGATCAGTTTGAATTAGTGTGGATAAAGTTGGTTATCCTGCTTTGTCTTGGCTTTGAAAACTCTGTTCTCAGTCACTCGGGCTGTCTGGGCTTAGGCTCAGCGCACCTTAGAGTGCAGGAATGCCTGATAGCTTGTGGAGATTGGCTAGCCTTCTCCCTGATGCATCCAGTCTGTAATGCCTAGGTTCAGTCCCTCCTGAGAGAAGAGATACTTCCCTATGACTTGGGGTGGTTTGCTCTAGGCTTCAGCCTTATCCCTTTAGGCCAGTTCAGTCCCATCTGAGCATGAGGGTACTCCCTCTGTGTTGTGGTAGCTGGCTGGGTTTCTGCTGGATCACCTCAGAGTGTTGGTTCAGTCCCTCCTGAGTGCATGGGAGCCCCTGATGGGAAGTTGTGACTGCCTAAGCTTCTGTCTGATCCATTCTGGCCAGTTCAGTTTTACCCAAGTGTTGGGAACGTGCTGCTGGGGCTGTGGGCTAGGATTCTTTCCAATCTGTTCAGAGATTGTCACCTTAGATCAGCCAACCTGAGAGTGTGGCTATGGAGCTGTAGCTGGAGAATGTGTCCACAGTTGCCTTGGACCCCATATAAGCCCTGGGTTCCTCTGTGGATTGGCAGGATTATCTGAGGTCGGACATATCTTAGATCTACAATCTAAGCTCCCCCTGGGCCAGCAGGCACTGCTGCTGTTTCTCTGTGGCCCACAGATCACTCAGAGAGGGAGAGAGAAAGAGTGCAGGTACGGCATGGCATACTGGGCTACGCTGGGCTTTGTATACTGTGCCAGAGTGATCGCCAGCCCTTGGGGCTTCCTATGGACTGGTGGGTTGGTCTTAGGTCTGATCCACCTGTTTTCTTGAGTTTTCCACTGGCCAGCCACTCCTGACTCTGATGCTTCACCACCCACAATTCAGTCCCAGTTACTGAGTATGTGATAGCTTTAGCTCGCAGGCTGGTATGAGTCCAGACTCTGGGAACTAGGAATCCATTCTCAGTGGGCCAGTTTGATAATCCAGTGCAGGACGCACCTGTGCTTTGCACTGTGCAGACCCCTCTTACCAAGGGCTCTCCAGGTCTTATGGTCTGTAGCTCCAAGCCAGGTCCCTAGTCTCTGTCCTGCAAATCAGATACTTTGCTTGTTCAGCACTGCCATCTTGGATCTGGCTGGTGAGTTTCTGAGATATATTTCTTCCTACTCCATCCTTCTCCCACTTTTGTTAATGAATCAAGTTTCTCTTATAATAATAGTGACCAGGAATCTTGAATTCAGTACAACTGGGTTTGAACCCACTTATTTTTCCTATTCCTTCTATATGATTTTGGGCAAGCTATGCCATTTCCCTGAAGTTTAGCAACTTTATTAGATGTGAAAAAATGTTATTGTTATAGTTTGTATCTTACCATAGTTTTCTATGGATTAATATGATAATATAATAAAACAATTAATAAATTTAGTACTAATTTATAAGATTAATCGAAGACAGTATTAGAACAGACATTCCATCAGTAGTCTCTCAACTGGGCTATGATTTTTTTCCAATTCAAATCATACAGTTTTTTTGTTGTTTTGTTTTATTTGTTTTTTGTTTTTGCATCACAAAGGCTCAGTTTCATTTCTTTCTGGATAACAGCCACACATGTTCAGGTTTTTTTGTATAATATGACAGAATACTAATTTTTCACAACATCTAATATGTTGTAAATGTTAACTAAATAACTGTTATAGAGTACTGTTTGAGAGTAATTATAAGCAAACACTCAGGTTCAGTATATAAGCAACTTTTCTATTGTTTCCACCAAAGGAATAGGCAGAGATATCTATATTCTTAGATGCCTTCCTCTAATAAAGTATGACTCTGACCTTTAGGTTACTGATACTTTTATGACAGCGAGTTGTAACACATAGCATGAAATAAACTGTAAGGGTATAAACAAATCTATAAATCAGAATTGATGGAGATTTAACATCATAAAGCATTAACATATTAAATCCATTGAGGTTTAAAATATCAATAATACAATAACAGACTAAAATATGTTCCAGAACTCAAAGGTAAATCAAGTAGAGAAATATAAAATAGCCTAATACTCCCATGTGATACACAGTTGAGAGGAGTTGGTGTGAATGAGAGAAGGCTGATGGTTCTGCTGCATTTGCATACATAAGTTCATATACATTTGTGTGTATGATATATGTATATGTGTGTGCATGTGAGCACACATCCATTTCTGTGTGTTAATGTATGTTAAGTGCATTTGTTTATGTGTAAGGAGTCCCAATATCATCTTCTGGACAGTTGATACCAGACACTTATCAAAAAGCTTGTTAAGCCTGTAATCAAATCATCAGGCAGTGTTGCATTTCTCCTTGGTTTCTGCTAAACTTCCTTAGCAGTGAGATCCTTGGTTAGAGGGAATACAACAGCAAACCAGCCTGCCTTCAGATTCCTGCTTGAATTTTTTCTCAGGTTTACTTCAATGATGAATTGTAATGTGGAAGCTTGAGTAAACCCTTCCTTCTCTAAATTACTTTTGGTCAGTGTTTTTACAGGGAAAAAAAGGAAACTGTGGCAGGTCTTCCTCAATCGCCCTTCATGTTAACATATTGGAGCAAGCTCTCTTGTAGACAAGGACTCAATATTTGACTACTCTCGCTAGTCAGTTGCTCTAAGCATGGCCTATCTCTGCCTCTTGAATGTTGGCAATGCAGGCAGCTGTCATATCCTCCGGTCATTTACATGGGTTCTAGGGATCCAAGTTCCTTATATTTTGAGCAAGTACTTTTTACCCTGAGCCATCTCCCTAGCCATGGCACTCAACAATTTTTTAATCAAAGACAAGTTCATAATACTAATCAGATTTTAGAATTTTTTAAGTTGAGGTCTTATAACAAATAATATAGTTCTCTATATCAATATCTATACATCACAAAATCAATATAAAAATTTGATCAAAATACAACTAAATATCTAATGTCATATTGGTTAAATTCATTTTGCATTAGAGACCAGTCAAATGAAACCAATCTAGTTTTACCAGACATAGTTCCTTCTGTTGATACTCTCTATCTGGCAAGGTTACACATTATTTGTGTTCTTACTTTTAATGAACTAGGTTTAATATATACTTTAAAATAGTAATGCTAATCTTAAATATTAAATTGAAATTAATAATTAAGCATCTTGAAATAGTTTAATAAACATCCCATTAACATATCATGAAGAATGCTATGGTAACTATGCTGACAAAAAACTTTCAATCATAAAACAAATATTTTTTAAAAATTATCTCCTCCATTACATTTTACTATGACTAAAAAAGAAATTCCCAGGGTTGGGGATGGCTCAGTGGATGAAATCTTTGTATACAAGCATGGGGGCCTGAATTTTAATCCTATAGAACCTATGTTAAAAAACAAATAGGTACGGAGGAGTTCCATGCTTGTAATCTATACTCTGTTAGGCAGAGACAAGAATCTGGAGACACTCTTCCTAATAAAAGTGTAAGACACCTAAGAGATATCACTCAAGGCTGTCCTTTGCCCCTCACACAACACAGACTTGCATATATATATATATATATATATATATATATATATATATATATATA
>OU015747.1:73495729-73509960 GCA_907169655.1 Acomys percivali
ATATATATATATATATATATATATATATATATATATATATATATAAAAGCATATACATTCCCACATTGTCTGTCCACAAACAAATCTACACAAAGAATTTTCACAAGGTGGCTATGTGCTCCCATTAGAGAGCACAGTCCTAACATGCATTAAGCTCTGGGATCCATGGTCATCACCTGTAATCACAACACCAATGGCAACAGCAGCAGCAACAACAACAAAAATAATACCTTGGTGGATCTTTGGGTTGGAGGAATTATTGACTACCTATTACATAGAGGGAAGTATTTTTCTATAGACTTAACCTCCCAGATATCCTTCTGGACTATGACTTTGGATTTGACACCAGTATAGACAGTACTTCCTCTCTCCAAAGCGCTCACTATGTCCTCATCTAACACATGAATTTAAGGCTTAGTAACTATACTTACCCATTCTCCAGTTGAGTTGAGCTGGTATGGAACTTCCAGTAAGATCTGAGGAGCTGGAGAAAGCCTTCGGTGAGAGGAAGGAGGCCAATGGGTCGTCACAGTTGTCTGCAAACGTGGCAAGAGCAGGAGATGTCAGAAGCTATGGGCAAGGACATTTTCCAAAAAAAGGGAATTGATAATGTAGGCACTCTCTTTTATCAACCATCTGCTCTGGAAAAGGTTGGGAACTATCTTTCAGTGTGTGTTGTTGCAGTTACTTTTTATAACTCTCAAACATGGTATGACTTCCTTTCATTAATGGAGAAAATGAAGGCTGAAGGGGTTCAAACTTACAAGATTAGGAAATAACATAACCAAAACTCTCAGGAAGAAATGTTTGAGTTAAAAGCCCAGCTACCCATTCTTTCCTTTAGTTGAGTATTTGAGAAAACCTTCAAAGTGTGTCTGTGTTTAGCCCAAGAGAAGGTGGAGACTTACAGGGCATTGTTTATTCTCTCATTTTCAGCCTCTAAGAACCCTTATAATGAGATAACTTTGGATTTCCTACTGTAACTTGTGTGTGAGCCAGTGGAAAATGTGCTACTTACACATGTACTCACTTATGTTAAAGGAAGTGAAATGGAATTGTCTCCAACATTGTATACTGTTGAGCTGGATAGGGTCTTCAGTGTCTAGTAATCTAGACTTTCCTGGTAAAGAGCATCCTAAGGATTCTTTGATAATACTAAACAAGATAACAACATGGACAGATGCATTCCTTGTCAACAGGGTTATGTCCCTCCAAGTTCACAGTAATCCATAGCCACTGGATTTCAGATGGAGAAAAATAGTCTACACCTAATGCATATGTCATAATTAATGTGTTTGAACATTTGTGTTCACTAAAACTACTATTGAGATTTAACTGCAAGGCAAACAAACTAAGAGGTAGGATCTTTAAAAGCTCCACCTTCATTGTGTGTTAGTGTTCCAGAAGTGCAGTTTCTCATAATCTTTCCTTCTGTCTCCTAGTGACTCATTAAGTTGGCTTTGCTACATCCTGACACCTTTATATCAGACTTCTCAGCCTCCAAAACTGTCAGCCAACAATTGTGCATTATAAGTGACTCTGTCTCCGATATTCTGTTGCAGCAGCATAAGACAGGTTATTGGACTTAGTCATCAATGTGCTGTAGTAATGCATTTTTATGAATTTTCCACAAGGTAGTCCTTGTTTTTGTGGGTCTTTAACAATGAGTCTACTGTATAATAGGACTGAAGTGAAGGTGTGTGAGAAGAGGAGGATGATGAAGTGATGAAGGCAGGGACAAGAGAAGAGGCCTATCAATCAACCAATTAGCTAACTTCACAAAACCAGCCTTCTTTTCCCACTTTTCCCCTTTTGTACACAATTGATTATCTGCAACATTGAAAACTGTATTTATAACATTTAGACAGACCTTATTCAAACAAGTTTGAAATGTGCCACTCAAGGTAAATTTTCTGGTATGCAGGCTCTTAGGAGGAACTGATCTGACATTTGAAAAGAATACTTAGATAGGATCATGATTGTTTATCCAGCCAATTCTTACAAATCTGTGTTTCAGGTAGTTGCAGAAAAACTAATTAGAAATCTTAGGTTTAAGTTCTTGTTTGTTAAGTGTGTTTAAAAATCACTTAGTAAACTACGTTTCTGGGTTCTCCCAAATGCAAACATCTAAAAACATTTGACAAAGGATAAAACAGAGGCATATCCAAGATAGAAAGGAGAATCACCAGAGTCACATCAATGGCAACTTGGTGGCTATTGAGTTTTAGGCATGCCAATAGGAAAGCCTGAAGCATGTGGTTGCTTTATTCCTAAAGCATGAGGCTAGAAGACTACCTGCAGAACAAAAAACACTTGTTTGATTTTTTTCCTTCATTCCCTCTCACCCCCCCCCCCCTCTCTCTCTCTCTCTCTCTCTCTCTCTCTCTCTCTCTCTCTCTCCACCCCCCTCTCTCATACACATACAAATACAAGGCATACATTGCATTTGCTTATCAATCTTTTGTCATCAAGAAATGTCAGAATATCAGATACAGCTGGAGACAGTTTAATAAAGACCCACGTTCAACCATCAAGTAAAAATGTGGATGCTATGCTGCCCTTTTTTAATACTAGCACTGGGGATAAGGAGATAAGTGAATTTCTTGAGGATTGCTTGCCAGACAAAATAACCTATCTTGTAAGCTACATCCCAGGTCAGTTAGAGACCCTCTCTTAAAAGACAAAGTAGAAAGCATCTTGAAGAATGATACTCAAGACTGATCTCTGGCCTCCATAGACACAGACAGGTATCAGCATGCATATATACCAGCAAACATAAACATGTCCATCTGCACACTAGAGCATGAACACACACACACACACACACACACACACACACACACACACACACACACTTAGTTACTTTATTTGGCTATGATTACTTTTCTAGGTGTCATCGATAACCTTTATAAATACTGTGCTTTTGGCTCTGATCATCCCATAAGCCTTTATCAAGTTGTACAGTACAATAAGCCCTTTATTTTTTTGGACACATTTGTATTTTGTATTCTAACAGAGTTGAGTACACTCCTTTAAAAATCTGAAGTCAGTTGAAGTCACACATCACTTAGAAAACATTCTTGGCACCTAATTTTTCTCCTTTTAGTAGTAGCCCTTGGGTACATGTGTAAATTGTTAAAATGCCTGCAATGTAGAAACATAGCTCTGACCCAATCATTTAAATTTAAATCATCCCATATATTTTAAGGTTCTATTTGTGCCTGTCCTCAGATGGGCACTGGGGATAGATCTGAGCAAAATAGTGCCATACACCATAGGTTGCTCACATTCCACTCACAAATACAAGGGTACAAAAAACATATACTTCAGGGAAAGTTTAGAATCTATTCAGTTAGGGTACAACACAGTTCAAAATACTTCCTTATTTGTCTAGCCTATTGTGTTTCCTGAGAACAGTGCTGAAGGATTTGATATCCAAAAAGTCATTGGCCTTACAGCAATAGCAGCCAAGTTCCTTACTGGCTATTCCCACCTGTAACTTTTTTGGGGACTGTGTTTCCACTTTGGGAGTCTGCAAATCTGTAAACAGGGCCCTGCTAAGGGACAGGGCCAAAGGAGAACTTTAAGTATGTTGTCCTCACAGACGTGGTATGCTTAAAGAATGGATTTTGAAGAACCCATCTCATGTGCCAAAACAATGGTAATAATGGGACATTTTCTATTTAGAAAGAAGAAAATTCATCCTGCCTTCCATCCTGAGTAGGGAGATGGTTCTCTATGGAATCTCCATGTTTACTCAATAATCTTTGCAGAGAATAGACCAGGCCAATGAGGTCGGAAGTCAAAATTCCCAGATTTTTTCCTTCTCCTGCCATAGTGTCTAGAGACAATATAGGTAAGTGGACCAACCTGTATTTTCATGTCTGCCAAGTTGAGTCACTTATGACATAGACAGTCATAAACAATGTGATGGAATAAAAGAGAGGCTCCACCCAGCAGCAGATTGAAACATATGCTGAGCTCATAGCCAAACACTGGGCAGAGCACAGGGAGTCTTGTAGAAGAGTTAGGGGAAGGCTAGAAGGGAGGGGACAGGAGATCCACAAGAAGACTAACAGTTCCAACTAACCAGAACCTAAGGGGGATTACAGGTGTTGAGGATATGCTCAATTTGGATGCATTACAGTGACGGGGTGGTTGTTGTATGTGCGGGGGGGGGGGCTTGCCTTATCAGAGGAGTAGGGGATGGACTATGGGAGAAGAGGGAGAATGAGACCTGGAGGAGAGGAAGGAGAGGGCTATGATCAGAATCAAAAGTGAATAAATAAATAAATAAATTGGAGGAAGAAAATCAGTCAGTATGAAGCCCACATGAAAGCAGATGGCAGCATGGGATTCTGGCGATAACTACTGCCATGTAGAAGGAGACCTAACAGTTTTATTACTAAGATTTTGCTCCAGTGCTATGAAACCCTCCAAAGGACTGGTGCTGCAGATGGATCCTGTATGCTAAGAGCTCACAGTGAGCCAAGGAGACACAGGAGAAATGTAGAATAGAAGAGGGTGTAGACATATGAGGAGGAGATTACAAGGTGCACTCAACACACTGCTAGGCATCCTGGTAGAGGCTGGTATGACTTCACACCCAACATGTCTGGAAAAGAAGGAAAGGAAATGCCATCTGCTCCATCACTCCTATGAGCTTCCAGGAAGCCTACCACATTGTCTTTTAAATTTAGGCTCCTCTGCTTCCTCAGTTTCCTACAGTGTTTTCACAAATGGTGAGTCCCTCTCCCCCACCATGTCTGCAGGGTGTGTGTGTGTGCTTGAAAGTCTTAAGAAATGAAGAATTATTTTCTAGAGGGAGTTTCTGTTTGTGAGACATTATCTATGTAGCCAATAATCTCAAATTTCAAATTCCCCTGCTTCGTTCGATATCTGAAGCACCAGGCTTTCTAGTGCTGAATGAGGTATTTTCAGTTAAAATGAATATTGAGGAGATTAGATGATTAATCTCAGTTGTCAACTTGATTGAATCTATAGTAAACTAAGAGTGGAGCCCATTGGCACATGTATTAAGTTAATTGAAACATGAAAGCTCCCCCAGGATGCTGGAAGCATTTTCAGGTATCATCTAGATAGAAGAAGATCCATCATAAAAGCCTTTGCTTCCCCCCCTCCCTGTTTTCTTAGCATTTTGCTGATCAGTTCATTTACTTTGTCAAGATTTTGTCTATTCTTTGCTGTTGTTGATACTATTAATGTCATCCTTCATGGGTATCATAATTCAGTGGTAATCAGTGGACTGAAGGGCAATGGTTTACCAGGAATCCTTCAGGCTGACGATACCAGAAGAGGGATACTGAGGCACCAGACTCCTGGACCTAGTGTGCGTCCCTCCTGTCTAAGTAGATACCCACTCTCAGTTTTACCAGTGTGAAAACAGCCATTTTCACCTACCCAGAGGACATGTAAATCAATCTAATAAATCCCACTTTAATATATATGCATTCCACATTCTATTCCTACAGAGTCCCCTTACAGGCATTGAGCACCAAGATTCATTCATATCCACTTCTGGTGCATTGTTCTGAGATGGATCACAGGGATTCCCTGAGACTGGGAAGCAGATATCTCCTAATGCACAACAGACTGCTTCCAGAATGAGCTCTCAATGTTTCCTTCCTGTGACATTCCTTCCAATCCTCAGATGCAATCCAAATTCAAACCCTAATTAAGATTGTTATGATTATTTTTCTTCAGCAAATGAATGATCATTTTGCTCTTTTTTCTTTTTCTAAAGGTAATTTTAGTATTACTTAGCTATCTGAGTGTCTCTGTGTGGGTACATGCTCATGTGGGTGGGTGTCTGTGGAAGCCAAGCAGGTTCCCTGAAGCAGGATGTGTTGCTGTTGTGAGCTGCCTGACTTGAGTGCTGAAAACTGAGCCTAGGACTTGTGTGAGTCAAGCACTCTTAACTGCTATGTCATCTCTGCAGTAATCCTGTGTTTTTTCTTCTAACTTAATAAAATGAAGTGCCAGTTATAGTCCATCCTTACACAGATATAAGAATCCAAGCTTGCAAGGAGGAACCAAAAGCTCACCTGTGTTTACAGATCAGAGGCTGTTGACACAACCTTTGATCCACCTACCCTCTACCAACTACATATTCCCACCCACCCCCCTTTGTTGAGACAAGGTTTCTCTGTGAAACAGAGCCCTGGCTTTCCTGGACTCTCTTTCCAGACCAGGGTACCCTTCAACTCACAGAGATACACACCTACCTCTGCCTCCCAAGTACTGGAACTAAGGGCATGCAACACCATAGCCTAGCTACAACAACATATTCTAATATTACGAAATTGTTGGGTCTATGGAACCAGACAGACATCTAAATTCACTTTATATATGAGGTGATTTGGGCTAAAAGAGATGAAAAAAATCCATCTTGGACTGTTACTGGACCAGCTTGGACCAGGACGTAGGTATTTCACTGTGCACTGGAGAACTCTGGGTGAGGTCTACTTCTGTGTGAGGCATGTCACTATTTTTTACATTATTCATAACTATTTATTTAATGTGCATTGAGTTTTGCAAGATAAGTATCTCAGTCTTTGCGCTCAAACTTTGATTGCATCTCAGAGAAGGAATATCACAGGAAGGGGACTCTGAGAGCTCATTCTGGAGGCTGTCTGTTGTGAATTAGGTCATGTGTGCTGCACAGTCTTGGGGAATCCCTGTGGTCCATCTCAGAACAATGCATCGGAAGTAGATATGAGGAAACTCTTATGCTCACTTACTGTCCTGGTCAGGGAACTCTGTAGGAACACAGCATGGTGGCCCCTAAGAAGACTAGGGCACGAGACAGAAGACTGCAACTGGGTTGTAAAACTGGGAAAGACTGTATACAGAACAAGATGCTCCAGCCTAAACCTCACAGACTGCATTATCTGGGTCTGCAGTTTCTTAGTCACAGATCATCTCCCAGATCCTGGACAGCATATAGAACAGCCTGCTCTTTCCAGACTTGGCCAAGATTGCAGTCTGTTGCGTGCTGCTTCCCCAATTCTGATGCCCTCAGTGTCAGCAAGAAGCAGACAAAGAGTTTGCCTTTCAATGCATATCTGACCCTTTCTCCTCAAAGGAGAAGGACAAAAAGGTAGTAAGAGAAAAATAGAAGAAACTCATCTGTTTGTTTCTAAAAATCTGCATGCATATTCTAGAATGTTGATGCTTCACACTGCAGCGGTGGAGATGATTTCTTCTTCAGGAGTCAGAACATTGCATTACAAGGACCTTCTTTCATAGCATGGAGTAGCACACAGAGTGTGTGGTAAATCCAACATTAGCACAGCTTTTTAGAAGTTAACGTTCAGTGTTTATGATGCTGCTCCTTTAAGTGCCATTGCATTTTATTTTCTTTTTCTTTTTTTTTTTGTAGCCAACATATATTTTTATTCATTATAATTAAAAATACCAATATAATTACAGATGATAATCAAGTTAAATTGTGAGTATCGTCTTGATTACTAGAGCAAATTTTTTGTCTTCATATGGGGATTTGGAGCATAAAAGATTCACTTGCATTTATCAGCAAGATAAAATTCCTCTTAGCATTGAACATGTAATGATCTACTTTGTTTAAAAGATATAAAGTATGAATTATGTAGCATGTCTTTATGGATACTTAGAGGTGGTAACTCAGTATTTTCCCTTCTTTTATTTTTTCCATTGTAACCTATAATTTCACTTAGTGAACAATGCAACTTATAATGTGGTTTTGCTTTTAAGTATGACCCTCTCTCCTTCCTCCCATGTAAATCCCAAGTGCAGATAACTTAATAATGAGCAGACCAAAAATACTAGAGTTCCCTAAAATGCAGCACAGGGACCCTCCCCTTCTGTATCTGGCCCTCCATCTCCACATTACTATAACATATGAATATGTGATTTTTCATTAACCTCTGGGCAGTCAGATCAGACTGTTTGCTACAGGAAGACAATGGACTGAGACTGCCTGCAGGTCTTCTTTTATTTTATTAAAAGATGCTAGCATATGACTCAGTGGTAAAACAGTTGATAAACCAACATAAAGCTAATGGGTTAATTCTTAACACTAATTCCAATAATTGTTTAAAATTAAAATTTAAGTTAGAAAATTCATGCTTATAAACAATTTCATGTAAAACTGTAAAGGACATGGCTTGAGATACAGGGTCCTGGGCCCACAGTGACACAACACTCTGTCTGGAGTCAACAGTGATACAGCTTCCTGGGGCTAGCAGTATAGTAGTTTCTAGTCTGTGGGATCACTTCTCTGTCATGCATAGGAAAGTGCTCTGGATGGTCAACAGTATAACTCTGAGATATCAAGAATAACAGTAGGAAAAGCACAAAGAAGACTATTATGAAGATGAGGATTTGGGAATGGCCATTGTGCAAACACATTTTTTGTGAGTGTGAGTGTGAACTTTCAATCAGGATCAATAGTCTCTGCCTACAGTCTATCATGAACTTGCTCTTCAACACTACAGTGGTAACTAAGCTTTGAAAATTGACTATCTAGTCAATCTAGCTCCTTCTTTCTCAGACTATCCATTGATGTATCACATTTCAAGCTGTAAATTTCTTTTTTATTGTATTACATAATCTCAGGCCAATAATGCTTTCATACTGCTATGTGAATTTATTTATTTATTTTTATAAAATGCCTATTTCTACATTCATCCACTACTAATTCCATCTCCCCACTCTCTTGAGGACTCTCTATAACACCACCTTCCAAGGTTCATATCCACGTTATATTTTGGTTGTTGTTTATAACCCATATTCCAACTACTGTCACACATATGCCCATACTCTGAAGCAAGAGTAACATACCAAAATCCATATCCCAAAAGGATAGTGCCTCTCCTACATTTAGGATCTTGTACATGATAAAATCTCCAAGAGGGGTGGAGTCTTTGGAGTCCTCCATTACCTTTGCTGGAATTTTGACTGGATCAATCTTTTACAGGTCTTGTGTAGATAGTTACAGCTGCAGAGAGATGATGTGTGCAAAAACCATGCTATGTCCAGAAGTCTTTTCAATGGTTATTGACTTTTGGTTTTATTTGTTGTTTGTTTGTTTTTTTAATTAATTTATTCTTGTTACATCTCTATGGTTATCCTATCCCTTGTATCCTCCCATTCTCCCCTCCCTCCCATTTTCCCCTTATTCCCCTCCCCTATGACTGTTCCTGAGAGGGATTACCTCCCCCCTGTATATACTCATAGGGTATCAATTGACTTTTGTTTTAATTCCAAAGTAAGGAATATTGTGTTCTCTGCAGCCCACTTTATTGTCTTTTATCTCTGTCCTAAAATCTAATTTCTCAATGGTTGATTGAACTCAACAAATATTTCTTTCAAATTTCCTTCAGAATGTTTTCTAAGAGGTACAATAAGAAACTGGGAGGCCGAGAAGCTTCTGTAAGGCTAGAGACACGGTCAAGAGAACAAAGCGACAGCCTACAGACTGGGAAAAGATCTTCACCAACCCTACATCTGACAAAGGTCTAATATCCAAAATATATAAAGAACTCAAGAAATTAAATACCAAACCAAATAACCCAATTGTGAAATGGGGCTTGGAACTCAACAGAGAATTCTCAACAGAAGAATATCAAATGGCTGAGAAACACTTAAAGAAATGCTCAACCTCCTTAGTCATCAGGCAAATGCAAATCAAAACAACTCTGAGATTCCATCTTACACCCATCAGAATGGCTAAGATCAAAAACTCAAGCGACACCACATGCTGGAGAGGATGTGGGGAGAGAGGAACACTCCTTCATTGCTGGTGGGAATGCAAACTAGTACAACCACTTTGGAAATCTATCTGGTGCTATCTCAGAAAACTGGGAATAGGGCTTCCTCAAGACCCAGCTATTCCACTCCTTGGAATATACCCAGAAGATGCACCAGCACACAGCAAGAAAATTTGCTCAACCATGTTCATAGCAGCCTTATTCATAATAGCCAGATCATGGAAACAGCCTAAATGTCCCTCAGTAGAAGAATGGATAAAGAAACTGTGGTACATATACACTATGGAATACTACTCAGCTATTAAAAACAAGGAATTCCCGAAATTTGTGGACAAATGGATTGAGCTAGAGATGATCATAATGAGTGAGTTAACCCAGAAGCAGAAAGACTCAAATGGTATATACTCACTTATATCTGCATACTAGCCCAATGGACATGTCCCATGAAATCCTTCCCTTACCAGGAAACTGGGACAGAGGGGAGGACATCCTATTGGGACTCTAGATGAGAGAACAATGGGAGAATAGCAATGTAGAAGGAAGCTACAGCAATGTAGAAGGAAGAAGGTCCTAGAATCCTACAAGTAGAACACTATGATAGGCAGATTTGGGTCATGGGGTCCCGCTCAAACTAAGGCCCTAGCCAAGGACAATACTGGCGGTAAAATTTAAACCCCTACCCTGATCTAGCCCATGGACAGGACAGTCTCCACACTTGAGTGGAGAGAGGGATTTGACTTTCTCAAGTACTCTGGTGCCTCACATTTGACCAAGTCCCCTGGCAGGGGACACCTAGTGGCACTCAGAAGAAGGACAGCAGGTCACTGAGAAGAGACTTGATACCCTATGAGCATATACAGGGGGAGGTAATCCCTCTGAGGAACAGTCATAGTGGAGGGGAATAAGGGGAAAATGGGAGGGAGGGGAGAATGGGAGGTTACAAGGGATGGGATAACCATAGAGATGTAACAAGAATAAATTAATTAAAAAAATAAAAATAAATTAAAAAAAAAAGAAACTGGATCCATGCAACACAGTTAAATAAAAGAGTCAACATTGAAAAGAATAGACTCTATTCTAAAAGAGAATGATAGGAGCAGTACCAGAACCACAGGATTGTAAGAGAACCCTATCCTCAGAAGTGTGCAGAACAGTGAAACTCAGCAAAAAGCATAGGGAGCATGCTGCTCTCTAACAGTGGTAGGAGTAGAGGCCAGGGTGCAGTGGTAACTGGATGTTTAATGTAGAAAAACACAAATATATCCATATTTATCACCATGCATAAAATTCAAGCCCAAATGAAATAGAGACCTCAACATAAAACAAGCCACACTAAATCTATTAGAAGAAAAATTGGGGAAACACTTTAAGCTTATTAGTACAGGAGACAACTTCCTGAACAAAACACCAATAGCTAAGGCTCTAAGATCAACAATTAATACATAAATGGGACCTCATGAAATGGACAATCTCTAAGGCAAAGGACATTGTTAGCAGAACAAAACCATAGCCTACAGAATGGGAAAAATCTTCACCACCTCTACATCTGACCAATAGCTAATACACAAAATATTTAAAGAACTCAAGAAATTAAATACCAGCAAACCAAACAATCAAGTTAAAAAATGGAGTACAGGGACAGAGAATTCTCAACAGAGGAACATCAAATGGCCAAGAAACAAAAAAGATGTGCTAATTTCCTTAGTCATCAGGGACGTGCAAATCAAAATGACTCTGAGATTCCATCTTGTACCTATTAGAATGACTAAGATAAAAAACTCAAGCAACAGCACATGCTGGGGAGAATGTGCAGAAAGAGGAACACTCCTCCATTCCTGGTGGGAATGCAAACTTATACAACCACTTTGGAAATCAATCTAGAGCTTTCGCAGAAAATTGGGAATTGCGTTCCTCAAGACCCAAATATATCACTCCTGGGCATATTCTCAAAAGATGCTTTACCATACAAGAAGGACATTTGCTCAATTATGTTCATAGCAGCTTTATTCATAATAGCCAGAATCTGAAAACAATCTAGATGTCTCTCAACTGAAGAATGGATAAAGAAACTAAAACTTGGTGCATCAACATAATGAAATACTATTCAGCTTTTTTAAAAAAGGAAATCTTGAAAATTTTAGGCAAATGGATGGGACTAGAAAAGATCAACCTGAGTAAGGTAACCAAAACCCATAAATACACTCATGGTATATACTCATGTATAAGTGGATATTAGCGTAACATAGATGTCCTCTGAGAGACTCTAACTAGTGGGGGATCATGATAGATACCAGGACTAGATGCTGGACTCTGGGCAGAACTCTGAGGATTTGTATGGAAGAATGGGGGAAAGAAACAATCAGGACAGGTCAGGACCTTTACAGGGAGAACATCAAGGCTGTTGGATCTGCATACAGGGGCGGCTGCACAAACTGATGCACCAACCAAGAACAATGCATGCAGAAAACCTAGACCCCCCCCTGTTCACATGTAGCCTCTGGGCAGCTAATTTTCCATGTGTAGGTGGGAACTGCCCCTGAATGACTGAAATGTGTTCTGGTGCTCATAATTTGATTACTACCCCTTGGCAGGATGGCCTTGAAGGCACACAGAAGAAGAGGATGCAGGCTATCCTGATGAGACCTGATAGACTGTAGCTAGACAGTGAGGAAGGACAGCCCTCTTTCTTAGAAGTCTAGGGGAGGGGAATGGGACAGAAAATGGAGAGAGAATGGGAATGGGAAGATAAGAACAGAGGATAACATTTGTGACGTAATGTAAATAAATTATATATATGAACCTGTCATATTTTATGTCTATTAAAATTGTCATGTTTTATGCCAGTTAAAAAATGAAATTAAGGGGCTTGGAACTAAACAGAGAACTCTCAACAGAGGAATATCAAATGGCTGAGAAACACTTAAAGAAATTTTCAACTTCCTTAGTCATCAGGGAAATGCAAGTCAAAACAACTCTGAGATCCATCTTACACCCATCAGAATGGCGAAGACCAAAAATTCAAGTGACACCACATGCTGGTGAGGGTGTGGATAGAGAGGAACACTCCTTCATTGCTGGTGGGAATGTAAACTAGTACAACCACTTTGGAAAGCTATCTGGCGCTATCTCAGAAAACTGGGAATAGGGCTTCCTCAAGACCCAGCTATTCCACTCCTTGGAATATACCCAGAAGATGCTCCAGCACACAACAAGAAAATTTGCTCAACCATGTTCATATCAGCCTTATTCATAATAGCCAGATCATGGAAACAGCCTAAGTGTCCCTCAGTAGAAGAATGGATAAAGAAACTATGGTACATTTACACCATGGAATATTACTCAGCTATTAAAAACAAGGAATTCCCAAAATTTGTGGACAAATGGATTGAGCTAGAAATGATCATAATGAGTGAGTTAACCCAGAAACAGAAAGAGTCAAATGGTAAATACTTATATCTGCACACTAGCTCAAGGGGCATGTCCCATGGAAGTCTTCACTTAGCAGGAAAATGGGGCAGACAGGAGGATATCCTATTGGGACTCTAGGTGAGAGAAGCATGGGTGAATGGCAAAGTAGAAGGATCCAGAGGATCCTAGAAACCTACAAGAAGAACATTATAATAGGCAGATTTAGGCCCAGGGGTCCTGCTCAAACTATGGCACCAGCCAAGGACAATACAGGTAGTAAACTTCAAACTCCTACCCAGATCTAGCCAATGGACAGGACATTCTCCACAGCTGAGTGGAGAGTGGGGTATGACTTTCACACGAACACTGGTCCCCATATTTGACCACGTCCCCTGGATTGAGAGACCTGGTGGCACTCAGAGGAAGGATAGCAGGCTACCAAGAAGAGACTTGATACCCTATGAGCATATACAGGGGGAGGAAGTCCCCCTCAGTCATAGTCATAAGGGAGGGGAGTAAGGGGAAAATGGGAGGGAGGGAAGAATAGGAGGGTACAAAGGATGGGAAAACAATTTAGATGTAATATGAATAAATTAATAAAATATAAAAAAGGAAAAAATGAAATTAAACTGATTTAAGTAAAAACATATAACGACTTATACTGAGAGTGTGACACCAAGGTATGATCATCAATATGCCAAATCTCCAGAATGGAAGACCATCATGAGAAGTAGTTAATTGTAGAAGGATATATGAAGATATATGATAAAATGTGCACATGCTACTGATGAACTCTTGGGGAGCAACAATCATTGTCTTCAACTATGTAAGCTAACTGTGAGCTTGCTGTGCTCCAATAGATAGTTTCAAACTAATAGGCACAAAGATAGTCCTGATGCATCACAAAACAAAAAGTCATGAATGTGGGAAGTGGACCTCTAGGGAAGAACAGGATGACAAGAGTAGGAGAGAAATATAAGTGGAAGTTGAGAGTAAACAATGCACGGTGTGTGTGTGTGTGTGTGTGTGTGTGTGTGTGTGTGTGTGTGTGTG
>OU015747.1:73509970-73584783 GCA_907169655.1 Acomys percivali
TGTGTGTGTGTGTGTGTGTGTGTGTGTGTGTGTGTGTGTGTGTGTGTAAGAACAAATACAATAAGTTAAAAATATAATGTTAATTACACCCTGACAATTAGAATACTACAAACTAGTTCAGGTGGCAGGAGGTTTAGCTTGGGTAGTGAGGGGTACAATGCCTGGTGACCTCACCCTCAGTTCATAAGAGCTGATCCCATCACCTGTGTATAGGTTATATTTTGATAGCTCTGAGTCTAAGGTTGGCTTGTGGTAAAACTTGTGGAGCCATCTCTCTGTCACATGGCTTACTGCTAGAAGGACCAAGAACTTTAAATTTCTAGTTGAGTGTCTAACTCCTGTAGCTTCATTCCACCGTGGTGACTGATCCACTTGAAGGCATCTCAGTCTTAGTTGCTTCCCCCGAGTCCCAGTATACATGGGAGATACCCTGTAGCAAGAACATTAACATTTCTAGGATGCATAGTTCAGGAATCAGAAGAGAGAGTTAGAGAACCTGTTCCACTCCGAGGGCACCAAAGTAATTGTAGGCAGCATTGGGTCATGGTACAAAAGAAGAACTGATACTGACATATAGCAGCTCTGTTGAACACCTGCCATTCATCCAGTATAGCCTTAGGAACATATTAAGTGCAGCAGAAAGTGGGGTGTACACACCTCAGGGCTCCAACACACTCACACTTTAGGGGAACTAGAAAGTAGTTACACCAACATTGTTTTTCTCACCTCTTCTTTTTGTCCTTTGTATTTCTCCTTTTCATTTTTTACTATAATTTTATTTTTTAGAAAATTTTCTAAAATCATATTAAACTTCCTATATATGTGTACTTCTCTATGCACACACATGTGTATTTCCATGTGTTTTTGTGCACATGCAGGAACACATGTGTCTGTCCATGTATGCACAACAGCTACATATGTATGTAGGCATGTCATATGTGTGCCTGTGCACATGGGCATCAGAGGACAACCTCAGATGTTGCTCTCTGCACCTTATAGATTGTTTCCTAACATCAGGACTCTCACTGTAGCTTACAGATTACATCATGCTCCCTGGTCAGGAAGCACCATGGGTATGCCTTTCTCCTTTTCCCACCAGCATTGGGATTACAATGGTGTACCATTGCATTGACGTTTTCTCAGGGTGGGTTTTGTTGATCAAACTTAGAATCTAGTGTTTGTAAGGCAAGCACTTTAATTCCTTAAATACAAGACATCAGTAAAAGGTCCCATTTACTAATCCACACAGGGTTGGAATGTGAATTCTTATGGTGATTATGGAAGAAATAAATACTATCCTAAAATATGTTTGATTCATAAATCCTTCTTTATTTGATCTAGAAGATAGCTAAAGCAGCTAGAATCAAGAATGGTATTCATTAACTGACAGAAGAGGAGGCATAAGATTCATATTTATGTGAGATATCCTGGAGAGCAAGGCACTTATTCCAGCAATAACTCATATTTTCCTAGTAAAGAGACATAAAATATCAGAAATGAGGAGAGTCTGATTATAGGGAGCTCAGAGGTCTTAACAATGTTCAAGCCATGCAAAGTCAATTAGATTGCATAGTTGTTGATAGCATCCATTTGCTATCAAAGGTGGCACTCAATCAACTGGCTGGGTAATTCAAGCAAACTCATCCCCTTCTCTGTCTGAACAGAGAAGATGGTTTCTCCTTTCCACAAGGAATCCTCAAGCAAAGGTGTCAGAAGCCACAGGCAGAGAACAATGTTTTTCAATCCCAAGGGCTCCATTGACAGTTACTATAGCATTGTAATGATAATGGATCCTGAAGACTGCTGAATAAGGAGGTGATGTGTAAATTGTACAAAGGTTTGAAAGAGGAAGGTGTAAAATGAAAATACTTCTGATTTGTCACCAGGCAAATTGAAAATTCTGTTTTTTATTTCCATACTAGACCTATGTATTAGCTAGGAATGGTGACTAGTGATATGAGTGTTCTTTACTAACACTCTGGTTCCATTTCAAATGTGGTTCTAAACTAAGTATACTCTATTTCCTGGAAAGACATTCTTTTTTTTTTTTAAGTGCTGCTATATGTGTGTTCACACGTTAGTTTTCTGTATGTGGATGTGCACACCCACGCAAGAACAGGTAGAATCAAGAGGTTGTTTTCCTGAAATTACTTCTTGACTTCAGTTTTTGAGAGAACCCAAAGCTCACTGTTTTGGTTCTGCTTGTTCATTAGGTCAGCAGTCACTAGGCATCCTGCAGGCTCTACTGCTCAACTGTGATATTACAGGACCACACTGCCAGACTTAGCTTTTAGTGGATATTACAGATTCTAATTCATGGCCTCATGCTTACAGCTCATGGTGCAGTCTGCCCAAATCTCTAGAAAGTTATTTTCTTACTGAAAACGAGATAATACAGAACTAAATTTCCAATCTGTTACTATAGCTCTTTGCATCCTTTAACATGGTGTTGTTTTAAAATATATCTAGGCCAGAGAGAAAAGCCAGATTTCATTTGTGAAAATAATAGTTTTAATTATAAAGCAGTCAAAACCCTAGATGAATTTACTGGGCTACAGTCTGGACTGGGCTGTGTTAACACAGGGTACATGGAGCTGGTTGGCATGCTGGATGACAGGGGGAGACCTGGTTCCAGTAGTGCCCATCCATTGAAACAAAGTTCTCTGGTATGGAAAACACAAGCATCTGATGGTGCCTGTCCTACAGGCTCTGTGAAATGACTTATGGTTTCTCAAATATAATGATTCTTGGGACATTTCCAGATGCTTGATAATGTTTTTTTTTGTTTGTTTGTTTGTTTGTTTTTTTGTTTTTTGTTTTTTTGTTTTTTTGTTTTTATGGAGGGACAGACTAAAATTAAAAAGTTAATTCCTGGCAAAATGCTTTGGCATGTTCTACTTTTCCTTGTAAAATTTTCTCCTTGCTTTTCCTAAATTACAACTGTAATTCTTGAGAAAACATTGGCTGTAACTATCAGGAAATAAAATGCTACATATGTTAATGTCACATAGAAAGTGCAAAGGATTCTGTTTTATAATTTGAAACCATCATTAAAAGTTAAATTAGAATTATGGTCAAATGAGTTCAACCATCATTTTCTACCCTCCTCTAACCTCTCCAATTATGAAAGAATAGATTAAAACACATAGTATTGTATTCACCAAATATCTTCCATTTTGGAAAAATTCTTTACCAATACCAAATGTGAAGGGAAAAAAAATCACACACTGAAGAGCAATCCTAACCCTGGGGAAATTACATGTCACTCTTCAATACAAAACTTGGTGTGTTTCAAAATGAAGAGCAGAGATATGTGGAAAAGGAGGAAATGGCTAAGAATCAAGGCATTTTATGATCAGGTTCTCACAAAACATGAGCTGATGATGCACTGATACTCAGTAATGTCAAATATAGGGCAATTTATTGCTGGGTTTTTCTTTCTTTTTTCTTAACATTTCAAGTATTTTATTTTATAAAGTAATTGGTGCTGATAATTTACTTGTTTGAAATTAAATTTTTATTCTCTTTTTAAAAAAGTGTGTGTGTGTGTGTGTGTTCAAATGAGATGTTCACTTTTACTGTAGGTATTGTACTGACACTGTTGGGAAAAAGCTCTTGTGGCCTATGTACAGTTTATTTGTGCTCATTCAAATGCTGAATTCTCCACCCCACTGTCTGGACATTGCATTGCGATGTTTCTTCTAAGTATCTCTTGTTTCAAGTGTGAGTAAACATGTCGCTACCAAATAAAAGCCAACTAGCCAATGTTGAACAATAACAGTGAATAAGGTAGGACATCCTGCTCTAGTGACAGGAGGAGAAAGAGAAGAAGGAGAGGAGAGAATCAGGAGGAGAAGACCACTGGGAAGCATCAGGAGGAATTAGCAAGACCTAGGATATGAGTAAAAAGCAAGTACAAAGTGGGAAATCAAAATGGGAGGAAACTATACTAGGAAGGAGGTTTAAGATAAAGTAACTATTGTTTAGCATTGTGCTACAGGCTAGTAAAACAGATCCTTGGGCCTTTGTAGGTGGAAGACACGTCCACTCCAAGTAAGCTTCCAGCTCTGAAATAGGCAGGTGTACCCACTGCTGGCAACAGTCCACAAGACCCTAGACAAAACGTGTTAAAAAGCTAGTCCCTTGCAGAGACACTTTCAAAGCAAACTGCACAGACTTTAGGCCAAAAGGTATCAAAAGGGAGCTCTTTGAAGAAACACATATCAAAGCTGACCTGGATCAATCCCAGAGGCAATATGACTCCTGCAATTGACATACCTTTGGCTTAAAACCCAGAGGTTTCTGGTTCATTCTCTCTCTCTCTCTCTCTCTCTCTCTCTCTCTCTCTCTCTCTCTCTGCATGCACTCTGCACAGGCATTCTCACTTCTTTTTCCCTAGCTCCTTGGCTTTGTCTTTTACCTTTAAGTTGAATAAAACATTAGAAAATTAAAACCTAGTTCTTTGACTGTCATTTGTTCTTACTTTGATCAAGCTCCTATTCATCTATCTGGCCTTTTCTCAAGTCTAAAGCTCCCTTCCTCCAGCTGAAAGGGACTCAGACTTTCAGCATCTCAATCAGGGTGAGTGCAATGCCACCCTGTGGTTCCTCAAGCTAGGGGATCTGATTGGAAAGCTCCCTCCTTGCTGAGGAGGCCTTTTATGTGACCAGCTCTCAGGACAGAGCCTTCCTTAGGGGAGAGTGTTCATGGCGAGGAGGGATTTTTGTCTCCCTTCTAAAGGTCAAAAAGGGTCTAGAGGGTACTTGTGAGGAGGGGAAGTCAGGGTTGAAGCCTGTTAAGGTTGCCCAAAAAGCTCTGGAGCGAGACAAGGGTTAAATTTTGTGGGAAAAAATGGTGGGTTTAAGAGGGCTTATTGAGGTGAGGGAAATATCTGTTCCTAGGGATTTAATGGGTGGAATAACTTGTATTTTTTGAGGAGCTGTTTTAAATCCTAGAGAGGATATTGAAGGCATTAACTGATCCTTAAGTTGAGTAGGGGAGATGGAAGAATTTCCCCATACTAAGATATCATCCATATAATGGTAAATATTGAGTCTATTGGCCATGCCTTCAGGGAGAGCAATCTGTTCAGAGTGAGGGAGGCTGGCCCCACTTTGCTAGTGGGAGGTAATGAAAATGCAAACCCCCCTGCAGTTTTGGGCATGTAGAGGAACAGAAAAGAAATAATATTTTATATCTATCACTAACAATGAAAGATTGGCAGGAATGACTGAGATATGGGGTAATCCCTTTGAGGGCAACCCCAAATTCTCATAGCTTTATATGGCCCTCAAGTCTTATATTAGTCTCCATTCCCCTGAGTTCTTTTTATAGAGAACACAAGGGTGTGCCTGGAACTACAGGACAGTGAATGTGTTATAGTAGAAGCTGTTCTTCTACCAGTTGTGTGACGGCTTCAAATTTCCCTCTTGATAGAGGCCATCATTCAACCAAGACAGGCTCATTTTAGAGCCAGTCAAGGCACGGAATATTAAATCTAACAATAGCCCTTAGGATGGGGTGATTGAAAGGGGAGTTTTTAGGGTTCTCTTGGGTGTAGTTTTTTAGGGTATTATCATCTATTTTGATGTGGCTACTTTCAGATTGGGTAGTAAGCATTATCTCTAGAGCTTGTAATATATCTCTTTCCAGAAAATTGGTAGCTACGTGAGCCACTAAGTGGCATATCAAACCAGTGGTCCCATAAGAGTCCTCCCATCTATAAGACTGTTTAGTGATAAATGAATGGTAGGACTCCATGCCCCCCCCATGCCCATAAATTGGAGTCTTGGGACTAGATGCCAGTTTTGTGAAATTTCTTGTTGTCTAAAAATTGTCCTGTCAGCTTCTGTATCAATAAGGTGTTTAAATGGTTTGTTATCTATTTTGATGGTTAATTTTGGGTGGCACTTTTCTGAGATGCTAGGTGCCCATAGAGCCTCTGTGGAATCATTTGTCCCACTTACTGGGGGGGGTGGAGGGCTGCCCAGTTTGGAGTTTAAAGTCTATAGTAATTTGCCACCTCTATCATAATGGGCTACAAAATCATTTTTCTAATGAAAGCCTTTAAGACAGCAAGAACAGGTAGCCTTAGGGTGTTGAGGGTCTTTTGTTTTGGTGGTTTCACTTGTACACTCTTTTTCGGTGGCCATCCTCCCCACAGCTAAAGCAGGTTCATTTTTTTTAGTCCAGCAGTGAAAGCTTCAATCTGACTTAATGTTGTCCCTATGTCTTGGTTGGCTACTAGTGATCATAGTGTTCATCTCAGAGACCATAACAGGTTAGCTTTACTCCGAAGTCCTATCTTCCCAAATAATGTTTTTGAGATGTTGGTCTACGTCTACAGACTCAGGAATCTTTCTCTCTACACTTGTTTTGGTTCTGAGGATATAATCAGATAAGGTCTCTCCAAGTTTTGGTCAGAGAAAGAGAGTAGGGAGGAGGTGGGATCTGTGAGCCAGTGGGTGGGATTATTTTATTCCAAACTTGGAGCTCACAGAAGCTTATCTGTTCAAAACAACCTGCTGGCAATGTTGCCTGTTGTGCCACAGAAGAGAAAGGGCCATGGCCAAAAAGCTCATCAAATCCCCATGGGATATTGTCTTGGCCCTCATTTCCAGAAAGTTGTTGCAAACATCTGTCACTGAAGTTGGCCTCTCATTGTAGAAATGGGCCAAGTAGGAAGGAATGACAAATGTCTCCCCAATGACTGGGTGTATTTAAAGCATCAATCTGGCTCTGTAAGAGCAATTTAATCCAAGGTGCATGAATGTCATCTTCTCTTATTTAGATGGGCAGCTTGATAAGGACACCAATTGAGTGGCTTGTTTCTGGCGGGGTTTCTGTAAATGGGACGGATTGGGATTCTTGATTTTCTGACTGAGTCAGACTCATAATCACCAGAGGAGGGAGCCTTAACTCTGGATATTTTAATACAATCATGGAAATTGCTGCTCTTTGGTAGATGGTGGGGGATGAGAGGTTGTAGTGCTAGTTGGCTATTGTTTTATCTTTTGGTGGGCCTTTGAGAGGGGTGATTTCTGTTTAGAAGTCTGGGAAGCAGGGTTTTCTCCCTCTGCTTCCTTGGGAAGTGAGATGGGTGAAGGGGGATCTGGGGGAACAAGGTTGGGCTGGCAGTTTGTAGCTCTCATAGAAATTTGGGAGTGGGGAAATTCGGGAAAAAGGTTATATACTGAATTGGTCCTAAGCATTGGAGGATTATACTTAAGATATATGTGAATTGGAGAGATGTTGTTTTATCCTGACTATTTGTATTTTGGATGACGAACATGACTCAGGATCATGCATAAGGGTTATCAATATTGTGTATGTTCATAAAAGGTGCTATTGGGATTAACTCTTTCCAAAATGAGGAAATCTCTTTTCTGGTGTATTTTGTGCTCCATCCATGAAGAGGTTACATATGAACTGAATCTGAGAGTCTTTCTTCCTTGATGAATTGTTTCCCATGGTGATAGAAAAGATTTGAAGTGCCACTGAGGATGGTCAGCATTCTCTAAATAATTTCATGTTAGAGAGATTCTCTGCCTCATAAACACAAGCCTAGTCACAGTTTCAGAAGTGGCAACTGTCTTGGATGGATTTTACTTGGTCATTGCATAACCTGTTTTTGTTCACAGAAGTTATAAGGTCATAGCCCACACCCAGTTGGGCAGTCCCAGTGGTCAGGTTAGGGTATCTTTGGCGAGTATCAGAGAGTTGCCCTGACCAAACGGCTTCAGTTATTCCACAAATCTTATATGGACCCATGCCAGGGCTTTGACTAGAAGAGAAAAGTAGGAAAAATAAATATTAAAATGCCCACACACCTTAAGCCTTTTTCGGCATGGGAAAACTTACCCTCCTTTGTCAGGAACAGTATTTCCCAGTAGATGGCAATGTGGCAATGTTGCCCCATGGTTGGGCATCAAATGTGAGTTCTTTCTCAGTGAGGTTGGGCTAAGAGTATAGTCAACAGAGTTTTCTGTAGCCTTCTGGAAGTTCTCTGTCCAGAGAACCAGTCATGAGGTAGGAAGCTTTCTGGTCAGATCTCCTAGCTTGAGGGAGGGCAAGGTGGCCATGCAGTGCCCTTAGATGGATTGAGACTTAAAGTCCTAGTCCCTTGGGGATGGGAGTGGGGAGTCTTGGACTTGGCAAAAGGCCAAATAGTTGAGTAGGAGCTTGGTCAAAATAAGAACAACCGAAAGTTGAGGAGCTAGGTTTTAATTTACTAAATTTCTATCCAACTCAAAGGTAAAAGAGAGACAAAGCCAGGGACAAAAATACAGGAGATAAAGTGTGCAAAGGGAGAAAGAGTGTGTGTGCCACCCCATACTCCTGGGTTTTAAACCAAAGGTATGTAAATTACAGGACTCATATTGCCTCTGGGATTGATCCAGGTTAACTTTGATATGTGTTTCTTCAAAGAGCCATCTTTTGATACCTTTTGGCCTAAAGTCTGTGCACTTTGCTTTGATAGTGTCTCTGCGGGGAACTATCTTTTTGACAAATTTTTGTCTAGGTTCTTGTGGACTGTTGCCAGCAGTGGGTACACCTGCCTATTTCAGAGCTGGAAGGTTACTTGGAGGGGGTATGTCCTCCACCTTCAGGCGTAGGCCCACATATCCTAGTCTTGCTGTGTGGTTATTTGTACATAAAACTGGTTAAGGAGTAACCACTGATTTCACTTAAATAATGATTCAACGTTAAATATTAATACTCCATCAACATGGGACCTCTCAGTTGAACCCAAAATTCCTGACTTGCTTATCTATCTTCAGTGTGTACTGTTACCCCTGTCTATATCTGTACAGTGTGCTTTGCTTGAATTGCAGAGGGCTGCAACACCTGCTCTGCTTTCCACAGATAACAGAGATCTGGAATCCTGTCCTACACTTGCGTGGCAAGTGCATTATCCATTGAATCATCTTCCTGGAACAGATAAGGGTTTCCCTCAGCCCCTCTCCATACAAGGCTAAGTTTAGTTTTGATGCAACAATAGTTTAAGACTCTCCTGCCAAACAGTTCCTGGAGGAATGAAGACAAAATATTTTCTGCAGTGACTTTATCTCTGTCTCTAGTGGTTAAACTCAGGGGGTTGGAAGAGAAAAAAAAGGGAAAAAGAAAGCCTTGGTGCTTAAGGTTGCTGTGAGGATTCCAGCCATGGTTGTTCAAATATACTTTGAATAATTAAGACACAGCCTATTTCTTTAAATTCTGCAAATATGATTTTGGAGTGAAATCTAGCTTCTTCATTGTACGTGTGTGTGTGTGTGTGTGTGTGTGTGTGTCTGTGTGTTTGTGCGCACGAGCACATGCATGTACATGTGAATGTGTGTGTACATGTGCATCTTTAGGCAAGATATCAGCATCAGACATCTTCCTAAATTGCTTCTTAGTTTTTGAGATGGAGTCTGTCACTGAGCTTGGAGCTTGCTATCTCCTGCTCACCAAATGTCTGACCAGCCCTGGACTTAGGTGTATCTTTTCTTTAAATGTAATTTAAATTTATGAATAAATATAATCTACACAGACAGGGAAGATGGAGATAGCTTCTAATTGACAGGGAGCATATTTGTCATGAAGAATAGACATTGTTATATACAGATTTAGGCTTCATCTCAAGTTCCCAAATGCCTCTGGTAAAGGAATTGCATGAATTGCTCATGGATCAACATGGTCTGAGGACATCTGTGCTCTTTTGTTTTCCCTCATGATTTCTTCTAGCTTATCTCTTCATGAAAGGACCCTTACTAGCTCAATCAGACCTCTGACATCTGCCATTGCTGTGCTGGAGAGAAAAGGGGGTGGTTCATGAAAAGGAGTTGGAAGTTTCAGTTGCCTTTTGGACATGCCAAATTATCCCTTTCCATCTCAAAATAGCCATCCACATCTCACTTGCTCTCATTTGCATTCACTTCCCTTATGGTAGGATACACCTGGTGCTGAATTCAAACACTTGGCCACCACGACAGGTGACTAGGGTCATCACTGAAAGAAACATTATTATTCTAGTGTTACAAACAAACTAAACCTCTATGTATTCAACTGACTTGCTCAAGATTACAAACCTTGGATTAGCCCCCATTAGTCCAAGGTCATTAATTATCTATACTTTTCTTGATTACCATCATAAAGAACTTAATCTAGTTTGCATTCCCACCAGCAATGAAGGAGTGTTCCTCTCTTTCCACATCCATGCCAGCATGTGGTGTCGCTTGAGAAGAGACATTTAAAAAAGTCACATGTCTGAGAAAACTGAAATAAGATCTCCTTCTGCCCTTCTTCAAGGTTATAAATACAATAAATACCTGCTGGAGGGGGAGTCTCCCCCAGCAGATATACTAAGAGGAAAGTCTGGGATTGCTTAGCTGCTGGAAAGTGGTGCAGGAAGTTCCAGGGTTGCTTCTTTTCTGAGTTATCACATGCGGGCATAGGCTGCCTGTGATGAAGCTAGTTTTGACCCATCCTTTATGTACCCTTCACCACAATCCTGCAACTAATCCCAATAAACTTATCAGTTCACTAGGCTGAATTTTGGTAGAAATGTCATTTTGGTCCCCTCTGGCTTCCCTATTTGTGGTGAATAGATAATATGCAACAGTCTACACTACAGCTGCCACCCTGTGCCTAGAGCTGGTTGTGTTTGCTTTCATGAAAAATGTGAAAATTTGTGTCCCAGACACCAAACTGTGGCTTATTTGGTGAGTGTTCCTGAATTTATTGGTCAAAGAAGTTTCCTTTGTCTTTTAGGGGTCATCCTAGAAGACACTGCTATGGACCCTGAGGTCTTCCCCTTCCCTCACTGAGATGCTCATGTTTCCATATCACCCCGAGAGAAGCATGCTAGGACTCTTCAGAGTCCACTCCTCACCTGACCTCTTGAAGGCTATGCTTCAGCTTTGTACTACTGAAACAACACCAATAAAATCAAAATTTGAAAAATCAAGTCATTTTGTGAGGGTACCTATTCACGTATATGTGTGTAGTGGGGGAGCTTTTCCATTTCCACCATTCATTCTGAATGTAGGTCTTGTGTAGTTTGGAATGATTACTGAAATATCCGGACTGAGAATGGAAGATGGGGACATGCCTTAGTCTGGACCCCTAGGAGTCATGAGGTAATGATAGAGAACTCTTTCCCTTTTTTTTAGTGATAGTCCTAAATGATTATATTATTCCCATTTATTTTGTATGTTGAGGTCAGTGTACAATCTTTAGGAATGAGTTCTCTCTTACCATGTGGGTTCTAGCAGTCAGACTCAGCTTGTCAGTCTTGGCTGCAATCACCTTTATTTTGAACATTCCACAAACTTAATGGTTATAATAATATTTTTCATATGTGCTTTCTCCAGATATTGAAAGCACACACAAGACTTATATACATATGTAAATTAGCAGATTATTGTACCTTACAACAGACATCATTGACACAGGCTTCAAAGGCTCCTTTATAGACTGACAATTGGCTTAGATCTTGATTAAAGAAGATCTGAATTTGAGGAAAAGTAAAATCAAAAGTAAAGCCATGGTGACTGACAAAGCCCTTATAAATCTATGCCAGTTTCTATGATGAATTATGAGTTTGAGTTATACAGTGTGTCTTGAAATGTTACCTTTGTACTCTCATAGACACTTAAGAAAAAAATCTAGGTTTATAAAATTCCTTCTTTTTATATGTGTCTTTAATTGTCAACTTGACTCAGGCCAAGTCACTTGAGACTAGGCTCTTCTGGGGCATTGTCTAGATTAGATTGGCTTGGGGTCATGTCTGAGGTGATTTTCTTGACTACTAATTGATGTAGGAGAGCACATCCTACTGTGAGAGGCACCTTCCTGGGCACATAGTCTTTGCTTGTAATGGGAATGCTAGATGAGCACAAAGCCTGGAGCTAGCCAGCAAGCAGTGCTCCTATATTGTTTCTGTTTCAGTCCCTTCCTTGACCTTCTTTAATAAGAGACTGTGACCTGGAAGTGTAAGCTAAATAAATCCTTTACTCCCTTAAGTGGCTTTTTGTCTAAGTGTTTTATCACAGTAACAGAAAGGAAACCAGAGCACTGGCCTATATTAAGTCAAGTATTATTTTTCCTTTGTTCTCACTCCTCACCTCCTTCATTGAGGACCTTTTACAACTGGCCTTGTTCCTTACTGTATCAATTGATCCATGCTGTTGCTACCTCCTATGAGGTGACATCTCAAGAGGTGAAAAAAAAGCTTTATTCATGCTCCAGATGCCAAGTCCCATCAGGAGGCTCATGTCATGTGAAAGGAGTAAGGTTTTGGATAAAGACTCCTGAATAATCTATTTACCCTTTCTGAACTGTCTGCTCTTTAGCAAAAATGAGAGCATCAGCCTTTCTTAGCAGCACTGCTTCTGAGAAGATTAAATGCAATGACACATAAAGGATTCAGCAGTTGTCAGAGTCCTGTAAATGATCCTTTGCTTTCTTTTTCAAATGTCCTTGTTGTTAAATACATTCTGGTTACCAGACAGATACATAAGACTTCTGTCATTTTTAGAAATTGTTCCTCTTTGATATTATTTTTTTCTTTATAGGTGATAAACGTACATAAATGTGCTCCAGTCTTGGAAGATTGAGTGACCTACAAATAATATACTTGTTACAAGATCTGACCTGGCATGAGACACTAGAGTGAACTTTTGATGGATGACTGGGTAAACTCTTGACACAGAGAACTAGTCAACTCTGGAACTCAGACTGGGGGAGGTTAGAAAAGAGAGCAGCTCAACATTGTTCTTCTATACAGTGACTGACTCTAATAAACTTTACGGCCAAATGAAAATGTTTCTGAGAGTTTGTGGTGAGCTAAAGGGAATCCAGGTTATAGTCAGCCTGAAGATGTCAGACAGTCAAATGGAGGCAAGATAATCTAGTGCATAAATTATGCTCGCCTGCTTTTTGTAATCCATTTAGGGGTTGAAAAATGTATGTAAAGAGCTGACAGAAATGGCTTAGTCAGTAAAGTGCTTGCCTTACAAACATGAGGATGTCTATTTGATTATCTAAAATCCACATGAAAAAGCCAAGTATTGTTTCTTATATATGTAATCTTAGCACCGGATTTTGGGGGCAGAGGTGGAGACAGGATTTTCCAATAATAAAAGTGTCCATCAAGTTTCTGTCAATAATGGCAAAATGTTTTGAGAAATATTTTTTTTAAATGATTGATGCCTAGAGGATAACTGTAAAAATAATTAACTGGTCACCAAGTCAGGAATGAAACCCCAAAAACTTAGCTAGCCTTCTCCTTTTTAGTCAGTACAGATCCCCATCTTGTGGCATAGAGCCACCCACATTCAAGGTGGGTCTTTCTTACTCACTTTAATTTTTTTCCTATATCCACATAGGCACACCCAGAGATGTGTTTCTTTGGTGATTTTAACTCTACTCAAGCTGAAAATGAGCATGAACCATCAGAGGTGTGTATAGCCAACCTTAATGATGACATGCCCAAAGCATTTTCTTAAAATCCAGACCCTATAATCGACTCAAAATATTAAACCCAACTCCCAGCAGAACATAAAATAATAAACATATCATTGAATAGTTATCGAAAACAAGGCACAAATGGTCATGGAATATATAAAAATATATTTAGCATCCTTCATCATCAGGGAAATACACATTAAAAGTATATTGAAACTCCATATCACCCTAGTAAAAATCATTATGAAGAAAACAAAATTAGTAGTAAGAATGTGGGGAACTTGCCCTTACACACTGTTTACAGGAATATTCACAGTTACAATCAGTTTGGAAATAAACATGGAGCTTCCCTTTAAAGATAACATTATGGCTACCGTATAATCCAGCTATAGTATCAGGAAAAGATTCCCAAGGCATCTACGTCAGCATCCACAAATGGACTTGTACAACTGTGTTTATGCAGCACTATTTATAATAGGCAACACTTGGTATCATTTGGAACTGTTTTGCACCAGAAGAATGGGTGTTAAAAAAAAAAAAGGTCTATATACAAGGATCTATAAGTGGGGTCCACTCAGATGTAAAGAAAAATGGAATTATATGATTTACATGATTTACATGAAAATGGGTGGAACTAACATAATCATACTAAGAAGAATAATCTATAAGCAGAAAGACAATTACTAATACATAGTCTATATGTGTGTAGACAGAAAACTAAGAGTTTATAAAGGAAAGGACCATAAGAGAGAGGATGTAAGAAGACTGAGCTTCCACATGTTGTGTAAATATGCACACTTAGGTAAATGTGTACCTATACATGTATGCTCCTTCACATATATGAACATACACAAAAAGAAAGTATGTAGATGCTTATGAATTTATTTGAAATCTGTGACACCATTTACACAGTCCACTCCACCTACCATTCTGCCTGTGTCATTATTTGTAGAAGATATGTGTGTCCAGATACTCTTTCAGAAAGAAAGTTGTAAAGCCATGACAGAATTTTATGCAGACAATATTATCTGTGGGGCATGGCATCAGGGAAGGACAGTAAACCTCACAGATTCTTCTAGTCATTGTTAGTCTAAGGAATCTTGTGTGGACTGGGTTATTTGACCTTGGCCCTCCACAGTGTTTTCCTTTTGCATTTTGTATTTGCCTCCATTCCTTAGGCTTTTCAAAGGACTTTCTGATGCACTTTATAATATTTTCACATATTTGGATAAATTTACCCCAAAGTGCTTCTCTGCTAAGTTTCTAATTCAGTCATTTGTTGGTACATTAATATAATGTCATGTCTTTTCCATGTTATGTTTTCTAAAATGTTTTGTGATGGCTTACAATGGTAATGGTAGATACTGTCTAAGATCTTTGCATTTTAAGACAATTCTCATGGTAGTCCATAAACCATGTCATGCTTTTGTGACAGTCGACTGCCTTCTGTAATTTGGCACTATTTGTGCTGTCCTAACATGGAGAGAGATATGCCTCTGCCCATGCCTATAAAGGACTTTCTAGCTTGGGTTAAATGAACTGGGAAGACTCAGCTTAAATGTGTGCAGTACCCTCCTATAGAGTGGGGACCTGGACTCTATAAACAGGTATAAACGACCTGAGCACCAGCATTCCTTTGTCTCTGTTTCCTGCCTGCAGATATAGTGTGCTGTCCCACAGTCTTGCTGACATACCTTCCCCACCATTAAAGACTGTACCTTCCGGTTGTGAGCTAGAATAAACAAATACTTTCTTCCTTAAGTTGCTTTTGCCAGGTCACAACAATGAGAAAAGTAACTGATACAGAAAACAATAATAGAAATGTCTCGCAAGACAGCTACAATCAGGGGTCATTTCTGTGACTTCTCCCTCTTCTACAGATTGAATTATCAGTCCTCAAGCCAGCCCTGCAACATAGGAGTTATCATAATAACTGTGACATGTGGAAACAGAGTCTTACAAAGAATTAAGTTTTATGATTCCAAAAGTTTTATCCATTCTCTCTTTTTCAATTGCATCATGTGAATCCCAGGCACCAGGCTTTCACATAAAACAGACCACTATCATCTCATTATCAGAAGGTGTGTCTCTGACACTGTAATCTATTGTACACAAAGCTTGACAATTTTATCATCCCCTTTGGGCATTTATCAAATCACTATTTCTTGATCAAGAAATAATGCTATTTTTATGAAATGTCATGTTCACTTTAAGAAGGGATGGACACAAAAACATTAAAAAAATACTGCAATTTTTTTCTCCACTGTCAAAATTCCATGCTTTATGGTACCCTGGGATGCTTGGCTGTACATGGAAGTATTCAGTTCCTGGAATTTGAGAAAAATAAAGGTTCTTATCAAGAAAATCATAGCGTTTGTGCAATTCCTTAGTAAAGTCATTAAATGAGGGGATGAAGAGTTTGGCTAAATGGTTAAGACACTTACTATATAAGCATATGGACTTGCATTTGATGCCCTGGCAATATACAATAAGCAGAGTGTAGCTGCATGCTTGCCTGGAACTTTAGCACTGTTGGGAGTAGAAACAAGACGATGGCTGGGGCTTGCTGGCCACCAGGCTAGCTGCTGGTTCAGTGAGAGACTCTGTCTCAAGTGACTAAGGCCAAGAGTGATGGAGCAGGATATGTGATGACTTAACCTGTCCTCCTCTAGCCACTCTGTGTGTGCACAGGCAAAAACAGCTACATACATACCTGCATATAGCACACTCACACACCTACACACACCCCACACACACCCTGCCCCCACAAACCTATCTACAGCAGACAAACAAACATGCAAATGCATACACATATGCATGAACACACATGTAGAAACACACCCACCCACTTATACTAATTACATATGTACATACACTCATACACAACACACACACAGACACAAAAAGATATATGCACACAAATACAGGAAGACAGAAACACACATGCATATGCTCATACTCACAGGCACACACACACACACACACAAACACACACACACACACACACACACATCTCACACCCACAAGTGAACCTGGACATATGTGTAGATCAGTTTTTCATTCTCCTTTTTTTAATTGTCTACTCTTCTTACAGTAGTTCCATTATCTGTCATATTGATAATAATGACAATCCATGTAAATCCAGTATATATTTTATACATCATATTGTCAATTTTAAGTCTGAAAAATTAAATTTTGGAATAAATTATAGAGGAGCAAGCAAAGAATTGTTAGCTCATGCCATACCAGTGCACATGCTTTAATTAATTAATTAATTAATTAATTGTGTGTGTGTGTGTGTGTGTGTGTGTGTGTGTATAGGTATCTGTGGTGTCTTAAAGATGACATCGGATCCACTAGAGATGGAGTTACAAGTGGTTGTGAGCTGATTGTGGAAACTGAAATTTAGTCCTCTGGATGAGCAGTAAGTACTCTTAAATACTGAGCCATCTCTCCCATACTACAGCTTCTTTTTGTGAACAATGTTTCACTGGATTATAGTCCCTTCCTTTGCATCTGGTCTCCAAGGCTACTTTCAGTGATGCAAGGTTACTGTGAACTAACTGGGAGAGGACCTTCACTGTGCAATCTTTGTCCACAGGTAGAGTTTGTGTGCCTATAAGTTATGCCTGTCTAAGCCTACAGATGAACTGAATTCACTATTCCCAAAAGTGTTTGCATTGCAAACTCTTTTAAAATCCTCTCGGCTCCTGCTCACTACAGCAGGTAATTTCAGTCACTGTCTCTCTCTGACAGCTGGATTTCCAGCACAAGCCCATCTCTGATCTCACATTGTTCTGTGCTTCTTGCCAGGGTACTCAATGGCAGGCAAATTCTCATCACTGTTTAAATATACATTATTGATTTCAGTATGACTGAGCCCCTTTACCATGCTTTTTGTACATTTTTAGATCTTTTTTTCTGGAAATGTCTTCAAATAACTTGCTTATTTGTCTATTAGTATGGTTGTACTTTCTGTCATGATTTAAGGCTAGGCTTCTTCCATGGTTTATAAACAACTTCTTTTGAACTAGGATACTATGAATCACATCTGCTATTCTGTGACTCATCAATTAATTTTTCCCTGTGAGCCCAAAATGTATGAAATTCTTGTCCTAGCTTCATTTTTGTTACTGTGATGAACACCCTGAAAGAAGAATATTTAGCTTATAATTCCAGGTTATTGCCTCTTCTTTGAGGAAGTCCAGGCAGGCACTTAAAACATCAGACCACATACACATACAATTTTGTTAAAATGACACATAAAATATGCTACAATAATATGTATATTGTTATATTATTAATGGAAAATTCTTAAGATCTAGCAACCTACTAATTTTAATTACTAACTGATTTGAATAAGATGAAAAGTGTTGTTCAATATTTGTATGATTTGTTATCCTCTAAAGCAATCAGAGAGACTGTGGCTACGTCCTTATGAAATAATCGCCTTTTCCAAAGGAGAATGCTGGGCTCTATATAGTTACCTAGACATATATCGTACTGTCCACATAGAGTCTAATTTCTGACAGTACTGTGGATAATGTAGGTCTTTAATTGTACAGCAGGTACATGTTTCTCCATGTGTTTCTCCATAGTTGGCATGCCCTGAAGTGTGAATCACTCATTTCAGAGAAGTGTACAAGAAATATTTACTCTCTGAGGAGTATATCAGCCCAAGGTTGGCTGGGAGGTTTTTTGAATTTAAATGGTATTAGAGTATCATGTGTGTTCTGGAGCCCAAAACATATTCAGGCAACTACCCGGAGCCAGGGTAAGGGAGAAGAGGAGCACCTCTGGTGTCCAGGCACAAAGGTGGTATCTGAAAGACAAAGGCATAGTTCATCTGCACTCTGAGCTCAAGGGCCACTCACGGACATCTTGAGTCTCAAATTGATTTAGTGACTCAGAATTTAGGGTCACCTTCTCCTCTCCTGATCTCTCTTTCTCCTTAAGGCACATGCCAAACGGTCATGCCTAAACCTCAGGAAGTTATCAAGGTGAAAAATTACGATTTAAATTTTTTTTATTTTTTATTAATTTATTCTTGCTACATCTCTATGGTTATCCCATCCCTTGTATCCTCCCATTCTCCCCTCCCTCCCATTTTCCCCTTATTCCCCTCCCCTATGACTGTTCCTCAGAGGGATTACCTCCCTCTGTATATGCTCATAGGGTATCAAGTCTCTTCTCGTGACCTGCTGTCCTTCCTCTGAGTGTCACTAGGTCTCCCCCGCCAGGGGACATAGTCAAATGTGAGGCACCAGAGTACTTGAGAAAGTCAAATCCCTCTCTCCACTCAAGTGTGGAGACTGTCCTGTCCATGGGCTAGATCAGGGTAGGGGTTTAAATTTTATGAATGGGCTGCGAAATAGAAAAAAGACACCATGAAAGTAAAACATAGATTCCTGAGATACGCAGTGAGGTATTCTTTGCTAGTAGCTGGGTGTTTTCCTAAATCATAACGTGTTTTCTTTTCAAGAGATGAGCCAGAGCATCAGAGTAATCATGCTCATGCAGAGCAGAATTTCATGTCACATTAATTCTTAAAATATCCTGTTATTTTGACTTTTCTTTCATTCACAAAATGCCTATTGAATACCCTTTTCTTTCCCAATGTGTAGTCACAGCAATGCTAAAAGAAGCAGAAATTCCAGTTTAAATGTCCCCATTTCACTTTTAAGACTGAACACGAAGCATGGATCTAAATATATCAACTATGTTACCCTCAAAGACATATGTTGGCCATCCACTTGCTCTGTATGTGAGGTGTTTGATACATAAACATGAGGTCCTGACATCAATTCCTAGCCTCCCCATTAAAGCCAGGGCTGCAGTGTCTCATCTAGAATTTTAACATAGAAGGTAGAGACAGGAGGATTCTTGGGGTTTGATGACATGCTGAATTGATAACCTACAAGTTTAGCTAAATTGGTGAGCTACAAGTCAAATAAGATGAAAAGTAATTGAGGAAGACAAACTGTGTTGTCTTCTAGTGTTTATATATACATATGTACAAGCACAATTGTACAAATATAGGAACATATACTCATATGTGCCATGCAAATACACACACATAAACACACACATGTACAGAGAGCTGGGGGGGAGTTGAAGTCCAACATTCTAACTTTAAGTGAAAGTAGTCTGTGTAGATCTTTTGTTTGTTTATTTTTTGTTTTGCCTTATTGTTTGCTTTTTTGGTTTTTGTTTTTGGTTCGTTTTTTGAGACATGGTTTCTCCACGTAGCCGTGGCTGTCCTGGAACTTGATCTGTAGACTGAGCTGGTCTCAAACACACAGAGATGCACCTGCCTCTGTCCCCCACTCCTCTCCAAGATGCCATTGCCATCATCACCTGGCTTAGTCTGTGTAGATTTAATCAAGTTGAGATGTGCTCTTGAGAGAAGGTCAATATTGGATCAGACACACAGAAGGCAGAGGATAGAGGGAAAGACCAATGATAGACTCCTACAAATCACCGAGAGGCCAGGAGTGCCAGAAACTGAAAGAAAAAGGTGTGCTGTACCAGCATCTCTGAAAGAACCACAACTCTACCACCACCTTACTCTAATGTTAGTGTTTGAACCTGGAGAATAGTGTCTCTGTTGTTCTAGGACACTTAATATTTGGTACCTTGTAGTGTAATAGCTAATGTTGCCTTTCAACTCAACAGGATCTAAAACTGCTCAGCAGACAAACTTCTGGACATGTCTATAAGGTGCTTCTAGATTGGGTGAGTAGAGATGAGAATACCCACCCTAAACATAGGTATTGCCATTCCATATGCTTGGATGAATAAGGAGGATTAAGTGAGTTGAGCATGAGCATTCACCTCTGATTCCTGAATAAGGATCTAATCTAACCAGCTGCCTCATACTTCTCTCACTCTTTCCTTCTATAACATGTCCTCAAACAGTGAGCAAAAATGAACCTTTACTTTTTTACACTCTTTTTGTTAGGCATTTTGTCACAGCAATCAGAAAAATAACTAATACAATCACATTGAGAGAAGTAACACACTATATACATTAGAGAACCCTCATACTGAGAAACAAAAAATACCAAAACAAAGTTGAAGATCAGTGTTGGAAACAGCAAGGGATGAGACACATTTTAGTTGGGTTGTAGGATCCATCTTGATCATATGAAAGGACATGCATGCATGGGACTGAGGGAAGGACTTCAGCATACTCTGGCTGAGAGTGAAAGGTTTGGAATGTACGAACTGGGAATTTGTTTACCCTTGCAGGGGCCTCATTTTGAGTTGGGACCCACCAATGGGAGTATAACAATCTATTTGTTATCAGTTGCACAACTGGTTGGATTGGACACAAGAACCAAGAGGCTGCTAAAGCACCACTGCCCAAATCTGGGATATGGAAAAAAATCCAGAGCTAGAACATTTGTCCAAGCACTGCAGACAGGAGACAAGACAAGCTTCTGGTTATATGTTGAAAGTAGAGCCAGTGTAATTTTCTTGGAGATTCTGTGTGGTTCATACGAGGAAGTGGGCAAAAGGCAAGTTGGACTCTGAGGTTTAGAGTTTGACAACTGGTGAAAGGGAAATGCCACAACTGAGATGATATAAAAGCTTGCCAGGTAGGGAGTGTAGTGGAGTTTTGCTCTGACATGTTCAGTGTGAAATATTGACTAGATATCAGTATCCATCAGGTCACCAGTAGGCAGCAGATAATGTTCCCAAACACAAGGAGCATAGAACAGAGATACCATCCCCAAATTGTGGGGTGATAGAGTAAAGTTTAGTTCTGACAGGTCATTGTGCACAGTAATCAGTGGGCTTCACTCTTATACAGAGGCAGGCAGGGAGCCAGGACTATAGCTCCAGCCAGAGAGAAAGCAAAGTAAACACAGCTTTCTCTAGGGAAAAGCAGTTTTTTTTTTTTTTTTTCAGTTGTTGGGACAGGAAAGGAATGTGCCACACATTCTGATCTTACTTTTCTCAATGTCTGCTATCTCTTGGGAAGTAAATGAGCAGAAACTAGGAAGAAAAAAAAGTGATCGGTATAGTGCTATAGTTAACCTTGACTGTTAACCTGACGAGGTTTAAAATCACCGTGGAAACACACCTCTGAGTAGATCTATGAAGTGTTCACTGAAAGGTTAATTGAAAAGAGAAGAGACACACAAGCTGGGCGACTGGAGTAAACAAGAAAAGAGAATCCACCTGGTCCCCAGCACTCACGCCTTTGATTCCCCACTGCAAACACAGACTGGATAGACACTTAGTTCCACAACGGTAGGCTGTAGTCTCAAACTGTAACCAAATAAGCCCGTCATCCACGAAGGTGCTTTTTATCAGATATCTAGTCACAGCAGTGAGAAAATAACTTATAGAGAGAAGCCAAAATCCAAGGTCAGACCATTTATGTGCAGTGCAGTTACTTTTCACAGAATTAAAGAATTACATAGGCTTCAGTCACAAGGTCTCATGCTCAGCCTTCAGTGTGAAAACAGAAAATGTAAAAAAAAAAAAAAAAAAAAAAAAAAAAAAAAAAAGCCTGCAGCATTCAAAAGAGGAAGAAAGGAGGCCTCACATTCTCACTAAGTGAGGGTTACTAATTTTTTTGGTCCATCTTTAGAAAACTTAGTATTAACTTCAAATCATAGCCTAGTGGTGAGTGCCTTACTGACCACGTTAACCTGATGTCTCCATCTCAATCTCTTCCATGCTTTCTTTGACATCAGAGAACACTGAGTGCTTTGCAAGGAGTAGCCAATTCTCCCCTCTCTCCTTGGCTTAGGAATGTTGTGCCTCCACTCCCTTTTCTGGAATCCCTAACACCATTGCCACCTGAATATGTCACAATAATGCTAGTGAGATGCACTAGTGTTGAGAAATTTTCTAAGGAATTCTGTCCTCCTGGGAGATCAGGAAGAAAGAGCAGTCATCGGTGAAAGTACCTGGAGACCAGAGCAGAGCCTGGGCCAAGGAAGGAAAATGTTTTCTTCACTTTTGCTGTGTGGAGCTCCTGATCAGGTAATTCAAACCAAAATGGAAGTCCTAACTTTCCCAGGCATCATTCTCTATGGCTACATAGCCCGTGCAGTCCTCTGTCATAAAGCCTAGCTTCCTGATTACGTTTGAAGACATAGGTATCTCTTTTCATCTTTGCTGTAAATTCATGTAGGCAAGATGCATCACTTCAGCTTGCTATGACCTTGTTGTGCCTTACAGTCACTCAGGGTGCTGTCCAATGCTGAACTGGCATCCCGTTATCTCATAACTACCTTACCTTGCCTTTTAGTTCCCATTAGTAATCTTAATTGCATGATCTCATGGTTGGCGTGACCTTTTTATAGGCTGTGTGAAGGTTGCATTTGTATATTAAGTTGTTAATTCTGTACCACCACATAGCTCAGTACTGTCTGGGCTTTCATTTTGTTACTTTAATTGCTCAACACCTGTATCGTGTTTTGTATGATTGGGTTAATAGAGAACTTCATGGCCTATAGCAAAAGCAGAAAAGAGAGGTGTGACTTCAGGACAGAGATAGGAACTCAGGGAAAGAATCAGGCAGAGGAGTTGCCAGCTGGACACAGAGGAGGAGACAAGTGCTGCTGGGACTAAGATTGAGAGGTAGTGGACCACATGGACAGATGTAGGCCAGGACAGTATTGTCTTCTTAGAATAGCTGCGAATCTGACAGGCTATCGTGACTAAGCGTATAATAAATACAATAAGTCTCTCTTCCATTATTCAGAAGCTGGCTCTCCAAAGAAAGCCCCACTTTGCATCATTTCACTGTGTCTTTTGAAATACCCCAAAATGAGCAGAAGTTTCTCTTCCTGCATCAACAACATCCTAAGGGCCTTTGAAGAATAGTTTCTTCAACAGCAGCAGACCCTAGAAAACTATCCAGTGCATGCAGTTTTCTATCTCTTGTCTTGGGTTTTAACTTTCCTTCTGTTACTTATATAAAAATTACGGGTTGACTGTAAATGGGAAGTTTGACTGTCTGAACATAAAAAGTGTCACATTTGTTCTGTCTATTTCAAAATAACTCATTTGAATTTTAAATCACTGTCACTGCTGTTCCAAGAGTAAAGCAAGCAAGACAAGTATATTTATGTCTTGAAATAAAAGCTGTGTAAAATATCAACAGTGCATCCAAGGTTGGATTTTGGAAGGATTATTTCTTTGTAAAAGGTTATAGTTAGTGCTTAGAAGCATCTAGGTATTATAAGAAAAGTGAAGAAGCAGAAGGGCAACAACTCAATTGCTAAAGTACACTTTGCATGAGCATTAGAATATGAACTAAATCCCCAGAACCCACATTAAATGTGGGGCTCAAGATGACTTAATGGATAAATGCACTCGCTGCCGAGCCTGAGGTCCCAAGTTTGATACCTCAGAACCACATGATGGAAGAAGAGAATTGACTCTCATGACTTGTCCTTTGACCTCCACATCCATGACATGATACATGCACACACATACACACAGTAATAAATATACTGTTAAAGTATAAATCTGTATAATCTGAGCATCACTGAGGTACTGACATGCAGGTCCCTGGGTCTCACTCCCTGGCCAGTCTAATCAAGCCTGGAAGTTCCAGACCAAGTGAGACAGTCTCAAAAATCAATGTGACTGACACCCTGAGAACATCATCCAAAATTGAACCCATATTCTACATACACATGTACATAATGCATATGTGCATGCAAACCTATACATGTACATGCACCCACATGCATAAACATGCACATATACAGAAAATAAGTAGAACAAGTCTGTGCCTAATTTTGATTTTACAACATATGTTTAATTTAGGAACATGTCCTTCCTTATGCAACTTGGTATGTTAAAATGTGTGATTCTGAATACATTTTTTTTAGCAAATCTGTTAGTTTAAATACTAATTAACCTTTTTTGACTTTTTTCAATTTGTTTATTTATAAAAATTTTAAGATGTTCATTATAAAAGTAGATGCTGGATGTGGTAGTGCATACTGTTAATTCCAGCCCTTGGTAGACAGAGGCAGGTAGATTGTTGTGAGTTCAAGGCCAGCCTGGTCTATGAAGTGAGTTCAGGAGAAAGAAATCTACACAGAGAAACAATGGTTTTCAAAAACAACAACAACAAAAAATTAGTTAAAAGAAAAATTCACCTTGTTTTTTATTTATAAAACTATTATACTATTATTTTCTCTTTAGATAAAAAGAGAATCTGTAGCTTGAAAATAATATTCAAGCACAGTAATTGCTTTTCAGAGTCATATTTATCATTAAGGATGCTGTCTTTGGTTGGTAAGATAGCAAATAAAGGAGCTTGCTAAATAAGTATGCCTGACAGCTTGAGTTCAATATCTATGATCCACATAAAGCTTGAAGGACAGAGTCAACTAGAAAGTGACTTTATGGCTGTGACACAGTTGCATGATATGTGCGTTGCCTCAAATACTAATAAGTAAATTAAAAGTACTAATACTATCTTGAACGATGTAGACATTAGCAAATCAAGAAGGATTGCAGTGATGGACTTCTTAAGCCTAATACCACAGACATGTGGAACAAGGAAAGCAACATGTTTTTCCAGTTGAATGAAATCATATCCCCAGTAACAATTTCACAAGCTAGGTATTTCAGTCAACATCCATATGCATGCTTATGGTACTGTCTTCTGATGGATTTTCCACATTTAAAGAAAGAAAGTAAGGGAAACAAATCATTAATACTGTATTTAGGGTAACAATTAAACATCTGAATTATATGGTGGTAGGAGGCCCAAGAAGAAGAATCCTCACATTGCCTGAAAGCCTAAAGTGTCAGTCAAGTTGCCTTCCTTTCTGGTGTATTTCACCAGACATGAAATTAACCTTCAGTAGCTGACAATAAGACACTTTTTCTTGAATATTTGCTCTTTATGCTTTTTATATCAGAGAAGAAACTGGGTTAAAATATTTATTTGGGTGAATTCAATGCTCTCAAATGAAAAATAGTCACATAACTAGATTAAATAGCCACTGTAAGAGCATAAATCATGATAGAATATGCCTATGGTTCGGTTTTATTTTTACCTTGAGCTGTGGTTATGGGATATATGCAATGGAAGTAGGGTAGCTCTTGGCTAGAGGTTATTGGCACAAGATACCAACATTTCAACTCTTGTTAGTATTGCTGGGTGGGTCATATCTATATTGATGTGAGATGACAAGGATTTTTGCAACTTTCAAGGTTTAAAAGTAATTTAAGAAAATCTGCTTTGCAAGTAAGCAAAAATATTTAAGGAAGCATGTGTGGAGCTGGTGCAGTGAGTCAACTTGTCAAGTGTTCGCCCTATGAAGATGGAGACCTGCATTCCATCTCTTTAGCAACCATGAAAATTCTGGGAGCAGAATAGGCACTTTTGACCACAATACAGGGAAAGCCAAGTCAGACAAATCCCTGGCTTTTCTGGCCGGGCGCTCTAGGTCTATCTTACTTAGCAAGTGTCAGGAGGATGAGATGCTTCCTGTCAAGGAAAAAAGTGAGTGTTGCCGGAGGAATGAAAGGAGATGGTTCTCTAACAAACAATGATGATTAATGTGTAAACATGTGTCATTGTGTGTGAATGCACACTTGTGCAGATGAATTTAAAGGACAAAGGACAACATCAAATGTCTTCCTACATAGTTTCCATCTTGTTATACTGAGTCAGAGTCTCAAATTGAACATGGAGCTTATGGACCTGTCTAGGCAGCCTGCCAGCAAGCTCCAGGGAATCTCTCAGCTCTGTCTCCTCATACTAGAATTATGGAAGTACGCTGCCATGTGAGTTTCATTTTTATTTTTTGTTTATTTCAATTTTTGGTCATGAGATCTACCTCAGGCTCTTAAGCTTGTTAAGCATTTTCTCAGACCCCACTCTTACATAATCTTAAACATTATTGCATTTGACTCATGAAACAGCTCCTTACTGTTAGATGTCCCTTTTGACTACCCAGGAAGTTTGCTTATATAGATCATTGCCTCCTGTTACACTAATAATGGCTCATGTTATATTCCTATTCAGACCACCACAGCAAAGGAGTCTTTAAATAACATCTGAATTATAAAGCAAAGAGAGATGTTCATCTAGAAGAGTACTTAGGGAATGTGGTCTTGAAAATAAGTTAAAACTCTAACTTTTTTTTCCTTCTTTTTTTTAAATTAATTTATTCTTGTTACATCTCTATGGTTATCCCATCCCTTGTATCCTTCCATTCTCCCCTCCCTCCCATTTTCCCCTTATTCCCCTCCCCTATGACTGTTCCTGAGAGGGATTACCTCCCCCTGTATATGCTCATAGGGTATCAAGTCTCTTCTCGGTGACCTGCTGTCCTTCCTGTGAGTGCCGCTAGGTCTCCCCGTCCAGGGGACATAGTCAAATGTGAGGCACCAGAGTACATGAGAAAGTCATATCCCACTCTCCACTCAAGTGTGGAGACTGTCCTGTCCATTGGCTAGATCTGGGTAGGGGTTTAAATTTTACCACCTGTATTGTCCTTGGCTAGTGCCTTAGTTTGAGAGGGACCCCTTGGCCCAAATCTGCCTATCATAATGTTCTACTTGTAGGTTTCTAGGACCCACTGGATCCTTCTACATTGCTATTCTCACATGGTTCTCTATTCACTTATATCTGCATTCTAGCCCAATGGGCATGTCCCACGAAAGCCTTTCCTTACCAGGAAACTGGGACAGAGGGGAGGACATCCTAAAACTCTAACTTTTAATGTAGGTTTTGTATCTTCTTTTCTCACTACAGAGAAGATTCAATTTCACCCTTCAAGCTAGCCATAGAAATTTTGATTCCCCCCTCAGTCTTCCAGAGATGAAGTTCAGTAGAGCTGAAAGCCTTACTTGAGGGAGTCATGAGAATGAAATGAAAGCCAGTCTCATAGACTCCACCTGCTTTTCTTTGTGGTACAGGTAATCCTGTATCCCTGAGTGACTGACATGTAAAGTTATCATCTTCACCTTCAGATCAGCAATCCCAATACATAGCAAGGTGCTTTGGAATCCCTTACTAATCTTGTGTCAGAAACTTTATGAGTATAAACTGAAGGCCTCTGGATGCTCTATTTTGAAAATAAAGAAAAACAAGTGTTTCCCTAAACCAAACAAGTGATCCTTCGTTGATCATTGTGTTAATTGGATTGATGGGCAGCTTGGTCTTCATGTGACTCTTCTAGTAAGGGGATTAGAGGCTGTCTCAGACAAAGGCTTTCTTGCATGCTTCTTGATCACTTCCTCCTGAAAGGGCTGCCTTGCCAGGCCACCTTGGTAGAAGATGTGCTCAGTCCTGATGCAATTTGGAGTGCAGGGATGAGTAGGTTGGGGAGGTGGCTCCATTTTTTCTGAGGGGTAGGGAAGAAGGAGAGGGAAAGACCAAGGGAGAGTGGGACTGGGAGGAGAGGAGTGATGGGGCTACAATTGGGATGTAAAATGAGTAAATTAATTAATTAAAAATAAATTATATGAATAAAGCATACCCATTTACAGACTTCTTTGACAGCTATATTCAAAATATCTCACTTCTGTGATGTTCTATTACTCTCCTACTTCTGCCAGGTTTGGGAGTACATGCCAATAACACCAGATACTTGAGATAGCCACAGGCAGGACTGTGAATTCAAGGCTGCCTTAGCAATATGAGAAAAAAAATGCCTAAAAATACTCCAAACATAAACAAATAAATCCAATTATGTATTGCTAAAAAAACCTTTAAGGTAAATCTGATAACTAGAAAACAGAAAGGTTGAACCAGAGCAGATCAGCTTTTCACTAGAAGTCAGAGGAGTGAAATATCAGCATAGTTTCATGAAGACCATACAAGGCTACATCCATCTGTGTCATGAAGAAACAACAGTGGCCTCTGGAGACACTTAAGCTAAGGAAGCCTATGTATAAATTATACATATATATATAAAGATATATATATATATATATATATATATCTTTAACATGACCAAAGGTAGCAGATATTAGCCAAATATTTGTTTCCTGAACAGAAAAATCAAAATTAGATATAATGACATCTAAGGAGATGGCTAAATGGTAAAGTATTAGCAGGCACATGTCCACACTCCAATAGCTCCTCACGTGTGCACACTCAACAGATATATGTACAATACACACACACACACACACACACACACACACACACACAGAGAGTTAGATAGATAGATAGATAGATAGAAAGATAGATAGATAGATAGATAGAGAGAGAGAGAGAGAGAGAGAGAGAGAGAGAGAGAGAGAGGGAGGGAGGGAGGGTTGTGCTGTTGATATCATTTGTAGCAGAGTCCTTGCGTAACCTGGGGAAGTTTCTGATATAGATCTCAACACCACTAATAAATAAGTAATGAGTACTGTCAGGAATGTTTCTGTGCTCCAGGTCACCATCTTAAAAAAGCTCCCACTCATTCTTCCACTGTTTAATGTCTAGTCCTTTGCAGAGAATGGTGTGTCCATTTCCTTATATTTGTCTCCACCTGGTTCTCATCTCTATGCTCATTCACATTCATTGATTGCATCTAGGTGGACTTCTCTGCTCCCTAATACACCATCATCTTTGAGAATGATCTTCCATTGATTAAGTATCCTTTCAGCAGCTGAGACAATGCTCGAGGCTTTCTGCATTATTTGCATTTGACCTTATCTTAGACTGTGAATAAATATTTGGCCCCTTCTTCAAATAATTTTAGTTACTTGCAAACTAGGAAGGGAAACAAAACTTGTGTTAGTTAGTTAGTTAGTTAGTTAGTTAGTTAGTTAGTGTTGCTATTGCTGTGATGAAACACTATAATGAAAGCAACTTGGGAAGAAACGGGCTTATTTGCCTGATGCTTCCACATCACCATTCACCATGGAAGCAAGTCAGGATTAGAATTCAAACAGGGCCGGAAACTGGAGACTGGTGTTTATGAAGATGCCATAGAGGAGTGCTGCTTACTGTGCTGCTCTTCTTGGCTTGCTCAGAATGCTTTCTTATGGAACATAGGATCACAAGTACAGGATTGTTCCCACCCAAAATGACATGGATAGTCTTCCCAGTAATAACTAATTAAGAAAATGTCCTATAGGCTTGCCTACAATACAGCCTTATTAAGGCATTTTCTCAATTGGGGATTCCTCCTTTCTTCATGATCCTGCCTTGTGCCAAGCTGACATAAACTAGCCAGCACACAAGACCATCATTAATTGAGTGATTACATCTCAGAGAGTAATCTGTGAAGTTGTTATAGGTCAGAAACCTTGATAAAAGCTATGGGTATGAATAATCTGTAAGAACTTCAGAAACCTTGCGAGTACTGTGAGAGATCCTCAAAGGTCTGCATTTGAGACATACTGATATATATGGCTTTCGATACTGAACTCCCATCATCCTTCTCACTGCCAAGTTCATTTCACTGGTTCTTAGAATCCTGCCTCCAGCTGGTCCCTTCAGCATGACTCTAACACATGGGTTCTAGTGAGCTCCCAGGGAGTTTGATTTATTACTGTAGTCATCCTTACTGGCTTCTGTTGTAATAACTGCTTTTCTCTCAGCCTGTGTTTCCTAATATGAAAGTGCTGATCAAATGTTCCGGTTCTAAGCTTTGAGATCAGAAATAATTCTAACGAAATCTTGGCTTCTCTGCTTTTAGACAAGAACTCCTGGGCATGCTGCTAATAAACACTGTTTGCCATCCGCTATGGGTATACTTTAAAGATAAAATTCATGGAAAATAGTAGCATAAAAACACAATGCATGCTGTGAAGCAAGCAGCCAGTAACACGTAGGAAGCACTTTTCTCAAGGATCTCTCTGTTTTTCTAAGATATGCCTCTTTCTCATGGAGTCTGATAAATTGAATAAGGCAAAGAAGTGGGGGAAAGAGCAGTGTTTGTCCTGCTGAATCTGGACAACTGGCCACTGTCTTTCTGACACAGTGTTGATGTGTCTCTATGTTGGAGATGTGCATATGTGGTTGTTTATGTTTGTGTTTGAGAGCATAGGTACTTACATGCAATGATGTGTATGAAGGTCAGAGGCCAGCCACAAATGTCAATCCTTACCTTCTGCCTTATTTGGAACAAGATCTTAATTCTGTTCAGGATAACAATCCCTGGAGTGTCCAGGAAATATGCTGCCTCTGTTTTCCATCTCCCTATAAGGGTTCCATAGGATTGCTACCAATGCTGGATTATCTGTGACTCCAATCTTAAATCTTCATGCTTCACAGAAAGCAAGTTACCCACTGAACCATGTCTCTAGAGTTCATCTTATGCTTTCACTATTTTATATATACTTTTTACCTCCTAGTCAGGAGGGAAAGTTCCCAAACTCATCTCTTCCTCCTTCTCATCCTTCTCCTCCTCCTCTTCCTCCTCCTCTTCCCACATTTGCCATTGAAGCAAATGGGCACCTCTAGCACAGGGAGGAGATATGACTCAGGAGTGCAGTACATAATGACTTCATGCTGTGTTTTCTGAACACCTGAGTGAGGAAGAAGGAGAGGGAAATGATTTAAATTTCACTTTACAGGAGGACCCTGGTGATTGCAGTAATGTGGGAACCTTATTTGACTGGGCAGATTCACATGTGACATATGGCAATGTGGAAGATATTCCAGAAAAATTGAAAAGATCATCTTACTAATAAAGTTTAACACAGCCAGCAGGAAAACAAGTCTGTTGGAATACTTTGGGTAATAAAATTAACATAAAATAAGGAATATAATCAAGCACTTAATCATTGCTGAAGACGGAGACAGATTAATGATGTGCATGTAAGTACACCCAACATACATGCCACCAAGAGATGTACTTATCCCTTTGTTTTTAGGTGAAATGTTTCTCAAGGGCAGGGAAGATGGCTCAATTGGAAAAATGCTTGTCTTGAAAGCACCTGGACAGAATTCTGTCCTGAAAACCTAAACAAAAGTATCTAGGCATGGGAGTACACACTTGTAATCTCAGTGCTATGGAGACAGAGACAGGCAGTTCTCTGGGGGCATGCTGACCAGCTTCACTAGTCTACTAGTTTGTGGAGGGTCTTGACACAACCACTCCCAAAAACAAGGTGAAAAACACCTGAGAAATAATACCCAAAGTGTTCTTTTGTTCACTGTATGAAGGCACATATTTGCATGCAAACAAACATACATGTGAACACATATAAATATGCATACAAAACACACTTCTATTATACATGTGTGTATAAAAATTTATATTTAGGTTAATCAAATTTCATGAATAGTTATATTGCCATATTTATATATGAATGAGTGTGTATCTTGTTTATACTTTATACCTGTAAGTATTGAAATAGAGATAAATTTGTTAAATTATCTTCTTGTAAACATATCACTGAGCTATCGAATATATCTATGTGCATGTAAACGTAACACACATACAGGAAAACATCAGAATGTATTTCTTGTACCAACTGCTTTTAAAATTTGGTTCTGTTTCAGCACAGTTGGCCTTGCATAAGAATTTAATAAACCTGCAATATCTTAGACCTAGTAGGACTGACTGGATTTTAATACCCATGACTCACTAAGCTTCACACTAACAAATCTAGTGGATGATTCTGATTTATATCTCACCATGAACAAGACTGTTATAGTCAACACATATGAAACAGAAATTATACACAATTTAGAAGAAAGTATACATGTACTTAATGCTACCATCTGTGCCTCATATTGAAAGTATTTATGAATAGAATGCAACTGAGCAATATGATTGAGCAAGTTAAGTAACTAGGAGATTGATAAGTTGAAATACTTCACTCACATACTGCACCTCAGCATAGGCCAGAACCCAAACATTGACATAAGAACACTGAATCAAAATATCCAAAATGTAGACACATTCTGAGCAGGGCATCCTGAGTAGGCAAGTAGGGATCAGATTTAAACACTCATTATATTGTTCTATTAAATGATGTATTGATAACAACTTAGCCACAAAACCTTCAACCTGCAACCTCTCCTGCCTGTAAGATATGCTATGGCAATGGCAGCTCAGACTTGCGGAAATGGCCAACCAATGTCTAGTCCAACTTGAAGCCCATGCCTGACATTGTCTGGATTGCCATGAACTGGAATCTAGATACCACAGAGACCTAAGGCATAATAACAACAACAAAAGGACTAGATGAGAGAGAGAGAGAGAGAGAGAGAGAGAGAGAGAGAGAGAGAGAGAGAAAGAGAGAGAGAGGAGATAGTCTGATATACTCATATATTGGTGCCTAGGCCAATTGTCTTCAGAGGAGCATCATCCAAAAACTGATGGGATCAGATGCAGAGACCCACAGCCATGCACTAGGAGGACTTTGAAAACGTTACTGAAGTGGAAGAGGAAGGATTATGGGAGTCAGAGTAGTCAAAGACACCAGGAAAATATGGCATGCAGAATCCAATTAAGCAGGACTCATAGGGGTTCACAGAGACTAATGTGATAATCACAGAGACTGCATTGGTCTGCTCTAGGTCCTCTGCATGTATGCAATGATTGTTTAGCTTGGGGGCCTTGTAAGACTTCTGCCAGTGGGAGTGTGGGTGTCCCTGCCTTTTTTTCTTGCTTTTGGGACACTTTTCCTCTTTCTGGGTTCCCTTCTGCAGCCTTGGTATGAGGGTTTGTACTTACTTTCCAGTATCTTGTTTTGCTGTGTTAAGTTGATATCCCTGGGAGCCCTACTCTTTTCTGAAGGAAAACAAAGAAGTGGATCTGGGGGAGAGTAGAAATTGGAAAGAAAATGGGAAGACTGGAGGAAAGAGAACTGTTGTCGGAATGTATTATATGAGAAAAGAATAAATAAAAAGAAAAATGTATTCATACTTTTAAAAATATTTATTTATTGTTATATATACAGCACTCTGCCTGCCTGCATGTACACCTGCATGCCAGAAGAGGACATTAGATCACATTATAGATGGCTGTGAACCACCAAGTGGTTGCTGGGAATTGAACTCAGGAACTCTGGAAAAGCAGTCAGTACTTTTAACCTCTGAGCACCTCTCCAGCCCCTTATTTTTTTATTTGTGTGTGTGTGCATGCATATGCATTTAAGGTATGCCATGTGTGTGCTAGTGCCCACCACGACCAAAAGAGGACTGCAAATCATTTGCATCCACAGCAATAGTTGTGAGCCCCATGGCATAAATCCTGGGATCTGAGCTTGGGTCATTTGCAAAAGTAGGAAGTGATCCTCATCTTCTAAGCCATCTCTCTGAAATGATGCATGTTTCAGAACTTGCATCTGAGACCCAAGAGCTTCTACTGAGTCTTTGTGTCTAATGTTCTTAAAACAGTATATGATTTACATTTAGCTGTGCCTCATTTATCTAATCAAGCAGTGTTAATATTCTGTCCCTTTAGTATACGTATGTTCCATTCTGCACTTTCTATAGGCTAAACAGGAAAAAACAAAAACAAAAAACAAAAAAAATCCTCTAAACCATTCCATCCCCATAGCTGTGTGTTTGCTTTACCTGTGAAAGCACACTTTCATGAGGTTCCTCAAGGCATAGAATAGAAAGGCATTAGGAAGATCCAAGGTGTATAAGATGCCATAAGATCTGAGATCCTTGTGCTATTCCCTGGCTGTCAACACTAGAGGTTTCTTAGAACAAGGCAGAGCTTCATTTCACACCTCTGGTAACTTCATTTTAGTGTGAATACAAAAGATAAACCGAGCAAGCTCTCAGAGATGAACCATACAGCAGACTGAATTACACTGACCCTGAGTATCAGAGGTGCCAAATGTGCGGAGTAAAGCTTCTGTTAGGAAATACATGGTTCGTAATGACATTGCACTAACAAAGGGCACGTTATCAGACGAAAGAAATCAGAGCACTTCATTGTACCGATTTCCTTGTCTGACACTTTGACTTAAACATTAAAGACCTTTGACAATAAATTCATTGACGTAATATTTATGTGAAGACTGAAGTGTTCATTTCATAACAAAGGCTCTAAATGTGTGCACACTTGAGAGCATATGACTCAGACCTAAAAGAACCACAAAGCCTTTGTATCCTAAGTGTTCTTACAACACTATTTACTCCACAGTCTGAAGAGTAGACCAGCACATATACATCTACTTATCAGAGGAACAGAAGTCTTCATCACATGACCCATATGGCAGCACTGGAACAGTAACACCATCTATTCATCTGAAAATATCGGCTGACTTCTGAATAAGACCTAAAGATAACTTTTCTCTGCATGTTTTAGCTCTATGTGTCCTGACAATAAATGGCTCCACGTCCTGAACACCATCCTCAGCTTGTGTGTGTCTAGATTTTAACAACATATCCCTCAAATTGGTCTCTCTTCCCCAATTCATCTTCTGCACTGCCTGTAGAATGAATCTGGGGGATTTAATGCATAAAAATGCACAAACCCAACTGAAACTGGATTTTTAGCTTAGCAATAAATATTTCTCTTAGAATATATATGACCCAGACAAGATTTAGAGCAGGGTTATTCCTAAAACAAGCATCACTTATTTATCTGAAATCTTACTGAGGTTTATATGTTCATCTTATTTTAGGTGGCTGGGTTGCTTATTTAAGCATTCCTCTAATTTTATCCAAAGGTTCATTCTAAGATTTCATTTTTCTCTTTTGAGAAATGGTCTCACTATGTATCCCTGGGCATCCTTTTGTACACCAGGCTAACCTTGAACTTGTAGGGATCTTTCTGCCTCTGTCTCCTGAGTGTTGGAGTTAAAGACATGTGTTACTATGCCTGGATATTTTTAAATTATGTGTATATGTATGTCCCTGAATATGGGATTGTGAACACAGAAGCATCCTCAGAGGTCACAAGAGAGCATTGGATCCCTGGAGTAAAGTTATAGGTCATGTGAGCTACCTGTCATATGTGAAGCCACCAAACATTGTCCTTTTGCAAGAGTAGTATATCATCCAAACTGATGAGCCCTCTCTTCAGCCCCATGCCCAACTCTGTAAAGCCCCAACCTTCCCCAACCTGGGAAGGTTTACTTCTCATATATGAAAATTCAGTGAGTGTATGATCTAGGTACTCTGTTTGAGGCCCCTGAACATGACTGTCAGTCCTCTGAGTAGTTTTGATCTACATTGTTTTCTGCTCTTTTTTTTAATGTTTTATTAATTTATTCATATTACATTTCAATTGTTAGCCTATCCCTTGTATCCTCCCATCCCTCCCTCCCTCTTGCTTGTTTTCTGTTCTTTAAATCTTTTTTTTGTTTGTTTGCTTTCCAACAGTTCATACCCCCCTTCAGTGTGACATCCTCTGAAATCATCCCTATGTCCTAGTTTGAACAAATTTTCTTTCTGTCTTGTGTTATAAAACCTGAGCATCTCTCTTCCTGAGACATTATCACACCATCTGTTATTTTCACTCACTAATCTGCAACCACACCTTGATCTTGAACACCTTGCAAAGAGAAAGTCACCTTTCTCTCTGGAGCTGCAAAATACTCAGCTTTCTTTCACAGTACATTTAGGGGAAACAAAGGATTTTGAGTGAATATACAAACATTAACTTCATGGTAGTTATTTACAAAGAAATATTAGAAAGAGTTTGAAAATATTAGAAAAGTGTTTGAAAGAAAACACATATTTGTGTTATGTTACTCTTCAATAGAGAAAGAATCAAGTGTATTAGACTCTTTGAGGGAATTGATTAATGTTATGGGTGGTGGTTTCTGAAAGGCTGCTGTTGATCCTAGCACAAGCCCAGTGACACAAATTCAATAGCAGTCATTTCCACTAGATTATGACATATTGACTATGCATTTCATTTTTTCTTTTGTACTTTTTAGGAATGAAATATATTTCAAAGCAAAACAGTCAGTTTTTACTAGTTGAAAACCTGATAGCTTTGTTTTATAATGAAGTTTAGTTGTTCAGGGGTTAAGATGTTTTTAGGTCTAGATAGATGTTTTAAGTTGCTAACGACTAGATGTGATGGACATTGACTTACATTCAGAATTTTAGACGCGCCAAAATAGGAAAGATGTTTTCTTCAAGGCTGTAAAGTACAAATAGCCAAAACACTAAGAATGTAACAATTATATAATTCCTGATTGTGCCATAGTTATACTTGCATTGTTAGTTTATTGTGTGTATATATATTTAAACTGTAATTTATATGTGTGTGTTTGTGTGTGTGTGTGTGTGTAAAAATATAATGGGAGGATACAAGGGATGGGATAACCATTGAGATGTAACAAGAGTAAATTAATAAAATAAAATAAAATAAAGAATAAATATAAAAAAGATGTTTTTAGATCAAGATAGATATTTCAAGTTAATAGAGATGAGATATGATAGATAATAATCTCCTTTCAGAAATTTATACCCAACAAGATAGGAAAGATGTTTACTTGAAGTTTTCCAAATACAAATGGCCAATTCACTATTTATGTAACATTTATATCATTCCTGATTGTCTCATGGTTCTTCCTACTGTGTGTAGTTTATTTTACTTATGTGTAATAATACAAATGTATGTGTTAAAAAAGAAACATAATAAAAATATTTAAAAAATAAATGTACATGTAAAATGTAAATAGAGAAAAATAAAAAAAGTAAATGAAAAAAATATTATATAATTAAAAAGGAAAATATTTTATTAATTTCAAGGATCCTAGAAGATAATTAGAAGCAAATTTGCCTCTGAATAATTGACATCGTAACTTGGGACAGATACACAGAACTTTTAAGCTACTTCTAACCTTTGGATATGTATTTTATTCACCCATCCACTTATCCTTTTCCAATAATATTTAAAATTATTATTCAAAAATTTAATACCTGTATATGATGTATCTTGATCAGATATAACCCTCAACTTCATGTAGAAATCTCTCCAGTATACTGAACTTATTTTCCTTCCATATTTCTATATCCTTTCTTAATTATGTGTTTGCCACTGGGTCCTATCAGTGCTGTACACGGATGTGGCATTACCCATTGCAGCACACAAAGCCTACCAGAAACTACACCTCTGAAGAAAAGTGGCTTCCCCCAAGCAGCCATCAGTTGACAAAATCTCCTAAGTTTGGGTGGAGTTTCTATAGCTCCTTCTCACTGGATTCTGGGATCTTAATTTCCTTGTACAGTCACTGAGAGTTTTAAAAGTTTATGCCTGCAACAGTCATGTCATGTCTAGAGGGCAGTATTTCATAGCATTCTCTCCCATTCTCTGGCTTTTACATGCTTTTTCAACTGTTTCTGGTGTCATCTGTGAGCCTTGGAGGAAGAGATTGAAGTAGATGTTTACGGCTGACTACTCACAGTCATTTATTAATAGCCTTTTACCTGGTTATAGCCATTTCAGTGGAATATTTTCTCTGTACCCATCACTGCGGTAGGTTATAGGAATTGTCAGCAATAGAGAGTAAGTATTTATCATCCTAATGTACCAGTTAGACAGGGTAAATGCATTGCTGTTACCTAGTAGTGAAGCACTAGAACCAAGCACATAAATGAACAAGTAACACGTAGATGGTATTCCATGTTGAGAGACACAGTTCTTTCTCTTTTATACTGATAAACAAAACACTATGTGCAGAAGTTAAAAGAGAGGAGAAAATTAAAAATGAAAGTTTTGTAAATGTCAAAGTAGAACAACTTGGCTGGGATGGGCAAAAACAGAAGAAATGCATTTCTGATTCCAAGGATTGTTGATGGGGAAGCTAATGTGTATTTACCTGAACAAAGGTCACATGTGCAGGTTTGAGGAGATAGAGATGTCATTAAATTGCTTGCCTTCCAAACAGGAGATCCTGATTATACTGTCCAAATTTTATGTAAAAATGTCCATAGGTCATAGTGTGTAACTGGAATCGCAGCATTTGGGAGGCGGAGGAAGAAAGATAGTTGTGCCTCGCAGGACAACCAATCCAGCCTCCTGAGGAAGCTGCAGACTAATACGAAAGCCTGTCTCTAAACAACTAGAACAAAACTAGACACGCCATTTCTGAGGACCAAGATCTCTGGTACGTGTGCCCGTGTGCTCACACACACGCGCACGCTCGCACACACACACACACACACACACACACACACACACATGCATCCATATACATATGAATGTACACACTCATAATTATCTTTTATTTTGAGAACTATATAAAGAAGAGGTATTCAGTTTAATAAAAAGCATTTCTATTAAAAAAAAAAAAGGAACATACTCTCCCCCTTTTTGTCTCAGTAGAATTGATAGATTAAACTACTGACAGAAAGTTCAAAAGTCTAATGCTTTTGAGGACGATTCATACATGGCAAGGCTAATGCGGAATCTACTTTCTCTAAAATATAAATAATTAAATTGACAAAACTCCAGTCCAAACTATACTTAGCTGCTTGAATGACTTTCTTTCAAACACATTTTAGAATTAGAGACTCCCCTTCTGTCACAATGCCAAATTTGTAGGTAAAAATATCCTAAATCCAAGAACTACTGATTAAATTAAGATCAAAGTGTGAAACTGGTAGTTTTGCTCAATTTTTAAAGTCAGCCTGTATTCATTTCCATTGCATAGGCCACCCTGCCATAAACACACAGGGTCTGTTAGGCTTACACTGCACATCAATAATCTGATTGCATCCTCCCAGAAGCCCATGCTGTACATGGGGATGTACTGGTTTCTTACCTCACAAGGAATAAACATCAGACACAAAGGTAAGTTCTTTGTTCAGCGACTGTCATAGAACGGAAGTCAGAATGCAGCTGGAAGAACCCTTGTCAGCGAAACTGAAAAATTCTCCTGTTTGACTTGTTTATTTGGTCAAATTGCTTCATAGGACACAGAATGAAAGCATGCAAGATATATTGATAGCAATAAGGACAGGATTCAAACAATGAAACAGAAAAGAGAAACTTAAGCTTCTACGCATATGTCTAGAACATACTAAATTTCTGTACTATAGCAGCTTGTTTATATCCAATGAAACAGATTTGGAAATAATCAAATTTTGACTCTCAATCATTGTAACAGTCACACAAGTATGGAAATTTTCATACACGTTACCTCAATTTATCCCACAATTATTGATTAAATTTCCAAAGTAAGATAATATACTGTTTGCTGTGGTTACCTGTGAGAGTTAATTTTGTTAGCTTAACAAGATCTAGAATCGATTTTGGAAATGTCTGCAAGGAACATTTTGGACTGAGCTAATTGAAATGGAAATACACATCCTAAATGCTTGCTCCATCAGTTCACGGTCTAGGACTCAGACAGAATAAAAAGGAATAACTAAGCTGTGTACCAGCATCCACCAGCTTCTGCTTCCTGACTTTGGATGTGATATAATGAGCTGCCTTCCACTCCTACTGCCATGCTGGTCATATCATGATGGAGCATCCCACCAAAGTTTGAGCCAAAACTAGTCTTTCTTTCCCTGCTTTTGTTGGACAAGTTTTCATTGCAATGAAAGAAGTAATGGACACAATATTTAAAGAAATTCCAAGGGTGTCAGAGAAGACATAATGTTAAATAAAATATGAATCTACAATTTACCCTGGACTAACTAAAAAATTGTGGTAGATGGCCCTCTAACATGAACAATGAGTGGGAATGAGTTAGAGAGAGAAGGTGTTCAATAGCCCCTGTCTTACATACAAGAGCTTGTATTGCTATCAAGGGTTTTTTTTATTGGGGGGGGGAGAGGGTAGGGAAGAGGGCTGGTGCTTTTATTCCCTAAGTCCATGAGCTGAAGCAACATGTAAGACATTTCTGAGTAGTGCCATACTTATTTTTTTAACTGTGAGCGGTGTGTGTGTGTGTGTGTGTGTGTGTGTGTGTGTGTGTGTGTGTACTTATAATTGTGTGCATGTAAATATGAGTGCTTGAGTGCTGATCATTGCTTTCCATACTTTTTTTAGTTTTGCTTTACTTTTATGTCTATAAGTGTTTTGCATGCATGTTTATATGTGCATTGTATGCATGTCTGATTCCCTAGGAGGACAATAAAAAGAGTCAGATCCTCTAGGACAGGATTTGGGGTTGTGAAACATTTGTGCATTCTAAGAATTGATCACAGGCTCTCTGGAAGAACACTAAACATTCTTAGCTACTGAGCAATCTCTCCAGCCCTCACTTCCACCATGCTTTGAGATGGGGTGGCTATGTTGTTTTCCACCTGCATATGTCAGTCAGCTGGCTTTGTGGATCTGTCTACCTCCTTCTCACCAGAAGAATGATGAAATTACAGATGTCCACTAGAGTGTCCAGATTTTGCATGGCTCTTACAATTCTGACACATGTCGTCATACTTGCACCACAATCACTTTACCATTGACCCATCTTCTCAGCCCAGTATCATCATTCTTCAAATGATTTTCATCAGTTGTTAGAGTTAATTGAAGAGAGTTATGATAGAATTAATCTTGAATTTATATGTAGTTTTAACCTTATCTAAATATTTATAAATTTCTCATTTTATGCATAATTTATGTAGATTTTCACCTTGGTTCCTTCCTACTTATATTTTTGGAATAAAAGCAGGTCTAAAACAATCCATACAATGGAAACTTTGATATCACCAATGGAAATGGCAGAATACAAATGAACTAAATGAGGACAAAAGTATCTATTTCTAACGTTTATCCAGTATTTCCAGAAAACAAGCAGAAAATAGACTTTCAGAATCTTATCTGATGTTTGTCTCAAATCTTTGCCTCTTTACTCTTTACAGGAAATTGATTTTCTGTGCTGGGAATAATCTCGGCCCTGCAGGTCCTTTGAAGTCTTGTCCAGAGCCATCAACTATTTTTATTCATTGTTTGTAAGCTTCCAAAATATTAGTTCATAAAATTAATTGTTGGAGAAGTAGACCAGAATGCAAATACTACATTCCTTCAGATTAACCAGCCATAGAACCACCCAAACCATACCGGTACAAAGGAAATAAAAGTCTCACAGGTTTATTTTTTAAACCAGCCCTCTTTAGCATTTCCCCCTAGAAACAGAGCATGTATATTCTGAAATACCTTTGTCCTCAGGGACCTGAAATAAGCAGATAAATGGCCACCAGCCACTCATGGGACTAGCTTTGGGAATCTAAAAGTCAAACCTATCACAGAAGCATCAAAATTCTATTAATCCCGGGGAAGGAACAGATATTGAACTTTAATGGTTGGAAATAGAGGGTGCATTTGTCTTTGGTTGAACTGGAATTCCTGCTTCTACTCTGTTCAGCTTGCAGAACTGCATTCCATGTAATTAAAGGAAACAGTTTGAAGGATGATTTCTCTTGGCTTGTGGTACTCAACAATAATGTGTGAGCTCTACAAAGTGTTTTAACTTCCTTCATAATTTTTTCTCTCTCGTCTCTGTCTCTGTCTGTCTGTCTCTGTCTTTATGTCTCTATGTCTCTGTCTCTGTGTGTGTGTGTGTGTGTGTGTGTGTGTGTGTGCCTATGTCTGTGTGTGTTTGCAGGAATTAATAGAAAAAAAGCTTTTCAATTTTGGCAGGTGGTACTGATTTGTTATTACTGTTTGAGTTTGTGTGATGTAAGAGACTGGATGTGGACTCCGATGCTTGAAAGCCCAGGGTGAGGAATTTTTATTGAGTTGGATATTAGAAAAACTCCAAGTTTTGTGTGTGTGTATGTTCATGTGTATAGGGGGTGCACATATGGAGACTATGGAGATAAGGATAACATTGTGGAGTTGGTTCTCTTTTGTCTTTATGTTGGTTCCTTTTAGTCATTCAAGCTGTCAGTCTCAGGCAGCAAACATTACTACCAAGTGAGAAATCACCTAGGCCCTCATGTCATCTTGAGACACTCTCTCAAGGTTAGAACTCACCAAAAAGCCTGGGAACAGCTACGTAGAAAGACCCTGCGTTCATCCTGGCTGTGCCTTACCAGTGCTCAGACACACGTACATGTCAGTGTGCCTGGCTTTTCATGTGTGTTCTGCTGCTCAAATACAAGTTTGAGGGCTTGAAAGGCAAATATTTACCCAACATTTCAAGTCCCCAGTGCTAACTCTAGAGTGCTTTGGAGGAAGACTTCTGACAGATGCAGAACCCCCAGGAGGGTGTTCTTATACAACTACAATTGCTGGTATCTATTGCCAATGGCATAGTCCTGTGGTAATAAACAAAATGTCAAGACATCCCAAACTAGAAATTTAAGAATCTTAAATTTTTCCTAAATATTCAATTTAAACAAACATGAACAATAGAAAAAGCCATGACTGTAAACCAAATATAAAAAAAAAAAATCAAATACTGAGTTAGTATCAGAACCAACATAGACGTCACATTCAAATTTGACATTGAATCTTGCCTTTGAGACTCTGAGACCACAGAAGACTTGGCAATCTTTGAGCATTACAAGCAAACCAGTAGTGAACACTAAGATTGTGAGATTAAACATATCACTAAAATTCCTGTGGCAGACAGACCTCTGTAAGTAGGAGCTGCCAATCATTCCCAAATTATGCAAAGATTGACAGGCTAGAAAAACCTGGAGTGCCATACAAGGCAAGAATGAGGAATGAAAGAGGAGAACAGCCTATTGTGCCACCAGAGCTTCTGCCTTACATGTCTTGCTGACCAAATCAGGGAACTCTAGAGAACTCTGATGAAGCCAAGGCTACTGAGGTGACTACCTCAGTTTTGCTGAAGACATTCCCAACAAAGACGTCAAAGGCAACAAATGAACAATAGTTCCTTCTTGCTTAAATACTGTGTAACCTTGAACATTCTATCCTTTCTACTAAACCTAAACAATTCTCTACATAAATCCAAGTTACAATTCTGTTTAGTCTTCCCCCCTTTTTGTCTTCTTCATGTGTATTTGGTGTGTGGAGTGAGTGATTGCTGCAGCCCAGACATGAGCAGGTACACATGTTTGCATGCTGGCAGGTGGAGGCCTAGAGGTTGAAGTTGGTAATTCTCTTTCACTTCTCTTCCTTATTATTCCTTGATATAATTATCACACCATCACCCAGAGATCACCAATACAGCTAGTCTCTCTATCCAGCCTGCTTCATATGGCTTCTTACTCTACCTTCTGTGGCCGGACTTGCAGGCAGGTCACAATACACAATCACCATTTATTTGGGTTCTGGTGATCTGAACTTTGTTCCTCATGTTTGTCATAGTAAGTGCTTAAATGGTGGAATACCTTCTAGCCCCAAGTTTCTTCAACAATAATCTTTTCTCAATGTACACTCAGAGGAATAATGAAGTGTTTGTGTATGAATCTTAACTTTGACATGTATCTTGAGAGACACCAAAATACCCATATATACATATTGTAAATTCACCAAGCCCTGCTCTCTCCCAGAAGCCAAAATTCACCTATCCTTTGTATGACTGACTCTTCTACTAATCCCTGTGCTAAAGATGCACACTCATTATGCCCCTCAGTAAGTTGCCAGTTCTACTTCATATGGATTTTCCTGAAATTTTCTCCTTTGGTGAAGCCACGGCCCCTGCTTTTATCTGATTGGAGGTCTGTAATGGGGAGGAAACTCTTCTAACTGCTAGTGGGGGATGTGGGACTTGTATAGATTGAGAATATGCATTTATTTTCAGAGGAATGATGGACAAAACTGTCACCAGCATGCTCAGTCCAATTCGTAGCCTTAGTAAATGAACTATATCAAGAGTAAGCTAAGATCCAGTCCTCAAATTAGTAGCAAGAGGGAAGGGGCCACTCGCAATAGCTGAACAGGTATGAATGTTTGCTGTGGAGCCAAATACCATGAATTTGCTCCTAGAATGCATGGCTGATGGACAGGACTGAGTTGAGTTTATGATCTTTATATACATGCTTTGCATGTGCACACCCTCACACATGGCTAGGTGGCACACAAATAAATAAATGAAAAAACATAAAGAAATACTTTATTCACTGGAGTGGTGTGTTCTAGTTTAGTTTTTGATGTTGTAATAAAATAACCTAAAATGAGCAACTTACAGGAAAGGGGGCTTATTTCAATTTAGAATTCCAGGTTATAGTCTATCATTATGGGACAGTCAAGGCAGGAACTTCAAACAACTTGTCATATCACATCACAAAAGAGAGAAAATGGACATTTGCACACTCTCAGGCTTGCATTTTGCGTAGTTCCTATACTCATAGTTCAGGGCCCCATGCCAATGGAATGATAGTAGAACAGAGTGACTGGTCTTCTCACATGCTTTAATTGACAGTCTCCTATAAACATGACCACAGAACAAACACAAGTAGACAATGTACCGTGACCCTCTACCCAGGTGACTCTAGGTTCAGTAGGTTGCTTACTGATGCTAGTCATCACATGGGGTCTCTAACTTTAACTCATAGCTTGCTGGGACAGCTGGAGTTTTGCCCTTATGAAAACTGGAATTCCCATTGGGCTGCCATGCCTGCCTCACATATACATATGTTGTGAAAAGCAGCACTTGCTGCATATGAATCAGACAATCAAACTACTGAGACTCTCCTTAGCCCTGGCTTTGACAGCAAAAAATCAAATGCACATAGCTTTGAACTCCAAGTTTGCAAAAAGTTTCTGCCTTTGATTTAAGTGAGGGATGGCATCATGCATGATGTTGCTGCTATTGTTGAGAAGTAATAAAAACATGACCAAAATTGGCTTACAGAAAACCTTTCTGGATCATGTCCTGAGAGAACCCTGTCTCAGAAGTTACCATCCAGCCAATAAAAGCTTGACCTACACTTTAAAACAAGCATGGCTAGGAGACAAAGCCCTTCTATGTAGCAGACAGGGCTCCTGGCACACAGTCCATTTCTATCATCTAAGCAAAGGAAAGTTGAAAGCCTAGGACAAGTATGCAACCTGTATACATAGCTCAGTCCCCAAGGACCTTTCTAGACACTACAATGAGCCCAGAGACTCTGGGTGCCTCTTTATACCTCATTGCCCAGCCCATTATTTTGAGTTCTCTTGTTCTCTCCACCATCTGGCCTCACATGCTATCTGTTCACAGTTTTCTTATGTAGAGAACAACTTAGACTAGCTGTATTCTGAGACTCTGTCATCCCAAATTTGCTGGATAAAAACAGAAACAAGGACACTCTAAGGAGATTCAGTTGAGTACCATGAATTTGTATTTAGTTGCCAGCAGAAGTTACTCTTCAGTATTTCATCTGTCCTTGCTCAAGGAGATGCAGTAGTCACATCAGTAGGAAGAGGAAGAGGAAGAGGAAGAGGACAAAAGCCACCAGGCATCCGGACTTAGCCAATGGAAGCACCTTTTCCCATTCCTGCTGTAACTCTAGGCTGTTTTGAAAAGCAATGTGCTGCTTTCCATGTGAGTGACAGATTAATATAGTGCTTAGCAATTTGGGATTAAAAAATATCAAGCTTCATGGTGGCATAATCAAAATGGGCACAGAAGTCAAAAGGTCCCTCATATAGATGATCACAGTGAGCCTATCAGCACTCACTATGTGTCATATTGAAGAAGAATGACTCTACTTCTCAGGTCCACCAGCATGACTGATACAATGCTATGTAGCAGGAAGGGACAACCCTGGGATCTATAAACACTGGCTTTCTGATTGTCAGTTACTTTCTAATTGTCTTTCTCATTTACCATGTCCTACATTTGCTTATCCCAACCTCTCCTCCTTTATCCTCTGTGATTGTCCCCTCATTTCTCTTCACCATGGAGACCTGAAGGCTAGTCACATGCTGTGGAAAAGACTATATAGTTGACTGTGATACAGTGTTAATGCCCACTTCCCGACCCTGCACTCAGCCTAAAGCATCTCATCAAGGTGAAGTTTTACTCCACACACTCTTAAGAAGAACTCCACAGTTTACTGGGCAGTATACATCCAGAGCTACAGAGCCCTTACCTTGTATTTACACAATGGCAAAGGACACCACTGTGTGATTTAATGGAGCTATCTCTGCTGACATACCTGGGCGCCACTCATTTCAAAACTGTCTGCACACAATGCTAAAATTGGAAAGGCTTATAGAAGGCTCACTTAAGTACTAAATCATGCCAAATGAACAAGTCAAACCACATTGGCCTTCTTCCAAAGCAATGACACCAGAGGAAAACCAAGGTCATGTCAATGACTGAAACAGGAACCAGCCCATGCCATTCTGGAAAAAGGCAAAAGAAAACTGAAGAAAATGTAAGGCCAGCTCTGAAAGTGGGTTCCTTTATATCTTTATCCATCTGGTGGATGCCTCAAATATACTATTCCTGCATTTTCCATCATCAGATGGCAGTTTTCTTCCCATCGCATATCTTTGGTTTCTCTTTCTCCAAACTGTAGCACACAACCCATTCTTCTACATGTGTTTGCTGGAGCCATTTACTCAACATGGAGACATGGATGCTTTCTCAGAGGGCTTTGCCCATTTCCCTTCCCATAGACACAACAGCAAAAAGCACCTCTGTGTGCCATGGAAAGTGTTGGTGCTCAACTCCTAGCTCCTAGAATCAGGCTCTGCTGCCCTCAATGGGCTCCTTTCACATTAGCTGCTCAGTCACTTGGAGCCTAAGTACAGGGAGAGCTCTGCCATCATTCTCCATAGCTTCTTAAATGGAGAGATGGAAAAACAAGGAGAGTAGTCAGGTGCCTTAATTTTATTGTAGAAGCATCATAGCTCTTATGGGATTTGTAATAGGGTATTAGAATGTAAAGTTTTTTAGTTGGGTTTTGATGGAGGTATACAATAATGTTAACAATTTGTATTTTAATGAAGAAAGAGGATGACAATTTGATAGAGAAATAAAAGGAGCATGTGCATGGAGTTAAGAAGGAGGAAAAGAAACTGGGAAATGATGCAATTTTATTATAATCTCAAAAACAAAAGACATAATTCAAAATAAAATTAAAGGTAGAAATAAAATGACAGTTTCTCATAATAAAAATAAAAATAACAAATCCCTGTTATATCTATAGTTATTTTTGAAACTTCACAACAAATGCCAACCCATCCTTCCTTCTTTCCATAACTCAAGGGCCTATGTATCAGTACTTCTCTTATGCCGGAGATTTTTTTTAATGAATATTTTCTTCATTGCTTTTTCTATCCTACATAAAGTTAGTTTTACCTTACTAATGAGCTAAGTCTTTTGTTTTAGATATTCCCAGTTGTTTTCCATATATGGGTCTTGCTAGGAATATCTACATTGATATTCTATCCACTGACCTAGGTTGGTTCTATATTTAGCCAGCAAGATCCCAGTGTACTGAAACCCTTACAGAAGGAAGCAGAAGAGGCCATGTGATGTTTATTCATGTATGTACAAGAAATTGTGACTCTCTTAATTTAACTTCTGATATTGTGATATGCATCATGACTAAATGTGACCAAAAGGACCTTGGACAAGGAAGGACTTTATTTTAGATTATATTTTTAGATCACAGTCGATTAGTAAGGGAAGAAAGGGTAGGAACTGAAGCAGAAACCATGAAGTAAATCTGCTTATTGACTTGCTCCCTTTTTCATGGTCAGCTATTTTTTTTTGTTTCTCTTTGTTTGTTTGTTTATTTTTATAGTTTAGGCCCATCTGCCTAGGAATAGTGTCACCCACAGAGGACTGGGCACTACCACCTCAATGATAAATCAATATAATATCACACTGACATGTCCACAAGCCAGTGTAATTGAAATAATTCTTCTGATGAAGTTTCTCCTTCCCAGTGACTCAAAGTTGGGTCATTTTGACAGTAAAATCTAACAAACACAATGGATGACCTGTGCTGTCAATGTTTACTGTATAATGGGAAAGAAAGCATGTTTGTATATAAACCTGAACCAATATCTAAGAAGTAATGGACAAAAGAGGCTGTGGTTCATATGTAAGAGCTAAAGGAGGGCCACTTATGGACTCTCAGTGTGGTGAGTGATGCTATTCAACTGTACTGTGTGCATGCTGGGAAGTCAGGAGAAGCAGTCTTGGAAATCTACATCACTTCAAAGTGCTGATATTGTGTAATTTTTCTGGAAAGCCTTGGACATTTTTTTTTAAAAATCTAAGTCATATAGGACACAAACTATAGACCAAAAGATGATTTAACCCAAATCTAGCTTAGTGGACCACTGATGTTTACTGAGTTAACTTATAGGAGAATGAATTACTTTGGTAGCTGCATCATCAAAAAGCCCATCCATCATGAGCAATGACTACCAAAACTGCATCTGTGGAACACTTTACATAACATACGGACGACGTGGCAATCAGAGAACCTCTTTGCCCCTGCATCTGATACTGGTTATATATTCATGTGGAGAGACCCTGTTAATCTTGGCAGGTGCAGAGGGCTTCTGTAGTTTGGAGAGTTTCATTTATATTCTGACCTTTAGAGCCTCCGTTCTCTCCTCAGAAAGGCAAGGGAGTAGGAGAGGTTAAATTAGGAGAAATAATTATGTAGCATATTGCATACACATCAATCTGTACCTCAAAATCAGAGTTGATATTAATATATAATATACAAGTGTTTATTTTTTAGTTATGCTTTGAATGTTTTGTGTGTTCTTCAAGTGTCCTTGTGATTGTAGACATAGTCTATAAAGTATTCAGAGTGACTGTGAAATCTTTAGGACAGGACCTAATTGAGGATCCTTGACTCTGAAAGTGGGTAATCATTATATTTGTGGGCTTTGGATTTTCAAGAGAGGCGTGTTAGAAAATCGCAAAGCAGATGCCACACCCTCTAGTCTCCTATGTAACTTCCTAGAGGTTTTCTATGCTTGGCCAGACACTATCATTGTAACTCAAACCTTTTTATGAAATGTACTTGCACCAGTATTCTGCTGTAGTGTCTAAAAGCTGACTAGTACAGCTTGGAATTGGGCAATAAAGAAGCTTAATAAAATGGTAATAATCAGACCAGCTACTTTCATTCGTCTGCACTTCTTTTAATAATGTTGATTTTCTTACGACATAGGCAAGCTTAAATGATTTCAGTTGTGTTCTCTTCATGTGTTTTTTCTGTCCTGGGCAAGCTGAATCCAAAAATAAGATAGCCAGAGACACCAGAATTAAATCAAGGGACTGTCTCTTCTGTCTCTCTCTTCCTCTAGCCAAGCCTGGGTGATATTGTAGAAGATTCTATTCAAACTCTCTTCTCAGTTTTCTATGAATGAAGAATTTTTATTAAAAAAATCTGTGCTACTGAAAGTGACTTTATGCTTGGCTTGGCATAATTGCCACCTAACAAAACCCACAGTGAGAAAGTTTGTGTAGTGTGGTTTTCCCTTCTGCTTTGCAATTTCCAGGACCATGTGGACTATTCTTTTGCTATTCCTTAGTGCTACTGCCACTTCAGAAAGTTATCAGTGTCTTGTCTTCCCAAGAGTGTGATATGTAAACACATAGTAGCAGTTTTGTTTCCTTAAATTTATGTATTTTTATTTTATGTGCATCGTGTTTTGCTTGCATGTATATCTGTGTGAGGGTATTGTGTCTTGGAGTTACAGACAGTTATAAAATGCCATGTGGGAGCTGAAAACTATACCTGGGTCCTGGGAAAGAGTACTTTCTGCTCCAAACCATTGAGCTTTCTCTCTAGTCCTGTTTCTTTAAAATAATATGAGAAACTGTTGGGAGAATGAAGCCAAGTGTCCCACACTAGCCAATATGCAGTTACACTTCATGGAGCAGCGCTGTTTTAACTCCTTATGATAGGGATTGTATGATATCTAAGTGGGCAAATCATGCACCAACCTTCTAAAGAAGACAACCTGCGCTTGTTTCCCCAGAATTAATGTAAAACATCATCAGGCACACCATGTCTGTGTGCATTTGTAATCCCAGGACTGGTGAAGCAGATCCTTGAGACTCACCTACTTGATGATTTAAGAATAATCAAAGATCTGATCTCAAAAACCAAGTTGGGTGATATCGTAAACAATGACAATCAATGTTTTCTTATAACCTCTATGTACATGCCCAAAAATAATAAATAGACACCTGCATTGCATACATTCACACATACATAGAACTGCAAACATATTTCAGCCATATATCAGCACATATGTATGCAGCTGCACATAGATGCAAACCCAAACTCAGACCAGTTTTATATAGCTAGTGTTCTGCCACTATTACACCAAGGCGTTAAAGTATTCTGATTATATATCTAGAAAAAAAGCAATTACAACAATTATGAATAGTCATCTTGCCTCTACTTCTTTTAGTCTTTATCTCTTCTTCCTACTTCTGTTTTTTTTTTTAAAGAAAAATAGTACATGTGTTTTAATTCTCAGATTTTACCTTGAACCACCTGATACATTATTTATTTTTCTTTAACAAATTTTAGGTATCACCAGTCAGCATACAAATGTTTACAGTGATGTGAACTTGTAATACTAGTATCTGGGAACCTAAGCCACAAGACTAGCCTGGGGTAGGTAGCCAGACCTTGTTTCAAAAGGAGAATAAGTGAATGAATGAATAAATGTGTGGACTACTTTTAATAGGTACATGAAGTTAGGAGAGTTCTTTGTAGATCCTATCATTCTAGAGCTCTGGAAATGTATCTGGAGTGTTCTTCTGGAACGCTAGAGGAACTTCAGCTTTCAAAGCACCAGATCTACAGTTACCCCTTGGTGTTCCTGTCCATATAGGCTGCCTGGGAACCACCTAATTGGAGACATGAGGGACAATCTGTTTACTGGTGACATTTAAGGGTCAGACATTGAAAGAAAATACGTGGTAATGGAAGCAATTTCCTCATAGAAAATCTCTTGCTTTCTCCTTATGCCTTTGAAAAAACATGAAGAAATACATGTTTTTGTTTTTGGCTATTTTATTCAATACTGGAAAAAGTGAGCATCTAGTTTAAAAAATATTTTGAACTTGACAACTTCTGATGATAAGTGAAGTTGAAATTATCATTACACTGGACATTAAAGTGTAAATAGAAATTTTGGAGGACATAGGAGGAGCAGGAAACCAACATTAAATGCCTGCTCAATGTACACAGCACTGGAGGGTCTACTCTTACCCACTCCATGTACATTTTAGCCATATGTATTCTTGGATGTATGTGCATCTGGAAGCAAAAGGTTAGCATTGGGTATCTTTCTCAATTACAACTACCCTTCACTGTATGTTATAGAATCTGAGTTTCCAACTAACCCTAAAACTTACAGTCTTCTTGCCAGGCTAGACAGAAAGCCTCAGAGAATTTGTCTACATTCTCTAGGCAGGATTACAGTCACACATGACTGAAGCTGCTTTTTACGTGGATCTAGTGTCTGAATGCAAATCCTAGACATTGTGAGGTACACATCTTATGGACTGAGACATCATCACAGTTTCATGGCTTCTCCAACTTGACTGATAACATGATGACAAGTAACATTTAATTTTCTTTCATGAAAAAGACCACTTATTCCTTTTATTTTCAAATGATCTCCTCTGTATTCATTTTTCTAAACTAAAGACCCTTCTTAACAGTACAAATACCTTTAACACTTTCAACATTTCTTCCAAGATCCATTGCTTCTATTGGCTAGCTGTAATATACCTCCAATCATTCTTTCCTTACAGCTCTGTTGACTGCTAGTGCATGGCCTAATGGGTTTCAGAACATGACAGTTCTCCTAGCATTCCTGGCATCAGTGCATTCTTGCAGTCATCCATTGCTCATGCAGATACCTGCAGAGATCACACTCATTTTGAGTGAGAGAGCTGAGCACATCCTAACACATGCATAAATGGATTTTAACCAAAGGAAATTTAGTGGGAAATAAGAAAATAGATATATTATACTGTAATATATTTTTAGATAACATTAAATGGAAAAAAATAAAAGCCAGATGGTCCTTCCCAGAGAGACTACTGGCAATAAATATTTGTAATTTTTCAGTGGAATAGCTACAGAAATGTTTAATAACCTATAAAAAGAAGTTGGATAACCTTCCACCAATGGGGATACAGTGACAACTTAAGTCCAGTAATTATTACAAAAAAGAATACATGAAAATGTGAAGAGGGCTTGATGAAAATAATGTTTTCAGAGGGGGATAAATCAAAGAGGACAACCAGGGTACTCATGGTATAAATGTAAAAAACTATAAGGTAATTATTTTTAAATGAAAGGATCTGGAGAGAAGGCTCAGCAGTAAAGAAAAAGTAATGGGTATTCTTCCAGATGCCCAATTTGGTTCTCATCACCTTCGTGGAAGCTTACAGTTATCTGTAATTCCAGTTCCTGAGGAGCTGATGCCCTATTATGACCTCTGTCAGCCCCACACATGCCTGCAATGCACATGCATACATGCAGACAAACACTCATACATATGATATAAAAATAACAAAAAAATATTTGAAAAATCCAGATGAATGCAAAGGCTATTTTAAATCATATGTGTTTTTGTTCTTCTTTTTAAAGTTATGTCTTTTGAGCAAGTGATATTTTAACAGACACCTAAATAAAGTGAGAAGAGAGTTTAGAAAAAGCTAGTTTTCTGTAGAGGAGACAATCTAGCATGGTGAGGTGCCCTTCCGTTCTCACAGGATCTTCAAAGATTAAAAGGTGATAGGAACTAGAGAATAGAACAGCAGAACATGGGAAGGTTAGACAAAGACATCACAAAGAGTCACAGAAATCACATGGAAGAATATGGATTTTGTTATAAATATAATACAAAGCTACTAAAAGCTTTGGAACAGAGTCTAACAATGGTGTTTAGACGTCCTTCTGTTGAGCTGGGAGACCCTAGAAAGGCAGGCCTTAGCTGGGGACAGGGGAGGCTAAGGTATGCTATGAGCTTTTTCATAAATGGATAAAGCATGTGTGTATGTAGCAGGAGATAGAACACCAGAAGGTGGAAAAAAGCTGTCTTGATAGGAGGAAAATGAGGACGATATAATCAGCTTTCTCAAGCTGATTAATACATCTATGATGTGCATGAGGGGCTGGACTTCATCTGTGAAGTGAGGACACATTTTAGAGCCCCATTACTACATGTGCAGAAATGTCAGGAGCCATTGTGTGATTAGATTAACAGTGCTGTTTGCATAGTCAGTTTTGTTTTGCTTATGGTTGTGTGTGTGTGTGTGTGTGTGTGTGTGTGCGTGTGTGTACAATCTTGCCTGGTTACTAAAGCCCCATTGGGACAATTTTCTTTTAAAAAAAGTATGTGTGAAGTATATTTGTAGCTCATATAATGTTTTGAGAAATAAATTATGCATAAAAGTATCAAGTACAGACAGTTTGATTCAGTAGCTGCAGAAATTTGAATTTATATGCTTAATCTCTGCCACAATTTATATTTTAGTACATGTCTATGTGTATGTAAGTGATGTATATATGTGCACATCAGTTCACATGCAGATATGCAAATGCTCTCCACCTTATTCATTGAGGCTGAATTGTTCAGTTTATCCCAGAACTCACCAATGTCTGCACTGGAGCCAGCCATGTTACTCCAGGAATTCTTAGAGCTTGGATTACAGCCTACTGCCACAACCACTAAGTATTAGTAAACTCTAATATTCATCATTGCGTGAGAAATGGTTAATCAATTGAGCCATTTCTCTAGCCCCAAAATTTATTTTGGCCAATGTAAGAATAGGTTTTTAATATTATATAAAACATGCTTGTTAAATAGAACTTCTTACTTCACTCAATGTTAAGGAGTAATGATGTAACCAAATAATTACCACTGTGACTCCATCTCCTTCCAGAAAACTGAGACACATTTCAATTGACAATCTCTTTCCTGAGTGGCATGAATTATCTATTTTTGAAAGCCTCACTTTCCATCCCCTTAGGTAACCAAACTTATAAGAGTGGCAATACACAATCTGGAGGAAAAAAATCCTTTCTCTCAACTACAGATGATGGATTTTTTTAATCAGCCTTGTTCTGTCCATCTTAAAACTATTGGTATCATATTTTAATCTACTCCACACATATATGTCAGTTGTATTAATTAAGTATGCAATGAAAAAAACTATATTTAATATCTATTATCATCTATCACTTGTCATCTATTTATCTATCTTTCTCTCTCTCTCTCTCTCTCTCTATATATATATATATATATATATATATATATATATATATATATATATCACTTGTTCATCCATCATCTATGTGTCTATTTCTTTCTTTATGAGCCAGAAAGATTCCAATATTTTATATGGAAATTTTACAACTCAAAACTAAAATCCTCAAGTCATGGCCTATTGGTGGTAGTTCATGAGTAATCAGTAAGAGGAGATATTTCACTCTTGTTTTATGCATTTGAAATCCATTTTCTTTTGTAAAAATCTTAATAGTCTGCAGTTATATTACAGTGGAGTGACTGGCTATTTCCATGCATCTTGTGTCCTCCTTTTACTACACTGCAGTACATCCCTCCCATCCCCACTCCTTACCTCCCACCTGCTGGACTTTCTAATGCTCTCAGATGCAACCTACTGACTTACTTGTGTCAACTAATGTGTGTGCAGAAGATTAGGGGTGTGATTAAATATACTAAGAGCTGCAATGAATCCTCAGTTCTTAAAATAATCACTGTGCAAACATGCATCCCTTAAAACCCATAACAAAAATATGCATGAGATAGTATGAACCGAATTTATAGAAACAGTGCTGAGAAGGAGGAGACAAGGGCAACCCTGGGACTTCCTGTCTTATCAATCTATGGCTCACATGCATGTGCACACACACACATACACATACGGGGGTGGAAGAGAGAGAGAGAGAGAGAGAGAGAGAGAGAGAGAGAGAGAGAGAGACAGAGAGAGAGAGACAGAGAGAGAGACAGAGACAGACAGACAGACAGACAGTCAGACAGACAGAGACAGAGACAGAGACATAGAAAGAGAGAACGAGACTCAGAGACAGAGACACAGACAGAGAGACAGAGACAGATATCTCAATGTGGCATTTTCCAAACTTCCAAGCCCCACAATACATTTTTGACTGGAATGTGAATGTTAATGATCCTTGACAAAACAAAATTCAAAACAGCCAATTGTTCAGTCTGAGCTGTGCTCATTGTGTTTCCACTTTCCCCAGTCCTGTGGCTTAACATCTGTGCTTCTGTAAACATGACATGGATTGAATTACACAGACTGTTGTTTTGTTTAAATGAATGTGCCATAATCCTGATTAAACTATCATGTGGGAGATTTTATAAAAATAATTATATGCAGTTCTTGTTAGAACTAGGGAAAACCTAAATCATCTTTAATAATCTAAAGCTTGAAATTAATCACTCTCATTTACATCTGGAACCTGGGGGTGAGTAAGGGTTGCTTTCATCCTCTAGCTGTAATGAAGGCTTTAATAGTTAATGGGCTTAACTCATAGGTAGTGAAGCCTTTGTCTAGCAGATCTGTGGCTAGTTGTCACTCTTCCCTCCTTTGCCTTACTCTGATAGTTTTCCATTCGATTATTTTGCATGCTGGTGTAGCTATATGCTTATGCCAATAATTCAAGCTAATTAACAGAAGCCAACAAAAATGGAGCCCAGCTCCAACATCAGAGAAACCTTTTCTTGCAATAGTACCACATTGGCTATGCATTTGGCTAGGAAAAGATACTGTGCCCTAGGCCAGCTAGAGGGCCTAAAAGATCCCAAATTCCAAGGCAACTAATTTATCTTACTGGTTTATTCCTTCTATAGACATTTTTAAAAATCTCTTTATCAACATTTCCAAGATAGAAAATGAAAATATGAGCATATACAGGGGGAGGAAATCCCCCTCAGGAACAGTCATAGGGGAGGGGAATAAGGGGAAAATGGGAGGGAGGGAAGAATGGGAGGATACAAGGGATGGGATAACCATTGAGATGTAACAAGAATGAATTAATAAAAAATTTTAAAAAAAGAAAATGAAAATCAGATTGAGCTTTACTTTGTTTCTACTGTGTGTGAGGGAAAGGGAGGAGAGAATATATAGAAAGACATTGTGGTAAAATCATGGCATATGGAGGAATGCTATATCTGACGCAGCAGAACCTGGTAATCAGCTAAATCTACATGGTACACTGTCAATATATGCACCCATCTTGCCTGTAGAGTTTGTGAATGCAAAAATATCTCTTTATTTTATAGTGTACTCTGTATTAGTTTGTTTTTGATTTGCTCTGTCAAAATACCTAACAAGGAAACCCAAGCAAATGATGATTCATCTTGGCTTATAGTTTGCAGAAATGCCCATCAGAGAGAGGGAGGCCTAGCTTCAGAAGCACAAGGCAGTTGTTTGCATCTACTGTTAGGAAGCAGAGAATGATGAACGCTGTGGTCCCAACCTGCAAAGGTGCTGAATGCACTTAGTGTGTCCTTATAACATCAAGTCACCTAATATAGGTAGTCTCTTATATATGTGCCCTTAGACATGTCTCTTCCATGATTCTATATATCCTCTCATGTTGCAGATATGGCAGAATACCTGCAGGAAAGTGTCCTGAGTGAATAGAGATTGTGCAATCAGCCATGCAATTTTTTGTTTAAATTCCTCCCTTGTGAATTCAAAGCCCACAGAGAAATACGTTACTTACTTTCAAAGTGAAGAGCATATATTCAGTACCCCTCTTCCTCAAACTCTACAATACAGAACACTTAATCTTGTAATTATACAAATAAGGAATTCCAAATATGTACTAGGAGCACTGGGGGCAGATCTGGCTTTTACAGCCTCCTAAAGCCTTTGCTGTAATGTCCAAGTGTTTATGAAAGCATATATAATTTAGTTAAAAACTGCTGCTTCTTACTAGAAGGAGGAGTAGTTGCTGATATATACTTGTGGCCACATGCACATGAACATGGGCAGCACACCAGAAGCCTGGAGAAATGGATTGCAAGACAGAGAAGACCTGTCAAAGTGATAAAGCAGGGTGTTCACAATGGTTGTTCCAGAAGTTTGTAGCTTTCTCGTGGTCTCTACATAAAGAAAACTCCACCTTCCCTTCAAAATGGGATCACCAAACAAATATATTGTTTTTTGTATTAATCATAAAGGGAAGAAAATGATTACCATTTGCTTGATGAATTCATGCAGAATGTTCTCAAAAGCTAGTCTTCATCTCCAGAAGTACCTTAGTATACATTAGATTCAGTACCCCATTCCTACCCCTCAGAGCATGCTGATGCCATCCTGACCTTTCCAGGAAATGAAAACTGCTGGTCAGCTGGTGGATAAGATGTTTGTTTCTGAGCATCTCCAAAGAAAATAACTTTCTATGAATAATGGGATCTTGTCAATTCTGTACTTCCTAGGATGGAGGCAGCACATCAGCACCCTGACTATAGCCTGAGACCAGTGTGGATATCAGTGTTCTTGACTGCTGGTATAGTTCTGTATTTTTAAGTTGTTAATTATTATGGTGGGCTCACTCAAGAATATGCCAGTCAACTAACATTTCAGAGGTATACTGTCAATGGCCTCATCAGGATAAATTTTAGTCAATTTTGAGAATAACGTTTACTTTCAAGATCATTTAGTTTCAGAATACGCAGTCATTCAGTGACATTCCCACCTCTGTGGTGATATTTGCATATGTGAAGTGGTATAAAAAGCAAGAAACATGGAGAAAATGAAAGAAAATATGCTTAGAAATATAAGCTACTGGCCTGGCAAGATAAGCATGCTTTCTATCAAGACTGATTACCTGAATTTGATCCCTGGGATCCACATAATAGAAGGAGAGAAACAAGTCTAAATGACATCCTGTGACTACCACATGCATGGGTTGGTAGGTATGCTTGTGTGTGCATACACACTAAATAAATAAATATTTTAAATTAAGTATAAGCATACTACTATAATCTCAGTGACAATAAACTTATTATTCTTACAGATGATAGTAGATAAATATTCCATAGTCTCTTTTTCACAAAAACAACAATTAGTGTTTTCTACATTTGATCATTTTAGATAAAATTCTTGTTTAAAAAGTTATTTTCTTTTTCCTACCTGTGATTTCTACATTTCAAGACTCATTTCATGCTATGGATAGGAGCATGGCGGTAATAAAGAAGAAGGATACTGGTTTTTTTTGTTTTTTTTTGTTTTTTGAGTGCCCATAGCATCATTTCTAAATCAGTGATGGTTGAATCCGCATTGTGTCAACAACTAGAGAAACAGTAAGTGGTTATCAGATCATTCCCCCCTGGTTGTGAGTGTAAAGCACAGCTCTGAACCTTGACCTAAGCAGGGCCAAGGGAACAATTTGACAGCTTTATGGCTTCACTTACTGTCTGTGAAATGAAGATAATGAGATGGTTGATTTCAAAATTGTTGTCACCATGGTAAAAAAAAAATGGGCAGTGGAATGTTTGGATAAACGGTTTGCACAAAGTGATATTTTAAATGCTGGCTACTTATACCTAAGAAGGGCCACGTTAGTTACCTTTGCACTTCTTGTATCAAAAGCTTCTGAAAGAAGCAACTTGAGGGAAAATGCTTTATTTTGACTTATAGTGAGAGGTTACAGGTCCTCATATCTGGGAAGTCACAGCAGCAAAAAGTTGATTTAGTTTGTTTTATTGCATAGAAAGTTGAGAACCAGAGAGTAATGAATGACTGTGCTCATCTCAGGATCCAAGCATAGGGAATATTGTCACCCATATCAAGCTATCTAATAGTGTCGTTTAACCCAATAAACATAGTCACTCACAGGCATATCCAGAAGCCTGCCATTCAAATGACTCTACATCTTACTGAGATGACAAAGGAATTACCCTTAACAAGGATGTAAACGTTTCATAATGACATTTTTTTAATAAAAAAGGCAACCAAGATCAGGTAACAATATCTGTATAAAATCACTCTGTTAATGAAAGAGTTACAGGTTCCAACACTGATCCTTTAAGTTAATCGAGTTTCTTTTAAAGATACATGTATAGAAAGGGTACATACACAAGCTTTTATACTTTCAGTATCACACGAGTCATGACAGATGTCTGCTCTGTCACAGCACCTCAAGTCTTGATAACATCTACAAGTTTTCCTTATCATTTGTTCACTTTTTTTTATTTATTTTAAATTTTTAAATTTTTAAATTAATTTATTCAGATTACAAATAAATTGTTATCCCATCACTTTTATCCTCCCATTTCTCCCTCCCTCCTGCTTTCCCATTTCCTTTTTAACTCTTGAAATCCTAAGTTTGAATTGCTCTCTTTCTTTTTTCTGTCTTTCTTTCTTTCTTCTTTTATTTGTGGCTTCCTCTGCTATGAACAGGGAGATGATATTTTTTTCTAGATTCTGTTTCTTTAAAGAATAGATACCATTAAAGGCAAGGAAGGATTCCACACTAAAAAATACCCAGCAATGCTCTATAATTAATTACATTAATGCCTACATGTTTGATACATTTTGAAATATTTCATGATTGCAAAATAATTGAAAAAGTCCTGATCACAAACTAATTGCTGGAGTCATTAGGAATGGTTTTCCCACGGATGCTGACAGGATCTCTATTTGTATAGACACTAAGCTATTTCTTTCCTAGTCTTTACAAGTCTATATAACATAGATTCAAGGTTTATTTCCCCCAGATCTTAAACTTGCCATTTTCCTACCACCATGTTGTTCTAGATAACACACTACTCTGTACCATAAAATGAGATCAGTCATTGAGATAAAGTTTTCATCTCTACTCATTTATTCTTGCTTCCACTTAGTAAATTTATATCTCCCTGGTTTTATCTGTACAATGGGAATTAGATGGTTGACTTCAAGGCCGCTGTAAAAATTATAAATGAACTGACATATTAAGCATTCTTTCTAAAAATATTATCACATAATTATGACTGGAAGGAGCACAAAGCTTAGTCATTTCTATTGTCTGGATTTCTTTTCTTAATTGGTGTTTGCTCTGATCTTACTGTTTTGCTTATACTCAGTTATGCTTTTAGTATAGCATCAGGAATAATTTTTGCAGGTGACCGACAAGAGCCTTTTGGAAAGCTGACAAGATTTCACACAGACATTTTAAGGAAACATGTAAATATTTTTAAAAATTGCAGCATTTGGTCACAAATTTCCAAAGTCCTGTGTTCTGTAGATATGAAGGCTGTCATCAATGATGGTTATTTATAAATTATAAAGTTCAAAAAAAGTAAGAAATGTAAAACTTACAGAGAATCTGTCTGTGCAGTAGCAATGCTAATTGAAACTATTTATGTCAACAATTTACCATTTATACCTAATTACCCTGCTTCAAAATTACATTATGCCTATCATTAAGTGTGTTTCTAATTAACTCTGTTGTAAGTTTTATTTGATTATACCACCACTCCACACACCTGCATCCTCAGTTTTTATAGTTTGTTGCTTCTGTGTCATGGTCAATTGATCCTAACAAAAAAAAAATGACGTCATCAAACACCAGGCAGAAGAGAACTAGATTATACAGCATCTACTATCAAAGAGTTGCTGTTGAAGATGGAGAGGTATGCCATTAAATAAAGCCCCTGTTGAGCAAGCACTGGACTTTAGTTTAGACACCAGCACCAAACAAAAGCCTGGTGTGTTTGTGTGTATCTGCAACAATGATGCAGGATAGACAGAGACAGGAGGACTGCAAGAGCCAAGATAGTGATTAAAGAGGAAATCTAGCATTGATTTTTGGTTTTCTTTTGCATGCATACACATATTCAGGGACATTAGTACCTAATATACATATATATATACAAACATACACACAAACATTTGCAGTAAAGATAATTTTTGCAATCTTTATTTAGTTAATTCCTTGACTTTGAATGGTCAGTAACATCACAGAATGCCACCTGTGAGCTGTGGAAGAAAAGCCACAGTAACCCCTACCCAGATCTAGCCAATGGACAGGACATTCTCCACAGTTGAGTGGAGAGTGGGGTCTGACTTTCACACATACTCTGGTGCCCCATATTTGACCACATCTCCTGAATGGGCAGACCTAGTGGCACTCAGAGAAAGGATAGCAGGCTACCAAGAAGAGACTTGATACCATATGAGCATATATAGGGGGAGGAAGTCCCCCTCAGTCACAGTCATAGGGGAGGGGAGTAAGGGGAAAATGGGAGGGAGGGAGGAATGGGAGGATACACGGAATGGGATAACCATTGAGATGTAACAAGAATAAATTAATAAAAGAAAAGAAAAGCTACAGTAACTTTGTCCAACCCTTTTGTTTCTCAGAGGAAGAAAAGTAGAACACAGTGAGGGTAAATAATTTCATCAATGGCCAAAGCGTCTTCAGGAATAAAACTGGCAAGAAATTACAATTGACCTTTGCACTGAGTAAGGCCTAGGGCTAGAAAACTATGACCTAGAGGTGAAATGTTACCTGCTACCTATGTTTGCAAGACAAGTTTGACTGGGCTGGTCATGCACTTATGCATTTACATACGGTGTAGTTTGCTGATCTAACAGAAGAATTGGATAACTGTGACAGAAACCATATGGCCTGAAAAGCCAAGCATGTTTACTAGCTGGCCCTTTGCAGAAAGTTTTCTGACCTCTTCTTAAGAAAAACAAACACCTCCCATTACCAACTCACAAACTGAGATAGCATAGCTGCAAACTTCACGTTATCAAGTGAATAAAATCAACCAACATCAAACACGCATATATCCCTTAAGCAGCCAATGTATATATCCTATTGGGTGTATTGTGGGTGTGAATATATCTGTAGAGAAAATGTTAAAACCAAGGATATGGCAATGTTTTTAATGACATCAAGAAGATTCTCTGTCAAGTTTCTGTGATTGTTACAGAGTTTTCTAATAAAGAAGAAATAATTGAGGTTTAGAAGTTAATTCAGTTTACAAAGTACATGCTGTTCAAGCTCGGGGCTGTGTGTTTGAGATCTGTAGCCTGGCAGTTTGTGCCCATAATCCTAGTGCTAAGGAGATGAAGACAGAAGGATCCTTGGGTATTGTTGACCAGCTGAATTGACAAGATTTGGATTCAGAACGAGAGATAAAGAGTAAGGTATTGATGAATTACAGAAGGCGTGTTATATTTATCTTTGCCATCAATGATTATATGTGGACACATACATGCATACATACATACATGCATAAATACATGCATACATAAATACAAACCACACATACACACAGTATTAAATTATAAGACATTCCTGAGTCAGAAGATCTTATAATTCCATTCATAATGCATAAGCAATCTGTCATCCACACATCTAGCTTTCTACATCTATAAGCTACAGCTCAGTATTACCTTCACAATACAGGATGCATCATGTGTTTTCCACAGAGAGATACATTGGTAAGAGGAATTATACCTGACTACCTGTCAGCTAGAAAACCAAAAAGCTATGCCTCTAGAATAATAAAATTAAACATGTGTAAAATAGTCTTTCCACATAAGAAATAACTGTCTTAAAGGTATCAATATTAAGCATGTCATAATGATTGTCACAAACAAGCTAATAATAGACATTATACATTACATACATCATCATCTCCTTCTATGTTTTATGTATGGATAGTGCTCTCCAAAAGATACAGGAAGTAGTCAGAAACAGGAAAGGCCAAACCAGTTCATATAAAGGTGAAAGGAAACCCTTCAACTCATGCAATATAAACAGAACAGCATCTCCCAAGTCTTCAAGCCAGAATATCAGAAATGAAGCTGAGAGTCCATTTTTTTTTCAGTTTTCACCATGACCATTTTCTCCATGTCTCTGCTCTCTAGCTGCTTAGATTGATGCTATGACAATGTTTAATAGAAGAAAATGAGATGTTTATTCTTCCAAACTTCTTGTCAAAATGAAAAAATTTGGTGGAGATTCATCTCAGCCCCTTGCCACTTTTAAGTTACTGGACTGATGACTTTAAAGAGGACAATGTGATGCGGAACCCCTAATCTCCAATAGACTCTAAAGCATTGGGACCAACAACCATGCTTGAAATTCCTAAGCTATGAGCAAATCTAAAACTTATGTATTTATAAATTGACCCTACCATATGTATACAATAGACATCTTCTGTCTTCTAAAAGGAACTGTAATATTAAAATTTACCTGTTATATAACAAAATTAAAAAAGTAATATCCACTAAGGATATATTAAGTACTAGCAGATAGAAAAAAGTTTAAATAGGGACTTAGGAAACAGAGTAAGATGTCATCCCAGATTTGTGCACTAAGCCTCCAACACACAGCTTCCTAACCAGAGAACAACAGAGAATCCCAGTTGTGAAGTCACTGGAGATATATTACTTTGCCATGCATCACTTCATTCATTCATATAAAGAGAAATATTGGGTAAGGATAGGATTAGTGGATGAAATTATTTCCATTCAAGTATGAGGACCTGAATTTGAATCCCTATCACACAGATAAAGCTGAACGTGGTAGGACATCTGTAACCCCAGGGTTTCTACAGAGAGGTGAGAAATGGAGCCAGGAGAATACTCAGACATATTTTTGTCAGCTAGCCAGGGTTACTAGCTCTGAGGACATAAGATCCTGTCTTACTCAGGAAGAAAAGTGAAGCCCAAAACACCTTGATATCCTCTGGTCTCTACACATGTATAAATGCTTGCCTGTACTTTATATGAACACACACACACACACACACACACACACACACACACACACACACACCAATAACAACAGCAACAATGAGGAAACCAGTTACTTAATGACAGATACACTATGAAAGCCATGTGCTGGGAAAGAAAATCCAGTTTCTGCACTCAGGAAGAAGGGGCATCTGAGAGACAGATGTACAACCAGTCTTACAAACCACTTGGGAAAATGATCAACCATTAGAAATTACTGAGAAGAGAATGAAGTGCCTCCATTGAAAAACCCTCTATTTTTTGTAATTTGTGGGTTTTAATAGCTAGTGGGAGCTGCTTTAGAAGAAGACCTACAAATCACTTTCTTTATGTTTATGAATCACCAGGTTCTATTCCACAAGCTTTCTATCCACAAAATATTCTGAAAATACCTACAATATGAATATTTTTGTCTCAGTACAATCAGGCAGACAACCTTGAATTCTGCTTCTAGCTTTCCACCTTGCTTGAGAAAGTATCTCCTGGTTTTGTTGTTGTTGTTGTTTGTTTGTTAGTTTGGTTGGTTGGTTTTATACTTCAGTCTAAGTTCCCACTGAACTTCTGTGATTCTTCTGTCTCTGCCTCCCATTTTACTAAGGATATGCTGGGATTATTAACACTCACTATCCCATTTCACTTTATGTGGGTTCTAAGTATTGAAAGTCTGGTTCTCAGGCTTATATGTGGTAAGCTCACTTTCCACTAAGCTATCTATGCAGAACTAAAGATAAGTATTATTAGTAATATGGTCAGTCTCCCATTTATAGAAGATAAAAGTGAGATACAGAGATAGTAAGCAATTTCTGTAGGTTGCATGACTATATACATGCTAGAGCTGAATGATCTTCCCCTAATCTCAGGAGCTATACCAAATAGATACAATGTGTATGTTCACTGGACTCTCCATGTAGGCCCAGCACAGGCATCATTTGGTGTAATTCACAGAGTTGAGATCATCCTTGACCTAATGTTTATAGCTCTTTGATCTACAGTGTGTAAATGAAGGTCTCCAAGGGAAGCCCACACTCTGAAGCCTAATTCAGTAATCAGATCTGGAGTCCTAAGGAACTTCCTTGGATTTCATTTTTGCCTTTTGCCCTTTCTTAAGCTTTCTCTCTCCATTATCCCTCAGGCCACACTACATATTCACAACTCTTTCTAGAGGCCAAACTGTGTCTTTAGAGCCCTTTCAGATTTGACCATGAGAGCTTATATCTCTTAATCCAATTCCAAGATGATGATCACTGATCATGGCTAGTTGTCATTTCTCTCTGCGATCCAGAAAATTATGTCATATTAGCTCATGTGAATGTAGCTCCTCATAAAACATCTCTTAGGGGCATCTCACAGTTGGGCCCATTTTCTGTGCAGGGTGGGAAAATATGGCATACTCACTATTTCTTTTTTTTTTTTAATTACGTTTGAATTTATTATATCACACCACTGGCCAGGAAGCCTGCAGGTGATTCCAAAGTAGCTGGTGAAAGGTGAAACAGCATTTACCCAAGCACTAGTTAGTGAATACATAGGCAGCTAGACATACATTTTATTTATTTTTTAAATTTTTTTTTATTGTTAATTTATTCTTGTTACATCTCTATGGTTATCCCATCCCTTGTATCCTCCCATTCTCCCCTCCCTCCCATTTTCCCCTTATTCCCCTCCCCATGACTGTTCCTGAGAGGGATTACCTCCCCGTGTATATGCTCATAGAGTATCAAGTATCTTCTCAGTGACCTGCTGTCCTTCCTCTGAGTGCCACTAGGTCTCCCCCTCCAGGGGACATAGTCTAATGAAGCATAAAGCCGCTCATTTAGAGGATGCCCACATGTCCCCTTTAGACTTCTTCATGGAAATAAAATACTAGTTGTCCTCCCTACACTTCCACAGTCACTTATTCTCTTTCTCTCAGAAGTCAGTTCATTGGTTTTTCATTTTGCTTTCAGTTTCTGAAATACTGAGAGTTGCATTTTTTATAGTAAGACAATTAAAGAAAATATAATTTAAGTGGCTCAGTTGTTAATATTACACACACACACACACATGCACACACACACATGGACACACACACTCTTGATGTAGCATCTGCTTTTATGCTGTACAGCATAAAATAATGTACAGACAAACAGATTCTATTGAGAATACTACAGGAATGAAGTGGTATGGGAAAACTCAAATATGAATAAAGAGTTTGAATAACACTTTCAGAAGGAGCTAAGCACGTGCAGAGTGTAAAGAGGAAGGTCAAGTTCAGGCATTACTGCTGCCATTGAATATCTAAAGGGCAGTCATCTACAAAATGGAAGAGACTCTTTCAGCATTGTTAAAAACTGCAGAGCAAGGATGACTGAAGCAAAGAACATAGGAAGGTTGGGCCCAGCTGAAGAAAAATTAAATTGGAACAATTAGTAACAATTAGTGCTGTTGAAGAAGGGAATGACTTGCTTCTGAGAATAAGAAAGTTGTCTCATGAAAAATTCCTAAAAGGAACTTCAAGGATATTGTAGAGAAAATGAATGCATTCACCAAACAAGAGCAGTGGCCCAAGCTGCACAGTACAATCATATGGTGAGTTTGTGCAATTTCTAACCCCAAGGGCATATCCAAGAAACTCATTTAGGAAGGATACAGTGGAGTCAGAATATTATATTTTAGAGTTTTCAATCTGATTGTCATATGCAGCCTAGAAAAGTACAGTTTGGTTAGAAAAATCCATCCTATTCCTTATTCAAACTAAGTATCTTAATTTGTTTGCTGTTACTATGACAAAACATAAAAACCACAAACAAATTGGATGGGAAAGGTTTTATTTCAATTTACAGCTTATAATCTATCAGGAAAAGAAGTTGAGGCAGAAGCTCAAGGTAGAAAATCAAGGCAGGAAGCTGGAAGCAGGCCTTCAAGCAGATGCCTTGGAGGAATGCATCTCACTGGCTTGCTCCTCAAGGCTTACCTAGCTTGCTTAACTATATAATCTCAGGTTACCTGCACAGGGGTAGCACCATTCACAGTATACCAGGCTCCCCCATTAGAAATTAATCCAGAAAATGCACTACAAATCAATTTGAAGAAGGCATTTTCTTACTTAAATTTCTCCCTTACATGACCCTATCTGTGGCAAATTGACAAACAACTAGCCAACAGAGATTTATACATTATAGAATCATCCTCCTTGAATAAGAAAAAAATGAGCCAGATTTCTGTTATGTACATGGGAGTTTCCCCAACCTTCACCATCAGATTTTCCAAAGCAGCACTTACAGTTCTAAGATGAAGAATATTTTCTTAGCAGTGGAGGCCTCTGCGGTAGCATGGCAGGACAAAATGCAGAGTAACTCTTCCTGAGCAGAATTCCTCACCCAGAGAATGAAAGGAGCACCCTGACTCAGACATGGTTGTGTCACTTAGAACTGTGTATTCTACAATGACACTCTGTATTTCTACATTGGAATCACTTAACCTCTAAGCACATTAGGAACTACCACCGTTTTTGCTATACCTACATTTTTGTTCATCCCTCCTTACTACTACTGCTCTTCTATCTCCAGAACAAGTTCCTTACACTTCAATGTTGAGTGCTGCAGTACATTCCACACAAAATAGAGAATAGTTAGGCCACCTCAGGTAGGACAGAACCCACAGTATAACAAAAGACAACACATGAACATGACAGATTCTGAGAATTTAAGTACAACCATTCAGATTAGGATGCACATACCTATACACGTATATATTGTAGATATATATGATTATATTATTTTGTATATGATTATATTGTTTTGTGTAAGTGGTAGGACAGTTATCAGCTGCCAAACATATTGGCAAAGGTCAAATGTCAGAAAAGCGGCTCAAACTATGGCCCATGTTCACTCAGAGGCCTTGATGGTGAATGATACCCTAACCATCATGAAACATGATGTTTTTAAATGTAAACTCTGGATAAAGTGAAACCTTCTACACTTAGCATCCTATAACTCCAGCTGCATTGTGTCACATGAGCACCTAACTTTGAAATTTTCTTTTCCTCTAATATCCACTAAGAACTTTTTATGAATAATTTCAAGTCAAATGCATTCCTGAACATATTCAGATGTGGATAGAAGTGTGATGATCCAGCCCACAATGGGTTTGAATGCTTGGATATTAAGATCAGCTTTATCTTCTGGGTAATCTATTAGAGAAAATTCTTTTTTGTCAAGCCTAATTGAATAAGCATATAATGAAATATGGTACATCTTAGGGAAGTATGTGTACAGTGCATATGGCTTACATAATTAAAGTTGTCAAACAAAATGGAAGCCATTAAAATTATACATCTTAGCAGCTGTCTTTCTTCCCCTAGACTCCATAAACAAATGAGACAGGAGGTCTACAAGGAGAGCAACATAGCCAACAAATTTGGTCATATAGTTTTAACTGAGAACCCCTGCTCATTATATGTTTTATCAATAAAGTCCCAGGAGCCAGATGCTATGGTGAAAAACCTCGGAGAGGCAGAGAAAGCACCCAGCTGACCTTTCCACTCGGCCCACAGCCCAATGGAGAAGGTTCAAAAGATTCACCATCTCAGCTGTCAGCCCAGGAGAAAAAGACAAAAACAAAAACAAAACAAAACAAAACAAAAACAAAAACAAAACAAAAAACCCAATGCCAAAGGCATGCTAGTTCAAAAGCCAAGTATCTGAGGTGCTTAACATCCAAAGAGCTAAAAGCTAAAGAGCCAATGAGGTCAAATTAAAATCTCAAGACATCAAGAGTTAAAGATCTAAGCCCACTGTACTTTTACATGCTGTCTTAAATACCCCTCAACTCAGAGTCCCTCCTACTCTTTAATCCCTGTCAGCTGGTTTCTAGCTTAGCCTCTTGACTGAGGATTAACTTTATTAAATCCTATACACAGCTAGCTCTTGGATTAAAGGTGTGTGTTAGGGCTCAACCACAAAACATAAGACAGGTATTTTACAGTTCACAATCTCTGGGATCACTTTGGGATAAAATATCAAGTAATATGGGCCCAGCGGGCCTACAGAGACTGATGCACCAAGCAAAGACCAGGCATCTAGAAGATCTAGACGTCCTGCTCATATGTGGGTGATAGGCACCACAGTCTCTGTGTGAGCCCCATAATATGGAGATTAGGGACTGCCTCTGAAATGGACCTTGTTATCCACTCATTGCCTACTTCCCACTGCCTGGCCAGCCATATCAGCTGACAGAATAAGAGGATGAAGGCATTTCTGATGAGACTTGATAGTCTGGGATCAGTTAGCAGAGGAGAACCCCCCCCCCTTTCTGAGGACTAGGTAAAGCAGAAAGAAGAGATGGAGGGTGGGACAATGAGGAGACTACAGAGGGGGATACAGTTGGAATATAAAGTCCCTTAGATACTTTTCTGCTCAAGTGGCATGCTGTACCTTGCACTTGTACTTCTAAACCTTGCTTTACTTTTGAGTTGTTTCCTTGATATTTTGAGATATTTGGAGTGTGTCGTTATTCTGATTATTTGAGTAAGATGCCAAGACCCTGGAAATACCTAGTCTAGACAACAACCTCAGTCAACACAATGAAAATTGCCTTATTTTACTCAGCTCCACATCCTTGTCTATAAAATTCATTTGATCTGTCCATTAAAGTCTCAGTCAGATTCAGTTCAATGAACCAATGAATGGACAGTACTTGTTAATGGCGTTTCTTGCAGTTGGCATCCACAAATCTGATCTTATTTCACTGATTCTCTCCCTTACCTTTGAAGAAGTTGCAATTTCCTTAGCAACTGTCAGTGTCTGGTTTCTCCAGATAATTAATGCGTTGTTATATGCCTGAAGACATATGCACATTTTGTACAAAGAGATGCAGTAAAGAAGAAGGTTAAAGTAATAGAAGTTGTTATTGAATCTTGGGTCTGATATTTGTTGACTCTTGGGACCAAGAATAACAAAGATTACTTAGACAAGTGGGCAAGAGCCTGTTGCCATCAGTGCAAGGCAACTCTGCATGTCTAGGTTATATGTTATCTACTGTGATATAGGATAGAGCAGGCAGAGTAGAAATATTATATATATATATATATATATATATATATATATATATATAGTAGGAATTCTACTGGAATAGCTATAGCAAGTGAGTCAGAACATGTATTTGAAGTTCCCATTGTTATAATAATAATAAATAACATTCTTAAGTGTTGAAATATAGACTTAAGTTAACAGTCTATGGGGAGACTCAATTAAGGAAGACCATAATGGCTCTTAAATTACAAATAGTTGAATGCCACAAACACTCATACACAAACACACACACACACACACACACACACACACTCACAGGGGGTGTGAGAGAGAAAGAGAGAGAGAGAGAAAATTGCCAGATGCTGCTAAGATTTAAGGATGCTCCAATCTTTTAGATTAAGTGATAAAGGAACTGCATAAAATCATGAAACTCACTGCTTTCTATATTTACATCATCTCTAGATTTCATATTAAGCCTAACACAATGCAAATGTTCTATAGTTATTTGTTACTGTTAAACAATACTGTTTGTGAATCTATGGTAAGAAAACTGTCCAGTTCACAATTGTTATTTAATGTTTTCCATTTAAATATAGTTGAATGCATATATGAACACTTAAGTATGAATGCATATATGCACATGTCTGTGATGCCTAGTTCAAAATAAGCATACTTTCAATGGCATTTTCTTGGTAAGTCACTTTCTGAGTGTTTTTTTGATATATGTAAAACAAACGTACACAGGAATATTTAAAACTCTAAGTTTCCAGAAATGTTAGAAGTGATGTTTACAAGAGTGTTTGGGTTAAAATTAAAAGTAAAATAAACTAGCTTATTTTTCCGGAAAACATGAGATAGTAAGCCTGGGTAACTTGTGTTGGTGGAGGCAGAGCCAATAATCTTCAACTTTTTCAAACCTTTATCTTACATCATGAATATGAATTGACTTCCTCACAGGTGTCAAGATCACAGTCACAGATACAGATTGCTTTTACTGGGTATACTTCAAGCACTGGAATTGTCACTGTTTAGTATAGTCAGTGAAAGATCTATATAATATATCATTGCACTTATAGATTTGTGATCGTTCAGGCTAAAGTATCATCATAAGCTAACCTAATCTATTTATAGTCAACAGAAGATTTTCTTTGCTATGACGCCTGAGCCCTACACTCATCTGCTGCCAGAAGGAGCGCTTTCCAAGCATAGAAGTCCTCATTCTACTCATGAGCATCGGAAGACGTGCCAGTCCACTACAGGACTGGTCAGCTCTTCAAAAGATTTCTAGAGAAAAACATAGAAGCTCTAGTGGCAGTGATATGAAACATTTCCAAGTATATCTAAAATATTTGATGAAATTTGTTTCATTTGGAGTCAAAATTTAACATGAAGTAATATATTCATTACTCATTAAGTGTTACAATTATATTCATATTTCCTGTGAATATATTAATGCATTTGATAGCTGCCTGGGAACTTTTTGTTTGGCATTTATCATACCGAACATAAATAGACAGAAGATTGGGATAAATGTGAGGACATTCTATTGGGACTCTAGGTAAGAGAAATATAGGAAAATGGGGAAATAGAGGGATCCAGAGGGTCCTAGAAGCCTACAAGAAGAACATCATGATGGGTGGATCTTGGGTGGATCTGGGCTCACGGGGAGTCTGCCCAAACTACTGCACCAACCAAGGACAATATAAGCAGTAAACATTGAACCCCTACTCTGATCTAGCCAATGGACAAGACATGCTCTCTAGTTATGTGGAAAGTGAGGAATGACTCTGACATGAACTCTGGTACCCCATAATTGACCACTTCCCCTTGGTGATGAGGTCTGGTGGCACTCAGAAAAAGAATAAGGAGGCTACGAAGATGAGACTTGATAGCCTAGGACCATATAGTACGGGAGGAGGTCTGCCTCTGTCATAGACCTAGGGGAGGTGAATAGGATAAAAGTGGGAGAATCCAGTGATGGGATAACATTTGAGATGTAATCTGAATAAATTAGTAAAAATTCTGAAAATAAATAAGACACCAATGTTTCAAACTCCTTGTTGAGATTCTCCTTTCTTTCCAGGTATATCCAAACATTTGGCATTTCAAACTGGCTTTGTCATTTGCAATTATATCAAAACACATTTACTGCTATCCTGGGATACATATCGTTACCAGGCTACACAGGTAGAACATTCTTCAAACATTAATCAAAGGTTATCACTAGATGAACACATGCTTTAAAAAATGCAATCAGGAGTTCAAGGCCAGTGAGTATGACAACAGCCTGGCCTAGGTGAGATCGTCTCTCAAACAGACAGACACTATAACTCCCTTCTCCAAGCTCTGAATTCTACACTTAATTTTTCAACTCTGTCCCTATTGCTTTCCAGATACTTAAACAATTAGCAATAGTTTATTAAATGAAAAAAGCACATTGGCATTTGGAAAGTAAGCTTATGGCTTGCTGTAGATTTATGCCCAGCACCCCAAGTTACACCCAGCTCACACGACAGTCAATTGTGAGATCCTGTGGCAAGGCTTGCTGTATGAGAACAGGCCCTTCTGTAGAAGTTCTTAATAAATCCAGAGCAGTACTATTATAAGCACAAGTTAGCTTGTTTTCCATATATATGGTAAATTTCTAAAAAAATTAATTAAATCTTCTAGTAACTACTCAATTTTAAAAGTTTTATTTATTTAATATGTACACAGTTTCCTGCCTGCATGTACACCTGTACATCTTAGATGGTTGTGAGCCAACATATCATTGCTGGCAATTGAACTCAGGACCTTTGTAATAGCAGCCCATGAGCCATCTCACCAGCCCCAACTGCTCAATTTTTAAATTCATTTAAAATTTGGTCAAAATTATAAACCACTTCAAAAAAGTCATATATATATGTGTGTGTGTGTGTGTGTGTGTGTGTGTGTATGCATATATTTGTGATTTTAAAATATTTGAAATTCTATTATATAGATGTATTATTTGAAGATATGATGAATAAACATTATAGTATTTATATATTACAATTAATAAACTAATCTATTTCAGCAAGTACAGTTTTGGATAATTAGTTTCCAAACACTCCCTGCAATAATTCCAAGAAAGCACCAGATTAATTTCCAAAGTTGTGTACAAATTTGCACTCCCATGAGCAATGGAGGGTGTTCCCCTTTTTCCAAATCCTTGCCAGCATGTGCTGTAACCTGAGTTTTTTAACTTAGCCATTTGTATTGATTTAAAATAGAATCTCAGAGTCATTTTGAGTTGCCTTTCCCTGACAACTAGGCATGTTGAGCATTTCTTTAAGTATTTCTCAGGCATTCTTTATTGCTCTGTTGAGACTTCTCTGTTTAATTCTTTACCCCATTTTTAAATTAATTTATTCTTGTTACATCTCAATGGTTATCCCATCCCTTGTATCCTCCCATTCTTCCCTCCTTCCCATTTACCCTTTTTCCCCTTCTCTATGACTGTTCCTGAGGGGGATTACCTCCCCCTATATATGCTCATAGGGTATCAAGTCTCTTCTTGATAACCTGTTATCCTTCCTCTGAGTGCCACCAGGTCTCCCCCTCTAGGGGCCATGGTCAAATATGAGGCACCAGAGTACATGAAAAAGTCATATCCTACTCTCCACTCAACTGTCAAGACCCAGCTATTCCACTCCTTGGAATATACCCAGAAGATGCTCCAGCACACAATACGAAAAATTGCTCAACCACGTTCATCGCAGCCTTATTCATAATAGCTAGAACATGGAAACAACCTAAGTGTCCCTCAGTAGAAGAATGGATAAAGAAACTGTGGTACATATACACTATGGAATACTACTCAGCTATTAAAAACAAGGAATTTCCGAAATTTGTGGACAAATGAATTGAGCTTTACCCCATTTTTTTAATTGGACTATTTGTTTTGGTGATGTTTAATTTTTTGAGTTTTTTAAAATATATTTTGGATATTAGCCCTTTGTCAGATGAAAGCTTGGTGAAGATCTTTTCCCAGTATGTAAGGTTTCATTTTGTTCTCTTGACAGTGTCCTTTGCCCTACAGAAGTTTTTCAGTTTCATAAGGTCCAATTTATTAATGCTTGATCTTATTGCCTGAGATGTTGGTGTTCTGTTTAGGAAGTTGTCTCCTGTGCCAATGAGCTCAAGGCTCTTCCCCACATTTTCTTCTAACAAATTTAGTGTGTCTGGTTTTATGTTGAGGTCACTAATCCATTTGGACTTTAGTTTTGTGAATGGTGATAAATATGGATCTATTCTAATTTTTCTACATGTAGCCATCCAGTTAGACCAGCATCATTTGTTGAAGATGCTGTTTTCCATTGTATGGATTTGGCTTCTTTGTCAAAAATCAAGTGTCCATTGGTATGTGGGTTTATTTCTGGGTCTTCGCTTTGATTTCACTGATCAACTGGCCTATTTATATGCCAGTACCATGCTATTTTTGTTACTGTTGCTCTGTAGTACAGCTTCAGATTTTGGATGGAGGTTCCTCCAGAAGATCTTTTATTGTACAGGATCCTATTAACTATTCTTCTGAGAATAACAACTTTAATGGATGGACTCAGCAGTTTGTTCTTAAATGTTTATTCTTTTGTATGTAATATGTAAAAGAAGAGAATGAAACACATTTGGGAGTAGTTGGACAGAAAGGAAAGAAAAGAGAGGGACAAGAGAGAAAAGAGGGAAGGGGAAATTAAGTAATTGTATTTTAATTTCGGAATCATAGCTGAGATATCCAAGATGTTCAAATGCTTAGAAACAGAAAACATTAAGTTTTTCTGACCTCTTTGTTTCCTACTTTCTGGAATACAAGGATAGTTTCTCTCTCTCTCTCTCTCTCTCTCTCTCTCTCTCTCTCTCTCTCTCTCT
>OU015747.1:73584793-73595970 GCA_907169655.1 Acomys percivali
CTCTCTCTCTCTCTCTCTCTCTCTCTCTCTCTCTCTCTCTGTGTGTGTGTGTGTGTGTGTATGTGTGCATGTGTGTGTGTTTCTGGTTTGAAAGAACATGAGAGATTTTAGGCACATTTAGTTATCTGAGAATTTATCATTTTCGATTGTAATTGACCAGCCAGCTTTCTGACAAAATGCATTTATCCTTTGTCTCTATTTTTCATGTCAGTATCCATTTGTGCTTCAGTATCTACCAGCTTCTCTTTGTACCGCTGTTTCCTCTTCTTTTTGTTGGCAGTTGTGCTCTCTTCTGCCCTGCCTGCTTCAAGTGGAATGCTTTCAAGAGAAAGTAAATTATTTCTCATGAAGAGATCTTTTAAAGCAAAAATTTCTGCACAGCTCCAGCCTGTTATTAATTCTTCTCAGTAGAAATGAGAATTTTTGTCAGCTACATGCTATTTACAGTTACTATCAATGTGTACCAATTTTCTATCCATCTTTTGAAGTTAAAAGATTAAAATATCATTTAAAAACTTAAAACATCAAATCTTCCTATAATTAATAACTATAGTTTGGCACAGAATTTTCAAAAATAGATATTGTATTTGACAACAGTGAATACTGATGAGAAACCAAGGGAAGCAGGTAATTATAGACTAGTGTCCCCTGTACTACTCTTCAGAAAGCATAGAGCAGAGGCACTCTAAAGCCACTTTGTGTGACAGGCATCCTGTCCATGACTCCTGGTTTCTCAGCTGGAGGAGGACAGGCTCCTTGAGGAAGGCTCTGTGGAGGGCCCATCACAACACTAATGTTCCATGGATTTGAGTACCTTCATCAAAGGGAATGACCCTGAATTCACTGGCAAGGTCATCACTGGAAGAAGGTTTTACATCTTTGTTCAATGTTTTGTGGATTTATGTATCAATTGGATTAAAGACATGCATATTAAACATTTTATTCTCTATCAGTTATTTTGTGAAGAATATATTTTGAGGGCTAGAGACATGTCTCAGGTGGTAGAGTAAGATTGTCCTGGCATTCATGAGGCCAAGGGTTTCATTCCTCAAACTGTACAAATTTGACATAGTGATTTACACTGACGTTCCTCAGAGTTGGAAGGTAGAGGCAGGAGGGTTACGAGTTCAAGGTTATCCATTGCTACATACTATATTTGCTGTCAGCCTGAGATGCCTGACAAACTGCCTCAAAGTGAAAAAATAGTAAGAATGACAGATGAATGAAGGAAAAGGTGAGGGAAGGAAAGGCGACATGGAGAGAGGGAGAAAAACTGGGATCTTCTGAGTCCTCAGCCCATCTCCCTATGGTCCCAATAATCTCACAGTGGAAGCTTCAGTCCAAGTCAGCTGAGAGATACAAGAGGCAAGTGTAGAGAACACCTAAGATGAAAAAAGCAAGGAAGCCACTTGTGGTATGTGACAAAATCTCACATGGCCTATCTCTGAATGTTGATCCATTGACGTTTGTCAACTGACAACACCTCATACATTTTTCTTAACAAGAAAAGAGTCTACATCACAAGAACTAGCAATACTGGGTACCTTGATAGCCAATGAGGAAGGAGAGGGGGAGATCTCACTCTCTGGCCCACTCTCTGAAGGATGTTAATTATTCCTGGGAGGAGAGAGATTTTCTTCATTATTGTAGCCAAAGTCAAGGTGACCATGCTTCAGTAAGCAATCTTAATTATATTTATTGGGTTACAATATGCACATATATATGTTTTTATATACATTAATATACTATAACTATATATTATAGATTATTTCAATTAGTCCTTTTTCTGTTTTTATTACATACCCTGTATATATATTTGTACATACTCTCTCTCTCTCTCTCTCTCTATATATATATATATATATATATATATATATATATATATATGTGTGTGTGTGTGTGTGTGTGTGTGTGTGTGCATGTGTGTGTATGTACATAAATTAAAAGAAGAAAAATACTAATTGAAGAAAGGATGGAATTATCAAGAATGAGAGGGGGACAAGAGAAGATAACAAGAGTTGAGTATGAACAAGGCAAAACATATAAAAGGGACATATGAAAACATCATAATAAAAACATTATCATGTATGCCAATAAATGTTGATAAATCATTTAAAATAAAGCTCTCTAGAAAACTTTGAATCATCAAACAGCTTGTTAATGTATCTAGTAAAATAAAGTGGTGATAAATGCTTTCTGAAATCTGGAGAATAACACTTTATGAACCACCTAGTGTTGACAAAGGTGTGCCCTCCTCTCCCATTGGCTTCTTGTTGCTTCCTGGGAAAGAACACAAAATTTCTTAAGGGGAAAAAGCCATTTATTATTATTGTCAGTCTGGGAGTCACTTACCTCTGATAAAAATATTCTGAAAATCCAACACACAAAATGTCAGGGAGGCTAGCTTCACACTCTCTTGGCTTTTGTCTTCCATTCCCCATATATGGAGAACAGTTTTGCCCTGTGAAATATATTGCTTGGCAGGTAAAGGAAGTAGGCCCCAAATCTGACTGTTTAAGTCCAATCCCCAGAACTCACATCTGAGAATGGAGACAGCCAAGCCAACTCCCTCAAGGTGTCTTCTGATTTCTACAGGTACAAGACAGGTGTGTACCAACACACACACACACACACACACACACACACACACACACACACACATACATACACACACACAACTTACACAAATAATCTTCAACTATCCACTTTAAATTATGTTAAATGTTATTAGAACATTTTGTTCAATATTAAAATATGTGTGGACTGCTGAAATTATTCCTTAGTAAGATTGGATGGGTCTTATTTATGGATCCTGAGGGTTAAGAAAGGCATAGGAAGAACATCTCCTTGGCTTACATTGTAGATTTATATTCTAGTGCTCATATCTACAAATGATTTACTTGATCTGACTCATGTTTGGGCCCCTAAACACCATGATTTTCTGTAAAGGAGTTACGGATTTTCCATATGTTAAGCTAATATATAGCCTCAATGCCACATGAAAAATCACCCTCACCACTGCAGGTTCTGGTTCCTTTCCCTAAACTTTGCAAAAATACTTCTTTGTATCATTGCAAGGCCTCTAAGCGCACATTTTACGCATTCTTGTTTTCTCCACCTGCCTTGTCCTTCACCACCTTTTGGCATAGGAGGACCACAGCATGATATCCTTTGTTAGATTGTGTGTGTGTGTGTGTGTGTGTGTGTGTAGATCAAGGGACATCTTACGGTGTCATTCTTTATTGTACTTCCATCATTTGTTCTAGATAGAGTTGGTCAATGTTCTGGAAATTCTCTACAAACGCTAGAATATCTGATCAGAAATCTCAAGGATCTGCCTGTCTAAGAACCCCATCTAATCCTAACTGAGATTCTATTGCTGCACCACAAAAACAGGTGTGATTTTGTCTCTGGGAATCCAATTCTAGTTCTCCTGCTTTCAAGGTACGTGCTTTTCTGACTGAGCATCTCCTGAGCTTCTTTACCAGCCATGTTTATATTCATGTGTTATCTTATCCTTAGGACAAACTAACATGAACTCATTAAAATTAGAGAGTAGTTTTCACTCCACACTTTTCCCTATTAAACCCTCAAAGTCAACAGTATCCTTATGTGATCAGGACATCAGCTTGGATTAATGAATTTTTTCTTAGATAGCAAACGTCCTCCTGAAAATTTTTTCAAAATCATTAAATCACTGTAAATATGCTCAAAATGTATTTCAGACTAGCATGGAAAGTTGAAAGATGTTTTTTTTTTTCTTACCAAGGCTTATACATGTTTGGAAATCCACATCCAGTTGGGCCTAATGAGCATTGGTAGAGTTGCTGTGACAGCTTCCTCATGTTTCGTTGATGCTATCTAATCAACACAGGACTGGAGTCCTCTAATGAGAACATTTTTTACCCTCATGCTTTATATATATATATATGGAAAGACCAGAATGATACCTCTTGCCAGATGCTGTCCAGTGGATCATGCATATTCTTATCCCCGGAAGTCAGTAATAAACAATTTAGCAACATAAAACATGCAAAGAAAAGCAAGTTTAAGAATCAACAATTGAGGGTCTGAAATGGCAGTTCAGTTTATAAAGACACACGGAGATATAAACTCTATAGCCACAGAACCCATGTAAGAAGCTGGTCATGGTAATGTACTCCTATATTCTCTGTGCTAAGAAGATGGAGACAGGAGAATGTCTGGGCCTCATTGACACCTAGCTAAACCAAATCACTGAAATTTATGTCTCAGTGGGAGATCCTGTGTCCAAAAGGAATTTGAAAAGCATCTGAGGTATAATAACTAGAGCCTATATATGTATTACACATATGCATTTTTACCTGTACACACATGGAACATGACCACACATACTCAAGAGAGAAAGCCAACATTTTGTTTGCAGTGGATTGATGATTCCTGATAAAGGGCCTCTTCCTTGATGGAACAATAATTCAACCAGTTGTTTGAGAAGTTTTTGCCAGCAAGTTATAGTATAAACTGTGTGATACACTCACACACAAACACCTTAGTTGAGATAATACCAGATTTCTCATTCTTTCCCACTATTGTTACTTCATCTTTTAATATTTATACCCTTTGGCTGTAGAAACAAATGAGGTCCCAGAGCCATTGATCAGCTTTCTCTGATTCAGCTAAAGCTCTGGGATTTCTATAAAGGGAAAAGCATGATGCCCCTGTCTTTGATAGAGTTAGACTTTTGCAAGACAAGTTCATGCACTGAGAGGAAAAATGAGAACTATATTTAGTGAAAAACTTGCCCTACATTGCCTGCATGTCACAGCTTTAAAACTTGTCATTGTCCTCTATTGTTGGATAGTTTGCGAGATTTAGGGTTCCTTGTTATTGAAATAATTCATTATGTAAGAGGTCAGAGACTATTATGATGAGCAAATATGAAGATCAAGGTCATCTTATGTCTTTATGGAGAACAATGCTATGTCATTTGTAGGAAATAGATGATACTAGAGACCATCCCGCGAAATAAAATGCCAGACACATTTATCTCATACACCACCCACAGGATCTGTATCATCTATTCATCATCTATGTATTATCTATTTATCATTCATGTCTCATCTATGTGTCTATCTATCTATGTATCTAATTATCTATTTATTATGTATCTGTCCTTATGTCTGTCTATTTATTAATCTATCTATCCATCCATTCATCTATCTGACATGCAGAATAAGTGTAATACTTAGGATAGAAAGGAGGTTTAGGTTATGGAAAGAAAATATGGGCAACTAGAGAGTAAATAGTTGTTAAGTAGATGATATCTATGAACTAAACTGTATAAAGAAACAGCATTTTAATTAAAAAATTAAAAATAAATCTCTTGATAAGAATAAGTGTGCTGGGAAGATGCTACATTTGTCATGGCAATGGATAAGCACTGTTTAAATGATAAATATCAATGTAAATAGGGAGAAAAAGTTAATACTGCAGTCCATAAAAACATAGAGAAAAGAAAATGTTAAAAAAGACTAAAACTAAGCAAAGGCTCTGTTTTATGTGGGTTGGAGGAAATGTAATGGTTGGATGAGGATGAGCCTGTAAATGTTGACTATGTTAATGTATAGTAACCATGGTAAAAGGAGGAACAGATGAGACAACTTTATGAAAAAAAAATGTTTTCAGAGAGAGAGGAAACTGACATCATTTTCATGAGTTAAGTTTCTAGCACTACTCAATGAGCCTGGTTATCTTTATGTCTCTATTGAATCAAAACACAGAGGAAAAGAGAGATCCAACTTACATTATTTTTGTGTGAGTGGGACCAAGAAACATGAGAAACCTGCAATGGATTTAATGTGAAAAGTTTTGGGCTCAAACTCCAACACAAAAATAAAAATTAACTATGGACAGACAGGGGTCCCAGTTGCCATGTGCTTGAGGTATGATTAAGCATCTAAGATTCAAACTTACACTGATTTCTGGATATGAAGCAGGCTCTCCTCTAGATCTTGGATGGGAGAATTCTCAGAAACTGAAAATTGTAGGATTTGATAAAAAGTGAAAATTTTTTTTACCAGTTGTAAAGTTCCACAAAGGCATAGGAGTGGTTTACAGGCTGTCTTACCTTTAATTTCTATTAAGGCTTTAGTACTGGGGAATTGAATGGGAAAAATATAGAGCAGGAACATTCGACAACAACCTCTTTCTTTTTCCTTTGAATTCTGCAAGAAATCTATAGATAAGCTGAGAAATCTATAACTAAGCAAGTTATATTCACCAATATGATGACATACAACCAGAAAGTAGTAAAAATCACATTACATTCTTATTTGTAATTTGTCTGATTATATGGTTCAGTGGCATTTCTATATCCTGACATTTCTGTTATTTTCAATGTGTGTGTGTGTGCGTGCATGTGTGTGTGTGTGTGTGTGTGTGTGTGTGTGTGTGTGTGTGTGCTTGCTCATGTATATTTGTTATATGAGTCAGTATATCCCATGGTGGAAGTTACCTCTCCAGTCTCTGGACAATATTTATAAGGAAAGAAAAAAAACATCTAAAGACTCTCATGGTATGATCATTAGCACTATCGATGATACCCAATTACTCTTTTTTAGTTTTTTAAATTAATTAATTCATATTACATCTCAATAGTGATCCCATCCCTTGTATCCTCCCATTCCTCCCTACCTCCCACTTTCCCACTACTCCCCTCCCCTATGACTATGACTGAGGGGGACCTCCTCCCCCTGTACATGTTCATAGGGTATCAAGTCTCTTCTTCCTCTGAGTACCACCAGGCTTCCCCATCAAGGGGACATGGTCAAATATGGTCCACAAGAGTTCGTGTGAAAGTCAGACCCCACTCTTCACTCAACTGTGGAGAATGTCCTGTCCATTGGCTATATCTGAGTAGGGGTTCAATGTTTACTGCACTATTGTACTTGGCTGGTACCATAGTTTGAGCAGAATCCATAGGTCCAATTCCACCCATCATAATGTTCTTCTTGTAAGTTTCTAGGACCCTCTGGATCCTTCTATTTCCCCATTCTTCCATGCTTCTCTCACCTAAAGTCCCAATAGGATGTCCTCTTCTCTATTCTATTTTCTTGATAAATAAAGATTTTCATGGGATAAGCCCCTTGGGCTAGTGTCCAGATATAAGTGACTATATACCATTTGAGTCTTTCTGCTTCTGGGTTAACTCCCTCATTATGATCATTTCTAGTTCAATCCATTTGTCCACAAATTTTGGGAATTCCTTGTTTTTAATAGCTGAGTAGTATTCCATAGTGCATATAGTTTCTTTATCCAATTTTCTACTGAAGGACTCTTAGGCTCTTTTCATATTCTGGCTATTATGAATAAGGCAACTATGAACATGGTTGAGCATATGTCCCTGTTGTGTGATGGAGCTTCTTCTGGGTATATTCCAAGGAGTGGAATACCTGGGTCTTGAGGAAGCCTTATTCCCAGTTTTCTGAGATAGCACCAGATAGATTTCCAAAGTAGTTGTACTCATATGCAATCCCACCAGCAATGAAGTAGTTTTCCTCTTTCTCCATATCCTTGCCAGCATGTGGTGTCACTTGAATTTTTGATCTTAGCCATTCTGATGGGTGTAAGATGGAATCTCAGAATTATTTTGATTTGCATTTTTCTGATTAATAAGGATGGTGAGCATTTCTTTAAGTGTTTTTCAACCATTCGATATTCCTCTGTTGTGAATTCTATGTTTAGTTCTGAGCCCCATTTCTCAATTGGGTTATTTGGCTTGATGGTGTTTAATTTCTTGAAGTCGTTAAATATTTTCGGATACTAGGCCTTTGTCAGATGAAGTGTTGGTGAAGATCTTTTTCCACTCTGTAGGCTATTGCTTTGTTATGTTGACTGTGTTTCCTGCCTTACAGAAGGTTCTCATCCTCATGATGTCCCATTTATTAATTATTGGCGTTAAGGCCTGGGCTGCTGGTGTTCTTCTGGTCACGAAGTTGTCTCCTGTGCCAATGTGTTCCAGGTTCTTCCCCACTTTTTCTTCCAACTGATTTAATGACTCTGGTTTTATGTTGAGGTCTTTAGTCCACTTGGACTTGACTTTTGTGCATGGGTAAAAATATGGGTCTAATTGCATTTTTCTACATATAGATATCCAGTGGGCTAGCACAATTTGTTGAAGATGCTATCCTTTTTCCACTGAATAGACTGATAGTCAATTATTCTTATGTTTTTTTTTTCATTTAAGTTACCCCAGAACATAGACAGTTGTGTTTTATTAGACAGTGTTTTATGCAGGATTATGGATTTTGTGAAATGGCAAAAAATTATTTTAGACCACGTGCTGCAGGTATTTCACAGATAGCATTTCTGAAGATAAGATTTTCATATCATAGAACCCTCTGTGCTGCTGTTTCTAAACTATTTTTTTGTTAAAAGACCACATAATTTCTGTTTGGGGTATAAGTTCACCAGTAAAAATAGCAGTGGGATACATTTTAGTTTTACTTAGTTTAGAGAGAACTTCTAAATGATATCAACCTTCCTTTCCTTTACTGGAGACAATCTAATAATCTCTGCAGCTTTTCAGGTTTTTTTTTTTATGATAAGAAGATGGAGAGAGTAGAATTAGGCCACTAATTGTCAGGGAAATGAATCCTTGGGAAGCTCACTGTTACAACAGAGTTAACAACTGGCATTGTCCTAACTTTGGCTTTTACAAATGAGCAAAACCAGAATTAGTTAACTATGTACATCTGCAAAGTGTGTCAGGGTGACATGTAAAAGGAATCAGCACATTACCCTGGTAATGCTGCAGGAAAGAACATCAATTAAAGGCCAGTGAATGAGGTGACTACTTCAGCTGCTTCAATACCCAGCACATTTCAGTTGTTTCATGGAGTTGATAGAAACTATGAACCATAGCAGGTACAGTGTTCTTCTACATTTACAAATTCATTTACTTCAAAATGTGTCTTCTGTACATTGTGTGCCTCTTCTGGTGCTGCAGCATGTTCCCAATGGCATAGACTTGTAATCACAGGAAATAGAGAGTACTTCAGGTATTTTATGCAAAGTGGATCATGGTTCAGAGGAGTTACAAATGGAACAGTGATCCTTGAAGTGTGCCGGGGGTGGCGGGAGGGCAAAGGTTTTGCTGGATAAGACACTGGAGTGGAATCTTCTATTATTTCAGAAAGACAAGCAAAGAAAGAGATAATTGCATGGAAAATAGTCCTGGCCCTTGCTTCCCATAATGTTATCAATTTCTCTAAAGACACCCCAAAGGAGACAGGATCACTCAAGGGTAGCTATATCCTTGCAGGAAATGATGGTATGAGTGTCAGTGAAGAAGAGAAAAGTATTTCTAGGTAAAGTTTTCAGGACAGAGACAGAAACATGGGCTAAGGCAGCACCTTGGAGGATAAAACAATGGCATGAGTTTCTCTGTCCCTGGAATGGGCTAGAACTATAGGTTTAAACATCAATTACTTTCTCTAAAAAGAAAAAAAAGTCAGTACCTGGTTTAATCTCTTCAGAAGGGGAGCTTTGCTGAGTGAATATATGAAAAGCTTTGCAAGTCAGTAGGCTCTTATTATGGAAAAGAATATTATTCCTTTATTACCACTAACATCAATATTGTGTTGCTGATACAGTCATTAATGAATAAAAGATAGGAACAGACAGAGAAATGCAGTAGAAAAGAACTGATTTGTGTCAGAATTGGGTAGTTTACTTTGTTGCAGAGAATGATCCTTCTGCACAGACAATAAGTGTTTAAATGAACAGTCACTGAAACACCATACCTAACAAGTTCACACATTTTCTCACACATCAGTTCACATGTTTCTACAGCCCTATGTTGTCATCAGATAAACTATATCTCCAAGTCACTGGAGAGAAAATTGAGCTGGTCTCTAGCTAGGTACCTAACACATAACAAGCAATAATTAAATATGAGCTTTGTATAGTATTTGCTATTAGCACAAATGTGATTCCATTGGAGTTATTGAAAGCTCATATAGGATGGCTTTTGAGAAGTCCAACAATCAATGCTAATTATTATTAATGAAGTTGTTTATCTGGAAAGTGAGGTTAATAAGATTTATTCTGTTTGCATTCCAGAACTGTGGGTATGTCTGAATGATCTGCTTGGTTAAAAGTATATAATATTGGAATGGAAAATATACAAAGTAAAGATGATTATTATAGACACCAGTTCTCTTTAACTTAATCCTTGAACAACTTTCTTCAAGTTAAATTTGCTTCAGTGCCTCCTAGCCACTTGGTAACACACACTTTAACCAAATCTGCTTGAAGCCACTAAAACTAAAGGAATACTGAGATCAACTTCAGATTTATTATTCTAGTCAATGATTCATTAAGTATTCTGAGCCTTCAGAAGCAAAAATGAGACTGGATCCCAAAATAGGAGTCTTGCAAACTTGAGGTCAAATCTATTTTTTTTACCTTAGGGCATCCTTTTCAGCAGGTACCTTGGTGATTTTTAGCTCTTCCAATGGCCTATTTTGTGAGCTAAGAATGGAATTAGAAATATGGGATTCTTGTCACAATGTGGTCCTGGAGGAAGACTTCTCTGGTTACTTTTTCACAGCATAAATACTCATATGTCTCACTTTCTGAATGTAGCCTTTAAGATTACTGGTTACAAAGGTGCTATCACAGGGTGGCTGTGATGTAAAAGATTGATGTGGTAACTAAAGTTGCAAAGAAGAACTGTGAGGTTCTATTAACCTGAGAGAATACACATAAAATTTCACCACCCTCCATCAGAGACACTTCTATGGCCTCAGTCAATAAATGTTCTTGTACCAGTGATACATCCACTTAAGTGTAACTGCACACATAGATCAAAGATTAGTTAAGTAGATTATTCTACCTTTCAAGATTTTCTAAAAAATATATCCACAAATGCTTTCTATCACCAATATTTGTGGAATTATGATTCATGTAAGCTTTCTACTTCAGGAATTGACAAAATATTATATCATACAACAAGGAAGGAAAATTACATAAATCATAATTGATGAATATTTATTGTACGGACTGGCTCAGTGCTGTGATAGTTAGGCTTGACTGTCAATTTGATTATTTAAAATCACCATGGAAACACACTTCTCTCTCTCTCTCTCACTCTCTCTCTCTCTCTCTCTCTCTCTCTCTCTCTCTCTCTCTCTCTC
>OU015747.1:73599064-73615923 GCA_907169655.1 Acomys percivali
ACACACACACACACACACACACACACACACACACACACACACACACATACGGACTTTTCTTCCATCTAAACTAAAAACCATGTTAAGTATCCACTACAAATCTTAACTGCTCCATCAACTAGCACCTAGAATCTGAAATTGTAAATTGTTTCTAGAACTGGATGAAGATCATATTCACAAAAGGTCTAAAGAGAAAGTGGGATATGGAAGAAGTTGTCATCTGGGGCCTGGAGTTGTTTCAGATTGACTCTGGTCCTTGTCAGCTCCATACAGTGAGTACTTTAGACTCAGGATGACAAATTCAAAGAGTTTCACCTGAGTCATTCAATAGGCAAACACTAAGAATAAACAAGAGCTGTTATGACTTTTAAAATATCTGTGCTTCACAGCCTGCCTAATGTTTCATGATTAAATTAGTAATATCATTTCCCTGGACTTAGGCTGCTCCATCATATTGCAGTTATTTCATTTCTGGCTGTCTAGATATAGCTGGCTGTGGGATCTGGCATTGTGTTTTTTTTGTGAAGATGAGTTGAGTGTGAACTTTCAAGGAGAAAACACCAGCAAGAAGAAGTAAAATTACTATGACTCTGGCTTGCCAAATAATTTCACCTATAATAAATCCACAGCCATTAAATATCTACCCTTTTATGAATTAGACGACATGGAAACTTCAGTAGAAAGCTCACTAAGGAGCTGAGGAGGAAAAAATGAACACAGAAAGACAATTAATTTAATTAATGGCAGTAATAGTGCCATGCATCTTTTTAGTATAGTTCACACCATGCACTTTTGGGGAAGTGATTTTATTTAAACCCATTTAGTTAGCTTTAAGTGTTATCTTGTTTGGTACATGCTATGAAACTCAGATGATGTTCCCAAAAGAAAGATGAGCATGGGTTGCTTGGTAGGAAAGCCTACATGTCTCCAAGCAATGTGTATAAGTGTAAAACAGTGGGTAGCTCAGGGGAGGATAAAGAGAGAGGAAGCAATAAGTTCCTTAGCTCATTTCCTATGGAACATTTCATGAGTCAAAAAATCTCATCATTTCCCCATCTGTAGACTGTCTTTAAATCTAATTCAGCGTTTGACCACAAAGACATATACACTTAGCTCTGTAAGTATCCTCAATATCCTCAATGATGATAAAAGTCCTGGATGCCAGACATAATGATAATTGTGTTGACTGTGCAGGAATACCAATCACAGTCTGCTTCTCTCCTGCAGCTCAATTACCTCAGCTGTATTGACTTGAAACCAAAATACTGAAAAAGGAGAATGCCTCTGAAATATTTCAGGAAAAATGAATCAAACATGGAAAGAAAATAAGGAAAGATTCATACCCATGTGTGAGCAGACCAGCTATGGAGTAAGCAGTGGACTTTTTCAGTCAAGGTTTTACAGTGCTGAATTTTCATTTTTGTAGTGGAGACTTAACATGGTTTTAAGTTTAGATGGAAGAAAAGGCTATCTGTATGTGTATATGTGTGTGTGTGTGAGAGAGAGAGAGAGGGGGAAGAGAGAGAGAGAGAGAGAGAGAGAGAGAGAGAGAGAGAGAGAGAGATTGTGTTGAACATGGGATGTTGCAACAATACCAAAAGGTTTCCTACCTCTAATACAGAACATTCTTGCAAGAAAGATATGGGTAGCTTTTAAGGTTATGTTTCAATTGCTGTGAGAAAGCATCATGGTCTAGGTAACTTATAAATTATAGTATTTATTTGACAGAGTCACGGTTCCAGAGAGATACAGTCCATGACCTTCATGGTTGAGAGCATGGCAGCAGGTGGGCAGGCATGGTCCTGAACCAGTTGCTGATATCTCACAGCTTGATCCACATGCACAAGGCAGAAAAACCTAAATAGAAGGGCATTGGGTTTTGAAACCTCAAACCCCACCCCCAGTGACATACCTCCTCTAACCATGTCACATCTTTTAATCCTTCCTAAATAGTTTCACCAATTGGAGACAAAGAATTTAATTATATGAGTCTTTCAGAGACATGTTTCTTTAACCAATCAACCAAAGCCAGAGCAACACTAAGCTTCTTGAGTAATCAATTCATCACATAAAGGAATCAGTAATGTCTCTATCATTTTACTGTATTCGTTTCCTTCTTTTTGCGTGATAGACTCTGTCATCAAAAGCAATTTGGAGAAGGAAGGGTTTATTTTGGAGTCCATGTCTAGAGTGGATACAGTCCATCATGGGGGGTTGCATTGTATCAGGAACATGAGATGATTGTCAGGAAGCAGAATGATCACATTTGACCCATACACAAGAAGAAGAGAGTAGACTAAAGAAGTGGAACCAAGTTATAAAACCTCAAAACACTTATTCCCAGTGGCATACTTCTTTCAGCAAGGTTCTGAGAGAAGCAAAGCACACAGTGTGTAGTAATAATTATGGGGTGTATGTATATGTTCATGTGGGTGTGTGCATATGTATGTATACGATTATGTCTGAACAGGCAAGATGCATATTTTGATTATTTTCTACCTTGTTTTCTGAGAAACGGTGCCCCACAAAACTGGTAATTCAATTTTGATAGACTGACTGGCCAGTCATCCCAGAGATCTGCCCCTGTCTACCTTCACAGGTCTGGGTTTAGCACTGTGCCTAGCTTTTTTATTTTGGGTGGATTCCTCATTCTTGAATCATAGGCACATTGTCAAATGAATCACACTTACCTATTCTACTATTCTAAGAGCTATCTTTTTTTTTTTTTTCAACCAAAAGTAGTTTATTTTGCCTTAGATTTATATACACTCTAAAACAAAACTTTGTACATCAGAAGAAAATTTACCTCATGACCATAAAATAAATTATCACAGAAACAAATTTTGGTGTGCACCTGGATGGTTAACTAATTTAAGTTACAAGGCTTTAAAAATAACACATAGATAGATCACCTGTTTCTTGGTAAAAAAAAAAAAAAAAAAAAAAAACTTGCTAACCTATGACATAAAATCTATTGTTGTGAACTTATAATGAGAGTGTGGAATGAAAGACAAATAAAAATATTACATTGAATGTACAATGAACTTGTGGAGCTAAGATGTAAAGAATGTTTAGTTAGGTGTGATCCTTAATGGAAAGACATGTAAAAAATTAACTTGTAGTAATTCATTAAACTAAGAGCTATCACCTTATAAAAGAAGAACATTTTTGGAAAACAGACTAAAGCAAGGACAATTGAACTGCAAAGAGTTTCTATCAGATCATACAACACAACAGAAACCATATGTGTCTGCATTCTGTTGGTATGTATACGTATCATGTCAAATTAATATCCTGAATCTCAGACACTCTTGCACAGAAGTCTACAGGCTTATGTAACAGTCTAGACTGTGCCTTCATCTGAATCTAGTTGCTTGTTTTGAGCAGAATGATTAAAAGTATTGTATCACAAGTTTCTCACTGTTAAAATTAGCTAGTTAGATCATGAAGTACATACAAATGTCTCCTTCTGCATTTATCACTCTCATATTCTCTTTTTTTAATATCTTTTCACTCTGTTTTATTCCCTCCTTTTTTCATCCTCTTCTTGCTCTATGCCCCCATCTCATTCCTCCCTCCCTCCCTCCTTTACTTGCCATTTATTCCTTTCCTTCACTCCTTCACATCCTTCCTTCTTTCATTTCTTCTTATTCTTTTATTTTTAAGAGCATACATCGTTTTCTGTATCTCAGGGTGTCCTTGAACTTGAAGATGCACCTTATATCAACTTATATTGCAGACATTTGCCACCACTCTCAGATTTTATTATTTTTGATAATTAATATTGTTTGTGATATTTAATTCTATTGTATCTATCATTAGAGATTATATCTTGAGTCCTCCAACAACACCTGTCTAGACGTAGTTTTATTTCTGTTTCCCACCCACATATTTATTGATCACAATACACCAAATGTTTTCAATTTCTCTAACTCTCTTTCATTTGTTTCTGTTTAATTTTTCTCATGCTTCTGCCTCAGATATTCTACCTACAGCTTTGTGGTTCTGTCCTTCACTGTTGTGCCAAGGTTCTGTGAGGGAAACGATGAGAGGTTAGGGAAGACCATGTCTATGTTCCTATAGCAAACCCTATTCAATGTTGTCTTCAGACTTCAATGCTAGTCTTATATCATGAAAATTTTGTCTGATAATTTTCCCAGACACTGATATTACAGTGGCTACTGCTCTATCTTTAGAACAATTTCTCTTATATTACACATAAACCTTGCTATACCATAGAACAACTATGTCAGATATTACTTTGAAAAACACAGCCAGATAGATTTTCCTTCATTCCAGTGATACCAAGTTTGAAAGACATTGCCTCACAGAATCTAGAAAAGCTGTCCTTAGCTATTCCCCCACTGAATAGACTCTAGCCTATTAAAAAAACCAGCAGTTCTCATCCTGGGTTTTCATTTGTTTTGCTTTGTTGTTTCACTGTAGATTTCCCTGTACAATCTGTAATTTTGATTAAATCAAATGAAGCTCTTTATTGAGGCTTATCATAAATTATTGTAAGATAGCACAATGCCAGCCATATGTAATTTGACTACTAAACTTATTTTTAATGTAAATTATTTATAGGTTATTTGGACAGACATTTTTTTTACATTTAAAAAAATTTATTAATGTATTCTTGTTACATCTCAATGGTTATCCCACCCCTTGTATCCTCCCATTCTTCCATCCCTCCCATTTTCCCCTTATTCCCCTCCCCTATGACTGTTCTTGAGGGGGATTTCCTCCCCCTGTATATGCTCATAGGGTATCAAGTCTCTTCTTGGTAACCTGTTATCCTTCCTCTGAGTGCCATCAGGTCTCCCCCTCCAGGGGACATGGTCAAATATGAGGCACCAGAGTTCTTGTGAAAATCATACCCCACTCTCCACTCAACTGTGGAGAATGTTCTGTCCATTGGCTAGATATGGGTAGGGTTTTAAAGTTTACCGCCTGTATTGTCCTTGGCTGGTGCCTTAGTTTGAGCGGGACCCCTTGGCCAAAATCTGCCTATCATAATGTCCTACTTGTAGGTTTCTAGGACCCTCTGGATCCTTCTACTTTGCTATTCTCCCATGCTTCTCTCATCTAGAGTCCCAATAGGATGTCCTCCACTCTGTCTCAGTTTCCTGTTAAGTGAAGGCTTTCGTGGGACATGCCCCTTGGGCTCTTATGCAGATATAAGTGAGTATATACCATTTGAGTCTTTCTGCTTCTGGGTTAACTCCCTCATTATGATCATTTCTAGTTTAATCCATTAGCCCACAAATTTCGGGAATTCCTTGTTTTTAATAGCTGAGTAGTATTCCATAGTGTATATGTACCACAGTTTCTTTATCCATTCTTCTACTGAGGGACAGACTTTTTAAAATGTCAGTTTTTTAAATTTCTTTGGAAATTATTTGGTTAAAAATGTGCACTAATTACATCATCTCTCACTAAAGGTCTAGTGTATTATAGAGGACAAGAAAATTCCCTGTTCCTAAAAAGTTTCTATTTTAACACAGAAGTAGAAGGGAACATACACCAAAGACATAAACATGTCTACATTCTGAACTTATAAGGAAATTGCAACAGGATGAACATGTTAGAGTGGTCTAGGAAGTTCTTTGTACTGGGTGATCAGGAGTAGATGCCTAGCTTCCACCAGATGCATCTTCAGATGACAACATCTGGGTTCCATGAAGAGTGTATGCCTCATGTTTCTACTAATATTCTTGAAAACTGCCTAACAGCTTTCTTTGCTTTTGTATATATATAAACTGTTATCATGCTGGAACATGGTATGTGAAACAATCCAAATCTGGGTCTCAGAGGATATAATAAACAATGTCTTACTTCCTTTGACAACAGAGCTATGTTTTAATGTTGGTATTATTATGTGGGTTATGGTACAATTGGGGTTATCCACACACATTCCTGAGGCATACTGAGTATTTAAAAAGTATTTGGAATATAATGTGATAAATTATAATAAATTTAAAAATTGGAAAAAATAACCAAATGAGCACACACACACACACTCACAGACTCACTCACACACACAAACACATACAAAGACACACACAGTATTGCTTTTCCTTCTCACCCTGGTATAATCCAACGGTTGCTTAGCAACACCAGAAGTATCATAGCAGGCAGCTTGCATTATGAGGCATGTACTGCTATGTCTCCTTGACCTTCCACTAGCCTCATCTCTCTACAGGGCCCTCTGTCAATGTTTTCTCTGAAGCTCAGGATTCCCACAGCTGATCAGGTCATTCTGCTTTGCAAAATAAATCAGCTTACTGTCACAGCATATTCCAAAGGAAGACAACCTCACTATTTTTGAATCTACTTTTCTGGTATTTCATTCTACTCAGTAACAGAGGTGTCCTCTTGGATGGATAGGACAGGGATTACCTTGTCATCTCTTCCAGGTTGAACATCTGCTGTGTTAACTGTATAAGATGCAATTCAAAACAAGGTTTGTGCTTTTTGCCTCTGAAGTTTTCAAAACCAAGATGCAAGTATAATTTTTTGTTGAATATTGGCTGTGGGTATTCATACACATAGTAGCATATGTGCCCACACCTGCACATGTGTATACATAAATATGTACATGTGCTATACAATTGTATGATGTTAAAGCATAGTCTCAACTCTTTGTTATCACTATATTTATCTTTGTCATATTTTTCTAAAAAAAATTGAAAAAACTTCCCAGAAAGGGTTTCATGTAGCCGAGGCTAGCTTCTAACTTTCTACATATCCAGTGATGAGCTTTTACATCCAGCTCCTCTTCCTCTACATCCTGATGCCAGGATTATAGGAATGCAGCATAATGCTCATTTTATGTGGTACTAGGGGGGAAAATTGGATTGTGTATTTGATAGGCTAGCACTCAACCAACACAGCCTTATTCCCTGGTCTGAAGAGAAATTTTTAATATAAAAGTCTGAATTCATTACAAACAACAAGGACAAGGACAACAACAACAATGACAAACTTACACGGACCAACACAATTCACAAGTGTGACCAGACATCAAAATCCACTTATCCCTCCACCATCTTATTTTATCATCCTGTATTTGCCTTAAAAGTTACATTTAGTATCCACTGGTTTTATGGAGTTTTATGCTTTAATGGAGGGTAAAAAAGAAGATCACCAAGGGTATGTGAGTAACAAAGACAGAAAAAAGGAACCTCTGCTCCTGACCAAGGCCTTTTGGATTAGAAATGGTATGAACCTCAATTCTTATTAACGTAGTACTTCATACTAGCCTGAATATTGTTTTCTCTCACCTTCTAAACTAATTTCTTATCCTATCTCACTTGAGAGTTTATAATTCAGCATCTCATGCTATAAATTCAAACAAGTGTTGTCTCAACAAAATTTACTGAGAAATGTATCTTGTTTGTTTAAAGTACAGTGAACTCATAATGTTTCATCTCCTCTTTGGTGGGATATTAGAAAATGAGACAAAATAATCAAATAAATAACAATACTATATGTCAAATTATTAGAAAAGAAAGTTTCAAACATGAAATTTGGAGTAGACAGTGATGAGATGTGAAATTTTAGATAGGGTGGCCATAGGAGGCCCACTCCTTCTCGAATCTCACAGCTTTCAAGTATACCAAATAACTTTATTTTTGCAGGGGCTGCATTAAGTGTATACATATCAAAGAGGTGACTTCAATTGGATATTGAGTTCTCAGCTCTAAGCAGGGCATCTAAAGCACCCCCTCAGAGGGTTGCAAGGAAGGTAAGGCCAAAGACTGTAACTACTTCTATAAAATGTTGCCTTTGGCACAGGACAGGACAGTTGCACCCATGGACTAAGAGCAGTGGCATCTTCCAGCACAGAATCAAGTAAGTTAACAGCCCAACATGAATGAGGGAGGATCCATAAGGTACTCTCTTCCCTGAGGAGCTATAGATTGGATTCTGAGGGGGATGACCTAAGTTCTTTAATGGTATAAGCACTGGTAAATTGCACTTTATAGAGTGAATAATTCCATATCGATGCTCATATAAACAACCCTAAATAAGCAAAATGGGATCCTCAGAAGAAGGATGAAATAAGGAGGAAAATTTTGGGAAAGAAACAAGGTTCAGTAGTAGTAGAAGAGGGATGAAATGATGAGGAAAAAAATGAGCAAAGTATATTATGTAAGTGTTTGAAGTTATCAAAGAATAAAATGCTTAAAGTATGAATATATTGAAAAAACATGACAGAAACCAGCTAAAGTTCTATGGTTTAGTCAATTGTATTTTCTATATTTTCCTTCCTTCCCTTCTTCCTTCCTCATCTTCCATGACTCAGGGTATTATGTTGTCATGGGAAGTTTTAAAATTACTTTGTAGCATATAATGGCCTTGAACTTCTGATCCATCTGCTTCAACTTCCAATGTGCTGGGATTAGAGGCATCACACTCAGCAATGACTTTTATATTCTTGTTAACGTAGTGTCTCCTGTTTCTCTCATTTGTGTACAACAGTTTTTTTACTTTTAATTATGCATGATCCACTTGGAATATCCACAGTGATTAAGAAACTCTTAAGGATTCATACCTGGAGAAATACTTCAAGTCATAGTAGATAGAATGCAAGGGTATAAAGCATTAAAAAAAGAATGTCACAAGAAGGATTAAAAGATTGGAGGCTTGGAAAGCAGAATAAAGAAAGGACTATGCGGAAGGTTAATTAGCATAAAAGACCTTTCAAGAAAGTAATGTGGACACTTACAACTATAGATGTTTCTTAAAATATATGTTATACATTTGCATTTAAATACTCATATACACATGCAAGAGTATAAATGGAATTATCCTTAACACAGCAATAAAATCCCTACTAGACCATGAAGAGTAACAAATAAAAATACAGTAGCATGAATAGAATATCTTATTTGGAGTTATTAGTTAGTGGAGTCTCACAGATATCCCTCAAACAATTCAGGTTATTGTCCAGGTTCTTGTTTATCTCCAAGAACTTGATGCTAAGACCTTATTGATTAAGGAACAACACACTCAAGTCACATAACATGAAGAAATCAAGCTGGTACTCACCTGAAAAATTTACCTTAACTCAATACATTTTGTAGTGTCAGAGGGTGTTTTGGTGCTTTTCATAATACTAGAATAGAAAATTAATCTTCAATTTTGCCTAGTTGTGAACCCTGAGAACTATAATGTTGACTGGCTTGACAATACATTGATGTTGGTGCAATAGTGGCACAAACATCATAGGAGTAACCAGCCACTTTCTGATTGTATTTAAGTCTAAGTCCATAAGTTAAAACATATTCTTGGCATTTTTATTAGGATCAAGAATAGGTATGGCTGGATAGGACCTACAATCATTACTTTGTTAAATGGCAATTAATTTAAGCAGACTGCTAATACATTATCATTTACTCAGAGAATAGTGCATCCTTCTTTTCCAGTAGATGGTGATTAGCACAAATACCCACAAGTGGCCAAAGTTCAAAGAATAAGACCATGGAATACTAGGACATCTCTATTTCACCTCACCTACTAAGACTGAGAGATTATTTTGGAAGAGGTGGGAGAAAGATTGTACGATCCCGGAACAAATAACAAGTATTTGTTTGACACAAAAAATCAATTACATATATAAACTCACAGCAGTTGTGACATCACACACAAGATGTGGACAAGTTCAACCCAGCCATAGCCCCAACGTGGGAGGGGAGATGCACATAAAGTTCTACCACTATCTAAGAAAAACCTCTTGGTAAATAATATCAACTGGAAGGAATGAGAGTTGTTCCCTCCTCTTTCTTTCTTCTTCCTTTCTTTACTCCCTTTCTCTTTCTTTTGCCTCTTCCTTTCTTGGTTCCTTCCCTCCCTCTTTCTCTCCCTCCCATACTTCTCTCCTCTCTTTATCTCTCTCGTGTGTGTGTGTGTGTGTGTGTGTGTGTGTGTGCGCACATGTGTGTATGTGCATGTGTGTGTCTTTCTGATTGCTCATTGATGTTACAATGGATGACACATATTTACAAGTAGAGAGGTGAAAGAACTTGAACTTTGTAAATTAAAATATGGAGAAGAGAATGCAAAGTTGGGTGGGTAAAGAAAGGGTAAATATAAAAGGTATGAGATAAAACTGAGTAAACAATGGTCAAAATTCTTTGTACAAAAAATTCTCAAAAAACTAATTAAATAGGCTTGCCATACTTTACCCTGTGTTATAATGCAAAGGCAATAACAAATATTGGCTTTGAGAACCATGTTTGGCTGGGAAATTTATAGAGTCAGGAAATAGTTAACACCCAGGATGAAGACAGAAGACAGATGTATCAGATGTCCATTTCTTTGAAGTTGTCTTACTATAACCTCTAAAATCTGAAATGTATCAATGTACAAATACCTAACTCTTAGTAGAAACATCTCCCCAGTGTTAGAATCTGTAGCTATATGTGTAAGTTTCTGTGAAGATGAAGCAGTTCTGGGAGAACTCAGCTGACCAGGAACTAAAAAAGTTTATGCCCACAGTGATCCTTTGCAGAGCCATCAAAGTACAGAGAAGGCTTAGGAAATCACTGCAAGGCAGAAGTAGGCATATCATAAGATAACATTAAGTTACTGTTATCCAGGTCCAGCACTACCTTTAAAACTTTAACTTCTTCCCTTTTCTGTTTCTTTCTTTTTCTTTCTCCTTCTGTTGTTTTTCTTCCCACTCTCCTTTTCTTCTTTTTGTCTTCTTGCCCTTAATTTCCTCCCCTCTCTCTACCTCTTTCTCATTTCCTTTCCTTCCCTTCCCATTCCTTTCTTATCATTTTCTTTCATTTCCTCTCCTTCCCTTTCCTTCCCTTCCCTTTCCTTCCATTCCCTTTCCTTCCCTTCCCTTCTTTCCCTTTCCTTTTCTTTCTTTTCCTTCCCTTTCAAATGTGAGATATGGTCTCACATTTCCCAGGTAGACATCAAACTCTGTATACTATTAAAGCTGACCTCAATCTTCTAATAAATTTCTTGTGAGGATTGTTATTATATTTCCCTTTTATTAATTACTTATTTCTTCCACAAATGCAAATGAAATGAAACAGACCCTTAAAGCATTTAAGGATTTCCTTTATCTGTATGTATCTGTTAACTGTGGACAGAAAAATAAACAAACAGCAGTGAAGTCTCAAGTGCATGTTAAGCATTAAACCACCTGATATTTCTTCTGTCAGGACTCATTCAATGGGATCTGGGGAGATGGCTCAGTTTATAAAATAATTGTCTTCAAAGTAGACAGTGAGTTTGATCTGCAACAAGTATATCTAAAAATGTGGGTGTGGTAGTATACATTTGTAATCATCATACTGGGGCTGACTGGCTTTCCCTAGCTTAATCTCACTGGCCAGGAAAAGTCACTGTTGTGTGCCCTTCTGCATCAGAGATGTCTCCTGGGACATAGTGAGAGGTACTGGGCCAGCAATGTATGTGACAAATTATGCAGTGATGGAAAATTCAGAATAGACACAGTCTGGTGACTCAGAGCTTATAGTTTGGTGAAACAGCAAAATCACAAATGAAAGCTACTACTTGGGAAGAGGAACTGGCATATGATGAATGTGAGAAAGGGCTGGAAAGAAGATGAATTGGAGTAATGGAAGTGTTTATGCCGGCACCTGTGAGTCATTAGTGTTGGTCCTTGGAAGTTGAAGTGTTTGCTACTTCTTCTCTCAGCTGCCCTTTTGGTTTTGCACCAATCATGCTGAAATGTCTCCACTGTTTGCAGTAATTCACATCAGTTTTGGAGCCTGAACTGAGAATAAAATGAGTTGGAGCCTAAAGGAAAGAACAATGCATGCCATCATGCCTCTGGGTAATCAGATGCATGTTCTAATATGCACATATGTGTCAGGTTTCAGGTGATGTTAGACTCTTTAATAAAATCCACTGTTATAGACAATAGGTCTCTGCTGGGCTGCTGAAGGAGAATATGTATGTAGAAACTAGTTAAAATTGTTCTGCAGTTGGAGGCCACTGAGATTTTGAAGACATGATTAGGAGGCCTAGGACCAATTTACTTCCATGAATGCTCTATGCAAATACTCCCTGTCTCCTCTGTCTCTCATATACATACATACATACATACATACATACATACATACATAGTGGCAAATTATTTTAATCCCTGCATTCTGGAGACAGAAGCAGGTGCATATTTGTAAGTTCGAAGCCAACCTGGCCTACAAAGAGTCCAGGGCAGCTAAGGCTGTTGCACAGAAAAAACCCCATCTCAAAAAATAAATAAAAGCATACATACATACTCATAGAAAGACACAAGCAGGAACCCATACATAACACATGAAATAAATAAAACATAATAAGAAACCAGTTGAGAAAAGACTAGAAAATCTTCATATACTAAGCTACATTAAAGAAAAAAACAAAAACAAAAACAAAAACAAAAAGAGGACACATGAGAAAAATCTCATGATAGAGAAATGTAGAAGCAGTACACATTATGAAAATGACCCCTGAAGGGTCATGAGCCTCATGCCTACAGCTTTACAAAGAGATGTCTTCCCAGATCACTGACCCTATTCCATTCTCAAACTGTTTTCCTTTCTATAATAAAATGTCCCTATTTCTATTTATGGCCACATCCTCCTGCTGTAATTATTTGTTGTGGAACACACAGACCTGGAAACTTCATTGAGTACCTTCCAAAATCAGTCCTGAGCCTATATATCAACACAAGCTGAAAATTCATGAAACAACTCACCTGCCATTCCTACCCTTGTCATAGTCAGAAAGGACACTCTTCCTTATTTGTAGTCACAGCTCCCGCATGCACTTCCATTTTCCAGTCTAAGATATGCATTGCGTGAAACCTGTTTCCAAAATGGGCATCCAATTGTCTTAGGCATCCAAATGTACCCTAATCCCTCAAGAGTTCTGTCCTTTTCTCTTCTCCATTGTTCCATATGGCCTTTCCCAAGCTGCATATGGAACTTACCCAAATTTCATTGCATCTTTGATTGTCTGCCAGGCAGATAATAAGAGGCATCTGATCAAAGCCTTGCTTAAGTGCTCCATCAAGTACTGTTGATGCTGCATGCATTATTCATGTAGCACCACCCCAACAAACCACACTTTGATTATGCAGTCATTTTTCAGTCCATTCATTTAACAGACAAGTTAGAGATCACTGGAGATCAGAGGAGACACACTTATGAATCGATAATGAACTTAGGCTCTTCACCCCCTCTGTGTCCTCAGCTCCCCTTTCTGGTGCAGGTGATCTCTGGCAAGGACTTTTCTGAAGATCAAATGAAGGAAAAGATGGAAAAGTTCTCTGAATGATAAATGCACTGAATAAACTGAGACACTTATCCTTGGAAGGCAGAGTCTTTGTGTAGAATGTGTTGCAATCAGAAGAGAACTACTTCTGAATGCCAAATATGTGAGTGACTTCTGAGAATAACCTAAACTCCTTTTTTTCATTCTTTTTTCTTTCTTTCTTTTTTGTTGTTATTTTATTTATTTATTTATTTACTTACTTACTTACTTATTTATTTATTTGCTTTTTGAAATGGGGTTTCTCTGTGTATCCTAGGTTGTCCTGGACTCACTTTGTAGACTAAGCTGGCCTCCAAGTCATAGAGGTATGCCTGCCTCTGCCTCCCAGAGTTCTTGGATTACAGGCATATGCCTCCAGGCAGGCTTAATTTCAGTGACTGTAAACTGAGGAAAATAGTGTTCAGTTGGGAACTGCTTGACATATGACCATAAGGACCACAGTTCAGATCCCTGACCCTATGTGAAATGTCAAACATGAATTCACATGCCTGCCATTTCAGGGCTAGGTGATGGGGAAGTGCACAAAAAGGTCACCCTTGATGATTGATGATCAGTCCGCTAAATCGAATTGGTAAGTTTCAAGTTTAGTGAGAGACAGATTAAAAAATGAGATGGAAAGTCACTGGGGAAAGAAAACCATTGTCTATTTCAGACCTCCACATATATGGACATACAGACACACAGACATACACATACACACACACGCACACACACACACACACACACACACACACACATACACACACCAGCAAGTGTATAATCACAGACATACACCATACTCATGCATGCCTGTGATGACACACAAAACAAAAGAACAGCTTGCCACTGTCAGCATGTTAACTGCATCCAGGCCTCACCTGCAAAAGACACTCAGTAATTTTCCATTTTGTTCTTGGGTGGTGTTGCTCACTGACAGTCTTTAAACCCCATCATTCTGTTTACTTTTCTTTAATGTGAATGTAAGTTCTGAGACCAGCTTGAGTTTACAATCCTGAGATAAAAATCTGTTTTCTTTTTCTATCTTCCCTCCAGAGCCAAACACAGTCAACTATACACATTGGAACCTGGCTTCTTGATATGCATAATCCTGAGAGTGCAATCTCCACTTAGTGTTTTAATTACTTTTGCATATATTGCTTTAGTGCTAAAGGGAATTTTGGTGCTTGGGACAGGAAACTGTACCTGCATATGTTCCCATAATTTCATGAGATGATGTAGACAAATGTTTCCTAAGAACTCACAGCAAATATGCCAACATGAAAGTGTATGTATCTGCTGATGAAAATAAAAGACAGAAATTTATTGTGAGACTTTCAGCACACTCAGCTGACTAAAAAGAAGAGACACAATTGCTTCTGTGCATGTGGCATGGCTTTCTGAATTAATATCCTCTAGTTGGAGTCATCAGTTCAATTTTCTGGCATGTATATTACCTGTAGAAAAGAATGAGTATATGATAGAGGAACTAGTGCAAAAGAAAAATGGGTACAAAAATGAGAAAATACGAGCCACAGAGATGGCTCAGCATGAAAAGGCAGTTGTTATGAAAGCCTGACCACATGAGTTCCATTAAAACATAAGGCCACAGTAGGTAGATATAGCCAGCTCCTGAAAATTAGTCTTTGATGTCCACACTGTAGAAATGTAAATGTATGGACACACACCACACACACACAAACACACACACACATACACACAAACTCACATAAATACACACACAAACACACACTCACACACAAAATTATTTACATATATATGTATGTATATATACATATGTATATATATATGTATGTGTATACATACATACATACATACATACATACATACTTACATACACACTTTATGTTCACATTCTGCAGGGAATGGATCAACATAGAGAATGTACATATACTGGCAGTTACATGAAAACCCGTTGGGCTCTGCCTCAGGACATGTTGCCTCAATGAAGTGATGACAAGTACGAGTGAACTGCCTGCCTACTCTGCTATGTTAATTACAGCATAGGGAAATATAATTCTTTTATGTCTTATTTCAAGATGATACCACTGAAATATGTGACCAGGCTCAACTGTCCTGTGTGTGTATGTGGGAGGGTGGCATTAGGTGTGTACCATCCATACACTGTGTAGATGTGAAAAGTATGATTTGGACAGAGTGTGAGGCATCAGTGGTTGGGACATTAAGTGTGCATTGACTCCCAAAGAGCAAATGCTGTAATGATACCACACCATGTTCTATCTCAAGGGATATAATTTCTAAAACAAAAATTCAAATATGACACCATTCTTAATTTAAAGAGTTCCTAGATAAGAAGCATTTTGACTTTGGCAACCTATGTGACTGAGCTGGTCAGGGCTCCTGAAGCCGCTGCTGATTATGATTGTGTTGAAAGGGAGTTCTCGTCTATACTCAGGATGGTAACACAGAGCCTACCATTTCCTCTAAGTTTCACTTTAGGATGAAGTCTTGGTAAAAATCTGGTTCAAGGCTGTCAGTTTGGTTCACTGAGAAAAATACTTGTTGAATAAGTCCAATGACCTAAGTTCAATCTCTGGAATTACTGTTAAGGTGGACAAAGATTGCCTACTTCATGAAGTTGTCTTTGAAAGGATGATGCTTAGGTCATGATGGATAGTCTTTACTATGGTTTGAAACTGATTTGTCACAGACCTAACCTGTCAAACATTCATATTTTTCAAGTCTGACCTTCCTTATAGGTGCTCATAGCCTCCATATAAAGAGGATGTTTCTAGGCTTAGGGACAGTGTGTGTGTGTGTGTGTGTGTGTGTGTGTGTGTGTGTGTGTGTGTTTTATTCACAAGCTTGGACTATGCAATTTAATATATATTTACAATTATATAAAATTAAAGTGATTTAACACCCACAGTGCCAAATTCTTAACAGAACATGAAGAATCATTTGGTTTACTTCATGTGCCAAACTTCACATTGTCTCAAATACATAGAGAAGACTTGTGTTTCGATTACCAGCCTTGTATTAAATGTTCATATCTCCTTTATAGTCACTGAAATACAAAATAGGAAGGTATATTATGCCAAATTCAAAAATCAAACAAAAAAGTTATTGCAAAATCAAATATTAATAAGAAAACATATGAAAGATAGTAGAATGACAATTTACGAGGTAAACAACAGATAGTTACATACTTGTCTATATTTTTTAACATGAAAGCTACTGCTTTTCCTAGGTTACACATATAGGAAGAAAACACCTGTCTTTGAAAAACAGAAGGATTTCAGGTTTGTACAAGACTGACCCAGGGTGCGCTGGTGTATGATAATCGTAGCTAGTCATTTTCTATCTTGGTTTAGGCATTGTCTTTGAAAGGGTGATGCTTAGATCATGATGGATAGTCTTTACTATGGTTTGAAACTTATTTATCACAGACCTACCTTGTCAAACATTCATGTTTTTCAAGTCTGACCTTCTTTATAGGTGCTGTTGGCCTCCACATAAAGAGAGTGTTTCTAGGCTTAGGGACAACGTGTGTGTGTGTGTGTGTGTGTGTGTGTGTGTGTGTGTGTGTGTGT
>OU015747.1:73615933-73633213 GCA_907169655.1 Acomys percivali
GTGTGTGTGTGTGTGTGTGTGTGTGTGTGTGTGTGTGTGTGTGTGTTATTTACAAGCTTGGGCTCTGCAATTTAAAATTATTTATTTATTATTTTGCTCAAAGGACATGAAGTACTTTCTCATGATGCATCTGATCTCAAATATTTGCATACCCAACTATGCATGTATTCCAGGATGGATCAATATACTGCCTTTAGTACTGGATATGTTGTGGGATGTGTTAGACCACAAAACATACTGTCTAAGCTGTTCTCAAGTGTTACTTTCTGTTGCTGGAGTGATTGGTTTGAGAGGGGTATGTGTACAGCTCAATAGACATGGTGGTTACTGGTTCTTAAGCTATCCATGAAAACTACATGACTCACTATGGTTACTTGAACGGTGATAGAATTTTGAAGCCTGAGACCTCATAGGAATGTTTAGGCCATTGGGAACACTGCCTTACAAAGAAACTTAATAGGCCTTCATGTATCCTCAAGATTGGGTGTGATTGGATGTTTATAATAGAACAGTACTGACTGCCCCTCATGCAAGTTGCAGCTTCCTGATTTACCATAATTCTACATTGCCCATATTTCCCCAGAATGCCACCATGAATCCCTCACAAGAAAAAAAAAAAAAACTAATGGATGTGCCAAAACTTGGACTACCTGATGATGAAGCAATAATCTTTATTTATTGTATGTACTGTTTACTAGGATATGGAATGTGTTCAAATACCCATGTACTAAAAGCTAGGCCCTAATCATGGTTCTATGGCACAGTGCTGGAAGCCTTGAGTGGTGAGAGATAGTTAGAGATCTTGTAGTGATGGGGAATCTGAAAATAAAGAAAAGAATGCAGTCACAATGCCCTTTTCTTGTCTCTGTCTTGTATCTTGAGCAGAGAGATTATTTTTGCTTTTCTATTTTAAATAGCTCAAAACAACAGGGGCAACCAACTATGATTTGTAATGCCCCAAATTTGAGCCTAAAGAGTTCTTTTCTATATCGTCTAATTATCTTTGGTAAATGTCATAGTGACAGAAAAGCTAATGATCACCTATAGCATTGAGTGTTTTGTTGTAGAGTAGAAACAAAGTAATTACACTCTACATCAGACTTAAGACAACAGGACTACAAGTTGGCAAGGGCAAAGAAAGAGATAGAATAGTTAAGAGGACATTAAGGAAACCATGTAGGGAACCAGAGAGTTGGCTATATGGTTTAGAGCACTATATTGTCTTCCTGAGGAACCAAGTTCAATTCCAAGCACCTACAGGGTGGCTCACAGCTGTCTGTAACTGCAGTTCCATGACATTCTGTGCTTTCTTCTGGCCTCGTTCTGCACTGCAGACACAGTGGCCATATATTAAATGTGAGAAAAGTACTCACACATATACTTTTTTAACGTGTAAAAATAAATCTATCTGAGATTCCCAGATGGTATCACCTATCATCCACTGTGTCTGATCTACTGCACAGAGACCAGGGACCTGACAGAGTTCCAAAGACTGTAAGAACTAGAGAACACCCGATGAGTGGGGTCTGGAGCAATGCAGAAAACAGGCAGTGCGGACCCTTGCCCCAGGTCAAACAAGAGCCCACAGATGATGGGAGACCAGTCCCCAGATGCTGGTATGGAACCCACCCGCAAACTGCATCCAGGCTCTATAACCCAAATTCGGTATGTGGGACAGTGAAACACAGAGCTCCAGGCCAGTGGAAATCTCAGGGAAACTGGTGGACCTGTCCCCAGACTTCCCAACCCACCCTGCACCAGTTGACAGAAAGCTCTAGGGGACACAGGAAAGCCCAGGAAGTTATGAACATGTTACAAAGGCATAATAGCATGGTCTGAATGTGACCAGACAGGAACCTAGCCACAATTGGGCAGATAGAACACAGCCTAACGAGCCTGCATGGTCTGGCAGCGTCTCCAATGCTCTTGGGAAAGACTGGGCAACCCTGAGGGATCAGGATATTAACCTAAACAGCAACCCCAACACAATTGGACTGAACCATCAAAGTGGCGCTATCTAAATGGGTCTGGGCAGGAGCCAAACTACAGTCCACAGTGGTCTATGCCTGCACAATTAGGTAGATAAAACTGGGCCTAGCCAGGTTCCACAGCCTGGCAGGGCCTCCCACACTCTTGGGAGAGGCTGGGAAACCTTGATGTGTCAGGACAGAAAACTAAAAGGGGCCACAACTCAGTGGGACTGAACTGCATTAGTAGTGTGTTCTGAAGAGGACCAGACAGAAGCCTACCTGTGCTGACCCAGTGGGGAGCCTATGGTGTAGAGCATGGTCTCCGGGAGTGGAAACCTGGTCACCTGTCTGGTCCAGGGAATAATTCATGCTCCTCACAGGCAAGGGCACTCAACCTATAATCATTTACCAACTATCCACTATCAAAAACCAGTGAAGGATTCCAGAAGCTACCCCCAACATCAGAGACAACAAGATGACTAAAGGCCAGCATAAGAATGCAAACAACAAAGCACAAAACAAATCAGCATGTCCAGTTCCTAGCTATCCCAAAGAAAGCAATTCTGAGAACTCCACCAGAAAGGAAATAGAAGAAAATGACCTAAAATCCTTAGTAATGAAGATGATAATGAAAGAAATGAATAAAATCCATAAACAAATGCAGGAGAATGCAGCCAAACAGAGTGAAGATATAAAAGAGGCCTATAGAGTCACTGAAAGAAATGCAGGAAAATAAAAACAATCATATGAAGGAAGACAATAAAACAGTACAAGATCTGAAGATGAAAATGGAAACAATGATAAAGGTTCAGACAGAAAAAAGACAAGAACAAGAGACCTTAGAGAAAAAAGCAAGCAACACAGAGATGAGCTTCTCAAATAGATCCAAGAAATGTAGGGAGGAATTTCTAGACTAGAAGATACAATTGCAGAAGTCAAAGCAACCATCAAAGAAAATGCTAAATCTGAAAAATTCCTGAAACAAAACATCCATGAAAACAAGGAAACCATGGAAAGACGAAAGCTGAGGATAGTAGGCATTGAGGATAGACAAGATGCTCGCCTCCAAGGCCCAGAAAATATATTCAACACAATCATAGAAGAAAATTTCTCCAATTTAAAGAAGGAGATGCATATAAACATACAAGAGGCCTATGGAACACCAAATAGAAAAGACCAGAAAAGAAAATCTTCCTGCCAAATAATAATCAAAATAAAAAAATACAGAACAAAGAAAAATATTAAAAGTGTCAAGAAGAAAAGACCAAGTAACATATAATGGCAAAACTATCAGAATTACACCCCACTTCTCAGCAGGGACTATAAAAGCCAGAAAGGCCAAGAAAGTGATCCTGCAAAAACTAAGAGACCACAGATGCTAGGCCAGACTACTGTACCCAGCAAAACATTCAATAATCATTCATGGAGAAAACAAGATATTCCATGATAAAACAAATTCAAACAGTACCTTTCCCCAAACCTGGCCTTATAGAAATTAATAGAAGGAAACCTTCAACCCAAGTGACAAGCTACAACCAAAATTACATGGAAAATAGAAAACTACACCATCACAAAAAAACATAATCACATAAACATTCTAGTGCAACCAACATCTAAATCAAAGGACTTAACATTTGCTGGTCATTAATGTCTCTCAACATCTATGCTCTCAATTCTCCAATAAAAAGACACAGACTAACAGAATGGATGTATAAACAAGATCCAAGGTTCCTCTGCAATCAAGAAACACACCCCAGCTATAAGGATAGACAATACCTCAGGGTAAAGGCTGGAAAAAGTAGTCCAAGCCAACAGATACAAGAAGCAAGCTGGTGTAGCCATTTTAATATCTAGTAAATTATATTTCCAACCAAAATTAATCAAAAGAGAAGAGGATGGTCACTTCATACTTATGAAAGGTAAAGTCAACCAAGATGACATTACAATTCTAAACATCTATGCTCCCAATACAAGGATACTCACATTTCTTAAATACCTACTAACAAAGTTTAAACAACATATTGAGAAATAAAGACACTGACCAATGTCATAAACCAAATGTATCTAACACAGAGCTACAGAATATTTCACCCAAACACAAAGGATTGTATCTTCTTCTCAGCACCCCATGGAACCTTCTCCAAAATTGATCATATAGTAGGTTACAAAGCAAGGTTCAACAGATTCAAGAAGTTTAAAATAATACCTTGTATCTTATCAGTTCACCAGAGTCTAAAGCTAGACTTCAACATCAACATAAATAACAAAAAGACTATATACAAATGGAAACCAAGTAACTCTCTACTTAATGAAAACTGGGTCAAGGAAGACATAAAGTAAGAAATTAAGGACTTCATGAAATTCAAAAAAAGTAAAAGAACAGCATACCCAAATTTTGGGGACACATTGAAACTGGTGCTAAAAGGAAAATTCATAGCACTAAGTGCCTTTATAAAGAAATTGGAAACATCCCATATAAGCAAGTTAATAGCATATATGGAAGCCATTAAAAAAAAGAAACAGAAATAAACAAGAGAAGTAGATGACTAGAAATAATCAAACTCTAGGCTGAAATCAGTAAATTAGAAACAAAGAGAACAATTCACAGAATCAACAAATTGAAAAATTGGTTCTTTGAGAAAATCAAAAAGATAGACAAACCATTAGCCAAACTAACTAAAAGGCACAGATTCACTATCCAAATTAACAAAATTGGAAATGAAAATGGAGACATAACAACAGACAGTGAAGAAATATAAAGAATAATTAGGTCCTATTTCAAATGCATAGACGCAACAAAATTATAAACTCTAAGGAAAATGGACAATTTACTTGATCGATTCCACTTGGCCAAATTGAATGAAGACCAGATAAACAAATTAAATCGTACTATTTCTCCTACAGAAATAAAAGCAGTCATTAATAGTCTCCCAACAAAAAAAACCCCACAGGACTAGATGGTTTCAACACAGAATTCTATCAGACCTTCAAAGAGGACCTAATAATGATATGCTTCAAGCTACTCTAAAAGAAGAAATGGATGAAACATTACTAAATTCATTTTATGAGGCCAGAGTCATGTTAATACCTAAACCTCACAAAGATCCAACAAAGGAAGAGAATTTCAGACCAAATTCTCTTATGAACATTGATGTAAGAATATTCAATAAAGTACTTGCAACATGAATACAAGAACACATCACAGATACCATTCAACATGACCAGGTAGACTTCATTCAAGGAATGCACAAATGGTTTAATGTATGGAAATCCATCAATATAATCCACCATATAAACAAACTGAAAGAAAAAATCCACATGATCATCTTAGATGCAGAAAAATCACTTGACGAAATCCAACACCCATTCATGATTAAAGTTTTGGAGAGATCAGGGATACAAGGAACATACCTAAACAAAATAAAGTCCATATACATCAAACCAATGGCCAAAGTCAAATTAAATGGAGAAACAGTCAAGGAAATTCTGCTAAAATCAGGGACCAGGCAAGGCTGCCCACTTTCTCCATATCTCTTCAAAACAGTTCTTGAAGTTCTAGCAAGAGCAATAAGATAACAGAAGGAGACCAAGGGGATCCAAATGGGAAAGGAAGAAGTCAAATTATCCCCATTTGCAGATGATATGATAGTGTACATAGTGATTCCCAAAATTCCAACAGAGATCTCCTAAAGCTGATAAATACCTTCAGCAAATTGACTGGATACAAAATTAACTCAAAAAGGCTTCCTATATACAAATGGCAAACACGCAGAGGAAAAAACTAAGGAAACTACACCCTTCATGATAGCCATACAAATATCAAGTACTTAGGAGTAACTCTAACCAAGTAAGTAACCCAGTAAGTAAGACTTGTTTGTAAAAGCATCCAGTCTCTAAAGAAGGGGATTGAAGATGACACCAGAAGACATAATGACCTCCTTTGTTTGTGGATTAGGAGAATTAACATAATATAACTGGCAGTCATTTTTTTTCTTTTTTTTTTAATTAATTTATTCTTGTTACATGTAAATGATTATCCCATCCCTTGTATCCTCCCATTCTTCCCTCCCTCCCAGTTTCCCCTTATTCCCCTCACCTATGACTGTTCCAGAGGGGGATTCCCTCCCCCTGTATATGCTCATAGGGTATCAAGTCTCTTCTTGGTAACCTGCTATCCTTCCTGTGAGTGCCACCAGGTCTCCCCATCCAGGGGACATGGTCAAATGTGAGGCACCAGAGTACGTGAGAAAGTCATATCCCACTCTCCACTCAAGTGTGGAAAATGTTCTGATCATTGGCTAGATCTGCGTAGGGGTTTAAAGTTTACCACCTGTATTGTCTTTGGCTGGTGCCTTAGTTTGAGCGGGACCCCTGGGCCCAAATTTGTATAACACAATGTTCTACTTGTAGGTTTCTAGGACCCTCTGGATCCTTCTACTTTGCTATTCTCCTTCTCCCATGCTTCTCTCATCTAGAGTCCCAATAGGATGTCCTCCCCTCTGTCCCAGTTTCCTGGTAAGTGAAGGCTTTCATGGGACATGCCCCTTGGGCTCTTATGCAGATATAAGTGAATATATACCATTTGAGTCTTTCTGCTTCTGGGTTATCTCACTCATTATTATTCTCAACAGAGGAATATCAAATGGCTGAGAAACACTTAAAGAAATGCTCAACCTCCTTAGTCATCAGGGAAATGCAAATCAAAACAACTCTGAGATTCCATCTTACACCCATCAGAATGGCTAAGATCAAAAATTCAAGTGACACTACATGCTGGCAAGGATGTGGAGAGAGAGGAACACTCCTTCATTGCTGGTGGGAATGCAAACTAGTACAGCCACTTTGGAAAGCTGTCTGGTGTTATCTCAGAAAACTGGGAATAGGGCTTTTTCAAGACCCAGCTATTCCACTCTTTGGAATATACCCAGAAGATGCTCCAGCACACAACAAGAAAATTTGCTCACCCATGTTCATAGCAGCCTTATTCATAATAGCCAGAACATGGAAACAGCCTAAGTGTCTATCAGTAGAAGAATGGATAAAGAAACTGTGGTACATATACACTATGGAATAATTGGCAGTCTTACCAAAAGCAATTTATAGATTCAATGTTATCCCCATCAAAATACCGACACAATTTTTTTTCAAGACAGGGTTTCTCTGTGTAGCCTGGACTCACTTTGTAGACCAGGCTTGCCTTGAAGTCACAGCAATCCACTAGCCTCTGCCTCCCGAGTCTACCACCATGCCCGACTTTTTTTTTTCCTACACAATTTTTTAAATACATGAAAGATCAATTCTCAACTTCATACTGAAAAAAATACCCAGAATAGCTAAAACAATTCTGTACAATAAAAGATCCTCCAGAAGAATCTCCATACCTGATCTCAAGCTGTACTATAGAGCAACAGTAATTAAAACAGCATCGTACTGGCACAGCAATAGGCTGGTTGATCAATGGGATCAAATCAAAGACCCAGAAATGAATCCACACACACATATGTTCACTTGATTTTTGACAAAGAAGCCAAATCTGTTCAATGGAAAATGGATAGCATCTTCAACAAATGGTGCTGATCTAACTGGATGTCTACATGTAGAAAAATGCAATTAGATCCATGGTTATCGCCAGGCAAAAAACTCAAGTCCAAGTGAATTGAATACCTCAACATAAATCCAGAGACACTATATTGATTAGAAAAAAAGTGGGCAAATCCCTGGAATATATTGGCACAGGAGACAACTTCCTGAACAAAATACCAACAGCCCAGGCCTTAAGGTCAACAATTAATAAATCGGATCTCATGAGGCTGAAAGGTTCTTTAAGGCAGAAGACACTGTCAACTGAACAAAGTGACAGCCTATAGACTGGGAAAATATCTTCACCAACCCTCCATCTGACAATGGACTAATATCCAAAATATATAACGAGATCATGAAATTAAACACCACCAAACCAAAATAACCCAATTGAGAAATGTGGCTCAGAATTGAACAGAGAATTCTCAACAGAGGAATATCAAGTGGCTGAGAAACATTTTAAAAATAGCTCAATGTCTTTGGTAATCAGAGAGATGTAAATCAAAATGTCCGAGATTCCATCTTACACCCATCAGAATGGCTAAGATAAAAAACTCAAGTGACCCCACATGCTGGCAAGGATGTGGAGAAAGAGGAACACTCCTTCATTGCTGGAAGGAATGCAAACTTGTACAACCACTTTGGAAATATATATGGCACTTTTTCAGAAAACTGGGAATAGGGCTACCTCAAGACTCAACTATTCCACTCCTTGGAATATACCCAGAAGATGCTCCACCACTCAAGGACATATGTTCAACCATGTTCATCATAGCCTTATTCACAATAGGCAGAACCTGGAAACAACCAAAATATCTCTCAGTAGAAAAATGGATAAAGAAACTGTGGTACATTTACTCTATGGAATACTACTCAGCTATTAAAAACAAGGAAATCTAGAAATTTGTTGACAAATGGATGGTACTCAATACAATCATACTGAGTGCGTTAACTCAGAAGCACAAAGACTCATATGGTATATAGTCACTTATAATTGGACATTCACCCAAAATGGATGTCCCATAAAAGTCTTCACTTACCAGGAGATTGGAGATTGGGAGATTTGAGGACAACCTATTTGGACCCTAGGTGAGAGAAGTATGGGAGAATGAGAAATTATAAGGACCCAGATTTTCCTAGAAACCTACAAATAGAACATAATGATGGGCAGATCTGGACCCAGGGTGTTCTGCTCAAACTACTGCAACAACCATGGACAGTACATACAGTAAACATTGAACCCCTACTCAAATCTAACCAATGGAAAGGACATTCTCCACAGTTATGTGGAGAGATGGGAACTAAGTTGGACATGAACTCTGGTGTCCCATATTTGACCACTTCCCCATGGTGAGGAGGCCTGGTGGCACTCAGAGAGGATAAGCAGACTACCAAGATGAGATTTGATAGACAGCTTATACCCATATAGTGGGAGAGGAAGTCCCTCTCGGTCATACACCAACAGAAAAGGAATATTTTGAAAGTGAGAGAAGGGAGGAATGGGTGGATACAAGTGAGTGGAAAACAATTGAGATGTAATCTGAATAAATTAATTGAATAATAAAAAATTAAAAATAAATCTATTTTTTCTACTTTTTCTCTTCATAGTAAAAATTTAAAAAGCAGTATAGATTATCTTAAACTCACTTCATGGCTCCTTAATGGATTTAGAAGGAGCAAAATACCAGAATATTTCATGATGAAATTAAAGGAAGTTAGGAATCAAGACTGGGGACATAGATAAGTGCCTTAGTTTTCTTTTTGTTTCAATGATAGAAAATTCTGACAAAAGCAGCTTAAATGAAAGAGTTTCTTTGTTTGTTTGTTTATTTGTTTGTTTGTTAACATCCTGGCCATGGACTCTTCACTCCTTACCTCTCAGTCCCACCCACCAACACACTCCCCGATCCTGATCCCTTATTACTCAGAATTGGGGAGCCACTTTGCCATCGACTCCAGTTTATCAAGTTGTGTCAGGGCTGAAGGTATCCCCTGTCCTGGTAGCCTGGCAAGACAGTCCTACCAGAGGTAAGTAATTGAAAACCTGGCAAGAGAGGCTATGTCAGAGAGATCCCCACTTCCCCTACACACTAGAAGCCTGAGCTGCCCATCAGCTGCAGATGTTGAGAAAGAGTTTATTTTTAGAAGCTCATGACTTAAGTTTGTAGTTCACAGTAGAAGGGAAGCCACAGCTACTTCATACCTAGACAAACAGTGAACATTGCAGTCACAAAAAGCAGAGAGCAATGCACAATGCATGGCTGCACTTGGCTTGTTTATTGTAAGCTCATTTGTTAGTTTATTTTTCCTAGTCCTGTAAAGTTCAAAGTCTCATAGGGAATGATGACACCCAGAATAGGCAGGTTACTCTAATTCAATTAACATAATCACAATAATCCCTCACAGACATGCACACAAGTCCATCTAATGTAGACAATCCATCATAAAGAATACCTTCAAGGTGACTTTAGATTGTGACAGGCTGACAGAATTATCCATCACATTCATTAAGTTTCCCTTGTTACCAAGCATGAAGACCTAAGTTTAAATTCCAGTATCTATGGACAAATACTTGGAAAGGTATAGGTCTGTAATTTTTGCATTGTGGTAGCAGAAACAGGAAGATCCTTGTGAATTACTGGCATCCTGGTCTAGCTGAATGGGCAAACTTCAAGTTCATTGAGAGTGTGTATGTGTATGTACAGGGTATACATGAGTTGGAACTTATGGGGAAATGGAAGGAATAGGGCTCAGATATCACCTTCATTCACTCTTTTCTTACTCCTCCAATGCAGAGTCTCTCTCTGAAAAGGGACCTTAGATCTGAATATCTGCAAGTATTAACAGTATTCAAGTTCAGCAATATTGCTTCCAAAATTTCCCATATATGTAATCAAATATTTGCATAATATCATGTGTGCAAAGACACTTAACTGAACTATTATTACCTTCTATTTAGTTACATATTTAGCTGTGCATCTTTATTTCTATGTGTGCATATGAGCACATTTGCATGTAGAAGACAGAGATCCACCTTGGCTTTGGTTCCTCAGATGATTTCCAACTTAATTTTGGGGCAGGATATCTCATTGACAGGCAGTTCACAAGTAATGCTAATCTGACTGACTAGCAGGCACAGAGACACCTCTGTATGTCACTAGTACTAGGATTACAATCACTGCCATCACATCCAGCTCTTTACCTAGGAATTGAATTTGGTTTGTCATGTTAATGCAGCAAGCACTTTTCTGACTGAGGTACCCTCAGCCCATACTATTTTTAATAGTAGTAATTAGTGACAAACTACAAACTACATGTGCCTTAGTGGAAGATACCTTAAAAAAATTGTGATACACCCACACAATTTGATGTCATGTATCAATAAAAGAAATGAAGGTCTTTGTGTACTGATCTGAAAGGTTCACTAAGATATTTTTATGTATAAAAATTCAGTGTTTATGATTTTTAAGTATATGGAATATATATTTATTGAAAGATGAGTTGCCTTTGTATTGTTGAAAAATATGAAGAATTCCGGAATGCCACAGAATAACCCAGAAAATGGGTGACTGGTTTATTTGAGAATAAATATATAGAGAGACTTATTTTTTTTTATTTGCAAGTATGTATTTGGATGTGTTTGTGCTTGTTTCTGTGTGCCCATGTGAGTTGGTGGACATGTCTGTGTTCCTATTTTTGTACAGGCTCAAGATTAATGAGGAGACATTTTCCCACTCACTCTCCACCTTATTCTTTGAGTCAGGGTCTCTTAAACCCAAAACTTGAATATATGGCAAGTCTCCCTGAAATCCCTTACTTTCTTTCAAAGATTTGAAGTAGTGGTGTGCTGCCATATCCACCTTGTATGTACTTGGGTCCTAGGTATAAAAATTCTTGTCTTCTAGCTTGCACAGCAACTGTTTTAATTGCTGAGCCCTCTTTGCAGCTGTCAGGAGACTTGCAAACACCACTACATACACATTAATACACAATTTCTCGTTGTGTATTAATTACTCACAAAGAAATAAAGGTCTGAAACAACTATTTTCAAATGACCAAAGTATTATGAATATAAATATATCTCTCCTTTTGCATGAAGAAATGATAGAATAGATGAAGTGTAGGCCTGCTACATGAGGGCTGCTTCTTATGCTGTCAGTTCTGCCTGCCCACATTGAAGGTATGGTCATGAAAGTGAACAGTTCCTACTTATTCTTCCATTTATATTGCCATAACTGTATCTTGCACATTTACCATGAACTTGCCCATTTACCATGAACTTGCACATTTGATGTGAACTTGCACACAAACATGCAGATATTGAATGTACTTAATTACAACAGTCATTGTCCCCCAAGTTCTATTTCCTTAGTATTGTCCTCAAGACACTAATACAGCCTATATTCCTGCATTTTCACTTGTCATACACATACCATAACTTGAATCTGGAGTCTAGTTATATAAAACACTCTCTTAGTGTCAAATCTATTGTGTGTGTGTGTGTGTATGTGTGTATGCACGCACACATGTGTGTGTACTATTCTTATGTATGTGTGTTTTTTCTTATATATAAACCATGGTGTTCCAGGAGTCTCTGCCTCACATTATTGTAGAAGAACTCTAAGACTGGAAATACATGCTATGATATCCCAGTTCTTGTGGGTTCTAAGCATTCAAAACAAAGTGCTTAAGCCAAGTATTTTATTCACTGAGTCATCTCAGCAGCAATGTTTGCTTGACCTAATATTTACCATGATTTTGAAGGCATAGTCCTCAGAGCATTTCCCAATTCATCTCATTCATCCTCAAAACAGCCTTGTGAACTGAATAGCATTTTTTTTAGTAAAACCATTATGTATGTGGAATAAAACTTCAGGATGGTGAATGTGTTTCTCTCTATAGGAGTGGGAGGCAGACCCCAGGGTACTCATGGAGAGAGCAGATTTTCTCAGAGACAGGACATATTAAATCAGGGATGAAAGCATTGTTTCAGGTTCTCATTTGAGGTAATATAAAGGGGATAGAGATCCAGACTAAATATAGCTTTCTCACTGCTTTCTGCTCTGCCTCTGCAGCTTCATGTGCTGTTATTTCTCTGTACCAAAGAGTCAATATCCTCTATCCCTTCCCCAATCAGATGGCTCTGGCTTGCCAATGGAAAGGCCTGAAAGCCAGTGTGTGGGCCACAAAGCTTCTGGCACCAAGTTCTTTTCATCTTCAAAGTCACAGAGTCGAGGGTTTAACTGTCCCCTGAGTATAAGTTACATTTCTTTACTGCATTATTCAGCAATTTTAGGTGGCAATTTCTTCACCTATTTTTTTCAATTTCTTTGAAAAGTGGCCCCAGGGATTAGAATCATTCCTATGCCTGTTCAATGTCTTTAATATCTGCAACAGAAAACTCAAAGGTCACTTTCTTCCTACATACTTTCTGTTTCCTCAATATTTAATTCTGATGTAGTGCTAACAAAAAGGTTTGACATATCATTGTTTGGAAAGAATTGAGCTGATAAGAAGGTCATGGTTCTATTTAAGGTCTTAAATTGGCATTAAAGGCTTCTTGGCTTCCAGGACTGAGCAGTGGAGATGCACTAATGTGACATGAATACCAGGAATGATGACACAGTTGTTGACCGGGGACTAAACTGCAAGTCCACATTAACTAGAATGCAAGGCTCAGAAAACCAGCATCCTTAGAGAAAGGCCTTAAGTAAGTGACTAGCATAGTGCAGACATTTCCATTTCCAGTGACATTAATGCAAACTTGCTGTTCTGTGTGAGTTCCAACACCAAAACCATGGCTGTGTTGACAAGATCTATAGAAATCTTAGTGCAGAGATTGAACACAGCTAAAGAGACTAAAAAGGATGAATTACCTAATCTTTTGACTAAACTATTCAATAAGTAGAAAGAAAAAAATTTGCCTAGGTTTGCTTTTTAGTTTCTATACTTAAGGAAGACAATATGTTAAAGGGAAGCCATAGTAACACTTGATAGGCAGCAAGTGCCTGTGTGTGTTTCTGAGGTCAATACTTGTATATTCTGTGTGGATATATGTACAGTCTATCTATGTTTGTCTCTATGTGTGTTGCTTATTAGGCTTGCATGGTGTAAGCTCAAACTTTGAGTCCCAATATGTTAGTGAATATTTTGAAATCTCTTTCAAGCATTTCCCATGCTTTTTCCTCTTTGTCTTTTCCACTTGTCATTGCTATGGATAGTTTTGCTCTTTTCCAACTCTAGTGCTCTAAGTTGACATGCCCAGATGTTGACAACTGCTTAGAGGACAGCACTAAATATCAAGGCAACGGAGGGTTCCTGCTATGAGTATAGGATCTGATGTCAGAGTGTCTGGCTTTGAGTATGAAGTCTGTATCTGCAGTGGTTCCAAGATAGCACTCCTATCTGGAGCTCAAGGCCCTCAGTGTTTCCAGAAAAGCCACCGACAAGTGTTGAAACAGTATTTCAGAATATAAAACCCTTGCCACACATGCACTGAGATTAGAACTTAGATTACCAGAACCCATGTAAAAGCCAGGTGCAATAATGCACATCTGGAATCCCAGCACTTCTATGATTATATGGGAGGAAAAGACAAAAGAAAAATTACAACCTCATAGTCTGAACTGCCTGTCACATACAGCAGTGTATAACAAAGAGACACTCGCTCAAGCAAGGTGAAGGACTATCTACAGGCGGTTGGTCTTGTCTCCTCCTTAGCTTTAATTTTCAACATGATAAAGCCTAAAGTCATCTGAGAAGAGAGCCTCAATTGGCAAGTTGCTTAAATAATATTCAGCAGTGGATATGACTGGGGATAAATTTATTGATTGGTAATTGATGTAGGAAGGCTGAGATCACTATGGACAGTATAGTCCCTAGGCAGGTAATCTTGAACTGTAGAAGAAAACTATCTGATTATAAGAATGCCTGCAAGCCAGTTAACAAGCAGCAGACTCAGGCCTCTTGATATAGCTCTTTGGCTGCATTTAGAGACAATGCTATGTAGAGTAGCAAGCATCACTTAATTCAATTTCCCTTTAGAGTTTCTGCTCTGACTTCTCTCAAATAAGGGACTATGATCTCACAAGCCAGAAGCCCTTTTCTCCCTATAGTTGCTTTCAATCAGTACAGAAATGCAACTAGAATACCTTCTGCTTTCTTCACACCTACCCTGTGATATCCATGCTCATGCTCACGCATCTACACAGGCATATGTTTCACAGATTATGAAAACCTGTAAACATCTTAATATTCATTTCAAATAATCTTTGCACTGAGTATTTTGTGGATTTTGTTTTTGCAAGCTGGGTGGATGGGCAGGTATCATTTTTATGAGGGCTAGGTACTCCCACCTCCACTCTTCAACTTTAATGTAAACACTTGATCCACTGATCCATTTCATATTCATGAAAAGCTAGAGACATCAAAATAAATATTTCCAAAATTATATATCAACTTTTACTGCATTTTGTTTTTCACTAACTTTATTAAATGCATTCTATGTGTGCATACTCCTCCTAAAATAAAAGCGTCCTGTTATTTCACATGCTGAAGTAAACACATTCTGCGATTTGGGCGTTCTTGGTGAGCTTCATTTTAATGAGTACAGCGATGTACATTTTCAAACCATCCATCCTGCAAAATGCAAGTTGAAAAGTGTACCTCAGGGCAAGTGTCTGTGATCCCAGCACACTTCTATTGGAAACTAAGTGGAAAGTGGAGATAGTAGATCTTCCAAGACACCACCTATCAACTAGCCTGACCTTTGGAGCACTGAACAATAATAAACCTGACTTAGGCTGGGTGAAAGGTCAGGACCTGAGGTTTCTCCTGATGTCCCTCAGCACACACCCACACACATGAACAGGTGCATGTGCATTCACATCATACACACAAACAAAAGGAACAAAACTAACTACAAATCAAAAGTATATAAAAAGTAATTTTAATATTTATCGAATACTGTTCAATGTAGTCTCTTTTGAAGGCTCCACAAGCTACTGTTCCTTACCATGAATTCCTGGGCAGCTATCCTTATTTTCTACTTTGTAGATTAAATATGAAAGATGAGAAAACAGAAAGCATTGCTTTAAATACATAGAAACACTGTACAAGATCAATATTTTATTCATCTAGTATTGATTTTTACTAATATCCTTTGGTAATTTCATAAACTAATACAATTTATATAGTCCCTATCCACTTCCCCTAGCTGCCCTGAACTCTTACAATGGAGAATGAATTTACTCACTGGATATCTTGGGTTGAAAGAGGAGTGTGTATATTTAGTATAGTGCATAGATAGTAAAGTGAGTATAGTGAGTCTAGTACATATAATCACTTTATTGAGAATAGCAGTGAACAGTGAAATTGGATTTGTGCAGATAATTGTTGAATAATGAATTGTGCAACATGAAAAGATAGTTTAGCATGCTAAAGCACATGCCATGCAAGCTTTTCAACATGAGTTTGATCCCCAGAACCCACCTAAAAAGACAAATGTGGTGGCATCCATCAGCAATCTCATTACTACTATGAGGGGTAGGAGGCAGAGTTAGGATAATCAGCTTGTTTAGGAACAAGCTGGCCTGAAGTATGCAACATAGTGGCAGAAAGAACAGAGAACACACTGCTTCAGCAAAGTGGGAGGTGGGAACTGATTCATGAAGATCATTCTCTGGTGTCTACATTAATACTATGGCAAAAACATGTTGCAATTATACATACATACACATAAAAACAAAATAAATGGTATTTTAAAAACATAATAATATTCCAACTCATACTTCTCTGATATTATGAGCTATCATGTAGCCAATAAATACTCCAGTGTTTAGTGTAATATCATGTGTGAGATAAAAACCCATGATCACAATGAAAAATATCTGATATCCAGCCTTTTTTTGACAGTTGGGATTGTTGTGCTCTAAGTACCTTTTGCTCTAACCCACTTGTCACCAAGAATTGTCTTGAGGAAAATTACACCTTACATGTGAAAAGCCATAAATTCACATTGCATATAATTAAAGGCACTAATAAGAGACTTAGGAAGTTCACATGGCCAGGTGTTTAATGGGCTCAAGGGGAAACAAGTTATATTTGGAAATGAGTACAGGTTGTTCAAATGACAAGCTCAAGTGCAATCTGCATCATGTCACTTCTTGGTTATGATGGGTAATTAAATGTACATTATCAGTATTTTATTCATTTATTCTCTATTTTATTATGTATGCTTTGGTAATTTCATGGATTATTAAAATGTATATAGATCATATCCACCTCCCCTAGCTGCTTCCAATTCCTATGACAGTGAAGAAAACTACTCCCTGGGCCCCTTGAACATAAGGATTTACAAGGCAGGCAGAGGGCTAGGGAGATAGGTAAGTGAGGAAAGCATGTGCTTTTCAAGCATAAAGGCCTGAATTCATTGCCCAGAACTCACATATAAATTCAGCAAGGTTGGCTGTGCTTGTGACCCCAGATATGGTAAGAGAGGAGGTAGCGACCAGCAAATCTCTTACACCTCTCTGACCAGGTAGCCTACTCTATCACATAAAGTTCTACACTAATGAAAAACTCAGACTTAACTATGGAGCAGAAGACACTTGAGGAGCAACATGATCAAGGTTGTCTTTTGACTTAGACACACACACACACACACACACACACACACACACACAGAGAGAGAGAGAGAGAGAGAGAGAGAGAGAGAGAGAGAGAGAGAGAG
>OU015747.1:73633223-73653570 GCA_907169655.1 Acomys percivali
GAGAGAGAGAGAGAGAGAGAGAGAGAGAGAGAGAGAGAGAGAGAGAGTCAAGTCTTATGTGATTAGTAGTATTAAGTAACACAAGTGATCAAGAGAATCTCCATGCACCTAAGTTGGGAAAACTGAACGAAAAGATATAGGAAAAATCTTCCTTTAGAATGAAGTATCTGGGGCTGGAGAGATGGCTCAAAAGTTAAGAGTGCTACCTGCTCTTCCAAAGGTCCTGTGTTCAATTCCCAGCAACCACATGGTAGCTTATAACCATCAAAAATGTGATCTGATGCCTTCTTCTGCAGATAAAATATTCATATACAATAAATAAATAAATGAATAAATAAATAAATATTTTAAAAAGAAAGAAGTGTCCTTGAGGGAAAGAAGAATGCACTGTGGACCATGAGAAAGGAGACAGAGGAAGGCAGGAAGAACCTCTCTGCTGTGTTTTGGGAACTGTCATGCAGAATGGCTGTGAGATCACCAGTAAACATCATGATAAGAATCATCTTTCAGCTTGGACCTAAAATTACCCCTCTCTAACATTCTAAATATGTGTCTCTACATGTTAAACCCCTGGTCACTAGAATGAACCTATTGAACTTTTAAGTGTAGTGTGAGGTTCTTTCATAAATGAGAAGGTATCGCGATACCCTGAAAGGGAATTCAGAGACCCAGACCCCCCCCTCTCTTGTTTCTGGGTGACAAAGTGAGAGATTTTCTCTTTCATTCACTACCCATGCGATGTGCTGCCTTGCATATACCTGAGGGAACAAGGCAAGTTGCCTACAAAATTTACAACACTGATCCTAACAAATCTTTCCTGTTTATAAGGTGGTTATCCTAGGCATCTGCCACAATCACAGAAACTTGAGTAACACAATATTGAATGAATTATTTTTCTTCTGGGATGAGAGTCTCAATTTCCAAGGTTAGCTTCACATGTCTAGGTAGCCAAAGAAGACTGTGAACAGCTATATCACCTCCACCTCCCCATACTGAGGGTCCAGAAAAAACGTCTACCACCAAATGTGGGGATTGCTATGAACTAACTACCAAATTCATCATGCTTTGTGTACTACATCCTTCCTTACTTATGAATTATTGGGCATTGAAGGCAGAGCTTTCCTGCCAGCTAAGCAACATATCTACAACCAACCCATATCCCAACACCACAAAAATTTTCAATAACTTCTGTAGGAAAGACTGGAGAGAAGGCTCAACTGTGAAAATAGTTTGTTACTCTTCTTTAAAACCTTGTTTCAATTTCCAGCACTCATATTAAGTGGTTTCCAACCACTGGTAATCCCAGCTCCAGAGAACCTATTGTTGTCTTCTGGGTACTACAGGAATCCACATAGGTGGTACACAGAACATAAATATAAGTTGTCTTGCTACATTTATGTTGCTGTTAAGTGGTACCATACCAAGGAAACTTTTAAAAAATGTTTACTGAGAGCTTGCTGACAGCTTTAGAGGGTTTTTACCTTGACCATCACAGCAGGGAACATGGCATCAAGCAGGCATGGTCCTGGAGCAGTAGCTGAAAGCTTATAATTTGAGAGAACAATCTCAAGGCAGAGAGAAACAACCAACTAGAATGGCACAGTCCTTTAAAAATCACAGCCCACCCCCAGTGACATACTTCATCCAATAATACCACACTTTCACCAGCAAAGCCACACCTCCTAATCCTTCCCAAACAGACCAGCAGTGGGGCCTTAAAGCATATAAGCCCATAAGCCAATGGGGTTTATCATTATCACTCAAACCACAGCATTTAAAAATATTAAGGAAAAAACTAAATAAAAATTTCTCTACTTTTGAAATTATCAATAACATTAAGAAGCGATAGGCATCAGACCACAATAGCCTAAAGGAAACTAAAATATTAATTTTCTGTTCCTTTATAAACTTTTCAACTACTGGAAAAATACACAGCTAAAGTTGCAGTGAGATCTCAACTTTCTCACAGTTGGTTGACCAAGGATTTCATAAGTGTTGACCACTGAAAACCCTTCATTTCCTAAATTTTAATTTCTCCCTTGTATATAAAGGATAGGACATGATCTGTCATTGTTCTAGGGTACCTGAAGATTCCATAAAGAAATTATGAGTCTTAAAGACAAGGAAGTAGTGTTCAGAATGAAGAATCTGATAAAAAAAAAAAAAAAAAAAAAAGAGGAGCAGGAGTGCTCAGACTGAAGTTACACTAGTCACCAGATTCATAAGACACCAGCTCAGACTGACAGAAAGATAACAGAGATGCTAAGATCCTCCTGCTGCAAACAAACCAGACATCTCGTTGGTTTGCAGCAGTTTCAGGTAGCTTGCACCTGGCCTACTTAGGGATTTCAGTTGTGTTAGCTGTCTCAGCAGAAGGCATCTACAGTAGCATGTAGAGCTGAGCTGTCTTCATCTGAGACTCAGGAAACAAATCTGCCTATTAGAATTCAGTGAATGAAAGCCCCTTGTATTTTAGGGTCCAGAAAAATGTCTACCACCAAATGTGGGGATCGCTATGAACTAACTACCAAATTCAATCATGCTTTCATGCTTCAGTTTTCTTCTTCCTTTGAAATGCATAGCCGTTATTGTAAGACTGTAAACTCAGAGCTGCTGAGCATCTATTAAAAGCCAGATCTTTTCCATCAAAATGTCCAAACTCTTGGCTTTTCTAAGCCATGTTTTATGAAGAAGAACTACCCTGGGTGACAATTTAAGTCCAAAGAGTCCAACTCATAGAATATATATTTTAAGGGATGTACATCTATTTATTCTGTATGATACCATGACACAGTGTGATTTTTCATAATAACATTACAGAGTCTCACAGACATTCCCATTTTTCTGACGCTGAAACTAAGTATTAGACCATAAAATATAATTACTAGAATCATAGAAATGAAAATCTTCTTCACTCCTCTTCATCCTGGGTCCTTGTCATTATTTAATTTAGATGCACAAGCCATTCCACTTTGTCCCACATTCACTACCCACGTGTGAAATATTTTTTTATACATCAATGTTCCCTTTAACCCACATCAATTATTTTTGGGAGATCTGCTTTGGATATAGGTTTATATTCAATGAGCAGCCTTGAGTCTGATCTACTTCTTCACCTGTTAGTTTAAACAGACTCTCCTCTGTATATAACTTAACCTAACCATGAGAGGCTCTGGTTCCTATGCAGCTTGAACACACTCACCTGCACTTCCAGGTTTAGGAGATCTGTTCGCAACTCTTGCCCATCCCTACATTTCTCTTAATGCTTCAGAACCCTGCATATCCTATATCTTTCAGCAGAAGGAGATTCTGCTTTCCTTTTATTCTCCCTTTCCTTTCCAGATGCACATTTACTAAGCTTGTGCAGAATGAGTTTGACAGAACACTGAGGGTTGTTATTTCAAATGCTGCTTGAACAAGCTTCTTTCCATCAGTGTGTAGCACTACTCAAGCTGCTCAATCTCTCAAAGACTGGGCTTTCTCCTGAGTGTAAATCTGAGTGAACATTCTCTATTCTGAAAGCTTTTCGTACAAGATTTCATGAAAGATTCCACTGTGAAGTCTACAGTCAATCCATATTTTCTCGCTCTACTTTATTTTTTTTAAAAAATTTGTTTTAAAATGTTTGTTTATAGGAGTATGTGACTGTATGTGCATGCACATGCATGGGGTGGATGGATCCACATATCTGTGCACATGCAAAGGCAAGAGGAGTGTGAGCATTGAATCTTGCAGAGAAGAGAACAATGGGTATTTAAGAGATGTTTGGCTTGTTAGATTAGTTTTGGGATTTAAATACTCCTATACTCATGATTATGCAGCAATAACTACTCACCACTATGCTACCTTTTTTTGTCCCCTCGCATTATGTATGCTACTATTGTGAGGTCTGTACTACTACAGAGATGTCAGTTGCACTTAAGAGTCTGGCATTGCATTCATCATTTCATCATCATCAACACACACACACACACACACACACACACACATATATATATATATATATATATATATATATATATATATATATATGATCATGCTACAGATTGAACTCAGTGCAGATCTTCATGAGAGCCAGGACAGTCATTGTTCTAGTATAGACGTCTGAGGGGCTTGATAGCCCCCAACCTTAACTGAGGAACCATTGACAACTGATAACACCTGAGAGTCAGTTTCTCTTAAGGGAGTGTTCACTGGTGGGCTAAACATAATCCAGTGGATGGCATCACAACCATGATGACTTGAACAGCACAAATGGGAGTCAGTGGGTTATTAACAAAATTAAAGAACAGGAAGTTAGAAGATAAGAGAGGCAAGGCATGTTTCTTGGGGAAATTGGAGGACGAAAGAAGGTAAGTATGATCAATAATTGTTGCATTAAATTCTGACATAATTATTGAAATTTTTGAAAGAATAAAGCATATATAATCTACATATGAAATTACCAAAGATAGATTAAAATGAAAAATATATGTTTCAAAACTAATAAAAATAGCATACAATAATTGGGCATGAATTTTGCTATTTACCCCTTAAAATAAGTTGAACCTGTAGAAACTCAACCATAAAATACTTAATTCACTGGAAATAATGGGTAAAAATCAATAACATTAACTAAAATTCTAGCTAAATAAATCAATTCTGTGGAAAAGCAAACTTCTCAAGCAGTGCCCAATAAGTTTTATATATTCATATATTTTTAATTGAAAAAAAGAGCTTTTTTCAATGAACTAATAGTTCTCTCTCTCTCTCTCTCTCTCTCTCTCTCTCTCTCTCTCTCTGTCTCTCTCTCTCCATTTTTGAGAAAGTTCTGTAAAAAAAACTCAGATTGATACTGCTAATTTGCATAATTTTTATAATTACTTCTAATTCCTTTTCAATATCAGGGCAAGTTTTTTTCCAAAAAATACTCAATAAAGAAATAATGTCTTACAAATATGCATGGCCATTTTGTTGACTATATTTTATTTTCCTTATTCATGTGTCATATTAATGTTGTTTCTTAAAATAAGTTATATAAGGAATGGAACATGCCATAGAAAAATGAAGGTCAAAGGATTTAGTAGGGGCTGGAGAGACAGCTGAAAAGACCTGAGTTTAGTACCTAGTACCAAATTTAGAAAGCTCATAACCACGTATAATTTAAGCTCCTGGGAATTTATTTCCTCTACCTGTCTCTGAATACATTTGCACTCACAGACACATACCCAAAGACATACACAAATTCACATATAAAACAATAAGATGAATCTTTAAAAAGATAAAATGCTTTCTATCAATAATTATGCCCTTGCAGGTAAAGGTAGATTTGTAGAGAAGCCACCTCAGAGGAGGTGATGGCTACTGTCACACAGTTACCTCTGGAAGCTGATAGTGGATGGAGAAGCAAAAAGAATTTTAGTTGTACCAGGGCTTCTCAGGAATCCATGGTCTTTCAAAAATATTTTCATCCCTTAACAACTCTGCTAGACTAAGCTATTTTCACCACATAATGATTCAACGAAATCTATTCCCTTACATTGAAGGGGGAAATATTATATAGGTAAAAGAGATCTGGATTTTAAAACTTCCATTTTGAGGACAAATAGTCAGCATTTGAGACCAATCAAGCAAAATTTAGGTTTATTCTTCTTAATTTTATGGTTTTAACAAAAATAAATCCCCACCTATATCAGATGTAGTTATTTTTACATTAAAATGTTATTCACATAATACTACTTTAGAAAGTTTAGGATGCACTGACAATGTGCTAAGTCACTTAAGGAAGTACAAAATATATTAGGGCTCGGAAGTTGGTTACATAAGCACATAAATTTGCAGCTATATTATGTTCCACCTCCATGGCGCAGAACAAGTTCCATCACCTTCCTTTCTTTTCTTTTAAGTTTTTTTTAATTGTCTGTATACCTGCATGTATGGACATGTGGGTGAAGATAACCTACAGAAACTGGGAGAGGGTGTTAAATTTCCTGGAGATGGATTTCAAAGTGCTTGTGAGCTAACTGGTGTCAGTGACACAAATCAAACTCAGGTCCTCTACAAGAAAAGCAAGCAATGTCTCTTAATTATTTAGCCATATCCATAGTCACATCCTCCAACTTTCTGCAATGTAATGTATCAAAGGGGAATGAGAGCATTCAGAGAATTGGCTCCAAAGAATTACTCAGTATACGTTAGCCCAACAAAATGCTTGGTTTCTTCTCTTACATTGAACAATGGGCTCAGAGAAAATTAAGTGAACATAATATGTACATTCCTCTCACTAAATACAAATGAAAACCGTGGACTCTGTAAATCAAGTAAGCATAATAAGAGTGTGAGACATGAGGAGAGCCACACAGACCTGATGAGGACCTTTAGATGTGAGGATATAGCAAGGAAGGGAATGCCTGGCTTTATTTTTTCTGCATCATATACACCAAATTTGGAGCTAAACAACTGGAATATTCAAAAACCAATGTTGCTTGAGAAACAACAACAACACTAAAATAAACAAAAAATCAGAAAACAAAACAAAGAAACAAAAATTATATCATTACCATTTCAAGCACAAGGCTGTTTTGCAGAAGAAAGGGGAAATGAAAGGAGACACCTTACAGGTCAGAAGACTTAGAGAACTTTAGTGCTCTGTTGGATCAAATATCACATACAGTTCTCTCTGAATACACAGACCAAATGCAAAATTCAACACCTACTTCATGAAGACTGTATGGTAGAAGTTGTATGTTGAGAACAAAGGTCAAGTACACAGCTAGAGCTTGAAGGCCCACTGCAGTACTGAGTCCTCACCCACAGAGTCCCAGAAACAGCCTCCCAAGGATGGTGCTTCTTATTTGGCTCAGTATCAGTAAGGAATCAGGCAATTGCATAGCAATTAGAGTTTAATAGGAGAATTTCAAAATCTACATAGCATATATGCTTAGCACACAAACACAAACATGTGTGGGGGGGAACCATTTCACAAATAGAGATATAGAATCTTTACACAACTTTCAGTAACATACAAAAGTAATCCCATACTATTTGGAAACAAAAGGTGCTTCTTCTCAGATATGTTTGTTGATTAAATACTAAATACTTGAAAGTCTTTTAAGATAAGTTAACCCATAACAGGATAAATGGGGAAAAATAAAGATATTAATGTAATGAAAATCTTTGATAAAATTCAACACCCACTTGTGAAGAAAGTTCTTAGAGGCTGGGGTCAGTGTTAGAGTTCTTGCTAAGCATATGCAAAACTCCGCATTTAGTTTTTCAAAGTGCCCTCGTCCCACCCCTGAAAAACCCTCTCAGAATACTAAAAACAGAAGGTGGTTCACATATAAATAAATAGTATCCATAAAATACTATGACTAGAGCTAGTCAGATAGCTTTGTGGAGAAAGATTTTACCTCCTACTCCTGAAGATCTGAGTGTAATCCTTTGAACCCACATGAAGGTGAAAGGAAGTGAATGACTTCATAATATTGTCTACTGACTTCCACATGAGCACCATTGCACACACGAACTAACACATACATCCTGCATACATAAGAATAGCAAAGAAAGCACTTTCAAATGATTGTGGCTGACACTATATTTACTGGTAAGGAAATGATTGTCTTCCACATAAAATGAAATGGAAGCAAAGATTGTGGAAAATTATTGCCTAAATCATAAGAAAAGACTTTTCAAAAAACCCTTAAGAATTGATATGTGAGCTGGAGAGTATAAGAGGAACCTAAAAAGGTTAAAAAAATTATATACTTAAAATGAGAATATATGGAAATGCAAATTACATATACTTGTAACCATTCTAATATTTGGCATTTGAATATAAATTAGACTGAATACAGACAAGACTTTGACTTTCTAGAAGCTGAAAAGTGATGATGAAAAACTAAACTATCTATGTAGATGAAGGAAAAAGAATGCCTATAGCACAGAACTCCATTCTTTAGAGAAGCACACATGAGCAACATTGCTTATCAGAATCTCAATCAGACATTCTGTTTTACAAAGGTCTTCCCTATGCATATGTTTAAAAAGAAAGAATTATAGCAATTTAAATTTTAAAATAGAATGCCAAAACAAAGAAGGGAAGGCATGCAGGGAAGAGGGGGCATCAATTTATCTTCCCTTAACTCCTTAAGGAAAATTGTATGTTGCTGGTGGGGTAACAGATGCATAGGTCAATGCAACAGAAAGGGAGCTCATGCTAACTGATCTTAGAAAAATGTATTAAAGCAGTTTAATGGCGAAAAATAACCTTTTGGAACTATTAAATTTTAATAAGTGAACCTAGCAGAATATATTTAGCACCTAAAACTTGGCAAAGTGCACAAGATCCACAAAGATAAATCAAGCTACATTCAAATCAGAAAGTGTTCCTCCAAAAGAGACTGTCAAACTGAAGAACAATGTTAGGGTCTTACCCAAATGACCTCCACAACAGAAGAGCCATATCCAGTGTAGGAACTAATGCTGAAACCTCAACAGTAAGTAAACAATCAGTTATTGCTGGGGAAGATACACAAGGTGAATTTACACTCAAAGGAACTTCAGATGGCAAATCACCATCTGAAAGATGTTCAGCCTCATTAACCAATGGAGAAATGCAAATTGAAATACCGGGAGAGATCAGTACACAGCTTTAGCAATACACATAGTGAAGAACAGTAATGCCACCATGTGCTTTCTGGGATGTGGGGAAATCCAATTGCTTTCAAGTCACAGTGAAGTTGGAAACCTGCACAGACATCTGGAACACACTTTGGCTGGTGCCTTAGAAGTGTTTATGCCACCACCATATGGCTTGGCAATATATTCTTTGATATTTCTTTAAGAGAAAAAATTAAAGCATCCATACAAAAACTTTGGTGTGAATTTTATATCAAGTTCATATCTAGTAGTAATAAACTGTAGCCAATCCAATTATTATTCAGCAAAGCATAGGTTAACAAAGTATAGTCACACTATGGAAGGGAAATGGACACACGATGAAGGTTTGGGTGCATGCCACTTTGACTCTGCAGAGAATTATGTTAAGTGATAAAGACTAATCCACCTTGTTTACAGTGTGGCTACATTTACAACATTTGTGATGATGAGATTGTTGGATAAAAAACTTGGAAACTTACTATAAATAACATGAATTTGAGGCCACATGGATACTGACTATTAACAGGCAAGTGGGAGACCCTGTAGTAACAGATTTTCTGTATTTTGATTATTTCATATCCTTATCTTTATTGGCATGTTGTACAACTTGTGAGCTACTGCCTTCAGGAAATTCTGGGGACAGATGCTTAGAATCTCTCTGCATTGTTTGTGTCTATGTGTCTTTATCTAATGCAAGCTTGTGTGTGTGATCGCATATACATGGGTGAATTGCCCATGTGGAGGCGAAAGGAAGGCACTGGATCTCATTCTCTGCCTTATCCCCTTGAAAACAGGGTCTCTCACTGAGCTTGGAGCTCACTGTTTCTTCAGCAGTGCTAGCAGATAGCAAGCCCCAGTGGTCCTCCTGTCTCTGGCTATCACTCTATCCCTCGTCTACACAAACATACCTGACTTTTTAGTGGTCATGTATGTTGCAGATCCAAACTCAAGTGCTTATACTTCCACAGAGTGTGATCCTACCCTATAGTCATTGCCTCAGTCATTTGTTACTGTATATGAATCTACAGTTACTTCAAAATTAACTGTGTAAATTAACTATGTGAATGGTTGAGACATTTACTTCATGCTAGTCCAGCTTCCACCTTCCCCCCCAAAAGAAGACATTTGCCATTGTCCTCAAAGAAAGGCCAATCATCAATAAACAGTCCAATGTGAGAGAAACGCAGAGCCTTCAGACAGTAAGCTTAGGCATGCTCTATGTTGTGAATCATCTATTTTACACTTTACAGAAGTCAGTGCCTCAGGCCTAGAGCTCAGTAAAAGGAAGCAGAGGAGGTGGATGCTTAAGTGTTATGGAGACAAGTAAGAAGTTAACACCTTTAAAAAGCTTCCTTCCACTTTCTAAAAGTGACTCTTGCACACAGGAGAGCATTTAAAGGAGGGCTGTTAGGATGGAGATCAGTTATGAAGTCACTTAATGCAGGAAGTGGTTGAGGAAGATTTCTAGACTGAGCCCAGAGAGGAGAAATGTTAGCAGGTGCATGAACCTGAAGGGCTGTTATTCGAGACAAATAAGAGGCTTATTTCCTGTTACAAATAGATTATTGCCCAAGGAAAGCTTCTAATAGATTATTTCAGGTGATGTAAGAAATGATGTATTTGTGGGCACTGTGATGGTTCAGTTAAATATGTATTAGAAAAACCTAATTAAATCGTCACATATGTAGTAATACACAATTGTCACCTACAGAAAATTTCATGCATTTCTCAAATATAGTATGCTGCATATTTTAAATGAAGATGTTTTGTTGCTTAAACAATTTTCATGCGCATGTGTAATGTACTAGGATCCTACAACTACCCAAACCCATGCTTTTTCCTCTTCCCCCTCCCTCTTCCTCTGCAATCAATCTCCCTTGTTTCACATGTACTTCTGTGTTATTACTATATACACACTATGTATGTCTCAAAGTCTAGGAATTTGTTGTCTAGACAAATTTAATTTGACTAAAGTGATTCTTTCTAGTTGCTTTATTCTTCTCTGGTGCTGAGACATTTTCTATGTGTATTTGAATAAAAAGGAGGTATTAAAAATAAAAATAGAAATGAGGGTCAGAGAAAATACTTGCTGTGAAACAAAAGGCTTGATTGAGTTGGGAATTTTAGGAACCCCTGAAACAACAGGGAAGATAGTGCATGTCTGTAATCATAATCCCAACACAGTTATGGTGAAATTAGGGCCTTGAACTGAAGAATCCTTGGAAGACTGAGGGCAAGCAATACTGGTGGGCAACTTAGTGAACAATAAAGAGACCATTTTTCAAACAGGGTAGAAGGCAAAGACTGACTCTTAAGGTTGTCCTCTGACTTCCAACACTTTCATGGGGGGCACACATATGCCTATACATATGGTGGCACACAGACATTCAAACATACAAACATTCTTATAAATAGGGACTAGACAACAAATGTGAGTATATCTTGGTATGCCTGTGAAGGTTATTTATGAGCATGGCTGTGGACTGTACTGGAGACAAGTGCTGATTATCACATTTCATCTGTAGAAGGCAATAAAATGTGTCAAGGATGCTGGAAAGTTTTGACCATGGTTGGGACTCAGAAAAAAGAGCTCTCTTAGAACTGTCCCTGACATTTTAGGATTTCATTACCTATAATTCCTTTAGGCTAACTATAAAGGAGGAGGGAACATAAACTTATGGAACAATTGGTGCAGATGTATATAGATAATCACAACAGCATTGTTTGCAGCCCAGGAAAGCAGTGAGCACACTGTAATCTAGGACTTCTCAGAATTGCTGGTCTCTGGTTCCACTGTCTCTTTCTACTCATATTCCATCCTGAATGAATGTGGGAAATGTCAGTGTTTACTATCTAACAAGCTCAGTGAATCACAAAATGCTGATGAAAGTCACCCCGCAGTATTTGGTTTGCAATCAATTCCATCATGACTCTGCCAGATTCCATAAAGAAGGCTGCCACATTGAGGCAGTACTAATTCAAAGTCACTGCCTTTACCCTGATACCTAGATTGTGATGATAGTTCTGTGCTTAATGGTGTGAGTCATGCTGTTGGAATTTCCTCTGAATTTAAACATTCCATCATGGAGGAAGTCTCTTTAATAATCAAGAAGTAACTAAAATCTAACAGTCTTAGGAAGAAAATAAAACAAAAGGCATCAGAAAGTTCCTGAAATCCATAAGAATCAGAAGGGCTCTATAAAGGGCTATATAAACAAAAGCAACTATGGTAGAAAAAATTCAGACCAGACCAGGTGAACTGCCTTTCAGTGATGCCGGGATGTCTAAGGATGCAGCTTTTGTTTGTCATCACAAATGACAGGTAGGCTTTACAGCAAGATACTCATCCTTTCATTGGCAACTTCAGTATACTCACTGGTATGCACAGATTTATTTTGGGAGGCATCATATCTTTAGTTTGTCCTTGGAGTATTGTCTGGGGCAAGCCATATTATGAAAATCATAACCCAGCTTATGGAAACTTGAGAATATTTTTCAACAATGGCAAGACTATTTGAGGCATCAGAAAATATTACTCAGATCATATATCACAGAGAAGCTGGACCCAGTGCATCCTGTAGAATGGGTGGTTGTTCATGGAAATAAATACTTTACTTTGATTTACTTAAGGTACTTGTGGCTTAAATTGATAAATGCTGTGCTTGTAAAACCAGAACACTAGCTAGTGACAAGATCTTTGGAAGAGAATAGAAAGACAACTGCAGGAAATTTTAGACTCAAATCAAGTCTTGAAATACATCTTTCTAGGAGGTGGCAAATGTGGATGGTTTTCTTCTCCCTTGTTCCATGCTGAACAAAGACTACTTGCAAAATTTATACATTGATTGCACTTCTATAATAAAGATAATATTGGTTGAGTGATGGTAATATATAGGCACCAGCTTTAGCTTCCTATTTATAGTCATTTGTTTATTCCTCACAGCAGACCTTGAGGGAATGGCATTTTATGGACAGAATATAAAATCAAGTAGTAGGTGATGGTGCTAGGATTTGTTATATAAGCATTTAAAAATTGCTGATTCTATATTTTGAAACTATGAGTTAGTATAAGATTATGTTTGTTTCTTTTTCATGATATAGAGTAGGAATGTATTTCCTGTATAGTCTCAAAAGAAACACACACAAACATACATAAACATTGATACACACATACACATATGCATTCAGAAACACACATACACACACACACACACACACACACACAAACGTACTTCAAAGAAACTTTTTTCCTTTGGTAAATTGACAAAAATCATAACTTTTTATATTTTTATTTTCTCAGTTGTCTCATTCTAAAAATGCTACTCAGTACATTGTTAAAATGGTGTCGCAACACAACATATTGCAATCAACCAATTACAAATGAACACTTTTTATGAAATTATGTAAGACTAGAAACTGACTCCTTCCCACATAAAAGGGAAAGACAACCTTAGCAAGTATCTACTTCATGACACCTTAAAGGGAAGTTCAAGTTTGTCATGGATTTTTCTGGGTTGGTATAGAAAGCTAGACAAATCTTCCTCGAGTACCACAGAAGCTGAGAGGGACAGCCAAAGAGCAGGAGCTCCTGTGCAAGCAGAGTGCAGAAGCTGAACTTCCTGAAGATGGTACTCTGGTGTGTGAGGAAAGGTGGCTGTTACCAGCAGAACAGTCTCAAGCATGGGCCTGATGGTAAGCCTGTAGAGTATTTTCAGGCAAATAAATTAATCTCTTAAAGATAAATTTCCCACCAATTATTTTGGGATTATATAGCAGGTGTTCCTGCTGCCCTAAATCTTACACCTTCTCCACTTTACGATTTCTGCCACTTTTTGAGTAAGTAGTTCATATAAGCCTTGTTATCAAAGGTGGAATTCACCTTCTGTGCTCTTGACTGTGGCATTTGAATTGCTTGGAACTGCAATATACAACCACATCTGTTGAGACAGGTGTCAATACTTAGACAATGAGAAAATCTGCCAGTTTCCTGCTTCTGGGCAGACAAATCCAGAGATAATTCTCTGCCTTTCCCAGACCCAGTAAAGAATCAAATGCTTCTGTTTTCCATGTCTGTTGGGTTACTGCTAAATTTTTCTCCAATAAGTAGCATCTCCCCAATCCAACTTTAGCTTTCCAGGGTCTTTTACAACTTCAAGAATTGTCAAACCACAATTGCTGAAGTCAGAGATGTTAAGCACATTCCTTTATCTGTTTGGTCAGGTGCAAACATTAGGAGGCAGGGTGACACTGACAGAAGATAAACAGAGACAGCACAATGCTAAAAAATAGCAGGTGGAGTATAATGCTCAGTCTAAGAGGCAGTTAAGATTCCAATCATGATCAGTGCTTAAGGCAAATACTAGCCTATCTCCTTGCCTGTATGGTTAGCAACAAATTCATAAGATGTTCTTAGTGACCATCACAGGTGATCTCTCAACACCCTCTGATAGCATAAATTCCAGGGAAATAATGGTGACATTCAAATTCAAGGCATTACCTTGTATTTCTTCTGAGGGTTATTCAGGAGAACTACCTACTGCTGCTGATTTCCTAAGAAAGGTTTGCAGTTGTGATTTCACTCTTGACTACACCTGCCAAATAGAATGGGCGATATAGAGAAGCATTTGGAAACATGTCATCCAAGTTATTAAGTGATTATGTGGCATATTTGTAATATTCATATCATAGATATTGAGAGGTATAACAAAGGACTTCTGGATATTTTAAGTTAAGAGTAAATGAAATAATTTGTTTATAGTTGCACAAGTCAGAGTCTCACTCCTTCCATTCCTGATATGGAATTACTTTTGCATGAGGCAGCAGCTTTACAATAATTGTCTTTCAACTTTCAATGAATTCCAAGATAGAATCTGAGTTTTATTTTAAAATGTCACTGAGGTTCTGAACACTGAGTCTTGGCTCAAGTCAGAATCACCAGACACTGAAGCTGGTCTTCAGAGATGTGGCCAAAGGTGTCAGACCTGAGGCCATTTCCTCTACATTATCCTAGCTCTATGTCAGCATTACTGTGTTGGAACAGTAAGTAATTCCTTTTTAGGTGTGATGATTCCAGTTTCTAATTGCATTTGAGAAATGATGATGAGAGACAAGTCTGTGGTCAAATTGGTTCTGTGACAAGGAGATGCTCACTATAAAAAGAGGTCAGGTTTCCCATGTATCTTCTGCATTTTTATTCTCTTCTGTTTATTTTGCACATGGAAATAATGAGAATTGGTCACATTTTCCTAAATTTGCAAAGGAACTTCATAGTAGATTTAGAGTATTATACTAGTCTATAAAGTGTGTGCATTGGAAGTGTGTGAACCCGAGTGCCATCCCTCAGGTCCCATGTAAAAAACAGCTGTAGCTTATAGACTTGTAATCCCAGAATTTAAAAGTCAGAGAACAATGGATTTCTAGGCTTCCTTGGCAAGCTCTAGGCCAGACCAAAGTAAATTCCATCTCAATCTAACAAGGTAGACAGTGTCTGAACACCACCCAAGATTGTTCTCTTTCCTCCACATGATTATATCCAACTGTGCACATGCACATAGATATAAACACACAAACTTTCATGTACATGGGTAGTTGTCCAAGAAATACAGGATTTTTACAAATAGATCTCTTCTGAAAGAGGTTAAAAAGGGAAACCTTCAAAGGCACTAAAATGGCATTTCTGGAGGCAAAAGCTAAAAATCATCATCGTCATCATCATCATCATCATCATCAGCAGCAGCAGCAGCAGCAGCAGCAGCAGAAACCCTCAAAGCAGAAAAAAAGCAAGCAGCAATCAGATCCAAGAAGACTAAGGACAAAAAGAGGAAGGTAGAATTCAAGTTATCATGAATGTGTTCACAGGAGGTCAAGAATTTTCACTTTGTAAAAGGAATAAAATCTGTAATATCACAAAAGCCTCATGATTTTAAAATGTATCCCCAGTACTGTTGCTATTTTAGGACTGTATGGAGTTTTGAGGAGGTAGAGTCTGGCTGTTAGAAATATGTCAGCAAGGAGGACATTTGAAATTACTCCCACTCCTAAGTCCACCAATTTCTCTGCTTCTTGTTCCACTTATATGTGCAGAGCTTTCTTTAAAAAATTATTTATGTGTGTGTGTGTGTGCATAGATGTGTGTGTGTATGTGTGTGTGTGTGCCTGCATAGTTTATGCATCCTATCAATGTGCACATGCCCATGGAGACCAGAAGAGGGTAGCAGATCCCTTAGAACTGGAGTAAAAAGCAGTTGTGAGCTGCCTTGTGGGGGCTAGGAATTGATGGTAAGTGGTCGTGTGTCCTCGGTAAGAGCAATATATATTCTTTCTTAACTACCATGCATTCTCTCCATCCCCTTGAAGGTGTTTTTTAAACCTTTTAGTGCCAAAGCTTCCCCATGGTTATGAACCGATGGGCTGAAAAATGAGCTTAGGAGCTTTCCTTCCTTTCAATCGCTTCTATGAATTATTTTGCCATAGTGATAAGAAGAACAACTAATTCCACCATACTCATGCCACATAGACACAACTATGGCTTTAATCTGTGTTTTTATATATATATATATATAATTCACATGAAAATGAGATCTCAAAAACCTTCTTTTTTAAAAACTGAGATGTCAGATATACTGCTATTAACTAGGGAGTATCCTTGCTGAGCTAGAGGGAGAGTAGAGTAGAGCAGCTACAAGGGATTTGTCTATTCTGTAAAGGAGAGCTTTACCCTTATGCTGAGGAGGGCAGCCCTGGTTAAACTCTGAGTCACAAAATAAAACAAACAAACAAAACCACAAAAATTACATTATAGTGGGAGGGAGACTCATAATGCATTATATAATACACATATATGAAGTTGTCAAAAATGATTTTTTTAAGTTGGCTTTGCTGAAAACATTACAGGCTTTCCAGGGGTTCTTATGATATTCATAAATGTGAGGGCCCACAGATGTTTCATGGTACTGGAAAATCAAATGGTGCTAGCTAGAGGCTTATATTGACTAAGAGAATATGGTGATTCAGTGAAGCATAGAGAAGCTGCTGTTTGTAAGTCACAGCATGGAATGAAGCCAAGTACTATTCAAGGGATTCCATTTAATGTCTTTACAAACAAAGAAAACACTTTAGTTCTCAGGGTTTCTAATATGATTGAATTAAAGTATACCAAATCAATACTAATTTTTATTATTTTCTTACATATTCATCAGAAACTGTAACAATGTTTTAGGAGAATTAACTTATACCTGGCACTGGGATTTATACCTGATAGTCTACTGTATCTAGGAGAGCCATGACTGGATAATCTCATTTAAAACCTTTTGATACTTACACTTGTATTCTATTTCCTTTTGATTGAATGTCCCCATGCCCACTGCTAACTGCTAAACTTTCTGAATTATAACATACTCTAACTTAAGCACACACATTAGAATATTCAATACCGACATCCATAAATAGGAGGCAGTGTAATATTTGTCTTTTTGAGTCTGGAATATCTCACTCAGAATGATTATTTCCAGACCCACCTATCTACTTTAAAAATCCATAATTTCATTTTTCTTAACAAGTGAATAAAATTCTACTGTGTGAAGTTACAAAATTCACATTATCCATTCACTAGTTGATTTATATCTATGCTATTTACATTTCTTCACTACCTTGAATAAAGCAGCTTTGAAAATGAATAAAGAAGTGTAAATCAAGTAGGATATAGAGTCTTCTGTATAAACACCCAAGAGAGGTGTAACTGGATTTTTAGCATAGATCTCTTTATTGTTTGTTTTGTTTCATTTTGTTTTGTTTTTTGAGCAATGGTGAGGGTCCAAAAGCTACCATATTTTATAGACTATTGACATTTCTCTTTGTTAGCATCTAGAATTGGTGGCTATGTCTTATTGATGAAGGCAACATATACTTGATTCATAGGACATCTTGGAAACTTACCCATGCTGGCTAGATTTCATAATGCTGAAAGGTGATGTGCCTGTTACCAGAGTAAAATAAATTAATCATTAATCTTACCTGTCTGTGAACCTTGAGAGCTACAAGAGTCAGTTGTTTGTCAAGACAAGCCCACTGGTGCAACAGTGGCATGAGTGTTTGATAACACCAACCACTTTCCTATTTGATGTAAAGCCCATTCTGCAAGATAGAACTCATGACTGGAATAATTAGGAGGGTCAAGATCCATGGCTGAACAGGTAACGGGCCCTAAGAGAAAGTATACTACTTTGTTCTGTTAAAGGAACATAAACATAATAGTAAGCATACTCTTAAGATTTAATGTTAAACGCACATATTAGTGCATCTCTCAAACCTCAACAAAGAATCTTCGTTTTTCATTATATGACAATTAATATAGATGCACAACAGGCAACGTGCAGAGAACAAAAGAACATTTATGCTCTGTCCTAAGTGGGGAATTATATCAACTCCCTCCTCCAGCAAAAATCCCATCAAAGATGGGCATGTGGGCCCAAAACCCAATCCATAACTAAGGGACTATTAGCAATTGATGGTTGCCAGGAGCCTTTCAGTTATCTTCAAAACAACCTACCAACTATGCAGTAAATTTCCAACACCCAGCATGCACTTTACTACTTCTCCCCAGAGGACATAGGTACTTGATGCCAAGTCTGATGACTAGAGTTTGATTCATGGAATCCACATGGTAGAAAAAAGAGCACTGAAACACTTGAATTGTCCTCTGACCTCCAGGGTCATGCTAAAAAATGTGTTTTCCCTCCTTTTCTCACATACAAATAATAAAAAAGACGAAATTCTGTTCTTAATTCTATTTTTAAGGTGACAAAATGTTCTCTACTTTTTTATTTAATTAATTTATTCAGATTACATCTCAATTGCTATCCTATCCCTTGTATCTTCCCATTCCTCCCTCTCCCCTGCTTTCACCCTATTCCCCTTGTCTATGTTGGAAATTCTTCTAGCAAAAAGTATTTTTGTGTTAGTCTTCAATCTACCTCCTTTCTTTTGACTTGATGCTTCTTTCTATAATTTGTGCTCCAGTTGAAGCTATGCAATTATAGTATTTGGATGACAGTGCCTCTGCCACACACCCAAATAGCGATTTCCTACTGGAACCTTTACATTCACCCAGTATGGCACAAAGAGTGTTTGCAGATACCAGTCATTTTCAATTGTTGAGGCCTAGTTATGACAAGATATCTTCAGGGATGTGAATATAATCACATTTTTCTGTGTATAAGGAAGGCACAGGAATAATTTACTCAGAGATGATAAAGTGACCACTGAAAACAGATATTGTAGTAATGTGTCCACAGCCCAAGAAATTCTGCCAGTCTCCTAATGCTGAAATAGGCAAAGAATAATTTCCTTAAGGAGCCTTTCCTGGGATGGTATCTTTGTTAACATATTAATTCTAGCAAAATAGTTGGCTCTTCTGCTATGTAGAATCAGAAATCCATTTTTTTCTGTCAATGAATTTTTAATAATTTCTAACAGAAATAACATGGTATAATATTTTACTTATGTATTTTGAATATCACCCAAAATATCTTTTTACTTATTTGGATAAATCAAACCCACATATAACTAATGAGAAATGACCAAGTACAAAGTATGTGGGGTTCATTATCTGAATGGGTTGAATAGGACAGAGCCTTTGTGTTCAAAGTGCTCATGTATTAATTGAATGTGTGAATTGTGTGTGTAAAACACTGCACAATTCTTTAAATTCTTGGGCTGAGAGTAAACAGCATAGCATCATATAATGGGATTTTACTTGGCTGTTAAAAATAAGACAACAAGCAAATGTTCTTGGAAATATATTCATACATAGATATATTAAAGATGGTAATCAAATGATAATATTAAAATGATCATATAACAGACTATGTGACAGGAGACATTGTTCAGACTTTCCCTGAGGTTATGGAATTATGGTATTAATTTTAATCTTCATTTTGATTTGATTACCAATGTCATGAAATGTATTAATAAGACCACAAGAAGAGTGTTCTGTGTTCAAAGTTTTCTGGGATCTGTGCCAGGGAAAAGTACACACTAGAGGTAAAAGTGACACAGAGAAGGGATCCATGAAATCCTATGAGGCTGCCATGCCTTATTCCTGTGGAAGTTGATGAACATAAGACCCACATTCAGATGCCATCAATCAAAGGCAATGTCATGACTTTAATAATGATTTCCAGATGAAATAAAACTCACTCATCACCAGATTAGGAATGCAAACTCTGATCTCCAATTATTACACTGTGAAAAAAAGACGGCCCTTGATCTGAACAAATATGAGCATTTTCAAATGGTAATCCTGGCTTTGGCTTTGCTCCAGGATAAAGTGGAGTAATGAGGGTTAAAGAAAAGCTTTCCAGAGGATAATTGGGGTTCGTTATAATTCTATACACAATGTGAGTAGAACACACTGCTGTCCATCTTCTAAATGGACTCCTGTCCCACCCAGGTACAAAAAAACATGCAAACAAATTCCCAGTTTCCAAACACACATATGCATCCATATACACTTAAACATGGCACACTTATGTGCATGTACACAAATATACATACGTAAAATACATAAATTTGCATACATGCTTATATACATCCACACATATGTCTATGCATGATTGCACATACAGGAATGTGCACATACACATGCAAGCTTCACATCTATTACACACACACACACACACACACACACACACACACACACACACACACA
>OU015747.1:73653580-73673362 GCA_907169655.1 Acomys percivali
CACACACACACACACACACACACACACACACACACACACACACACACGGACCAAAGACCTCCATACCTCTCCTGCGCCAGCCCAGTGGATGGAGGCAGACACCAGCAGGGAGAATGTCCTCTATCTGATTATTTGCATGACACTTTGAAATTCTACCTGAGAGCATTTCCATTAACTGCTAATAGCTTTAGAAAGTATTTCTTAGTTTGAAATCCAAACCAAACTGCAAACGCATTGTATTGTTTTAGCCTTATAAAGCAGATGGATTTTAAACTGATACATCACTAGTCAGGGACTACCATTAGTATCAATACTGTGAACTTAACAGACTTTTTAAAATGTTTGATTCTGAGTCATCTTGGATTTGGAATGTGGAGCTTGCATGGCAAATGGAGACACCTGCCATGAGAGGAGGTAGCTACTGTTTAGCTCTCACATCCCTGCTTGCTTCTCAGTATCACCTTCCCAACAGTGATTATATTTGAGATTCTTTGTGTTAGTATAGCCAAAGGTTTGTGTGTATGTATGTGTGTGTGTGTGTGTGCACGTGTGTATGTGTGTGTTTGTTATGTAGTAGTGGGTGTGTTGCTGTGAATGTGGATGCAATGTGTGTGTGCAGATAAATAGGCATGTGCAAAAGCATGCCTATGAAGGTTAGAGGTCAGCTTTGGGAGTGTTTTTCAGAAGCTTGTTCCTTGTCTGAGATAGGGCCTCTCAGTGGACTCTGAGGCTCATCCCATTAGTTAGGCTGGCTTCCCAGTGAGTTTCTGTGTGCCCTCTCCAGTGTTGGGATTAAATTCACACCATAGTATCCAGTTATTTGTCCGTATTTTGAGGGTTGAACCCAAGTCCTCCCACATGTGGTATTAGTGCTTTGTTGAGTGAGCCATCTCTGCAGCCCCACAGCAGGTGTCATTGTAAGAACATTGGAGCCGCTTTTCCTCCTAGAAAGTCAAAACCCCTACAGTTTACTTAAGAGTAGGTGTGGACCAGACAGACCCTCTGAACATCTCAGGGTTTGTGATGTGACTGTTGTATGTAGGAAATGTATTGAGTGCTTTGAGCAAGGGCATTCTTGGGGTCACATGATTCTCATTTGTCTTACACTTTAAACTTCTCACTAATCCTATACTCAGCAGGACAATGACTAAGCCTTCATGTTTTGTGGCAGCAATCGCTAATCCTGAAAAGCTTTAGCATAGACCTGCAAGTAGTGAGTACTTTTAAACAAGGTCTCAGTTGCTCTTCCCTTGTTCTGGAGAAAGGGGGTAGTCATGGAGCTCAAAGTAAATTAGCCACGGATTCTGGTGTGGGTCTGTGTGTGCAGGAATTGGTCACTGACACGATGACCGACTGAAACAAGGTATCTGTATTCTGGCATTAGAGAATACCAGCTCAATAAAAGACAGGTTTCTTTAACCACAAACACTGGAAGATGTTTTTTAGCTTAGAAGCTGAAGCCAAGTACAGCACCAGAGGAACCATGAATCAGAGCAAGTGTGAGTCATATGCACTTTGCTTTCCTCTGAGACACATGTATTTGGTCCAGATGTTTGGATCAGTTGTTTCTTGACTCTTGGTTAAATATCTAGGATTTTGAGTAGTGGGGAAATGCTTATAATTTTTGACAGAATATGGCAATGTGAAATAAAGCTCAATTGCTAAATTGATTATCCTTCCATCTATTTTTATTATAGTTTGGCCCACAGTCCTCATGTCTGCTGCTATAGCTCTGAGTCTGACACCCTTGTGACTACATAATGAAAACCCTGCAGAAGTCTCCCTGGACCTCCAATCTTCCTGTTTTCTTGGCTGCTACTTGGGATAGAAGTATGCCTTTTAACATGTTATCTTTTTTAGTCACGTATCTCTCTATGTTGCATTTTCTTTTGTTTTAGGGACTTAGAATCCCTCATACGGAGCTACCTTCATCCTAACTCCTTGTCTTTGTCATTTTACTTACTGGATATGAGAACACCAAAGTTTGATTCACTTGAGTTTCAAAGAGGACAGCTTGTGACACAGAGGGAAACAGGTGTGTGTGTGTGTGTGTGCGCATGTGTGCGTGCGTGCGTGTGTGTGTGTGTGTGTGTGTGTAAAAACCTTCTGTCTTAATGGAGCATGAAATTATAGCCATGTCTCATCTTGTAACTTAGTTTATTCTTGCTTCAAGGTTGTTTCATATTTTTCCTCCTGTATCTCACTGTGGTTAATTTTTGACAATTTTATATTTCCTCTCAGGAGTCTAAAACTTTTATCATCTAATATATATATATACATATATATATATGTATATATATATAATCTATCATCTCTCTAACATCCATCTATATATCACCTGTCTATCTTTTTATACATCTCTCTTTCCTTTCCCTCTCTCTCTTTTTCTTCTTTTTGGTATTATTTACTTAAACTCTTATGTTAACTAAATGATAATTAATTAATTCAAATGTGAAATAATATTGTCCTAAACTCCATTCCACAAACTGCCATCATCATTTGGAAGAATTAAAGATGTATAAGTTCACCTGGGCTCCTCTCCCTAATGCAGGCCTATGCCTTGTTCCCATGCAAACTTAGTGGACAGCTGCACCATTTTCCAAAAGCTGCACTTGATTCTGTTCAGTTCTTTGTCGCTTGTACTCATTAAATTAGCAATTTTACTTTTATGCTTGCATTTATCACATTTTAACATACTGTAGTAAAGGCCTACTATGGAGCTACTGTTTTCTTGTTTTGTGCATTCAATTCAATATACAGTCTGTTTTGCCAGAATTATGAGAGTGCAGCATTAAATTGAAAAAGTAACCAACTCTTGAAGTTACCACGCTTTGAAAATGTCCTGATGAGCTACTGTCATTTAAGATTCTAACTCTGAACACTAAGTGAAATACTTCAGAGAGATAGGTGAAAAGGTTGACTTTTAGATATCAATGCAAGATTCTCTCAAAATACCTGTGTGACTCATGTTTTTATAACCCCAAGTAGAGAAATGTAATTTCAAAATAAAGAGCAAATTCCATAAACTACCATCTACTGTCATCAGCAAGTTATTTGCCTTGTTGACCCCATATCTAGTGATATTACTTACTTTTCTCACTGAGACAACACACCTGACAGATGAGAGTAATAACTTGTACGAGTCAATCTTGGTGGGGGCATCATGTTGGTGGGAGCATGAGGATGCTGGTCACATCCCTTTACAGTCAGAAAGGAGGGAAAGGAATGGTGGATCTCAGCTCATTTTCACTTTTTATTCACATTAGGATCCTGTCTCACAGGATTTTTCACTTCCAGGGTGAGTCTGCCCACCTCAATCAATTGGATCGAGAAGCTCTCAAAGCCATTAGAGGTTTGTGCCCTTGGCAATTGTAGATTCTGTCAGGTTGACAATCAGTATTGACTGACACATTAAACATCTTGCTCTGTGATTCCCACCCTGTGATTCCCATGGCTATACCTCCACTCTTCGTTCATCTGCTTTTGCTTCTAAGAACAGCAGGTGTCCATGCTTTAGTAAGACATCAGGGAATCTCACACCCCTAGCCCTCTATTATAGCGCAGCCAGTCTTTAAGCTTTCCTAAGTTGAAGGACATAGGGCCTATTTTCTCTATTTTCTGAAGCACATCAATGAATGTATCTGTATACCTGCTATCGAATACTCATCCTCATATCTTAGTTGCTGCCTGACTCATAAAAATAGACTTTTGTCTGCCCCTCCCCCACCCCCATTAAGATAGTTAATAACTGTGATTCTTGTCTTCCCTAAAAGATGGCAGTTTCCCTGAGCACAAGAATCCTATGTTATCATGGCAGATTGTGTGCTCTTTGCATAAAAAATGTCTGATGAATAAAATAAGGAAAATATTGAAATGGAATTATGTATGGGAAGCACATTATACATGAAAAATAAGTTCTCATAAATACATGTTCCTTAAAATCACAGAGCTACAAGTAGTTTGACTCTTGCTTAAGACTAACATTAGGAGTTCTGCTGTAGTTGGTAGCTTAGAGCAAACTTTATATTATTTTGACCAGGGTGGCCCTTATTTCATTTCTTGGCCTTCCTGAATTTAAACTGAAGACTCCACAGAGCTCAGAGCATCATTACTCAGTCAGAGGTACCTGCATGCACCTTCTACAGCAGAAATCCATTCACTGTGAAGACATCTATCATGATGGTTCAAGATAAGCTGTCCCCATTAGGAAAGCATAAGTGAGTTTGCCTGCTACAAATATCTGCAAAGCCACATTAATTTGGAATGTAGCTGGAGGTGGTCAATGTACCTGGTAATAATTTGTTGGGGTTATGTAAGAAATTACTCAGGTACTCACAGTCAGCTCCAATCTAGTCTATAGGATGGCCTCTGCTTATATCTGAGGAGCCAAGTTATTGAAAAGGTCTCTCAGAAATGGCAACCTCAAAAAATTGAAAACTTGACCCTGAAGTAAGAGTGTGCACTTGCTGGCTTCATGACCTGCACAGGTGTGGGAAGTGCTGGCTGGGAGAGAAGGAGCATAGAAGTTGGCACTGGGCAGACTTCAGTTTGGAGCCTGTATCTGCTGCTAATTGCTCAACATTTCTACATCTAAAATTTAAGCCACACTTGAGAGTACTGGATAAATTAGGGAACCTTCACACCTGCGTTTGTTAAGAAGCCATCACCCTCCCATATGTGAATATAACCTGATTTGAGACACATTTAATTTTTTTCCTGGAAAATGTAGCTTCTAATTGTACAAGATATAGATATGTACCACCGTTGTTTTTTGTTTGTTTGTTTGTTTGTTTTGTTTCTTTTGGTTCCTTTTTTAAAATATTTTTTATTTTATTAATTTATTCTTGTTACATCTCTTGGTTATCCCATCCCTTGTATCCTCCCATTCTCCCCTCCCTCCCATTTTCCCCTTATTCCTCTCCCCTATGACTGTTCCTGAGAGGGATTACCTCCCCCTGTATATGCTCATAGGGTATCAAGTCTCTTCTCGGTGACCTATAGTACAAGCAAACAAACTTCTTTTGGAGAGGAAACTTGGGTCTGGTGCACTAAATCTTGTAGAACCCATAGACTGTGAGGTCACAGCCCTAGTGGATGGATCTACTACTATTGTTTCTCTAAATGTACATGGTGCAAACTGCCACCTAAATACTCATGATTATATTCGCAGATCAGTGTCATCATCAGCCTTCAGCAATGAAGCTTTCTTTGTATTATATAGCTGTTAATGTAGATACTCATAAATGGATACAGTGTGGAGAATAATTGAGGATTAATGCTCAGCCATAAGTAGAGCATGTATATTACCACTCTCTGTACCATGGCTCAGAAAATACCAAAGAGAAGAAAGTAACCTGGAAGGAGTGGCGCACAACTGCATCTTCTCTACATGGCAGGGCCTTTATCCACTCATTGCAGCAGGAGTTATCTCTACAGGACTGGACCCATCTTCATTTCATAATGCCAGAAACACACCATCCCCTTACACGGAGAAAATGGGCAGTGAATGGGGATAGGGGAGGTGTTATTTCTTTCAGTAGCCACTGACAAGTTGTCTTTGTTCCAGTAAGTAACTCCCGACTCAAAATCATACAACAATCATTAAACTCAATGAGTCACAAAAAGACATCAGTGAAGGATCATGGGAGGGAATTCATTAGGAAGGAAATTGCAGTGGGAAAGGAAAAAAAAAGGAGAAACTTGATGGGGTGTGAGAATGAACAAAATTCAGTATGTGAGTGTATGGAATGCAAAATAATTTTGAAAATCATACAGCTCACTTATTGGGAAGGTTTCATTATCATTTTAAATATTGTTTTCTGATGATTTCCTCAAGTCACAAACTAAGTGTTATGTTTGTGAGAGTGATCACTCAGCACTCCACTAAAGTAGTTTGTTTTTTCCACTGCTGGAACTCAGAGACAAATAAGAAAATATGATGTTGAAAGACATAATAAAGGACCATTAGGTAGAGAATTCTCTGGGTATTTCCACAAAATCTGAGCCTCACCTATCTGGAAAAATATTTTCTGGATTTTTCTAGTCTGCATGGCATTGCTTTGTCCATAACCACATCCTCCAACTCCAGAAAAGCAATACTGGGCTATGCCCTCTTCTTTCCCCTCCCTCCTCCAATTAAAAACAATCTATTGTGTTTTAAATGTGAAAAGTCCTTGCAAGCTTGTATGCATGAGTCACCAGCTCATGATCTTGGTTGGGAGTTAGAATCTTGCTGGAGGAGGTGGGTGACTGGAACTGGGTTTTCAGCCTCCATAGTGTGGCCCCATTTTCTGTTCCTTAACACGATGAACTGAGCCCCCTGGGAAAGTCAGACAAAGTAAGTTCTTTCTCCTCAAATCTCTTTCTTTGGGAATTTTATCCTAGAAAGCCACAAGTAAATCACAAGCTTTCAGTTATATTGGGCCTTACACATAACCTACTCATCTCCTGTCTGAAGAGCAACCTTACTTCCTCTTCTCCATATTCTTGACTACCTTAATTAGTTGTCACAATTTTGGTGATATAATTTTTCTGCCTTCTACAAACGCAAAATTATATAATGAAATTTATAGCCTGGATGTGGATACATTTAATCTTAATATTCTGGAGGTAGAGGCAGGTGAATCTCTGATTTCAATGCCATCCTGGTTTACTGACACTTCCAGGATATCCAGGGCCATACAGTGAAGACCTGTCTCAAACAAACAAACAAACAAACAAAAAACCAAAGAGGAAACATATATATATATATATATATATACATATATATATGTATACATATATGTATATATATATATGTATGTATATATCAGTCTTAACAGTGCAAAACAAACAGTAAGTACGTATTTAAGAGTGACTATACAAATGAGTGTCTGCCTGGATAAAACAGTGAACTATCTATGCTGTGAGCATGCATCTAAAATGCCCTCTGTTGATCTAGGAAAAGAGGGTAGATGTAAACCCGGGCATTTCTAAGACTATTTGCATTATTGTAAGATGAAGGCACAGATCTTCTTTTTGTTGCCATTGTTTTTTCTTTCTCTCTCTATCTCCACCCTTCCTCTTCTCTGCCTCCCTCCCTCCCTCCTTCTCTCTTCTCTCTCTTTCTTTCTTTTTTCCTTCCTTCTTTCTTTCTTACTAAAGCTAGGATTTAATGTATTTCAGGTTTGCCTGAAGCTCACTGTGAAGTTAAGCATGTCTTTGAACTCCTGTTCTTTTTATCTCTACCTCCTACAGATAAGGAGTACAGCAAGCATTCCACCACCGTCATTGGCTTATGCAGGGCTGGACACATATCCCAGAATACTTTAAATTCAAGGCAAACATTCTAACAGCAGAACTACAGAGCAGAGCAGGCATTTTAAATGTTTCCAAGTGTCATCCAATAATGCCCAGGCTTGAACTCACTATGTAACCAAGAGTGACCTTTAGCCTCTATTCCCTCAGTTATGGAATTTTCTAGATTTGTAGAGCACACAATGTTCTAAGAAATTCTTTAGAAAGAAGAGTGGCTCCTCATTGGAGATCCTTCAACACATTTACATTGAAGTTAGGATGGGGACATGCAATCAAACACCTCGGAGTTAGTTACCTGAGCTGCACATTTCAACTTGACCCAGGAGCTGATGGACTCAGTCAGGCTGGGTGAGGCCTTGTCTGAATGGTCCCCATAATGCCTTTGGTTTTAACAAACTCTCTAAGTTTTCTTCTTCTATGGAGATCTGGGGCACTTTCTTCTTCATAAGTTCCCCTGAAAATCATATGATTTTTTTTTCTATTAAGAAGGCTGCTCTCAGAAACTTGGAAAATCTAGAGTTGGATGACATGGTTTTATCATTCCAATCTCCTGACCATGAGAATTGATGAATGCTTTAAGTTTCTTTTCCCTCTTCATTGAATTTTCCCCCAAAATGTGCGGTGTTTTTTGGTAAATCAGAGAAGTTTCTATCACTTCCTACAATTTTTTTCTGTTTATGTGTCTGTGTTTTTGTATATCTGAATCATTCAAAATTAAAATATATCATTGAATAATATGACATCTTCTGGGTTTATATGTAAGGCAACTGGTACTTGTTATTTTACATTTCTTCAATGTGTTTCTAAAATAACTCTGAATGTTTTCTTTCTAGAACAAAAACACACAAAGCTGCCCTCTCACTTCCCTCTGCAAACAGAGTGTGGAAATGGCTGGTCTCTTCTTGACTTGGTATTAATTTATCCCTTCACTGAAAGCTAGTCCACTTCAGACAACAGTCCTGAATGAAGGGACTATGAAAGTCTCTAGAATAGGAGCCACTCAGCAAACCATTCATGCCATTTTAACAGCTTCTCTCAGCAGAGATAAACAAAGCTGATTAAAGATACAGTTAAGATGACTATTGTAATCTGAGTATGAACTGTCCCGCAGAGGCTACATGTTTTAACATTGGTCACCAGGTGAGGGTACTGCTTGGTAAGGTTCTGTACCCTCAGGAAGATGAGATTTCAATAGAGTAAGTGAGTGAAAGGTTGGACTTCAGGGTTTTTTGCTCAGCCTTACCTCCTCTTCTCTCCATGCTTACCTCCCTTTTATTGGACCTGACACACACTAAGTATTTATGCGGATCATGCCATTTAATCTGCAAATCACTCAAAGACATAAGCTGTCATAAACTGTATTGTTCCCACTTGAGGAAAGAGAGACTCAGAAAAGCCAATAGACATTTGAGATTGTAATCAATGTGACATTACCTGCAATGTAAACTTGAGTGTGCCTGTGATTGTAGGGCCTGTGTCACCTATCAAGGTCTTTCCCTTGACTAAAGAGACTTTGTGTTCTGATGTTGGTAGCCTCACTGGCTGTACCTAACATACAAGTGTACCATTGCAAACATCCATATACCACACCACACACACACACACACAAATGCACAAACACAGACACTTGTGTACATGCACACACATACACACACACACACACACACACCACACACACACACACAAGAACTCTAAGAGATTATAATGTGAAGTACAACTTTAAGAAGGAGATTTGAGTCCAGAGAAGAAGCCAGCTAGAACTGAGGCAGTGAGGGTGGAGCATGCTTCATGAAGGGGAGGGACATGAGGAAAACAGGTTCACATTTTACAGGGCTCATTCTGTCACAAGTTGGAGGTACAATGGGAAGTAAGAGTGATTGCTTCCACAAGCCTCCTGATCTCCAGACTCTCATGAGAGCCAAGGGATTATTAATAATTACTGAGTGGAAACTTTGAAATGGAAATCTATAAAATGCTAAAATTTCTGCACTGTAAAAATGCTTACATTCATTTCCATTTCCTGTCTGCTATGAATACCAAGACCTTTGCTCAAGAGAGAATAAAATCAATGTCTAAGTTGCCTCTGATTCCTTCCTTGCTGGAGCAATGTCTGAGGGAGAAGCACCTGCAGAAGAGTGCATTGCTGTCACTGCTGCTGCCCTTCCTTCGTGACATAAAAACCCAGCCTTTTTAGCCTCCCAACATCAACTGAATACCGGAGTCTCCAGGAATATTCCTGGTCTTCACCACCAGACTAAGGTATCAAGTCTCTTCTACTAAGCAGCTAGTGGTTTATAAGTTCCTTTAGCATGAAGACAGCAATTGTTAGACTACCTAGAGTGTGTAATCTAGTTAATCTCTCTGCATTTCTTGGTGTTTCTGTCTCTGTCTGTGTGTGTGTGTTCACACGCATGCATGTGTGCACTCATGCGTGTGCATGTGCATATATTCATTCATTAATTCTATTGGTTCACTTCTTTAACAGAACCCCAAGAAATCAAACACGTATGTGGAAAGAACTGAAAACCCCTTACATAGGCTCTAGACAACTATCAGAAAGGGATCATTGCCTTAGATTGTTAGCTAGAGGAAAAGATAAACTTTTGATCACTGCTGACATCTGAGGGAATTATTTTATTTCATTTCTGAGAGTTCTGTGTGTGTTTGAGAAGAGATGGAGAGCAAGTTCTGTTTATTAATGAAACCCATACCATAGCAGGTGTCTATATGAGCTGCAACAATAAAGGGAACACCTTGTTACAGACCATTCTATCAGATCCTAACCACCTCACCACTTATACCACTAGTTTACATGGATGGTTGGTTGTGCTGTTAGGTTTTTAGCATGAATGTTTAACAAAAGAATTCTCCACATGTCCTAAATTAGGCTCCAAAGTCCATATGTGAGTATTACATTCAGAGCTAGCAGATTTTGTAGAGAACTTGTGTGTGCGTGTACTGGTCCTTAAACTCTGTCTCAGCCCTTTCAGGTACCCTGCTTAACATATGAGAATAGTAACCAATGCCGTAAGAAATTAAATTCAATCAGAAGGATTAGTAGAGCACAGTGCAATATCCTGGAATCAACTTAGCTCTCAGGGTGTCAGTGACCTGGCAGCAAAGAAAAATTACAAAGTCAATTCAGGAGCACAGTGGGAAGATAAAAAGACCCCAGAGGATTTGAATTCTGGGGAGCACTAGGCAAGGAACTAACAATTCTTCTTACTTCTTTATTTTTATTATTTTGGCAGTACTAAAGATTGAAACATATGGCTCAGGAATGCAAGTGCTCTACTAGGAAGCTGTGCCCCTAGAACTTATGGGTTTTTGTGTGTGTGTTTGTATGTTTATATACATGTTTTGCCTGTATGCTTGCCTGTGTGTGTGTCTGGCACATTTGTGCAAATGTCACTGGAGGCTAGTAGAGAACATCAGACCCCTTGTAACTGGAGTTATGTATTGGTAGCTGTGAACCACCCAACATGAATGTATGGAGCAAAATTCTTGTCCTCTGAAAGACCAGCAAGTTCTGTTAACTACCTAGCCAGATGTCCAGCCCCAGCATTTAACTTGGAGGATCACAGTTCCAAGCGGTGGGAGTACAGGTACCTCAGATTCACAGGTAAGAAAGAGAGGCAGGACGAGATGGAGGGAGAGGGGGAAAAACCTGGGAATTGTGTGGGCTTTTAAAATCTCTAATAAGGCCCCTTTGCTTATTCCTTCCCAAACAGTTCCATCAGCTCCAGGTCAAGCATTAAAATATATGACCATATAGGCGGCATTTTCATTCAAACCACCACATCACATATAATTTGGATCTTCCCACCTTACTTAATTCAGTCTAGAAATCCCTTAAAGATATTTTCAAAGGTATCTTTCTTAGGTGATTCTATAACCCATCAAGTTTTCAGCTGATCTCAGTCACTACTTGTGGAGCTCCTACATCCTTCAGGTCCTTCCATCTTCACACAGTTCCTCAAGACTCCCTGAACTCTGCCTAAACTTTAGCTGTGAGGCTCAGTATCTGCTTTGATCCCCTGATGGGTGAAATCGTTCAGAGGACATCTATGGTCCTGGTCCTTCTCTTCAATAGCTCCCAGTATCTGTTCTATTTGCCCTTCACAATGAGAATTTAGCATGCTCCCTAGGGTCCTCCTTGTTACTTAGCTTCTTTGGTTTGTGGATTATAGTGTGTTTATCCTGTGTTATATGGCTAAAATTCACTTATAAGTGAGAATATACCATGTGTGTCTTTCTGGGTCTGGCTTACTTTATTCCAGATGATGTTTTCTAGTTCCATCCATTTGCCTACAATTTTTATGATGTGCTTGTTTTTAATAGCTGAGTTAAGTATGAGCCAACAAATCTGGACCCTGGGGAAATGAGGATCTGCAAAAACTCATGCTCTAACCAAGGACTATGCATGAAGAGGACCTAGATACCTGTGCTCAGATATAGTTGACAGGCATCTCAGTCTCCATGTGGGTCCCCTAATATTGGGAGCAGGTGCTGTCTCTCATATGAGCTGTGTGCTCTCTTATTGATCACTTCCTGCTGGGAGGGTGACCTTGTCAGGCCACAGAGGAACTGTGTACAGGCAGTCTTGATGAGACTTGATAGTCTCGGCTCAAATGGTAGGGAGCAGGTCTCCCCCTTTCTGAGGATTAGAGAAGTGGGAAATGAAGAAGGGAGGGTCGGGGGGGGCGAGATGAGAGAAGGGACTACAATTGGGAAGTAAAGTGAGTAAATTAAAAAAAAAAAGTTAAAATAAAAAAAAAAATCAATCACCACATCTGTTAAATGAGAATTTTAGCATCAACAGTCACACTAAAAACCATAAGCCCCATGAGCTGGCTTTTCCCATTTTTGTCTTCATGACCTGAAGCACACAACTTTGTCTGTCTGTGCCCCTGTTTCCTGTCTGTAACCTGGAAACCAACATGCACTTCAATATTGCTACTTGGAGGGTTGGTGTGATAAAAGAGGTATAGGTAACTACAAATGGCTTAAGCATCTTCTAAGTGTCCCAGACATGACAGTTCATCATTGCCCTTCTTCTTTGTTTTGCTATGCCTTCATGTTAGAAGTAGTCAGTTCTTAGGGCATGTTAGATGCTGAGGACAGAGAATTTAAGCAAGCAGGTCAGCAAAGATCAGGTTAAGGTTTGTTGAAATTTTATTATTAAATAAATGTCATATGAATGGAGATATTAACACGCATTCCAATATTCATCTAATTTTAAAAAGATACTTTAGTCTCAATTTTGCTACTCACCTGAACCTCAAAGTGCTTTTTCTTCCTTCATATAAGGCATTGATTACTCAGAAAATGTCAAGACACCCCAGTGGACCTTTTAATATTAAAACATTCCTTTGCATTTATCTCTAGATTGGCCTTCAGGTGTTAAGACCCACTTGTCTCAATCCTTGTAAAAAAAAATGTGCCCTCTCCTGTAACCTAACCTGACAGAAACACGATTAGTTAATTTCTGTAGGCACATAATATTTGAATAGAAAAATGGATCCTTCAGATGTATTTCTTATTGTACAGTGGAGATGATCAAGCTTCAATGCGTTCTCAGTAGGTGGCAGCTCTTTCAGGTGGATAGTCAGAGATGTGCAAATTCTAGATTATAAGATTTTTTTTTATGTCCTTTCTTCTTTTATGAAGGGGTAGTGTTAGTGATTCAGGAAAGGACAAAGGGATGAGCTGTGAATAATTTCTTATTAAAATCTCTCCTTTTTATACTAAAATTGTTGAGATTGTTTACGACCTGCATATTTCACCTCTGGCAAAATGGTGAAAACTTAAAGTATTCATTTGTTTCTGTCCTTGTCTTTTGTATTCTGCAATGATTTTGCCTTTGGGGGGTTTTTCTCATGCAGCTCAGCTTCCATGACCCCATTCCAACCTGTCATGAGCATATAAAGAACACAGTGCTCCTCTAGAATAAGACAGCCCCTGTTCTCTGAGAGGACATGCAGGATAATGAGATGTAGACAGTGTGGGAGTGGGCTTCAACCAATTTTACTCTATTTCATGCTTTTCTTGTGATTCATAATTTTTTTTGTCTGAGATTTGGAATGGCCTTGTAAACCAACCTTTGGGATTTGTGAGGGAGCTGCAAGATTATGTTAATGGGTTGGGAAGACATAAATATGGGCACTACTATATCTGTGCTGAATTAAAAGGATAAAGTGTGTTGGACTCCATCATTCATCTTGCCCTCCTTATTCACATCCAATGCAAAGGGACCAGCTGGCTCCTGCTCCTGCTTCTGCCATTACTTCCAGGTACATCCTGGAGCCATGAGCCAAAATTCAACTTGTTTTCCCCCTTACATTGCTATTGTGAGATATTTTTCTTTTAAAAGTTATTAATTTTGTTTGTTTGTTTTTATGTTTATGAGTGGTGTTTTTGCATTCATATATGCATTGCACCAGGTTTGTGCCTGGTGCCTTTGGAGATCAGAAAAGGGCATTATATCCCCTGGAACTGGAGTTGCCAATGGTTGTGCACATCCCTGTGGATTATCTGAAAGAACAGCAAGTTCTCTTTGCTGAGGCATCTCTCCAGTCCTTTTTGTCAGGTATTCTTTTATAGCAGGAAGACAAATAGCTAATTCACTTCATAAGCATATAACGCCAGTAAGTACTGTCCCAACATAAAACTACAAAGAAAGGTTACTATTGATGATATTTGTTCACAGAATGTGCTTTATCAAAGAGCATTAGGAGATTAGATGAATATAAATAGTACATCACTTTCTACTCCAACACTATTGACTAGTCTGTCTTAATGGGCAAAAAATGTTTAAAGAAATATACATTAAAAGAGAAGTCAGAAGACAAAGGGACTCTGAACCTTCTAGCTTGAAAAAAATGCCTCATTCAAAGCATTTATATGTTGCCTTTCCAAAACTAAATTTTAGTTTAGAACTACTACTCAAAAATATTTGTGGATTAAATGAAATTTCTTCTAATTGACCAGGAATGACATTCAGAATCTGTTGACAGCTCAGACACAAGCTGGGGTGCAGAACATTTTCACTGGTCAACAATGAATCATTGTCAACACTAAATTTCAAACCAACTGCTTAACAGCTCTTTCTAGGCTCTCTAAACTTACTTCTTCATCTACGGAGTAGATGTAAACCATATCATATTGATGCATTTTTATCTTGAAAGACCATACTGACATAAAATATTTGATGTCTCTATGTGTCTGTGCATGCGACTTCCCATTCTTTTGTGCATGTTTGTGTGTAAAAGTTCACATATGTGGGTGTGCATGTATATGCATATGCATGTGGAGGCCTGACGACATCTACTGTTGTTGTCGTCAGACACCAGGAAGTTGGGGTGTTTTATTGGACTTTCCTAAACTTTTAATGAAAAGAAAAGGAGATGTGAATAAAAGATGACATCATTTAGGGATTAAAGATGTAACTATGTATTATTCAGGCTTTGGGATTTGTTTATTTACTGTTTATGTTTATGGACATTTTGTATGCATGTGTGTCTGGTATGTATTTGTGTCTGTGCACCATATGTATGCAGTGCCTGCAGAGGACACAAGAGGTAATCAGATTCTTTGGAAGTGGAGTTATGATCTTTGTAAGACTTCCGGTGGGTTGTGGGAATTGAACTCGGGTCCTCTGCAAGAACAGCTAGTGCTCTTTTCTGCTGAACTATCTCTTTAAGCCCAGGTAAAAACTAGCATGTGAAGATAATTTATGTTAAAAGAGGTAAAGTCCACACTGCCTTCAATTTAGGAAAAGCATCACATGCATTTATTCAGGTAACCTGGATAAGAGTAGAGGTTCATATATACCAATGGAAAATCTGTTATATGAAACTGTGAGGTTTAAAAAGGAAAGCTATTGCCTGGTAGGCAGTGCAGCTTTCATGATGCTAGTTTGATTAACTTTTTTCCTTCAGGATTACTTTGGTGTGTGTGTGTGTGTGTGTGTGTGTGTGTGTGTGTGTGTGTGTGTGTGTGTGTCTGTCTGTCTGTCTGCCTGTCTGTCTGTGTGTATGTATGTATGATTCTGTGCATATGAGTATATTTACTTGTACATGTACATGTGTGAAGATATGAGTTTATGTGTAGTGGTAGTCAAGTATGTATGTATGTATATATACAATTGGGACCAGAAGTCAACCTTAGGTATCACTACTTAAATAACATCTACTTTTTAATGTATATATATATTGAAGCAAGATCTCTCACTGGCCTGGAACTTGCCTACCAGGTTGAGTTGGCTGTTCACAAAACTCCAGGAATCCAATTAATTCCATCTCCTAAGAGCTTTAGTTACAGGCATGTTTTGCTATGTTCTGTTTTTCTTTTCTTTCTTTCTTTCTTTTTCTTGTGCAGATTATGGACATTGTACACAAGTAAGTTTATGCCTGTTTTTTGAGTTTTTTTTTTTTTTTTGTCATCCGAGCTCAGCTCACTGTATCTTCTCTGTGACTGCCACATTGTGTCCTCTGCATGTTGATAAAAAGCAATCAGGATGCATTATCTTCTACACATCTTATTACATATCTGTGACTTGGACAAATGGAATATAAATAAAATGAGAGAGCATGTTCCTGAGAATAAAGTATATAACACAAAGACAATCAAGAAACAAGATTGCAATAGGCATGGCAGCTGACTATTCCTAAACATTTGTAGAAGAGTCATGATGAAGTGGCAGGTGGCTCATTTGGTGATCAGAAATGAGATCTGGTGATCCTTTATGTGTTCTTGGGCACTCTGGGGAAAGGGTGTCTTACTAATAAAATATATTGTAAGGGAAATGATCTCTGAGGTCGTATTTTTACACGTAAGACATTGTGTAAAGTGGAATGATTAAGCACCTACAATGCTGTGAAAGTAAAGATGTACATTAGGGATGTTCAGCTCTGTTCTGCTACTTGACATCAAAGACCTTATCCAGCCAGGTGGTCCCTGATATTTAAATCTGCCTTTTGTTTAAGTGCAGACATCTAGTAGAGGAAAGGAAAATCTTCTATTAACATTTAAATGATGAATTAAAGACTTTGCTTAAGATTTAATTTATTTCAAAATTGAAGATTGAAGGTGAGTAGATTAGCAATCAATGCCAAGGCCCTTATCTATCTGATCTTTTAGCTGCTAAGTGAGGTAGGAAATAGCATCTTAAAAGATCAGGTACATGGCCTTTCTGGACACAAATACCTGCCTACCTCAAAATCCAAAAACAGTTTGCCATCTTTAACTTTTACCCAGGGTTTTCTTAGCTCAGATTTTTTCACATGTACTAGAGAATTCTATAAAGAGTTAAGAGTAGATTATTTCATTGCAGCATACTTCTGTTGTCACATGGCAATGAGTGGCCTCCATCCGGTACCACTCTGATGTGGAGCTTTAGGAAGAGGTTAAAAGCTCAGCCACACAAAGCCCAGAAAATGTGGAGGTGGTTTAACATTGGCCATCACATATCTTAGCCTAGATATATCCTGAGTCCCCATCACATGGAGCTCACATTTTCTATGTGGTCTCTTACTTCTTCAGAAGCTTGCAAGGAGAGAACAGGGGGTCCATCACTTCTTTAAATAACAACTCCAACATCTCCCTTAAAATATGCCTTTTGAGCTCATCAAAATTATTCTTCATGTAATTTATTAGTCAAAGTCACAGACAGGTGACCATCATTATTGTTACCACACTTCCTGGAATGATGACAACTGTGTCAGTGCCAATAAATGAAAAATTACAACAAAATTATTCCTTCAATTTGCAGCCTTAAGCCTCTTTCTATCAAGCTAGATGCTGGAAGCATCCTTTGATTTTCACCTAATATAGGATAATGAAAAAATATATATGAGCTACATTTTCATCCTTTGGCCATGTTAACATTAAGGTGAGCTAACCACTGTGTGGTGGTATCCTCTGGACTGTAAGATGTTGCTCTCAAGATATTCCTGTGCTAGGTACTCAGTAGCTAAAAGGAACAAGTTCCTGATTGTGACAACCAAAAGTATTTCCATAAATGATGGAGTTTTAGCTTATAGAGAAGTTTCCAGGTTGTATTGTATAGCAGCTTGAATAGTTATCAATATGATACACAGTTCCCTTTTGTCCATCTCCTCACCACCATTTGCTATTTATGTTTTTGATAGCAGATAGTCAGACTAGAATGAACAGAATCTCAATGCAGTTTTGATTTGCATTCCTTTGATGGCTGGTGCAGTTGACCACTTTATTTTCACACGTTTATTCACCTTTTGAGATATGTGTGTTATTTTGCCTAACTATTCATTGGGTTGTTTTGCCTTCTCTGTGACCAAGCAATACAACTGGATAGTCACTAGTCAATCTGTGACAGGGATATTTGCACAACAATATTGATTGTAACACTATTCATCATAGCTACATTATAGAACTTATATCATTATCGAAAATGAAAAAAGGGAAAAAATGTGACATATTAATGGTAGAATTTTTCTGAACGATAAAAAGAATGAATTAATGTCATTTTCTTGGAAAAAGTGATATAAATGGAGACAAACACACTGAGTGAATTAAGTCAGTCTCAGAAAATCAAGCATCTCTCCTTTGTGTCCTCTAGACACATAAAGCCATATGTATATGTATAAATGACCTTAAACTAAAGTAAAATTTTCTAGGGAGGTAAAATGACTTAATAGGAAAGGCAAAGAGGGAAAAAGAGAGCAAAAGAGCATGGGGGAGGGAGAGACATAAACTCAATTTAGAAAATATAGTGTATAAAAACTTAAGCAAATTATTTTAACAAATGTTTCTAAATATTATCATTCTTTTTAAAAAATAATAGCTCTATCCCTACTACATTGAGTTTTTCTGCAAAAAGAAATACAAAATTAACAGTGCATCAGTTTCTGTTGTGTTTGAACATGGGGTCATACACATGTGAAATACAACCTCTCAATGAGTTTGGCTTCCTAAGAAAATCAAATCACCCATTCACCTAATGCTGATGTGCAATTTTTGCTTTGACTTCTAATACGGGATGTGAATTTGGTAGCATGTTAAACTAGGCTTTCATTGGTTATCACATTTGTGATAGTTTTATTTGTCCATTCACAAAGTGTCCTCATTTCTCCATAAGTCACAAGCACTTAGCAATAGGAACACAATAAGTCAAACTGAATTTACCAACAAAAATTGATATTTATGTAGAAAACACAGAAGTCTTTACCCACAAGTGATGTTTCTACAAGAGTGAAAACATCAATAGAGTTATACATTTTCCTTTTGAATTGATTTTATTTCACATGCTGGGATGTTTCTTGGATTAAACTTACTAATGATTTTTCACAGTACTTAGTCCATTGACTACAAAGACAATGTGCTTAATGATGATGTTCAAGTCTTTTATCAGGTCATTAATAGCTGGAAAAAGATTTGGTAAGATGGTAGGTAACCTTAGACACCTTTTTTTCTAATGAAAAGACAAAAATGGAATGCATATAAATATCTGTGTGTAGAAAATAAAATGCTCTCCCTGCTCATGTAATGATGGACAGCAGCCATCCTGAAAAGATGCATCAGTCCTTTATAAGATGAAACTTTACTCAGATAATATACTGCGATACTTCACCCAGAGTTGACACAAAAATCTATATTATAAGCTCAAAGTTTTGAAATAATTTCAATTGGGTCTGATATATTAAAAAATGTCTACAAAAAGATATACATTACTGTTATGGCTTGAATACAAAATTCTAGACCAAGGAAAAGCAGTTTCCATTCAAGCCTGATAATCTGAGTTCAATACTTGTAAATGACGTAAAAAAAAAAAAAGCTAGACTTGATGGAATGGTGGAGGTGGATACAGAAGAGTCAGCCAGAGAAATGTGGACTGTTAACTTGAATATGCCATGCAATGGCAAAAACAGCAAGTAAGCCCCTGCCTCAAAAAAAAAAAGGGAAAAGCAGCTTCCAAAAAAGATGTTTTGTGGACTCAACACACACAGTATGCCTACATGTTTTCATACACACACATAAAATGGTTAAATTAATGATTAAATAAAAATAAATATGAAATATCCCCAGGTGACACATGCATTTGAACACTTTATTCCCAGCTAGTGTCTGATGCCAATCCTGGAAGGTGGTGGAGCTTTTTAGAAGACAGATACTAGCTGAAGGAAGTGTCTTTGAGGTTTTGTAGTTTGATTTTACACCCTATAGGGTATCCACTTCCTGTCCTACCATCCTACCAGAATGTGAGGAGGAGATAGAGCTCATCCACATACTTCTGCTACTATGGAGATAACTTTTTCCATACCTTCTAGTCCAGTTTGATGGGGAGAATCTCTAACCAACAATCTCTTTAACTTGCGTCTGGTAGGCATTTGGTCACACAACAAGGAAAGCAAGGGATACAGGTATTTATTTTTAATATTGGTTATTTCATTTGAGTGTGTGTGTGTGTGTGTGTGTGTGTGTGTGTGTGTGTGTGTGTGTGTGTGT
>OU015747.1:73674928-73699808 GCA_907169655.1 Acomys percivali
GAAGAAGAAGAAGAAGAAGAAGAAGAAGAAGAAGAAGAAGAAGAAGAGAAAGAAGAGGAATAAGAAGAAGAAGAGAAAGAAGAGGAATAAGAAGAAGGGGAAAGGATAAGAACATGTATAAAAATAAGGATAAAGAAGAAAATGAGAAGATAATAACAACAATAAGCAGCTTGTTAAAACCTACCTGCTGGACTCTGTCTTACTTTGTCATCTAGTTTAACTGTGTGTGTGTGTGTGTGTGTGTGTGTGTGTGTGTGTGTGTGTGTGTGTGTATTTCTTTCCTTCTTTCCCTTTGCTTTTTTTTTAGAAACTTGCCACCATCAGTGGAAGCCCCCGCTAGGAGCCATCAGCTCTATCATCTGCTAGGAGCCATCAGACCTAGCCCCTCCTTGTCACCACCATTGGAAACTATTGCTACTAACTCTCAGTTCCAGCTTGGAAGGGTTGCCCTCACAGAAAGTCATCAGGCAGCCAGCCACAGGATTTACGTCCCACCTTTGTTTTCGCCAGTTGATATCGAAGCATATTCAATATTCTGGAACCTGAACAGTAGGACATCGATACACTGTATCATTATTGGAGATGATCTCTGTTTTTCTGATAACAAAATTTATCCTAAACAAATACCAAGATCATGGTACTTATTGTCCAAGGCTTTGTTTGTACTCATGTATTTAAGCATTACCACCTGGTCTTGTTACTAAAATGTCAAGCTGAGAATATTCAAAGCTCTCATTCTATTTGCTAGTTTGAAAATAGTACAAAATGAAATAATTTATAAACATAATGCCAGTACATCAGAATGCAAAGCAGGCTATTACAAAGCATCCTGAATCAGAGACGTGGCAGTGGAACATCACTCCATGCCTTCCATCCTCCTGGCAAAACATTTGATTTCAGAAAATAACTAGATATTAATTCCATCCAGATGCCATTTCAATCAATTATCTGTATAGAAAAATATTCATAAAGGTGACATCCAAGTCAATATTGATTTGGGGGAATAATAAATCATGACAGACACTAGATCAAATGGTTTATGTAAATAATATCTCCATGTGCAACTCTACTAGGTATGCTACACATGATAGAAAATAACTGACATATCAAAATTAAGGTACATATGCTGGGAAGATGGCTGAACTTGAAAAATGATTGGCACAAAGCATGAGGATTTGAATTTGAATCCTTCCTATCCACATAAACCTACATGCATCAGTCCATTTCTGTAACCCCAGCACTGAGAGTATGACAGGCAGATCTCTGGAGCTCATTGGTCATCTAGTCTAGCCAAATCATTGAAGACGACATCTAATGTCCATATCTATACACTACATAGAGTTTTGACACATGAACACACACCTACATGGAAAAATCAATATACAACACACATATCTCATTACCTTTACAAAATTGGGTAGAATACATGTATTCATGTATATAGAATGTTAACTTTTTGAAATAATTTATTAGATATTATATGCTATATTCAATTATAATGAATAATATTAGATTCTGTTAAAATATAACATAAGGCATATATATATTTCCCTAAAGCAAGGAATGAGGACAATAAATATCTGAATGGACAAATGTGCTGAAGGATTATGCTCAGAAAGCACTAAAGATGTGATAAAAAATAGAACTTGGATTGGAGTCAATCACCAAACATAAATCCAGATATGCAACAATTTCTTTAATTTGTGTCTGTTTCTTCTTCCAATTACCTTGGTCAGTAGAAGACATAACTGGGGGATTCTTGCTGATGATGGCCCAAGGTTCATTTCTTACCCCAATGTAAAGTTGTGTGACGCAGTGTATCTGGGGAGGAGGTGACCCATATGTCCTGGATAAGGGCTTGCTGCCTTGCTTAGAGTTTCACTCAATTTTTCTTTACCAAGTACTTATTTTGCCACATACTGTGCTATACATGAATGATTTAATCATAGCTAACATAAGACCTCTTCTTTTGAGGAGGTCCCAAGGGGATGCCTGGAATGCAGGTGGATAATTCAAGGGCCTTTAGAAGATACTTCTTTCACGTAAAAATAGTTCTTGACTGCAAACTGAGGATAGCAAAGTAGGGAGGCAATTTTTTTTGACAAGCTGCTATCTTTTCAGATCAGTAAATGCCAATAAAATGACACTTATATAAATAGTATAAAGAGAAAACTGTATTTACAATTGGTTAAAAATTTAAAAATAGGAGCTTCTCTTCTAGCGATCTGAAATATACAATACTTTATTGTCAGCTACAGGATCCTACTCTATTGTTAAAAATGCCAGAATTTGTTGTTATTAGGCAATGAACAAATAAATGGAAAGTATTTGAGGTAATATGCTGAATATTCTGGTATGATCAGAATAAAATATCTACTTTGCTTTAAAACATTATAGTTTACTACATAAACATACATAGTTGTAATATGTCAATAACACCAGAATATGGTACATACTCATTTAATATGACTTCAGGCAAAGATCATCTTAATAATAAACTTACCAGATACTCACTGACCACTTAAAACAGAAGCAATGCTCCAAGAGTGGCCCCACTGCTCCATCCTAGTCAGTCAATAGCTGTCTGCATAAGGGCAGCTCCTATACTCCTTCTCTACAACTTTTAAATTATGATTTTTCTGCATGTAATTATGAATTTGGATTTTTTGCAAGTAAGAATTATGTAAGAGCAGTAAAATTGCATAAAAGTACAAGCACTTGTTAAGAAAGTCTAATAACTTGGTTACAACTCCGATAAACCAAGTATAATAGCACATCTACAATCCCAGTTTGCCTAGAGAGATAGGACATGGAGACAAGAGAATCCCTGCAAGCACTTAGTTCAAATAGCCTGGTATAGGCAGTGAGGATAAACTTATCTCATACAAGGTAAAAGGCAAAGATTGACATGAAGGTTGTCTTCTGTCTTCCATGAGATTGCACTCAAGCACACACAAGCACAGAGGGAGGAGGAAGATATTTTGTTGAAGTGTGAGAAACTTTACAAGGCCCCTCCTAGAAGAATCAGAATACAAAGGATATGCTGTAGCATAGATATCTGGCCAGTTTTCTTCCATTTTCTCCAAACCAGCACTTTGTAATGTATTTTAGGTGTTCAAATTCTATATTAAATGTCTTTGAGAAAAAGAAATGATCTATTTTTAAAGTAAGTTTCTTTATTTATGGAATTTTTATGAAATTGTGGCATGTCCATGCTTTTTAAAAAGATTATAACAAAAGATTTATTGATAGCTTTGTGATTAACAGGATAATCAAAGACCTTTCATGTCCATAACAATTTATAGAAGAATGGGTGTCACTCCAAGGAAAAAGTCATTGAACATTAAACAATCTCTTTTTAGACTCCCTAAGCCTGAGGAAGCATGTGCAAAGAGTCAAAGCAGGAATTAAACATAAGATATACAGGAGACCAAGCAATACCTGAAGTCAAAAGGATTAGCTCATGAGACCTTGAAACTAGAGCAAATAATTTATTGGCTTAACTCTCCACTAAGCTGATGATGAGGATAGGCTGCTGAAAGGGCCATTTCTCATTACCAAATGAATATTCTGTGTACATCTGGCAGGTTCCTTCACTTCACTGGCCAAAGATGGAAAAGAGTTGACATTGGATAGACGTTTGTAATTTCTAACCACTTGTATAATCAATATTCCTCAGCTGAGGAACACTTCACTTATTCTGTGGCATGGTTTTGTGAGTAGTGCTGTGTGTTAAATAGTGAACGATTTAGAAAAAAGACAAAAGCCAGTACATTGAGGATGGAGTTTCATGGACAGGGTGTATCCTACAGCACTGGAATCTCTTCAGTTAGAAAAGTTTTCTATGAGCACAAAAATATACAAGGTATACTCTCTTCATTTATTTCCTTGTGGCTCTATTTATAACCTGACAAACACAACTTACGGAAGAAAGAGTCCACCATGGTGGGGAAGAAGCAGTGATATCAAGGACAGCTTGCATTACATCCATAGTCAGGAAGCAGAGAAGTGACCGCTGATGCTTATTTCCCATTCTCCTTTTTACTCAGTCCAGGAACCCAGCCCATGAGATTATGTTACTCATATTTGGAGTAAGTTTTCCCACTTCAATTAACATAGGTAGATAATCCTTCACATGCATTACTAGAAGGTAGTTTCCATGGTGATTATAAATTCCCATCAAATTAATAATTAGAATTAACTTCATCACATATGGACAGTAGGCACTGACAGTGCAAGGTACGGTGCTATTTTGGACAGGTTGGACCTGGCCATGAAGAGGTGATAGAGATTTAATCAGTGACTCAGGCAACTTTTATAAATAGATAGTCCTCTACAGGGGCATCTTTTATAGGGGCAGGATTCTTTTCAAGGATAGCATAAGTTGCTTAACATACTAGTGGAGGAAGATTTTGTGGGTCTGGACACCAAAACCATTTCTCAGCAGGTGTCAGAGAGACTTAGCTTTGAAAAAGATAAACAACATGCAAAGTTTCAATAACTGTTTGGGTGCTATTCTTAATAAAACAGAAGACCGCGAAAATATATATGTGAAATTTGAAGTCATGCAAAGTGAATCCACTGCAATTTCTGTACAGGATATGATATTGATTCAGTTCCCATTTAACATAGCACATTCCCAGTGACAGGGACAAAGTCCACTTTCTGTTTGACTATACAAGGACAAAGTGAAACCTCACCAAGTACCAAAGTTGGAATGGACTACATGTCTGAATTCCTCACAAAGACACATCAGTTAATGCTCTCTCTCTCTCTAGTGATCCACCACTACAGTCTGCTGCCATAGTGCTTCTGACTGTGCCTAAATATTGCCTGTAAAATGAGAAGTGCTAATTTCTACTAATTGACTCTTAATCAAAAGCAACCTACCATTTTGGACCCCAGTCCACACTGCACACAAGGATCAAGATAAGGTAAGCATGTGGAGAGGGAGATGTGACCTGCTCTTCTATGTAAATATGGTGGAGGTACCACAAAGTCAGGTGGGGTCAAGTAATTTTCTTAAAGATAACACCTCCTCAGTACTCAGTTTCTGCTCACTACAAGGCTCTTGGGTCATCCTGTTCCTAATATTGATTGACCATATCCTGTGGCTTACAGATCAGTAAGAGTGGATAATGGGAAATGAAGCAAAGTTATTCTGAGATAAAGGGACAAATAGCTGCCTTCTCTCTAATAGAAGAATCTTGGAAGGCACAAACACAGACAGAGGAAAAAACCCAAGCCTGCATCCTAGTGCTTGCAACACTCTGCTAGTAGGGCAGGGGGGCACATGCCTTTAATCACAGCACTCTGGAGGCAGAGACAGGTGGATTGCTGTGATTTCTAAGCCAGCCTGTTTTACAAAGCGAGTCCAGGACAGCCAAGGCTACAGAGAGGGACCCTGCCACGAAAAATAAAACAAAAAACACAAAACAAAACAAAACAAAAAACCAAAACAACAACAAAAAACCACTATGTTTAGGGATAAGAAATATACTTGGCTCATCAATTTTAATTAAAGATTTGAGTAACATATTCTTATCATAAATAAAGATATAGCAGAGCTAAATGCAAATTTGCCTGAGTTCTTAAGATAAAATCCCTAGAAATTATACACTTCACTGGTCACTGGCTGCTGTGCTGTTCAAATTCCCTCTGCTCTTCTGAGGCTCTGTTCCACTAGAGGGAGCATTTGAGTGAGAAATCTGTAAAAGCATTAGCTTAGGCCATAAGGTGTAAAACTGTCACTCAGGGAAGGGTAAATGAACCAAGCAGAGGAGGAGAGGAAGGACAGACAGAGAGCCATGGAGAAGGCTGCAAGGAAAGGAAATGGGGAAGATGAGAAGAGGAAGGAGGTACTGTGGAGAGGACAGCTGAGGAGAAGGAAGTAGTGAGATGAGACCAGCAGATGGAACAGCCTTTGCCCACTGAGCAGGGACACAATGGAGGTGATCCATCATGCCGCCTATGTGCAGAGGGTAGAATTAGTGCTGATATCCTGAACATGCCTTATTCCCCCCTCAGTTCAGAACATTCTCGTCCCCTCTTCTTTATGATCACTGCTACCTGGACAGTCTGTCATCCATGCAGTCAAGTGTTCTGTGCAGACTGTTCTCTGTAGCTTCCTTATTAATGGAATCTACATAGCTAATTTCTATGAACTGGAAGGTAGTCCCCATAATTACAGATTTGAGGGATTAGTGGAATTGGTAGAGGAGTCGATTAGAGGCAGATGGATGGAGGTGAATGAAACTATGTGGACATCCTCAAGTGTCCTGTAGGTGGATAGTCTGTGTCAAGCTTTTGCTGCAGCAGACTTTGCTGGAAGCATCATGGTTGGTGATTGTCTATACAGCATAATAAATTAGAGCTGGAATCCACTTACATCTTCTCCTATACCCTCTATGCAGCAATGAGCTCAGAGAAGACACCTGCACAAGCTACATGATCTCATAGAAATAGAAGGACTAGAGACCACGGAAAGGCAAATGCTATTTATAAGAAAGGAAAAAGAAGGAAACATGCATTCAGGCACAATGGCCTAAGTCAGTCTATTAAATACTGTTCTTTCTGCAAGCTGATTGATTTGGGTGTGTATTTATATAATGTATATATCTATATGTAATGTTTGTGTATGGATGATTACATGTTATATTTGTGTAAGGTGTGTATATACATATGAAGTGTGTAGTGTTTGTGGCCTTGCACGTGATTGTTAGGTGTTTTCACATGTGGGGAGGGGGGTTATACATATATATGTGCATGTGTGTGTAGGTTAGATGCTTTAGGGACTCTCTTGTTAAGGAACTGTAATATTGCATCTGGCTCTTTGTTGGTGCTGGGGATCCAAACTCAGGTTCTCACTTTTATACAACACTTTAGTTTGTTGTGAGCTATCTCACAGGCCCTGCAAAGTTCCTTACTATTACCAACTTAAGGCTATCTTCAGAGGGATATTTCTGCTTCAAAGGTAAATTGTTAAAACAATGATATGTGTGCAAGTGTGTTGGCATTTCCCCTCAATTTCTCTCTGTCTTTACCATTTCTGGTGTCACCCTGATAAGCTCAATAGATTCAGCTCATGTGGGGAACAGATAGACTTCACCCCCAACACCAGAATATGCATAAAAATGTAGACAGTATAGAGACATTGGGTTTATGCTTGAAGATCAATTACTAATGATAACACATTAACCATAATCACTCAACTCTAGAAATTCTTCTTCCATATAGCAGACACTAAAAAGAGTTAGGATGCCTCATAAAACCCCAGTTGAGTGGACCAGAATCCATAGTGTTGAGCTTTAATTATACATTCCTTAATGAATAGTTCTCATTTTGCTGACACCAACCAATATAATTTATAGACTAGAAAATTTCATCAGGGTGATGGATAGACGCAGCGTGTATTATACGGTGTCATGTATATATGAAATATGCTGTGTTCAGAATATGGTCACTCTGTGTTGCCAGCAAAGAACTTCTTTTCAGAGCATTGAACATCTTTTGGGCATCTATTAGTCTTGTTTGTCACAGTGTAGAGGACATTTTAGCTAAAAATCTGTGCTTTTGTGTGCTTAGAAGTTGCCTTGAATTTTCTTCTTCATCATCTCTTTGGAGAACTGCCTGAGCTCCACCCCGAAATGACCTTCTTGGGTACCTTACTAGCTGTTATGTGAGCTTCTATAATTATCTCAGTTAGTTTTCTGTCCAACATTCTGTTTTATTTCATTCTTAGCCTCATTTTTCTTTTAATGTAGGGTCTGGGGAGATAAGTTCAGTCATAAAGTTTGTACTTTGAAAGATTTAAAACCTGTGTTTGAACCATAGAACCCACAAAAACATCCATGAATTCAGTGCATGAGATTGCATGTACCATAAAAGTACTCACCACATGAGCATGTTGAACAGAATTTGATATGTGACAGCCACATGAAGGTTGAAGGACTGAATTAAAAGCACAAAGTTGGTTATTAGCTAAACACACACTGTGGCCTGCACACAGACTTCAAGTGCATACAGATACTGGGCAAGAAGTGCTCACACGCGCGCATACACACACACACACAAACCCCATATTAAAATAATACATCTCCATGTTGAGATTCCCAACATCAGCAGTTGCCTAGGACTAGACTACTACCTGTTTAAACAAACTGGTGAGCTCTTGGTCAATAAGTTAGCTTGTCTGAAAGAAGACATATAACTGTCTTAAAGATAAGACACAGTCTGATCTGCAAAATCCACATGTTACAAACACACATGTGCGTGCACACACACATACAGAAAATTTAAAAGGGGGAAATTCAAATCTTACTGTGCTAATTTGACTTTTACTTCCCAGCATTCACAACTTTCTTTAACTACAGTTCTAGTGTTTCTAATATCCTCTTCTGAATGCCCCAAGCACGTGGGGTAATAATATGCATGTGGGGGGGGGGAGTGAGTGTGTATGCATGAAAGCAAAAATATCCATGTGAATAAAAATTAATACTATTTTTAAAATTACAGCCCCTCAGTGAAATTACATCTTTTAAATTTAAAAGAAATTTTTTTTCTACTAACCCACTTGTTTACTTTGTCCTCCATCTACATATCAAGCCACAGTGTACTCCTACAAAGTCCACTTCTTTTAGTGTGATAAATTTCTTCAAACCTTAGCTTCAGTTTTATTTTGCTCAAGAGCACATTTGGATGCTCCAGCCAATACTTAATGTATACCTTCCTTTGCACCTATGCGTACCTTTGTTGCAACAGTTAACACTGAAACAACTAACAAATTCTTTTCCTGGCTGCAAAGCTTTTCACTACACCTGGATGTCATGTAGTATATCTGTCTAGGTAATCATCATTTCTCCAGATACATGAGTTAAAAAAAAATTCTTGGGACTAATTTCATCAGCAAGTTCTTCTAATGAGTAACACACACTAACTACAGCCACCAACACCTTTCGTTCATAGCTAAGAAGAAGACAGGGTTGTTTCAAACTCATTTCATAAAAGTAATCAAGTCTCTTTGCCATTAAATAAACATATATCTATAATCAAACACTAAATTCTATTGAATAGAATCCAAATGTTCCATTTATATCAAACCTAAGGCAATAAAATCATTTCACATAGCAATGGGGACATGCATTTCTTCAGATTAAAGAGAGAACATTCAAAACAAAGCATAAAGAAAGTTAAACAAATGATCCCCAAGTTGTAGAAAAATCAGGTGGCTAAAGGCTTTTTTTCCCATGACACAAATGGCTTCATGGTGTCCACGTTAGGACTGGTTTGAAGTACATAGTGAAAACCCATGTAGTAGGGGAATCTATGCTTTAGATCTCACACTACGTAAGGCTGTCTGAGTTTCTGCTTTATTTTACAACTGACTTCTATTTGGAATTTCCAGAACAGTGACAAGTAATAGTTATTGAAATAAAGTAAACACCACTGAAAAGCAAAATTTTGCCAATATGGAGTAGAAAAAAAAATCTCAGTTTAAGATTGAAAATTCTTACTAGAAAACCATTAGATAATTCCTTCATTCATCTACTTGCTCAGTATTTTAAGCAGTAGATACAGTAATTAAAATAAAACCTGGCAAAGAGGTAGTACATCTTTGTTGAAGCAAAAAGAATTGCTGAAACTGCTACAAAAATGAGATAAATAGGGCACCTAACCTAGACTGAGAAAACACAAAACATATTTAGTAACTCTTAGTCAATTTCATTAATGTATGCAATATATCTTGATACTTACCATCTTTATTCTGCCCCTGTATCCCCAGATACTCCTAGCACATCCCATACTAGAAAATGTGTGTGTGTGTGTGTGTGTGTGTGTGTGTGTGTGTGTGTGTATTAAGCAGACTGTGAGGGAAAATGGTACTGTAGGCCAAATTAATGAGAAGTCCATACAAATAAATTAAAGACATATGAGACAGTGTGGTTGGTTTGTAAACTGTAGAGCTCCATATTCTCATAGAAGGGGTATTGGTGATGAGATTTAGATTATTATACAAAGCCAGATCAATTTTTGCATCATGCCACTCATGACGGGGCTTTGTCTCACTAACTCAGTAGAACTATGATCTGAGATTGACAGAATGGAACAAAATGTCATCAGAAGTGACCTCTGTGACATACTTGTTTATACACAGCAGTGTATTCAAAATTTGTCCTTGTGGTTTTCATTATCTCTTATTAAGCTTTAAATTAAAAGGATGAAAGAAAAGTAAATACCAAACCTGGAGTACATGGCAAGAGAAAAAAGTTGCTTTTCTTTGAACAATATGATATTTCCTGTCATGCTTCGTATTTTGATCTGAATGTATCTGGCATTTTGTTTCTTCAGGTTTGATTCAGGAGTTAGGTTTGTGGAAAACTGCTAGCTCATGCCCTTCCACAAGGCTAAGGTTATGAGGCTGATCTTAGAGAACCTTTGCCAAACTTCTGCAGATGCTACTAAACTACACAGTGAAGTAAGTTCTTTGGAAAATATTTTGTTGCAAAGATGTTTGTGTTTGAAAATAGACATAGGTAGAGATTCTTATTATTCTCATGCATAGATTAGTGATTTGTGGGAGATGATTCACTTCCATTAATCTGAAATTCATTCCTATGAACTAGATCACTTAATGTCTGTCTTGCTGAGTATCCTTGTAAATTGTGTGCAGTAGGCTGCATGCCTACCATGAAAATTAAAATCACATTAAACTCTTTTCTGATTATAATTGTCCCTCAGTTTTGAAGTACATTGATCTCAAACACAAAGAAATGAAATAACCAGTATGTAGTATCTGTATTTAACAATGATAACACATTGTAAATGTTGTCTTAATAACTAAACCCAGAGCTTTATTTAAAAACAAAAAAACAAACAAACAAACAAACAAAAAAAAACAAGGGTACTGGAGGAAGTGAGTAACCTTTCCAAAGTCAGCAGGCAAAGGTGAGGTGTTTTAATGACTGAAACAATTTCATTTTGAAAAAAGAAATGTCAGTATTATTTCCAAGTTAGTACAATACAACTTGTCCTGAAAAATCTTAATGCCATTGCTCTCTGGCTTATTTTTGTGAATAATTATCACATGCATGTCATATATCATCATGGTTCTGGATTATCAACTGAAAGACAAAGGATTGCCATCTAAAGAATTTAGAGATGCTTCAAATTATATCAATTTGTGATAAGTGGATACAAGAAATTAAAGTGATTCACTAAAAAGAAAGAAGCCAGTTGGACAGACGGGCAAATAAAAGGAAGGACTACAATAGGGAACACACTTAATCCTTATAAAAGAATGCAGGTGAGAGCAGTGCTGCTCAAGTAGACAGCAATTTCTCCCAAGTCGGCTCTTTTATTATGAAATCCCTTCTCTAGTTCTTAGTTTATATTTTATAGTTGTGAAGTGTTAATCTGTGTTAGGTATGTAGCTTATGTGAAGGAAATAGAGAGCAATTTCATGTCGATCATTAAAGGTCAAAATGAGCTAGTTTGTTAATGCTTATAGTTTCCAGATTCTGCCAACTGAGCAGAAGAGTGTCCCCTCAATTCTCATAGCTGTAGATGTCACTGAAAACACTGCATAGCCATTCTCCTGCCAAGCAAGAACAGCACAATAGTTGCTCATATTACTCTGCAATTTGGTTTAATAACAGCCTTCAGGTAATTCAAGGTCTGATATCTCTTTACTGCCATAATCAACATGCTCACAGATCTTGGTGAAATTCAATATGTGAGAATCTGGAAGCAGAGTTTTATATCTTTATCACAGTAACATATTTCTGGGACTCTAATGATTAGCAGCAAAAAATTTCAAAGTGGTACTTAGTGAATGTTCTAAGTTATTGCAGAAAAAATTAAAGCTATTTAACTTTAAAATTACATAATGTAATAAGTTTCTTTAAAAATGAAATTAGTAGTATCTCTGTGTGTGTCACTTCCAGTCCTCCGATTTTCTGGACACCATATTCTCATTATGAAATTTTTATTTGCCTAGTCTTAGATTCATAGTTTTAGTAAGATATTTAGCTGCTGTTCAGTTTGGAGTAGACACATATATCAATTGCTGGCCACTCTTTTTACCGGAAAGCTAGAATGGACAATAATTGAATAGGTGTTTGACCCATGCCCTGATATATCACTGGGATTAGTACTTCTTAGATGATGACTTCTGCTCTTGTGTAACTAAACTCCTAATTCATACCATAGCTTCTTGTACAAATGAGTTGAATATATAATACTTTTTTTAAATTTTATATTGGCCTTTTTCTATATTCAAAATTAACTAGTCCCCTAAGGATATACCCAAAGGATACACTGTAGCTGTTTAATATCCTGAAAATCTAGAATGAAGGAATTTCTCGAGGTTTTTATTACTGGTAGGTAATTGCATTCTCACCACAGATGTGTAATATCTGTACTCTTTCTAATTTGACTTTGTTTTCATTGTGCTTAATTAGAAACTTAAACTTTGTAGTTGGGTAAGCATTCGTTTTCCCCATAGAGTTAAATGTCCATGTTTGAGACAGAGTAAGAGAAAACCAAACATGAATACACACAGATACTCATACACTGTGCAACAATAACAGCAACAGCAAGTCATTACCAAAGAAGACAGACAATTAAAAGTTGCTTTTAAAGAAACTCACATCTGCAACATTGCACCATGGAAGAACCTGGGTAAACAATCTGTTTTCAAGTCAGCTGTTAGTAATGACATGGGTTATTCCTTAAAATGTAGGAAAAATAATCTTAAAAATTATTTTCACAAATCAAATTAAAAGTAAACTTTTTCAAAGGAATTGTCTAACTTGTCAAAGTATGTATATGAACAGGAAGAGCTTGACAGTCATAGCAAATCTAATACCTACAATTAATGAATAAAATTGCTAGCAGCAGTCTAGAGAAACTGGGAAATATTTATGATTATGAGAGGTTTTGTCTTAAAGGCTCTGATGATCACTAATATGCATTGATTTCAGAACCAGTGTGTGTTACAAACCTATTGTTTATTGAAGCTATACAGTTTTCAAATACAATAAACACTTACTGCTATTCCTTAAGAAAACCGACTCTAGAATGTTTAGCAGGCAACACTCAATAGCTTTGCTGCTTGGAAATGGGGGATTCAACTATCACTTGGGAAATTCTGAAGATGGTTATCAACAACTTTCTTTTTAAATGCTCAGAGCTGGCTTTGTAACTGACTTGGCTATGATAGGCTGAAGTCTTAAGCACATGCCATTTAGTTTTATGTATGGTATTAAAATATATTGACCATAGTCGAATTAATTTACAGAAAACATGGATCCAAGAAGAAATTTTCAAAAGGATTATCCTTGAGGGAGCCTAAGTCAAACACTTGTGCTTCCACCCATTTCATTAATATCTCTCTCTCCCACCTTTTGGATTCATTCTCTCTAGATAACAGAATGTGCTTGGAGGCAAATACTATTTAGAGCCACACCTTTGCATGATTTGGACAACACTGACCTCTAGTGTTCCAGAAGGTAGAGAAATTAGCTCAGTGGCAAAGCTTACTGCCTGCCCCAGGCTCTTGGGTCTTTCTCTTGGACACCACTGTAATAATTTCAAGAAGGGGAAAAGAAGAAGAGGAGGAGGAACGAACAAAAGAAAAGGGGTGGGGTGAGAAGGGAGATGAGAAAATTCAATTTACCTGAATGTAACCTGCCTCAAAATACTTTCTAAAATAATTTAGTAGCTTAACCCATCCTGATAGAGAGAGTAACTTTTTTGTCCTCCTTTATAACATAAACTTTAAGAAAATATTACAAGTACAGATTTTGAGCTTTCCAATCTTTGGGTCACAGAAACACTAAGTCTACTTTAAACAATTATCCATATATCTTACTTCTGGAATGCAAATTCTCAGGCAAGATCCTCTAAGGACTAAGGAATCAGGGAGAAGGATCTCCTGTAGTGAGTCTGCTCATCTTTTTGGGTTTTATTGTTGTTTTTTTAAAGTGATATTGGCAATTAAATTTACAAAAGTGAAATTAGATTGTTCTAATCTGGATAATATTTCTGAAGTTCAGTGTAAGAATAGAAGATGAGGGAACAAACCCAGAAACTTGAGAGACTGTGGTAAGCTATCCTTGCAAACAACACAGATGGCTTAATTGCACCCTTTCTCACTTATGAGTTCCCTGGGATGGAAAAACTTCCCTTCCTCTGCCTAAAGAAGCAGCTGAGCAATTGAGCTTGAACCTCTCACAGCTTTAGTGATTTATTCAAGTTTGACAAACTTGATTCTTTAAATACGTAGTTCAGGTGGCCGATCTCTGGGAGTCAAGAGTTCCTTCCTTTTAAATTAAGTGTTCTATGCTTGATGGGTCAAACTGTGGATAATACAGTGCACATTCACTATCTTTTCACTGTCACCAGGATTTTGAGGGTGGAGTGTGTACTAAAGCTCGTTCCTCCTGTAATAGAGCAGCCATTGAACCTTGGGGTGACTACATTCTGGCTACCATTCTTAGGCCCAAACTCCAATACCCCAATACACTTTACAAAATGCTCCAGCTGAAACTTTATGCCTCGGGCAGTGGAGATAACTAGGTACTTAGGACGGAGGATGGAGGATAGAGGATGATTAGTATAGATGTGTTCCTGGCTCATTGCAAATCGGTGGGAGCTGCGGTCCACTGCTAACACCGACCTCAGTGGCTCAGGAGCATCTGTGCCCCTAGAGGCTTGCACCTTACCCGTGAATCCCTGGCAGAGATTAAGCACCAAGGAGCTAGCAGCAGGCTAGGGGAACTTAATGATTCCAAAGAATGGCAGGCATTCCAAAAGAGCAAGCTTATGAGAGTGCTGCTAACTTTTGGGGTGGCTGGAAATGTTGAACAACGCTGAATAGGATTTTCACTCTGCTCTTTCCTTTTACCCATAACATACACATTCAGAAAGTGGATACTCATTCCGAGTAGCCTCTAATGCCACCTCCCCTTCCCGGCCAAAGCTCTGAGTACTCACAATTTGTCGCTGTTAATCCTAAATGCCATAAGCCAGAGAGCACCAAAGTCCATAAGCTGGTTAATGTTGGTACAGAATCCATTTCCCTCAGTGAGCGATCTCTTCCAATCGAATCCCAAATTCGCAGGCACCAACCTTGGCTTTTCTCCCTTTTCTTTCCTTTCTCCCTCTCTCGAACTCTCTGTTTCTTCTTTATTGCACCGCCTGACCCGTTGCCACCCCCCTTAAACAGACTCTGCTTTCCTTCACTTCATCCTTTCCTCAGACAATCCACCGAAACCATAGAAGGGCTTCCTAGGAGCTGCGATCTGCGATCTGCGACCGAGGTTTACAGTTCCTGAAACTGTCCCTTCCTGTGCTTTTCGTCCTCACCTGCCTGTCTTCATCCGGATTCCCTTTCTTAAAGGTTCAAATCCAAACTGGGCAGCCCTTGGCGCCCAGCTCCACCAATAGCCAAAAACACCTCATTCCGGCGCTGGGCTAGATTCAGCATCGGTGTGGCGAACAGCTCCTAATAGGCGCAGTCGGCGCGGCACCGCCCCCGGGCCCGCCCCATGCTCGCATAAGAGAGTGGACTGGGTGGGTCCTCGGTGGCTAGCTCGTACCGAGCAGAAGCTCCGCAGCGATGCGTTTTGGCTACATGATGGAGAAGCAAAGAGAAAAAAAATACTCTCTCTCTCTCTCTCTCTCTCTCTCTCTCTCTCTCTCTCTCTCTCTCTCTCTCTCTCTCTCTCTCTCTCTCTCTCTCTCTCTCTCTCTGTCCTTTCTATCTGTACATCCTGAACTACTTACCGCATCTCTTTCTCTCAAATTGTGGGCCAGATATTGGCATTTAAATCAGGGTTTCGAACAGTTCTGCTGAAGCGATACCTAAAGGAAGTTAGAAGACAGAAGCTTGTGAGGAGGGATTTTTCGCAAGGAGAGCTTGGAAATGACCTAACCAAATGTCTAATGCTTTTTTCTTCACTTCGCAGGAAGAGTCAGAGAAAGCTTGAATTGTGCAATTCAATTTCCCCTGCAGGGGTGGATGATTGACCGTTATTGATCTAACTGGAATTTCTGGTTTAGCCATTTAGGGATATGACTGCTCCCCTGCTTTTGCGACCTTCCACAGCTGCATCTCTCTCCCTGGTTCCTGTTGGCACATTGCTTCTGCAAGTAATGCAGAGTGATTGGCGCTGTGAGTTCCCTCAGAGAGAAACGCTTAAAAACAATTTTTAAAAGGTGGAGGCTGAAAGATGCTTAGAGACTAGTGGGTGTGGAAGATCGGGTGTGAGTTCATGGGGCTTTTGAAAAAAGCTGTATATCAAAAACTGAAGAGAAGAGTTTTGATTGCTTCCCCAGTCTCTGTACTAGAGTTCTTGGTTGTAGCTTTTAACATGCATCTGGACTCTCTTGCTTTGTCATAGATCAACTTATTTTGTGTTTAGTGGGAACCTATCAAAGGTTAATAAAACGAGGAACCAATAATTATGTCTTCTATGTGAAGTTTACAATCAAATTAAAGTCTACAGGCTCACTCCATATCACAGGAAGTTGATACCTCTCTCTCTTACTGTTTTTTCATCCCTATCATTAGTTAGCACATAGACTTATTTTACACCACAGATTCCTGACAGCCTTTAATCTCAGCTGCCAGCACTGCAGCTACTGGACAGTGTAGCGAGTCTCAAGCAGCCTCTGCATGAATCCCAACTGTAATCTTGTAGTCTGGGAGCTTCAGCTCCAATCACTGGAATACAGAAAGGCAGCTCAATAAATATTGGGCCAACTGCCCATGATTTTAATAAAGAATTCTGATGGTCCTATAGCTGTATGCAAAGTACCCTTCTGTCTGTACTTTAACTGAAAACAATTATCTCCTTAGAATCCTGGTTGACAAGAAACTGAACGTAAGGTATTGAAGTTCAACCTTACACAGGGACTTTGACTCCCAAAATTTCAATGCTGGGGGGACACAACTGTTTTGTCCTCTTGGGAAGGGACTCTGAAATGGTACTGGGTAAAGGGATTCTAAGTCTCTTTGCTTGAGCTGGTTTTCCCCTTCAGCCATTCTAAAGATAGCCCCAGAGATGCTGCCATCCCAGCCCTGGTCTTTGAGAGTCCCAGGTTGCATGTTCCTCTTTTGGCTAGTTTAAACATACTTGAAAGGTCTTGCACATATATGCATATGACAATTATTCACTCTGTATATTCTAAGTGTATGTAATAGACTTCTTCTATTGCTTAAGACTATTAAAATCTTTGTTTTATATGTATATGTTTGTGTGTGTGTGTGTGTTTGTGTTTGTGTGTGTGTGTGTGTGTGTGTGTGTGTGTGCATCTATGTACTTGTACCACATGCATTCGGTGCCCACAGGGGTAAGAAAAGAGTTTCAGATCACCTGGAACTGGAGTTACAGATGTTTGTGTGCTCCTGATGTGGGGAGTAAACCCCTCTTTTTGATAAGAGCCACAAATGCATTTTCTCTCCAGCCTTAACTCTTGGACAATTCTGAAAGAAATAAAATAATACATACATAACTCAAAACCTCTATCAATTTATCTGTCTATCTATCTATCTATCTATCTATCTATCTATCTATCTATCTATCTATCTATCTCTGTCCATCTCCTATTTTCTACCTACTATTTGTAGAAATGGTACCAATTTATTTTATTTTTATGTTGTAATTCATTTAATATCATTGTTGAAATTTAGTGTTTTGATACATGAATTGCTACTCGTTTTTCATCTTATCCACTGTATTGTTTTCCACGTTATGTATATACCAATGTTTACTCATTGGTGGTACTGTTCATGGCCTGAGTTATTTCCAGGATCCTTCCCTAATTTAAACCATATAATCCTTTAACCACCTTGTAATCTCTCTGTCCATTAGTAGTGAATTTTCTGCATTGTTAGAAAATGTTTTCCTTTAATATTTTGTGTGTCTCCAGTACTATGAAATAAGATGACATCAACTCATGTTTATTCCTTTGCTAAAAGTGTGTGATTTTCACAGAAGTATTCAGGCATTTTTTGAAGAGAAATATGATAGCTCAGGAATAAAGCCAGTGTTCTTCAATAGCCACACAGCTTCTATGTACCTCCAAAACACATTTTACCTATGTAAAATATTTTAAGAATGAGAATTTTAACTCTACTCTTCTAGCAGACTCACATAAGATTATCCACCAGGGATAGAGAAATGAACGCTGTACATGATCAAACAATGTAAAAACATGTCGCTGTGGAGTCCACACTCGTAATTTATCTTGAAGTTGTTAGTAAATACTATCATTCTCTGTTTTAGATGCCCATATGCAGACATAGTGTATTGTATTTAAATTACACCTTATTTACAACCCTATTTACAGTTACAGCTTTTTTTCTCTTTTTTGTCTCAAACACACTTTTTCCTGCAGCAACTTTGAGCTTTAACCAGCAGATGTTTGTCTAAGATTTGCCAATGTTTCAGCAAGCTTATTGTGCCTCTGACTGTGGTGAGGGGCAAACAGGTGATCCTCACACACACTAGTATAAACAATGTTATCTTCTGAGGGCATTTTGACTGCAGCAAGTTTTTTAGGTATAGTAGAATATTATTCACAATTAAAACGGTTTTCAGCCAGATTGCTACGCACCTATTGAACTCCTCTTTCATAAGCATTTTAGGCTGTCTAATGCAGCTGCCATGTGATAGATACTAAATCATGTATTTCTTTCCATGTTGCTGCACACAGAATAAATTATACCTGCAGAGCATCTGAATTTGAACAGACACACAGCTTCTGCTCAGTTAGTGGATACTTAGTATTAATATAGAGGGTGGAAAATGGATAAGGAAGACTTATAATTTTCATGGCTTACAATAATCCATCTGGACATCTTTTCAACTCAAAACCTTATTCAAGTAAAAATGAAAAACACATGGGGCTTAAATCAGTTTGGAAAGTTCATGTAAGCTTGAGGACTAGCGTTCACTTCCCTGGAATTTTTAGTAAAATTCCTGGTGTTATTTGGCCTATCTGCACCCTTAGTCTTGGGGTCGAAGGCAGAGAGAGGTAGATCTCAAACACTCATTGGGCCATCGAGTACACAGTTTATCGAACCAGTGGGCTCTGAGTTCAAATGTAAGACTATCTCAGAAGGTAGATAATGATACTAGAAGACAACTAATGTCAACTTCTGGTCTCCATAAATTCATTTACACATGTATAGCTACATCTACAGTGAATACACATTGTCTATGCATATGCACATACACTATATATACACACATTCACATGTACTATACATTCATACACAAAAAAGGAAAGAAAAGATACAAGAAGTGAAGAGAGTTGTATGGCATTTCACTGTTTCATTTTCCCTGGAACACTTGTGCTTCTTCCATAATGGAACAAAGAAAAGGAGTCTTTTGCCACACAGGTTCTTTGCTGTTGAATATTCAGCAAGTGCTCCAGCTACTAATAGTATAATTTTTTGTAAGATATACATACCTACGAGAAATGTTTGGTCATTTTCATTTTATTGAGTGGTTTTTGGAGGAGACAGGGTGACACATTAAATATTATAAAAATTAAGGCCTTATACTCTTAGGACACTGACCAGTGAACACCCTTCCCTAGTTGTTTTCCTTTACTTTTTAAGTTCTGTATGATAAATCCCTGCAGTGTGGATATTGGAGTGTACAGAAACAGAACTTACATAACACAATACAGGTTAATCTGTTTTGAAAATTATTATTTTGGGTGATTTTGATTTCACACATCATGGTTTGTTTTATTGGCTGAAAGATAATTCCTATTAATACCACATTGTCAAGGTTTTGTTTGCTTGCTTGATTTTTGTTGTGCTTGTTTTTTTAATATTAATACAGTAGATAAATATATTTCCCTTTATGGTTTTTTGTATAACTTAATTTTCTTTTTTTCTATTTTGTTTTCCTTCCTTTTAGTAAACGGGTGGTAATAGGGCAAAGAAAATGGAAAAATCACTACTCTTAGAGGCCTAAAACTGACTTAAGAAAATAGGAGAGAAACTCATCCAAAATTAAGATAACAGCATCTACTGGCATGAGACTATGTGCCAAACGTCTCACACTACAAGTTCTGTTAAAGATTTAAAGTTGACAAAGATTACTTTCTCTGAGAAAGGAGAGTCACACGTGGCATAATGAATCAGTTCTTTGTCTCCTTGTGGTAAACTATTGTCCATGTCTGGCCATGTCAGGTATATTTGCCTTAAAAGGGGAATTAGGTCTTAGTATAATGAAAGGAGAATTCTCCTTTATTTTCAGAGGGGTGTACAATCATATTAATATCCAGGGACTCAGGACACATAATGAGCAAAGTTTTCTAGGTTGTATCTATTTCCCATTGATGCTTACAGGAGTTGACTTTTGAAGGCGTTTTCTCCTTTCAAATAGTCTGCATAATTACATTTGTAGAGGCCCAGACATGTCACATTCAGACTGAAATATTAAAAAGAATATCTATTTTTCACTTATGCCTGTGTATTTTCAGAGAACTGCCTTCCCAAAATGACCAGGATCTCATTGGGATATACTTTATTTTTCCTGAGAAGCCTGCTTAAGTAATTTCAGAAAATGTGTTCTGGGAACAAAGTTGAAATACTGAGACTCCATTTTGATGTGGAAGCTGCATAGTATAAGGTATAGCTTTATCATAGAGATCGATTTCTCTGGGTTACAGTCTCTTTTAAAAAATGTGTGAATGAAAAACTCTTGTGTCCCATATTTGACCACATCCACTGGCTGGGGAGGCCTGGTGGCACTCAGAGAAAGGATAGCAGGCTCCCAAGAAGAGACTTGATACCCTATGAACATATACAGGGGGAGGAGGTCCCACTCAGTCACAGTCATAGGGGAAGGGAGGAGGAGGAAAATGGGAGGGAGGGAGGAATGGGAGGATACAAGAGATGGGATGAAAATTTAGATGTAATATGAATAAATTAATAAAATACATTATAAAATGTGTGCTTATACATTGTGTGCTTGTTTGTGTGTATTTATTCATGTGTGTGGATATGAATGCATGCATGTGTGTGTGCCTACATGCACATATGTGCTCATTTGTGTGTGTCACCAGTTTGTGCATGTGTATGTGAATAAGTATTTGTTTGTCCTATCTCCATGTGTGCATATGTGCATGCATATGTGTATATTTGTTTCTGTGTGTGTACATTCACCTGAGTATGGGTGACTGTGAGACCAGAAGATGGCATCATATCACTGGAGCATCTGGAATTACATGCAGTTCTGAGCCACCTAAAATGAGTGTTGGGAATAGAGTCTGTGTCCTCTGGAAGAACAGCAAAGACTCTTAACTGTAGAGCCATTTCTCCAACCCCTGCCATCAAGGTTTAAAACCTATAATACATGGACTCAAGTAGTTTTTAGCTTTGGTGTTCCTTAATATGTAAAAGAACCATATGCAGAATTATACTTGTGTTAAAAAATTGAATTATCAATGTGAAAATATAGCACAAAAACCAGTTTATTCATTTTTCTTGAAGTAAAAATAACTACAAACATCTAAAAAAGGTCTTACTCATTCCAGAAAACTATGCATAATTACTTACTAACAGACTACAGTCTGTTAACAAGACCTGGGTGAGCAAAAGTAATGTGCCCAGACTATATCATTGCTTTTTATAAAAAGAGATATTTATTTCTTCAATATTTATTTCCAGGAGTAGCTGAAATAAAAATATAATTGAGTCCCACCATTATTTTCTTTATTGAAATAGCCTTAAGAGAAAACTGGTCAGGCGAGTATTATTGCTTCCCACTTTTCAACTGGTCATAGTTGCCTTTGAGAAAACAGACAAGTCCAGATAATCCGTCCAGAATGTTCAAGATATGATATATCACACAACATTCCTGTTCTTGGAGAGAACACCTAGGACATAATTATGTGTACTTCTTGATCTCATCATGCAAGACAAGCACAAAGGCACTGCCCATGCCTCTGAGAACTTTGGATCATGCGCCTTTGAAAAAAGTCTTGCCCCCGGGCATGGTGGCATATTCCTCTAATCCCAGCACTCGGGAGGCAGAGGCAATCAGATAGCTGTGAGTTTGAGGCCAGCTTGTTCTACAAAGCAAGTTCAGGACAGTCAAGGCTATACAGAGAAACCCTGTCTTGAAAAACCAAAAATAAAAGAAAAAGAAAAGAAAAAAGCCTTGCTTCCTTCATCACCAGTGATCTGCCAGCAGTCAAGCATGCCGGTATACATGATACCTGTTCCTTTGCATATTGACTGCATCATCATACGAAGGCGAAGGGTGTCAAAAGGATAGGAAGTCAGGCCAGCAAGAGCAGTGACAGAATGTGATCATCCAGCTGAAAAAGATGTGAGTATTCTTGGGATCCAGAAGCATTCCCTTTGCAGTGCCATAGACACCAAAGTAGGCAGCTCGGTAAATGAAAATGCCATGTACTGACACATTAAAGCCTTGGTACAGGCCCTTAATCCCATCAGATTTTTAGATCTTAAGCAGGCAGTCGCCAAGGCCTTTAAATTCCATTTCATCTCCAGCTTTGCCCGCATCAGCTGCTAGACAAGTACGGGCAAAATAAAGAGGGTACACAAAGCACAAGGATGAGGCCTCACCGGCATTACCTGATGCCAGGTTCCCTGCAAAGTAGCGCCAAAACTGGGTCCTCTTCTCCACAACACCCAGAAACATCTGCTTGTATATATCTTTGAAGGCGAAGTTGAGAGCCTTGATTGGGAAGTACCTGATGTCATTGGCCAGGTTACCACACCGGAAGGACAGGACTCCCTGTTCCTTGGGGATACAAAGCACGCAGTCTGTGGTGCTCTTGTATTGCTTATCTGCTGTGATTTACTTGCTGGCATGCTGCACCAGTAGCAGCATCTTGGCCTGCTCGATGGGCGCTACCGCCATCTTGGAGATGGCTGTGGCCACTCTACCTGCCAAGAAGTCCTTGATGAAAGACACAGTGGCATCTGTCATGTTGAAATAAAAAAGGAAGAGGAAGACGACTGTGGGACAGGACTGGCTTGACAAACGGCTTTGATTCCTGGACTCTGGGCTATTATTGCGTTTTTATTAGATGTCAGTGCTTATTTTCCTGACTTCATGATTTGAGGCCCCTCTACAAGAAACTTCCTGATTGCCAGCTGTTTTAAACTTCTCTGGTTGCTCTACAGTCTGAGGAATAAATCTGGTGTAGATTAAGCCTAATTTAAACAATGCAGTATCCTGTAGGAGTCGTTATCTGATGTTTGCTCTATGGTCAGGATCTGACAAGTCATATTTTCTGATGTATAGCGATGAACCTCCAACATTAATTTTAACTTTAACTTTAACTTCTTCAGTTAAAATATAGAGTTTGCAGCCTGAGTCTGCTGCATAGGGTGTGCATTGGAAGAGGGGTAGTCTTATACAGTGAGTATATTCGAAATTCTATATTTAGCTGGAAAAGTTAAAGTTAAAGTTGGGGATCGACTTACATGCCAAAAGATATGGTATTACAAAAGGAAAGGCTCAGTTTTCTTCTTAAGATAAAAAGAGAAGTTTTTGAATGAAAAGCAGATTACATTCCTGTAGTTTCTCCACATTGGTGGCAGGATCTCATGAGGACAGGCAGTAATAACAATGTCAGTCCATTAGGGGTGTGCTTGTGGTGCCTAGATGTCTCTGCTGGGTATACTCCTCTATCACTCTCTGCCTTTAAAAAATTTTCTCTTTAGTTTTTAATTGTTTAATGTTTCTTTGTCTGCATATGCCACCTATATGTGAGTACATAGAGTCCAGAAGTAGAAGACAGATCCCTTGAATCTGGAGTTAGAGGCCATTGTGTGCTGCTAAGGAAGGCACTGGAAACTGAACTCAGGTCTTCTTGGAGATCAAAAAGTGATCATAACTGCTGACCTATTCATACAGCCACTCCACCTTATTGTTGTTGACATAAGGTCTATAGGGAAACATGGAGCAATGAACTTGGATTTGGTGACACTAGTTCCATCAAGGCCCGAGAATTTCCTTGAAGACCTCTCCAGCACAGGATTAGACATATTTGAAACACCTGGCTTTTTACATGGGTACAGGGATCTGCCCTTCTGTTTGCATGGTAAATACTTAACTGACTGAGCAATTGCCAAACCTCAGTTCTTTTTTTAAGTTTTAGTTATAACAGTAAATGACTTCTACCGTGGAATGCAACGTCTAAATGCAAGCTTGTGATACTTGGATTCTCTACAAGGTGGAATAATGCTTATTAAACATCAACCTATATTTGAGTTTCCTTACTTGAACAAAAATATGATTGAAACTTTCATATTTATGAGAAAATTTCTTTACTTTTTCTGTAGTCCTGTTGTCCCTCAGGATCCAGTTGAATAGCCAGTGTGCTATTGTTAAGCCTGCTGAATTTAGTGAAGGAAAACAGATACTTGTCACACATGAGGTCCGTCTCTGATCTTAAAATAATACAGACCAATATCTGTACAGAAGATCTTCAGCAGATTCCAGTAGGAAGATGTTAATAATCTCATAATGTACTCCAAAGTCATATTTTTTAAGAAATCAATATTCAGTAGAAACAATTCATTTATTGGTTTTGTTTCATTATGTAACTTTTTCCCTAGTGTCCTTTTATCCCTTTTACATTTAACCAGGACATAAAATACACTGAAAGTCATCTATAGTATGCATTTTATTGTAAATTTTAATAACACGTTAGCCTAGAACTGAGGGGATGTGTTGACTAGTAGGAAAAAGAAATTCACACAGCAATTATAAACACACACACACACACACACACACACACACACTCGCATGCACACACACACCTGGGGGGAGAGAGAGAGAGAGAGAGAGAGAGAGAGAGAGAGAGAGAGAGAGAG
>OU015747.1:73699818-73734818 GCA_907169655.1 Acomys percivali
AGAGAGAGAGAGAGAGAGAGAGAGAGAGAGAGAGAGAGAGAGAGAGATAACAGATCTGAAGTTTCTTTCTGAAAAACTTTGTTGCTTGAAGATTTGTTGTTCGTTGTATAAAGTAGAAGATAGGATGCAGAAGGTATGAAAAGAGAAAGAGAAATGCATTGATGATTCACTTTTATTTTTTCTAATGTCACTGAAATTATGTATGTTCATGCCCAGTACTATAGAAACATGGGTATATATTTTTAGGTGATAAATATGAGTTTCTATTGTCATGGTAAATAATTTCAACAACTCTCTGTTAAGACATTTCTCTGTGTTAATCTCATTAGAAATGACATGAATTGTAAATTACTAGGTGTACTTTGATTTTGATGGAGTCATGACATTGTACTGCAATGAATTATGTCCAATAGCAGAAGAATGCACTATATGATAAATGTAGGTACACATCTGTAGATGTAGGTACCACACCAGCAAAATCTGGATAGTAAACTCCCAGTTCTGAAATTATAACTCAGTGAATAAACAAGAGAGAAATTAGTGATGACACCCCAAATTCAGCACACACACACACACACACACACACGCACGCGCACGTGAGCGTGTGTGTGTGTGTGTGTGTGTGTGCGCGAGTGCACGCGCATGTGTGTGTGTATGTGTGTGCACACACACACACCATATTCACATGTTAAAAAGAAAACAAAAGAAACAAAACCAACATAGGACTCTCCTAAGGAACAGTACATGAGGTTGGTTTCTGGCTTGTACTACATGTAAAAGCAAGTGTGTGCACACATGCAGGACCATGCACACACACATGCATGCACACACAGGTACACAAGCATCCAGAAATATGGAGAAGGAAGACAAGACATAAGGAAAGAAGAGTGGTGTGGGTGCATGCATGATAGTGTTTGCAGAGTAAATCAGAATTCAAATTTCAGGAGTACGTTCTCTCCTTCCACCCTGTTGAGGCAACGTTTCTTTCGATGCTCCTATCACATATACTAGAGCCCAGCTGGTTGGAAAGCAGCCTCCTTTCATACATAAAAGTGTTGGTGTCACACAATATCTGATTTTTTTGCCATGGGATCTGAGAAATGAACTCAGGTCATGAGGATTGTAGCAAGTGCCCTTTCTGCTGTTGTTGAGCAATCTGACAGCCCCATTCCAAATTCTGGAACAAGACCTTGGAATCTCTCATATTCTGTAGGATAAATAGAATAACATACCAATCTCTCACAGTTAAGAATGCAGCCTGCATATGTAAATTTGGATAGAGTATGCAGCATTTACACCTGAAAACACTGTCAATTCCAGTCCTTTAAAAACAGAATGTGCTAAAAAGGTTTCATCTTCTGAGCATGACTACTGATTACTGTGCGTTTCTTCTGAGCATATATGTTGATTACTTGGAGTTTCTTTCTTCTGAGTATGTGTGTTGATTACTAGGACTGGTTTTCTGTGTCCCTCTCTGTGGCTCAGCCTCACTGTACATTTGTAACTCTCTTGTGATATAGGTGCAATTTACAGAAAGAAATCCCATACACAGCTTTTTTTTTTTTTGGTGTGTGCACATATGCATTGTGTGCATTTGTGTATATCTTCTTGCATATGGGTTCATTTTGAGGCTGTGGTTTGGCATCAGCTCTTTTCCTCACTCTTCTCCATCTTATTTTCTGAAACAGTTTTTCACTGAAGCTGGAGTTTTCCAATTCTGCCAGCCTGATGGCCCACAACTCTGTAGTCTTCTTGCCTCCACAACTTAACCATCTCCCCAAGTGATCCCATGGACATTTATTCTTTGGGTATTCTTTAAAGTATTATGTCCTCTTTTTTTATTTTGTTTTTATTGTAATTTATTCATATTACATCCAGATTGATATCCCTTTGCTTGTATCTTCCCTTCCCACCCACACTCTTCTGCCCTAGTCCCCTCCCCTAGACCTCTGACCTACTATGTGGATGGGAGAGGGCATTTCCTCTTCCACCACCTGATCTCATCAGCATGCCTGCATCCACTTCCACTCTGTGACCACTGAGCTTCCCCCCCAAAGTGGAATTGATCAAATTGCAGGCACCAGAGTTCAGAGGGAGCCCCTGCTCCCACCCTGAAACCTTTGATAACTAGCTTTTCATTGGCTCTATATGGAAAGGAGCTTTAGACTCTCTGCAGGCATTGTTTGCAGTTGGTTCATCAATTTGTGCAGGCCTTTCTGGGTCCAGATCAGAATGCCATAATGGTGTCCCTGTGGGGATCCTGAACCTTCTGAGTCTTTCCATTCCCACCCTCTTCTATACAACTCTCAGTGCTCTGTTCACAGTCCAGCTGCAAGTCACAGTAGCTGTCCATGTCCCCTGCTGCTGAGCAGAATCTCTCAGAGGTGAGCTATGTTGGGCTAATATCCACTTATAAGTAAGTATAAAACATGCTTGTTTTTTTGAGTTTTGAATACCTCACTCACAATGATGTTTTCTAATACCATGCATTTGCCTGCAAATTTAAAAACTTCCTTGTTTTTCACAGCTGAGTAGTATTCCATTGCATAAATAAACCACAGTTTCTTTATGCATTCTTCAGTTGAAGGACATCTAGGCTGTTTCCAGATTATGGCTATTATGAATAAAGCTTCTATATGGTGGAACACTTTTCAGGCATATGCCCAGGAGTGGTATAGCTAGGTCTTAAGGTAGCATTATTCCTAATGTTCTGAGAAAATACCATAATGATTTCCAAAGTGGTTGTACAAGTTTGAACTCCCACCAACAATGGAAAAGTGTACTCCTTCCTTAACATTCTTACCAGCATGTGCTGTAACTTGAGTTTTTGGTCTTGGGCATTGTGACATGTATAAGATTGAATCTCAGAGTCCTTTTTATATGCATTTTCATGATAACTAAGGACATTGAGCATTTCTTTTTTATTTAATTAATTTCTTCAGATTACATTGAGCATTTCTTCAAGTGTTTCTCAGTCATTGGTGAAAATTATGTTTAGTTCTGTATCGCATTGTTAAATTGGATAATTTCTTTCATTGTATTTACTTTCTTGAGTTCTTTGTATATCTTGTATATTAGCCTTATGTCAGATGTGGAGTTGGTGCTAATTTTTTCTCAGTCTGTAGACTGCTATTTTGTTCTTTTGATAGTGTCATTTGCTTTACAGTAGCTTTTCCATTTCATCAAGTCCCATTTATTAATTGTTGATCTGAGGTATTGATGGTCTTGTTCAGGAATTTGTCTCCTTTGCCAATGAATTCAAGGTTCTTCCCTACTTTTTGTTCTAATAGACTTACTCTGTCTGGTTTTATGTTGAGATCTTTAATATACTTGGCCTTTACTGTTTTGCAGGGTGATAAATAAGTTTTTATTTCCATTTTACTACATGTATAAATCCAGTTATATCAGCACCATTTATTGAAGATGCAATTTTTTTTCCTTTGTAGGGTTTTGGCATCTTTGTCAAAAATCCAGTGTCCATAGGTCTGTGGATTTATTTCTGGGTCTTTGATTTGATCCCATTGATCAAGCAGCCAATTCCTAAGCCATTATCATGCTGTTTTTTTATTAATATTATTACTTTTGCACTATAGTGGAGATTCTTACAGAAGAGCTTTTGTTGTACAGGATTATTTTAGATATTCTAGGTTTTATTTTATTTTCTATATGAAGTTGAGGTCAATTTATTGTGTTTGTGTGTAAGGCTGGTTGCTTTGGGATAACTGGGTTATTGAGATGCCATATTATTTTGGCTTTTGCTGTTTGTGTTTTTACACTGGCCTTTAGCCATCTGGCATGCTTGGCATTGTATGGTAGTTTCTGGTGTCCTTCCATGATTGTTGAATGTAGATCATAGGTGAATGGCTATAGGTTGAGACCCCTCAACCCCTCACCTGTGGGAATCAGGAAACTCTTCCATCCATCAGGTGGGTGACAAAAGGACACACACAGGGATTTCTATAGTTCAGCCAGGTGATCTGAGGTCATATCCACTTGTCTTCCAGGGGATGGCATATTCTCCGGGCTACAAGACAGAGATACTAGAGATTTGTGGTCATCAGTTCAGTCTGAGACAAGGAGAGCATATGCAGCATGTAGGCCCTCCTGTGTCTAGACTTTCTTTTTTGTTTAATATATTTTATTAATTTATTCATATTACATCTCAATTGTTATTCCATCCTTTGTATCCTCCCATTCCTCCCTCTCTCCCATTTCCCCCTTACTCCCCTCCCTTATGACTGTGGCTAAGGAGGACCTCCTCTCACTGTATATGCTCATAGGATATCAAGTCTCTTATTGGTAGCCTGCTATTCTTTCTCTGAGGGCCACTAGGACTACCCATCCAGGGGACATGGTCAAATATGGGGAACCAGAATTCGTGTGAAAGTCAGTCTCCAATCTCCACTGAATTGTGGAGAATGTCCTGTCAATTGGATAGATCTGGGTAGGGGTTCAAAGTTCACTGCACGTATTGTCCCTGTCTGGTGCCATAGTTTGATCAGGACCCCTGTGCTGAGATCTGTCCATAATAATGTTTTTCTTGTATGTTTCTAGGATCGTCTGGATCCTTCTGTTTCCCCATTCTACAATGTTTCTCTCACCTAGAGTCCCAGTAGGATGTCATCACCTCTGTCCCACTTTCCTGGTAAGTGAAGACTTTCATGGGACATGCCCCTTGGGCTAATGTCCAGATAAAAGTGAATATATACCATTTGACTCTTTATGCTTCTGGGTTAACTCACTCATTATTCATTTCTAGTTCAATCCATTTGCCCACAATTTTGGGAATTCCTTGTTTTTAATACCTGAGTAGTATTCCATAGTGTGAATGTACCATAGTTTCTTTATCCATTCTTCTACTAAGGGACACTAAGGTTGTTTCTATGATCTGGCTATTATGAATAAGGCTGCTATGAACATGGTTGAGCAAATGTTCTTGTTGTGTGCTGGAGCATCTTCTGGTTATATTCCAAGGAGTGAGATAGCTGTGTCTTGAGGAAGCCCAATTCCCAATTTTCTGATATAGTGACAGATAGATTTCCAATGTGGCTATAGTAGTTTTCATTCCCACCGGCAATGAAGGAGTGTTCATCTTTCTCTGCATCCTCGCCAGCATGTGATGTCATGTGAATTTTTTATCTTAGCGTTTCTGATGGGTATAAGATGGAATCTCAGAGTTGTTTTGATTTGCATTTCCCTGATGACTAAGGAGGTTGAGCATTTCTTTAAGTGTTTCTCAGCCATTCAATATTCCTCTGCTGAGAATTCTGTTTAGTTATGAGACCCATTTCTCAATTGGGTTATTTGGTTTGGTGGTGTTTAATTTCTTGAGGTCTTTATATATTTTGGATATTAGAGCTTTGTCAGATGTAGGGTTGGTGAAGATCTTTTCACAGTCTGTAGGCTGTTGCTTTGTTCTGTTGACAGTGTCTCCTGCCTTACAGAAGCTTCTCAGCCTCATGAGGTCCCATTTATTAATTGTTGACCTTAAGGCCGGGGCTGTTGGTGTTCTGTTCAAGAACTTGTCTCCTGTGCCAATGTGTTCCAGGCTCTTCCCCACATTTTCTCTAACTGGCTTAGTATCACTGGTTTTAAGTTGAGGTCTTTGTTCCACTTGGATTTCAGTTTTGTGCATGGTGACAAATATGGGTCTAATTGCATTTTTTTACACATAGACATCCACTTAGACCAGCACCATCTGTTGAATATGCTATCCTTTTACCATTGAATAGATTTGGCTTCTTTGTCAAATTCAAGTGACCATATGTGTGTGGATTCATATCTGGGTCTTCAATTCAATTCCTCTGATCAAACAGCCTGTTGCTGTGCCAGTACCATGCTGTTTTAATTACTGTTGTTTTATAGTACAGTTTGAGATCATGTATGGAGATTCCTCCACATGATCTTTTATTGTACAAGATTGTTTTAGATATTCTTGGTTTTTTGCTTTTCCATATGAAGTTCAGAATTGAACTTTCAATTTCTTTAAAAGTTGAGTAGGTGTTTGATAGGGATTGCATTGAATCTGTAAATTGCTTTTGGTAAGATGGCCATTTTTACTATGTTAATTCTCCCGATCCATGAGCAAGGAATATCATTCCATCTTCTGATGTCACCTTCAATCTCTTTCTTCAGAGTTTTGAACTTTGTTTTAAACCAGTTGTTGACTTGCTTGGTTAGAGTAACTCCTAAATATTTTATATTGTTGTGGTTAACATGAAGGGTGTAGTTTTCCTAATTTCTTCCTCTGCATGCTTGTCATTTGTATACAGGTAGGCTATTGACATTTTTTAGTTAATTTTGTAATCAGCCAATTTGCTGAAGGTGTTTATCAGCTGAAGGAGTTCTCTGGTAGATTTTTGGGGATCACTTATGTACACTATCATCTACAAATAGGGATAATTTTACTTCCGCCTTTCCCATTTGGAAACCCTTGATCTCCTTTTGTTGTCTTATTGCTCTGGCTAGAACTTTGAGTACTATATTGATGAGATATGGAGAGAGTGGGCAGCCTTGCCTTGTTCCCGATTTTAAAGGAATTTCCTTGAATATCTCAATATTTAATTTAATTTTGGCTATTGTCTTGCTGTATGTAGCCTTTATTATGTTGAGTTATGAGCCTTGTATCCCTGATCTCTCCAAAACCTTAAACATGAATGGGTGTTGGATTTTATCAAATGCTTTCTCTGCATCTAAAAAGATGATCATGTGGTTTTTTATTTTCAGCTTGTTTATATGGTTGATTACACTTATGGATTTCCGTATATTAGTGATCTACATGCCTGGAATTACGCCTACCTGGTCATGGTGAATGATATCTTTGACATGTTCTTGTAATTGATTTGCAAGCATTTTATGGAGTATTTTTGCAACAATGTTCATAAGCGAAATTGGTCTGAAATTCTCTAATTGGTTGGGTCTTTGTGAGGTTTAGGTATCAATTTGACTATGGCCTCATACAATGAATTTGGTAATGTTCCATCCATTTCTCTTTCGGAATAGCTTGTAGAGTTTCAGTATTAGCACATCCTTAAAGGTCTGGTAGAATTCTGACTGAAGCCTGGGCTTTTTTTGGTTGGAGACGATCAATGATTCCTTCTGTTTCTATAGGGGAAAAGGGACTATTTATCTAGTTTGTCTGTTCTTCACTCAATGTTGGCAAGTGGAATTGATCAAGAAAATCGTCCATTTCCCTTAGATTTTCAAATTTTGTGGTATATATGCCCTCGAAGTATGATCTTATGATTCTTTGTATTTCTTTAGTGTCTATTGTTATGTCTCCCTTTTCATTTCTGATTTTGTTGATTTGGATATTGTCTCTCTGCCTTTTACTTAGTTTGGCTAATGGTTTGTCTATATTGTTGATTTTCTAAAAGAACCCCCCTTTTGATTTTGTTGATTCTTTGGACTGTTTTCTTACTTTCTAACTTATTAATTTCAACCATGAATTTGATTATTTCCAGACGTCTACTCCTCTTGAGTGTTTCTGCATCTTTTTATTCTATGGCTTCCAGATGTGTCATTAAGTTGCTTATGTGGGATGTTGCAATTTCTTTTTAAAGCCACTTAGTGATATGAATTTTGGTCTTAGCACTGCTTTCAATATTTCCCACAAATTTCGGTATGTTGTTTCTTCCTTTTCATTGAATTTCAGGAAGTCCTTAATTTTTTTCTTTATTTCTTCCCTGACTCAGGTGTCATTAAGTAGAGAGTTTTTAGTTTCCACGTACGTGTAGGCTTATTGTTATTTCTGTTGTTGTTGAATTGCAGCCTAAGACCATGGTGATCTGATAGGATACAAGGTATTATTTCAATCCTCTTGTATCTGTTAAGGCTTGCTTTGTGACCTACAATGTGATCAATTTTGGAGAAGGTTCCATGGGGTGCAGAGAAGAAGGTATATTCCTTTTTGTTTGAGTGAAAAGTTCTGTAGATATCTGTTAGGTCCATTTGATTCATGGCATTGGTTAATGATGGTATTTCTCAGTTTAGTGTCTGTTTCAATGACCTATCCTTCAATGAGAGTGGGGTATTAAAGTCTCACACTATTATTGTGTGGGGGACTGATGTGTGGTTTAAGCTCCATTAAAAGACCTTCTACAAATGTGGGTGCTTTTGTTTTAGGAGCATAGCTGTTCAGAATTGTGACACCATCTTGTTTCACTTTACCTTTCATGAGTATGAAGTGTTCTTCCTCATCCCTTTTGATTAATTTTGGTTGAAAGTCTATTTTGTTTGATATTAAAATGGCTATGCCTGCTTGCTTCTTGTGACCATTTGCTAGGAATATTTTTCAAGCCTTTTACACTGAGGTAATTTCTATTTTTGTGGGTGAGATGTGTTTCTTGAATGCAGAAGAATGTCGGATCTTGTTGATGCATCAATTCAGTTAGTCTGTATCTTTTTATTCGAGAATTGAGACCATTGATGTTGAGAGATATTAATGACCAGTGACTCTTAAAGTTCTTAATTTTGTTGTTGGCTCCAGTAGACCGTTTGTGTAATTGTGTTTTTGCAATGGTGTTTTTATCTATTTCACGTGTAGTTTTGGATGTAGCTTTTCCGTTTGGGGTGGTGTTTTCCTTCTAGTACCTTCTGTAAAGCTGAATTTGTGGATAGGTACTGCTTGTATTTGTTTTTGTCATGGAATAATTTTTTCTCCGTAAATGGTTATTGATAGTTTTGCTGCGTAAAGTAGTATGGCCTGGCATCTGTCATCTCTTAGAGTTGCAGGATTTCTGTCCAGTCCCTTCTGACTTTTATGATCCCTGCTGAGAATTTGGGTGAAATTCTGATAGATTTGACATTAAATGGTATTTGTCCCTTTTCCCCTGCAGCTTTTAATATTTTCTCTTTGTTCTATATATTTTTTGTTTTGATTATTATACGATGGGAAGTTTTTCTTTTCTGGTCTATTCTATTTGGTGTTCTGTAGGCCTCCTGTATGTTTATAGGTATCTCTTTCTTTAGATTGGGGATGTTTCCTTCTATGATTTTATTGAGAATATTTTCTGAGTCTGGCATCTTCTCTTTTCTCAATGCCTATTATCCTCAGATTTCTTCTTTTGCTGGTGTCCTTGATTTCTTGGATGTTTTGTGTTAGAATTTTTCCAGATATAGCATTTTCTTTAATGGTTGCTTCAAGATCTTTGATTGTATCTTCTAGACATGAGATTCTTTCCTCCATATCTTGGATTCCATTAGAAAGGCTCGCCTCTGTGTTGCTCGTCTTCCTCTCTGAGCTCTCACATTCCCGTTTTTCTTCTTTCTGTGTGTTTATCATTGAATCCATTTTCACCTTAGATTTTGAATTGTTTTATTTATTTCCTGAGTTTTTTCCAATGCCTCTCTATAGGCCACTTATATGTCTTCCATCTCTTTGGCAGCATCTTCCTACATTTGATTATGAATTTTATTTGTTTCCTCTGTTATCATCCTCATCACTAAGGATTTGAGCTCATTTTCTTGTATTTCCATTGTGTTTGAGTTCTCTGGATTGTTTTCTTTGGGATAGCTGGGATCTGGAGACGCCATAATGTTTTGGGTTTTTTTTTTTTTTGCATATGATATTATGCTGTCTTTTAATCATCTTGCCATCTCTGCTTTTGGCAGATAGCTTCTGGACTTGGGTGGAGGGAGTCTGGGTTTAGATTCACCTGTTTTCTCATGATTTCCCTAGGCCAGACCCTCTGATATTTCACTGGTCTGGATGGCAGGAGGCTAGCCCTGTAGTTTGGGTCTTTCAAAACCAGTGTTCCCAGGTCCCCTATACTGTGGGTCCTGTAATTGTCCTGGGTCTCTGAATATGCGTTGGGTCAGGCCAAAGTGTCCACAGCCTTCTGGGCCCCTTGTAGCACTGGAGCTCCCCAGGGACCAAAGCAGGTGGAATGGACAGGGTCTATTGAACACTCTATTCCCTGTTTCCCTGAGATTTCTTTAGTCCTGGAGCTTTGATGCTTCACTGCTCTGTGGTTCTGGGTAGTGTTTCAGGACCCAGGCAACTTGCAGAGTATAGGTTAGTGTCACAGGGCCCAAACTGCACATACACTGAGTCCAGTTTGTGTCTCTGAACCCAAACAGGTTTCTGGACCCAAATGGGTCTCTTGGCCTAATCCATGCACTTAGTCCAGTTAGCACTGAGTCCACCCAGGGTCTTGGGCCCAATCTGCACACTCAGCTCACCTAGTGCATCCAGAGTTGTGGGCCTGGACTTCACGACATACTCAGCTAGAGTCTCTGGACCCAAACTGCCCACCAAGCTCAGCTAGGGACTCAAGCCCTAAGTTCACACTAAGCTCAGCCAGAGTCTCAGGGCCTGCACTCCCACTGAGCTTAGCCAGGGACTCTGGGCCCAAACTGCATGCCGAGTTCAGGCAAAATCTCAGGGCTGGAAATGTGCACCAAGCTCAGTTAGGTTCTTGGGGCCCAAACTGCCTGCTGAGTTCCGCTAGGTTCTCTCTACCCAAATCTCCCCCCCCCAGTTCAGCCAAGGACTCTGGGCCCAAACTGCATGCCAAATCCAGCCAAAGTCTCATGGCTGGGATAGTGTGCCAAGTTCAGCTATAGTCTCTGGACCAAACCTCCTGGCAAGTCCTGTTAGGTTGTCTGGGCCCAAACCACGTGCCGAGCTCAGCTAGGAACTCTGGACGCAAACTGCATGCCAAATTTTGCCAGGGACTCTGGGCCCTGGACTGCACGCTGAGTCCAGCCAAAGTCTCAGGACCTGGATCGCATGCCAAGCTCAGCTATAGTCTCTGGGCCCAAACTGCCCTCCAAGTCCAGGTAGGCTCTTTGGGCCGAAACTGTGAAGCCAGCTCAGCTAGAGCCTCAGGAGCTGAACCAGCTCTGATTCCAGTTTGGGTCTCAGGGCATGAGCAGCACACTGAGCTGAGCTTGGGTCACAGGGCCCAAACCATGTGCCAAGTTCAGCTAGGGTCATGGGGCCCAAATCTTGCACTGAGTCCCCTCTCCCTCAGCAATTCCCTGGTCACCAAGCCAATTCCCTCTGCTGGAGGGCTCCCAGCTGCAAACCTCAGCCACTACTGTCACCGCTCTGGTCCGAGAACATCCACGCCCCTCCTGTGTGCAGGGGTACACAAGCTTTCTGTATTTTGGTCCTTTTGAGCCATGGAGTATTCTTGCTGTAGTGGGTGGGAATCTTGGTGTTCCTGGTTCAGAATTCCATGCAATTCCCCGAGTCATTTACTGAAGCTTCTAAACACGGTCCATGCTGCTCGGCACCATCTTGGATCTCTCCATCTAGGCTTTCAAAACCCTACATGAGCCTGTGCTCATCAAGGAACTTTCTGTGTATTGGCCTGGTGATCGGAGGTGAGATCCATTTGTGTTTCACACCATGGCTTCTCTTTTGGGATAGAAGACCCAGAATTGGTATATTGTGACCCATAGTTCAGAGACACAGAGATCATGTACTGCACACATGCATGATTAAGGCTAGAGATTGGAGCCTGAGCCTGAGCCTGCATGTTTCTGGTAACTTTCAGGGAATGGGACAAGTATCTCTTTCTTAAAAGTTGTCTCTAACACTTGTTCTATCACATCATTGTTGTTTACTGGTATAAAGTCCTTTAATTTTCTGATTTTTAGACTCACTTTTCACCTGAATCAGCACAAGGATGGTCCAAAATATGGAAAAGCAAAAGAAAAACAAAAACAAAAGACAAAAAATAAAAACAAACAAAGAAACAAGAGAGCTCATGCATATTCATGATTTACCATGTTCTCTGACATACAACTAATTATAATTGTTTTTCTATGTTTAAAAGAACAAGACCAATTCACTAGAAAGCTGAACTTGCAAGATGACCTATGGCAGAAACTTTAGGTATGAAAGGATGACTGGGTGTATTTGTTTAGAAAGAGTGATCAGCATTTCCACAGGAAGAACAACAGATTATTTTGCAACTTCCAAATGAACAAAAATCAGGGTTTGTGGCAATTACAAAAGCTCTATAGTCAACAAAGAAATATGTAGTTCTGATTGCCAATACTGGTAATCAGCTTTTCAGATGAAGAATCACCTATGGAACAAAACTCTAGTCTGTCTGTGAGGTAGTTTCTTTTCTATAATGTGTTTATTGAGGTGGGAAGACCCACCTTCAATGTGGCTGATGCCATTCCATAGGATGTGGTTCTAACCTGAATAAAAAACAAGCTGAGTATCAACATTCACCTCTTTGCTTCTTGATTTTATGCTATGTGACCAGGCACTTCACACTCCCGCTGCCATAATTTCCCATGCTTATGGACTGTACCCTCATTGGGAATAGAATTAAATTTTTTCTGCTATTTTTTCAGCTTTCTCCTTTGAGAAGTGAGAATAATATTTAATAATGTTAAAATACTGTAACAACACTGACAGTTTTTGTTCGGAGATAAGATGAAATTTCACATTTTATACTTCTTTTGATCATTTTTTTTGTAGATAAACAAATTCTCATTGTTTTTGTTGGAGTTATAGGAATGGAGATTCTTGGAATGAAGATGGTTATTTGGAATAACTTCTGAAGCCAAAAAAATGCATTTTTCCAAGAAACATTCCTCCAACTGTATATTTCCTAGCTTTTACTTTACAATTTCTATAAACTGTCCACTCTTATAAGCAAGATAGAAAAAAAGAGGCTAATCCTTTGTCTCTGTAATTTTGACCCAGATTGTATGTACATTATTTTTTCACTTTTGTTATACTTAAGTGTTTAATTCTAGAGCCAAGCTTTGTGGATGGGGACTCTGATAAAGTAGGTGAATTAAGATTTACAGGGATATAAATTATATTTCAACATATGTTTTGTATTAATTATTTCTAACACTTGACAAAAAGTAACTTATTAGAGAACTGAGATTCTATGGTAGGTTTATTGGATACATATTATGTTTTCATCTCACTTGAGGTATGGAAAAGCATAGGCAAAATATTTAAATTCGATTAATCTCTAAATTGGTATGATGTCAAATCAAACAGTATTATAAAAGTCAAGGATGAGGTAAATAATTCATGGCTCATGCCTGAAGGATGCATTAAATATTCACTGTTAGTCATATGGTTACATATGAGTCATTTATTATATATATTTCAAATTATAGCACACTCTGGTTGTGGGTACTTTTTCCTTCTTTACAGAGTAAAATATTATGGGTCTAACAAGGTCAGTTGTTATTGTATTTCCTTGGGTAAACACAACATACAAAACATGGAAAATGTGTAAAGTGCAAGCATAAAGACTTGATTTCCAATCCCCAGCAGTCATGTTGGCACTTATAATCTCAGCACTGGAGATATAGATTTCACTCCAGTCATTCCAGTCAGTTGTTGAGTTCCAGGTTTAACAAGAGCCTGTCAAAATATGAGGTAGAGAGTGATAGAGGAAAGAATTTCATCCAATGGCCACTTCCGGCTTTCACATGTACAGGCATGTGCACTGCAGTTCCACGAGTAAACACACACACACACACACACACACACACACACACACACACACACACTCACACACACTCACACACACTCACACACACTTTGTCTATCCTGCTATTTTGACAAGAGGTGGCTTTTTGTAGTCAATGACTATTTTCTGAAGAATTAATACATTGTAATTAAATTATAATAGTACATACTTTAAAAGAATTTACATCTATTGAAAATACATACAATAAGGCTGACCTTAATATACAGAAGTGTCAATGGTGTCTAAGAGGTTAGGAGTATTTGCTGCTCTTGCACATGAACCCAGATTTAATTTCTAGCATCCCACTGTAGCTCACAACTGTCTGTAACTGTAAGTAAAGAGGATTTGTTGCCCGATTCTGCCCTTTGAGAACACTGTAGTTTTAAATATATACTATATAGTATTTATTATATGTAATAAATATAAATAGATCTTTCAAAAGTATAAAGGAGAAGTAGAATTAAAAACTCATTGGATTATTTAAAAATATAGAAAAGGTACAATTTTCTCTCAGAATCTTCCTGCCGTCATAGTCCCCATGCTTTTTCCTCTAGTGTCATCTTTCATCTTTTCAGTATTCTATCAGATGAGAAAAAACAAACAAATGAAACAAAACCAAACTCCATCATCATCATCATTGTCATCATTGTTGTCAGCAGCAGCAGCATCATCAACAACAACAACAAAACACTTTAATATATTTTCTTGTTAAGTAAATACCTTGGAGTGGACCTTGGAGTGAGCCAATATTTATTACACTAAACCTTATTTGTGAAGTAAATAGATTGTGTGCAGGTATATTCAGGATAATTATTAATATAGCACCCACATTTGATAGCAAGTTCTGGCAAATAGTCAATAAAAGAAATGTCACTGGTCCCTTAACCTACCACAAGTAAAGCTGCCTTAAGCTGAATGGACTCTTTCTGTTGGCTATAATAAAGCTGAAGGTGGCATGTATGGTCCTCGACCTATCATGGTTGACCTAGAACCCCATGGATTTCATATCCATAAGTCCTTTTGGCCAGAAATTAAGGCAAGATAATTTTGGTTTTGGTCAGTCTGGTGCAAGCAGCAACTGAGTCAATGCTACTTAATATACAGAGAGAGATGAGTGGGTTGACTCTGTCTGAGATGCGGTGTGAAAAAAGGCCAAGAACACTAAGTTTCTGAAAGGCTTTCATTTGACCCACTGACTGGGTGGAAGAACAGGTTTGGAGTGGAGAGTCTGCTCATCAGAGAGATCTAAGTACAATATCCAGACTGCATCATAAACATCTTCATTGAAGTGTCCAGACCCAATGGATATTAAACCTTATTTATTTGTTTGTTCATTTGTTTTCCAAGGTTTTTATTTGAACAAAGGTGAGAAGTAGAATAAACATAAATTTAGGAATGCCCAGTGTGCACTTTTAGATCCAGGAGATTGGATACTTTAGATGATACTGTGCATGAGGATAGAATGGTCCCAAATAAATCTTAAGGAGACATTTTGTATAGGAAATGTACTTCATTCAGCTACTTTTTGAACTATTTGTACACTCCTTGCTTTTAAAAAGAAAATATGGCAATTACAGGACGAATGGGTTAGGGACAAAGATGAAGATGCAGAACCACAGTGTGTTGTAACAGAGAACATGGTACAGGGAACTTTACCTGTCTTTACCCGTGAGGTTAAATGTTTCTATTTTGACTGACTTAGGCACAAAGATTAGTTGATTGTCATCATGCACACTTAGGAGTAGGGCATTGATGACTTCCTTTTCTTCCTACATGTGTTTATTTTGGATAAAAATAGTTCAAGGAACATTGATGAAAGCATTCCACTGAATTTTTCTTCCTTTGGCAGGATTCACTAACACAAGTTTCTAGAGCCCTGGGGATGCTATTGTTAATATAGTTAAAACTATCAGCTATACTGTTTAAAGTGTGGAAGGGAAGCTATACTTAATTTGGCATTTAAATTGACAGATTGAGTAGATAATAACTAAAGTTTTAGTAAAAGATGCTTCTAGAAATGGATAATGTTAGGCATCCAAACAACTCAGGTACTAAATGGGGAATGAAATTTGCAGAGTAAAGAGAAGTATCTTTTTGCATGGAAAAAACAATTTTCACAGAACTTCTGAAATAACTGGATATATCCAGAATCCAGGTGTTAGATTCATAAAGGGATGATGAGAGTTCTTAGTGAGTGTGCCCATGTTGTTTACATTTTAGGCAACACAAAAAGAAGGATCCTTGAAAAATGGCAATATTGATCTGAAGTAGGATAATCTTCATATTTAGGTTTAGAAAATGCTACAATAAAAATCCAGGTTGAAAGGCAATAGGCAGTTCAGGTTTATATCCCAACTTTAAATTTGTGGTTATATTTGGTTTCATTCTTTCCAATTTTTTTTAATTTTAATTTTTATTTTTAATTTTTTTATTAATTTTTGTTACATCTCAATGGTTATCCCATCCCTTGTATCCTCCCATTCTTCCCTCCCTTCCATTTTCCTCTTATTCCCCTCCCCTATGACTGTTCTTGAGGGGAATTTCCCCCCCATATATACTCATAGGGTATCAAGTCTCTTCTTGGTAACCTGCTATCCTTCCTCTGAGTGCCACCAGGTCTCCCCCTCCAGGGGACATGGTCAAAGATGAGGCACCAGATTTTTATGCATAATTTCAGTGTAGAAAAGAAAAGTCTCCAAAATGACAGGCTTTGGATTACCTTAGAAGACAAAAGAGTTCCAAACATATTTGCTTCATTGACTCTCTGTCTCTGTCTCTGTCTCTGTCTCTCTCTCCCTCTGTGTGTGTGTGTATGTGTGTGTGCGCATGTATGCTTCTGTGTGTGTGTGTATTCATGCATGCGTGCATGTGTGTGTAAAAGTGGGAGAAGACATGCCTTCCATGCATGGAAATCAGAGGGCAATCACTCATGTTGATCCTCACTACCAAATATGTGAGGAAGTTCTCTATAGTGAGCCTGCTGCATATGCCAGGAAACCCAGTCATCCATTTATTCACTCCTTTGTGCTTCCTGTTTTGGTCTGAGATCACTGGGATTGTTCATTTATGCTGCTGTTTCTGGCTTTATGGGTGCTTTGTGATATCTAACTCAGTTGTTCATGCCTTTGTGGCAAGTATTTTACCCACTGAACATCTATTTATGTCAAATGTCTCAACCTTAAATTCCTAATGCAATACAAGCAGAAATGCTGATGAAATTTCAATGATGTTTGTAAACAGTAAAGCTATCTTAAAATAAGTATTAAAATTTAAAACCAACAGATTATTTATTTTGCTTACAATTATGAGAACCTCCTTTTTTTTAATTTGAAGGACAAGTTCTTTAAAAAAATACTAATCATACATTTTCTCTTAAGCCCACATTATTTAACAAAGTTATAGAACTCAAAAATGCTTGGAATGGAAATGTTATAAATATTATTCTTAATAGTACAATTTCCATAGAAAATTTCAATTACAAACCCACTTTACACGATTACATGAAGTATGGATAAATGGAGCAGTGTCTCAGAGTTGCTATGGATTGTAGAATCTTCACAAAATAGTGAGTTATTCTATTAAAAAATCAATAGTCAAATATTGGCAGGCATATTTCCCTTCTTCTGTACTGGATATGAGTGATTTTTGCATTTATCCTATAGGAAAAGCTTGTTCAAAGTAGAGAAAAGAAAGAACAGTGGTACCGCTATATTTTTCTTTATTGGTTACTTTAGATCCAGTGAGCACGTGCAAACATTTTTCAAATAAACATAATTAGTAGCAATGGCATTACTTTCTATAATGTAATTTTGAGATATATATCAAGCATTTGCACGCTCATTGTGTGTGTGTGTGTGTGTGTGTGTGTGTGTGTGTGTGTGTGTGTGATGTTGAGGCAAAAGATCCAGCTGAGCTCCTCCCACATAAAGACAGGGATTCTATCATTGAGCTGTGCTCCCAACTCTAGGGTGTTCATACTTTGTTACTCTTTAATGTTACTCTTTTATAGTGCCTAATAATGAAATTATTCTAGTTTTTGATCTAGATTTAAGGAAGTTTTCAAAAAATACAGACTCTGAAAAGCATATACAGATGACCATGACAGCTTTTGTTCACAAATTAAAAGCTAATATAATAAACTTTCAATTCACAATTTGTAAAATGCATTTTGTGTGTTAATAGAGAATGCTACTGGATATAGTCAAAGTGTATCTTCTCCAGATAACAAGTTTCATGCTAAGTTTATGAACAATGTACTCTCTTTCTAAGCAGGGTTCTCTCTCCACCTGATCTGATAATCCCTGATCTTGTAAATGAGTCATAGTCCTGAAAGAAAACACAGGCCTGACCCTTTCCTGATAACAAGTACAAGGAACTCCCAGAAGTCTCTTACCCCATGCTGAGATCTTAGCCTCCAACAATTGGCCTTTAATTTTATATATAGCCACCATCCCTTCACCCACAGAATAATTAAGTACTGTTTTATTTTCTTCCAGTGATAAAGGCTTTGAGTGACTGAAGCACTCTACCACTGTATGGAAATGAAGTGTCTTGGCACCCTTAGCCCTAACAAATCAGACACATTTGTGCTCATTGTCCAGAACTTATACATTCCCAATTTGTAAGTAAAGTTGGCTTGATTCCTCACTCCACCATGACTGTCTTAGACTCCTTAATTCCTGGAGGAACTGCGATTGGATATCTGGTATCAGGAAACAATGGTGGGACTGCCTTTGCAGTGGCTGGGTCCTGATAAACCACTACCCATGACTTGGTGCTGATTCCAAGGGAAACACTTACTGAGCTTGCATCTTGCCCTGTAGGTCAGTGAGTTTCAGTTTCACGCATCTACCCATATCCCCCACTGAGCAATAGATGAACCAAAGAGCTGAGACACTTAGATCTTGTGGAGTATGAGAGTTTCCACTTTTTATTGAGACTTGTAGTCTCATTCAGAAAAGAGAAAATTATAACACCCTGTATGGAAAATAATTTCCCTCCTCCCCCAGAAGAAGCTGGAAATTTGGCTTTGTGCCCAAGCCGTAAGCCTCCCCCTAAAGTGCTATAGCCACCCCTGAGAGAGAGAGAGACAGGATCTCTTACCTTGAGGTCCATCTGTTCCTGTCCTAAGGCAAAAAAGCCTGACCAAACCACTGCTCTTGGAAGGTAGACCTGCTAAAACAGACATCAGTGCTGCAGGCACAGAACTACAGCAGGAAACCTGTTGTATTTCATTGAACACTGCCTGGACCTGCAGGGATACAGACCTGCCAGTGCTACCAGATACAGAATACATATTACCAATAGTAATTACTGAGAAAATGACTTTAAAATATAGCAGCTTGCTGAGGCAAAATTAGCATACAATGAGGATCCAAGGCTTAATAAAAATATGTGAATTCTCTGTATACACAAACAATTAAATGGGCTGGATATCTCTTAACTAGGTATGCTAGAATGGAATATGTATATTATTTTTCTCATAAAAGTTTTATATTTGTCTCACACAGTTAACCTAAAGTCTAGCAACGGAGGTCACAGAGGGAAAACAATCATTGATGGAGACCGGATGAGTTAATGTTGCTATTCTAATTATCTGGGGTTGATGACACAAAATCAATCAAGAAATCAAATGACGTTTGTGAGAATTCAAAACCGGAAAAGGGATTTGGTTGCAGGTTTTCTGTGAATTATGTCATAAGTAAAATGTGTGACCAAAAAAAAAGAATGTGCAATAGTAAGACAGAGAAGGCTGATACAGCAGGTTTCCTGTGATGTGCTGAGCACACATGTCGGTATATGTTCGGGTTTATTTAAACAATCTCTAGTGAGCTATAGATATTGACAGGAGCCATTTTGCTATGTGACCAGGAAGCTGATATGTCCCTTGTTCATGAAGGAATGACCTCAGTATTTCAAATAGCTCATGAACTCTAGATGTTATCAGATATCAGTAAGAAACTAGACATAGACATAATTATTAAAGGGTTCAATAGGACTCATCTGTGATGATTAATAGTGATTGCCAAGTTGATAAGATCTAGAATCAACCAAGATATAAGGCTCCTGGTATGTCTGTGAGAAACCTGCTTGGTTGGGCTCATTGAAACCTCCCCATCATGTGGTGGCATCATTCCATGGGTGGATGTCCTGGATTAAATAAAAAGGAAAAATTAGCTGAGTAGCTGTGTTCATCCTGTTACCTTCTTGACTGGATGAAATATAACCAAGCACCTTTTGTTTCTGCCACATGCCTTTCCCATCATGATATACTGTACTCCAAACGAGGTGCATCCTCCCTTCCTAAGTTGAATTTTTTTAGGTATTACGTTTCACCAATGAGATAATTAAGGGATACACCATTATAATGGATGACTTAGGCTGAATGATAGGCAGCTGAAAGTCTTGTGTCTGTCCTCTGTTGTTGGGAAGAGTGTATGCACACAGAGGGCCTCATGGTAGGGATAGAGCTGTGTGAGAAAGAGGAAGAAGAACCAGCCCATGTGTTTTATGAAATGTTAAATCTTAGCAGATGATTTTATCTGACATTAGTATTAAATAGTCCACCTATGAGCAACGTAATAACAGCTTTCCTATTTGTTTTGAATACTTTTGTGGATGAAATAATGTATACAAAAACATTTTTAAAATAATCACACCTAACAGTTCTAAGCCCCAACTAGCTGCTATTAGTTACCAAAATAGAATAGCAATTGCTCTTCAATCTCTTCATTCACTACAATGAGACCATAACCAGGCATTCATCATTGAAATTTCTGAATTTTAGAGTAACTTTGGAAAATATCATAAGTTGGTGTTTTTGAAACACCACTAGATTTTGACCTAGAAACCTCTAGTTTGGGCATTGAATCTATGAAAATAATATGCTAAAAATATACCTATGCCAAGGGTTTAACATAAGATAATAATAAAGCAAGATATGTAATCAGTTATGGCATATTGATTGTATAATCAGCAGCATTATTGAAAAATTTACAATTTCTTTTTAAACATTTTTATAATTAGTTGGTTCTGTTTGTGCTTCTCTTGTTCCTTCTTCCTTCTTTTCCCCATATATGTCTGCACATGTGTATTTATGACAGTGTGTACATATCATAGTGTGTATGGATGCCTCAGGACAACTTGGAGAGGTTGGCTGTCTTCTTCCACAGTTTTGGTCTTTTGGATTGGACTCAGTTCACCATGCTTGAGAGGGATCTTTACCTAATGACTCTGGAATTTCTCTTTTTATTATTAAGAAGGGAATAAAGGTACAAAAATAATAAATATAAAATCTGCATCTAATTGTGTAAACATGAACAGGAATATGTGTTTTTCTTAAAGTTAAAAATTTTTTCTAGCTCATTTTTTATAAACAGATTTATTTCTTATTAATAAGAAACATAACATTTTTCAACATTCTGCACCTGCTTAAAAGGTGGTGACTTACCACTGTAATCTCACGTCTGAGAGTAGGAGACAGCTGGCCTCCAGTGACTCACTGTTCAGCCAGCTTAGTCAATTGGTGTGAACTGGGTCCAGTGTGCAAACCTGTCTCAAAAATTAAATTGAGGACTAAGTGAGAAAATTAACATCTGTCTCTGGCCTCCATATACATGGGTGTGCATATGTACCTACACATGCATATAAGATCACTTAAAATTCATATGCACACATGATTCAATAACAATTTTAAATGAATTAAAAGTTTGTCAGTGTCACAGTGTGAATTAAAAAACAAAAGGGAAGATTAGATGCATCTATGTAAAAAGCAAAACAACATGAAAGCTAAAGCAACCTCCTTTCCCAAAACATTTGATCTGTACCAAGCTATTTCAATTAGTCATTCTAATGTGACCATCACAGTAGAGTTCATTGTTTGATATTCTTGCTTTTTCCTCTCTACTCATTTATTATCATACTTTACATTGTGCTATTGTGAAAGAAAAAACAAAATAAAAAAATGCCTACTCCTTGACATTCCAAACATGTCAAGAAAAATATGTGGTTTGCAATGATTCCTAAGAGTAGCAAGGTGCCTAACATCTTTATCTCCAAAATATAAAACCTGAACCCTTTGCAGGCCTCAGCTGGCTTAAGTGCTTTGAGCTTACAGATTCTATGAAATACATTTGCTTTTCTATGGGTAAGAATGGAAAAGGATAAGAGGTAATGATTTTGAATTCAGAAGGCTTATATTCAAACAGAAAGCTCTGGTGGATACTTGTCTCTTAGCCTGGAAAGCAGGTATTTGTATGACATTCTCATGAGTTGAGCGCTTTATGACACTGCTGAATGGATCACACAAGTTGACATATGAAATCATGTTGGACACACAATATGTGTCATGAATGCTCTATTTATGCTATATGTATACAATTTTAAAATAAAAACTTGGTGGGGAGATGGTTCAGTAGGTGAAATGCTCTTTGTGCAAGCATGTGAACTGATACTGATCCCAAACACCCATATTTAAAATAGCAAGATATGGTATCACATGTTTATAATCTCAATTCTGAAGACAGAAGGATTACAGTGGCTTGCTGCCCCGTTAATGTAGCTGTATTGGGGACCTGAGAGAACCTATCTCAACACATAAGATGGAGATGTTGTAATGATGACACAGTCAGTAGTTAAGCATGTTTACTGCTATTCCAGGGTGCTTAACTTCAGTCCTTAGTAACCAAATCTAGCAACTTATAATTAGCTATAATTATAGTTCCAAGGGACAAAATTACCTGGATTTTAGTCACACTGGGCACCTCTGCATGCAAGTGGAAATCGTTCATGCACACATATGAATACACACACACACACACACACACACACACACACACACAGGTTAAACAATTTAGAAATCAAAAATATAAAGTAGAGCATAATAAAGGAGGACACATGATCTTGACTTGCATCCTACACATGTGCACATGCATACACACACACAGACCCACACACACACAGAAAGATGAATTACTAAAAATAACATACTTATATTATAATAAATGTAACTCATGCTTTAAAATAATTTAAAATGTGAAGAATTCATAAATGCTAGAGATATTCAGAGTGGGGCTGTGAGTAAGAAAGCTTCCCAGAACTATATACAAATTTTTATCAGAATTTCATGAAGTATGGTATTCAAGGGTGTGTTTCTGGATGCAGGTCAAAACTCACTCCTCCACTTTTTGACTTGCATGGATTTATGAGATGTGGCTTTTGCTTTAATAAAAGGCAAAAACAGTCTTTTACACTTTCAATCAAGTCATTAGTTACATTTTTAAAAATTTATTTATTTATTTTATTAATTTATTCTTGTTATATCTCTATGGTTATCCCATCCCTTATATCCTCCCATTCTCCCCTCCCTCCCATTTTCCCATTATTCCCCTACCCTATGACTGTTCCTGAGAGGGATTACCTCCCCCTGTATATGCTCATAGGGTATCACGTCTCTTCTCGGTGACCTGCTGTCCTTCCTGTGAGTGCCACTAGGTCTCCCCCTCCAGGGGACATAGTTAAATGTGAGGCACCAGAGTACATGAGAAAGTCATATCCCACTCTCCACTCAAGTGTGGAGACTGTCCTGTCCATTGGCTAGATTTGGGTAGGAGTTTAAAGTTTACCACCTGTATTGTCCTTGGCTAGTGCCTTAGTTTGAGCGGGACCCCTTGGCCCAAATCTGCCTATCATAATGTTCTACTTGTAGGTTTCTAGGACCCACTGGATCCTTCTACATTGCTATTCTCACATGATTCTCTTATCTAGAGTCCCAATAGGATATCCTCCTCTCTGTCCCAGTTTCCTGGTAAGGCAAGGCCTTCGTGGGACATGCCCCTTGGGCTAGTATGCAGATATAAGTGAGTATATACCATTTGAGTCTTTCTGCTTCTGGGTTAATTCACTCATTATGATCATTTCTAGCTCAATCCATTTATCCACAAATTTTGGGAATTCCTTGTTTTTAATAGCTGAGTAGTATTCCATAGTGTATATGTACCACAGTTTCTTTATCCATTCTTCTACTGAGGGACATTTAGGCTGTTTCCATGATCTGGCTATTATGAATAAGGCTGCTATGAACATGGTTGAGTTACATTTTTGAGATTTATTTTTTACTTTATTTGGATGAGTATTTGCCTGTATATATCCTTTCAAGTGACCACCACATTGACATTCTTAAAGCCAAATAACAAATATTTATTGCTGGTCAGATGCTGTACAGAGAATTTGCCCAAATGATGCAGCCCCAAGCCTTACAGGTCTTAGCCTTTTATGCACAAAAACTATATCCCTATTGGCTCATTTCAATTAGCAAGAAGCAGAACTACAGAAGTAAAGAGCAGAGGAAGACCATGCTGGGGATTTTCACTGAGGCACATTTGCAGCCACATCTCATAGCTGCTAATTTAGCCTTTCTTCCTATTTTGGGCAGGTGGGCTAGGTCATTGTTCCTGTTTTGGCCTGCTGGGTTATTGTTTCTGTGCTGTTAGTTGTGATAAGCTCTGGTGGCCTCTTGCAGTAGGTTTCTGCACCAAATGCCCAGAGGTCTGCCAGAGACCAGAAGAAGGCATGGGATCCACTGGAACTGGAGTTATGATTTGTAATTAAATGTGTAATTGCTAGGGCCTGAAGCTGTGTTCTCTCCAAGAGCAGCAAATGCTCTTAATAAGGAGCCATTGCTAAAGACTCCCAACATTTCCATTTTTAAACACATTATTTAGAGTTCAGTTTCTTATCAAAATGTTTACTCTCTTTCCCTGAATTCCATAGAGGAGAAAAACATCTTCAATCTATTGATTTACAGATTGCTTAATTGATTGATTGATTGATTGACAGATCAAATTTGTGTGTGCTTATTGGGAGCAGGTATTCACTGCATTTCCTATGGACATCAGGGGACAATCTAGGACAATTTCTTCAAGTGCCTTCTTCATTGATTTTGAAACAAAATCTTTCCATTGGGCTGGAGATCAGCATGTATCCCAGCCTGGCTGATGACTGGTACACCATCTGTCTCTGTCTTTCTAGGGTTGGGAGAAAAAATGCCTGACACCTTGCTCAATTTTCATTCATTTTCTTCCCCCTAAATTCTCTGATGGTCAAACTCTGATCCCCCTGCTTTGATGAGAAGTGCTTTACTGACTGAAATACCTCACTAGAAATCCCTACAATTTTATGCTATTCCTATGTTTTCAAATGCCAACTTACAGCAGGCCCTCAAAACAGTTATTAATGCATTCCATGAGATTAACCACTAAACACTTCTCAGTCAGTTGTTTTTCCCATAAGCTCAGAAGCAGCAACCCTTCCATGTTATCTCTTATTCTAGCTTTTCCACATTCTTTCCTCCTTGTTTCTGGGCACTCTTCATTCTCCAAGGCTTTGCTGATAAGCCATTTAGAGACTTCATTCTCTGATATTGAATCTTAATACTTTGGATATCCTCAAGGATCAATTTTCAGTTTTATTTTGTTTTTCTTTTTTAATCTATTGTTGTTGAAAAGGGGAAGTCCCATAGTTCAATATTAATCTCAATTATATCTCAAGCCAATCTTTCCCCAATCTTGAGGCTCTAAATGCAATTATATTTCTTATATCTTCTGATATCTGGTGTCTCAAGAGAAACCACTGTCATGGCCTTAGAGGTAGCTCAGTGGGTAAAACTCTTGCAAGCCTTGTATCCTCAGTTGAGACTCTAAGAATCCAAGTAAAAACAAAACAAAAACAGAAAGACCGAGTTTCACATATATCTTTATTCCCATGTTTCTAAGAAAATATCTGGAATATGGGAAACAGAAATAAAAGGATCTTGGGAAACTCACAGTTTAGATTGGCTGGCGTGAATGACGAGGAATACCTGGACATAAAGATGGTAAAATATAAAGGCCAATACCCGAGGTTGTCCTACAACCTGCATAGACACGTACCCGAGCTCATGAACATACAAAATACATATATAACACACAGACACAAGCATACAGATGCAAACACACAGATAATTTTAAGCTGAAGATGGTATACCACAAATATGGTAATTCATTGTTTTTAGTATGGCCACCTTCAGGAAAAAGAGACTGTCTATGCTGTGTTTTAAAATCCAGAATCTCTATTTCTCCTTAACCTTTCACATCTTATCAGTATCAAGTGCTGTTTGCTTCCAGAAACATTCTCTCTATTTGTTCATCCCCTCTAATATTTTGCCTTAGTTATTTTTCAATGTATGTGACAAAACATGATGACCAAGGAAACTTAAAAAGAAGGCATTTGATCTGTGACTAAGAGGTCCAGCACGTTAGAGTACAAGATCATCTTGTGGGAGAATGAGAGAACATTGCAGTAGTCAGGCAAGCATGATACTAGATCGGAAACAGAGAGCCCACACCTAGATCCACAAGCACAAAGCAGAGAATGCTAAATCGGCAGGTTCTGGTCTTTTGAAACCTCATAACCTAACCTAAGCAACACACATTGCTCAACAAATACACACTTCCTACTCCTTCCTAAACATTTCTACTAACTGGGAACCAAATACTCAAACACATTTGCCTATGGGGGCCGTTTTCACTTTAACTAGCAAATATATCTTACTTTCACATTCCATAGTAATTTCCACATTTTCAATACACTCATTTCCTCTTTCCCTGACATTCCTGTAAAGAACGGCCAAAGAGATCTACTGAAAACATAATTCTCAACTTTAATCACCCAAGGAAAAACTGTTAAATGAGTTTCCATAGCTATCATGAAAATTCAGAATTTAGTATACCCTTTTAGATAAAAAACAAACCTTCTCACTGATCCTTTCATGACACACAGGTTACTGTTAGCCCCACAATGCTGATAATTACATCTGACTTGATATACTCTTTCTACAGTGTCTTCTATGGGCAATCGTTTTCTTGCAACTGAAATTTGTCTAATTAAACTTATGTTTTCACATGATCCACATATGTATCAATTCCTTAAGTCTTTAATAGTTTTCAGAACACTTGTAATTGTTTAAATATTTGTGTTTGATTTATATATTTACTGTTTTGTAGGTGTTGGTGTGTAAATGGTGTGTGTATGTATGTCTGTGTATATGTGTCTGTGAGATGTATGTACAGGAAGACTTGCTATGTCATTATTCATAATTTTCTAACTGTGATGACTTGAATGAAAATGACCCCAAGCACTCACAGAGAGCCTATTGGTAGGTAAGTGTGTCCTTGTTCAAGTAGGTGTTGCCCTGTTGAAGGAAGTGTGTCACTGGGGGCAGGCTTTGAAGTTTCAGATGCTTAAGCCAATCCTGGTGTATCTCTCTCTCTTTTTCCTGTATATAGGAGGTTTTGTATATAGAACTCTCAGCTATTCCTCCAGCACCATGTCTATTTATACACTTTCATACTTTCTACTACGATAAACTTCTGAAATGGAAGCCCTCCCTCAATTAAATGTTTTCCTTTAGAAGAGTTGCCATGAGTATGGCATGTCTTCAGAGGAATAGAAACCCTAACTGTATTACCACCTTATGCTCTTGAGATAGAGTCTTCCAGTGTAGCAACAGAGAAGGAGGTGGCCTGCCAGATCTTGTGATCCTTCTGTCTCTGCCCCTGCCTCATCTGTGCAATTATAGAAATCCAACTTTTTGCATGTGTCATAGATTCCCTTAGGTCTTCATGCTTGTACTATAAGTATGCTCACTTAATAATAATGCTTCACCAACCCAACATGTGGTGTGTGTGTGTGTGTGTGTGTGTGTGTGTGTGTGTGTGTGTGTGTGTTTTCTCATGCATACATGCAGATAGGCATGTTCCACAACAAAGAGGTAGAGGTAAATGGAAATTTTAATTTGGTTAATTTTCATTCCATCTATTTATGAAGCAAGGTCTCCCTTATTCCTTATGCCTCTGTGGGACACATAAGTTCTTGCATAGCACACCCCTTTCTCAAGCTATAAGTACCTAGCTGATATTATAGGTTTGAGCCACACAATCTTAGTTTTAAAAATCAGTTCCAGGGATTAAAATAGAATATCAGAATTGTACAGCAAATGAATTTACCTACTAAGCTAAATCATTGCCTACCCTACATACCCCCAGGACATTTTTATGATCTGTCTTATGGAAATTACCCTTAAACAAATGCGAAGAAACAGGAAATTGAAAAGTACTTACAAAAAACTAGATAACAATCTTTCTGGGTAAGAAGCATACTGAATAATGTTGAAATTATTGCCATGAACATCAAGTCATAACTAAGTAGATGTTTTGCTGCTAGTCTAAGCTATTACATGTAAGTCATTACTAGGTACATCTGGAGATTCCATTTGGTGCTCATAGAAACATTATTTAACGAGAGGTGGTTTAGTATTGTTTTTTGAAAGATTTGCTACATTTTAATTTGTGTGTATGGCATGTGTTTGTTTGTGTGTGTGTGTGTGTGTGTGTGTGTGTGTGTGTGTGTGTGTGTGTATGTGTGTGTTTATGTGCGTTATGGTGCCTGTAAAGGCCAGAACATGGTGTCAAATCTCCAGACACTGCAGTTCAGGCAGTTGTGGGCTGAATATGTGTGATTCTGGGAATTGTCTTCATGTTTTCAGCAAGATCAAAAAGCACTCTTTATCCTTTACTATTCTTTTTAGAAACACAGATACAAAGACATATAGAATTAAGTGAGTTGGTTTAGGAACTTGCAGTATAAATGTAGTATGAGTTCTGTCCCAATCAGAAAGTCTGCACTCACACCCAGGTTCTGAATCACAATGTCATTGCTCAGTGGGAACAAAAGCTGTGATTGGGCTTTCTGCTCAGGTTTTCTGTGAACGTTGTAGGATAAAATCTGGCATAAATCTAACCCTTTCTATTTTGCGTTCTAGTAGCACCACTGTTCAGTTGTTTCCTATTGTACATACAGGAAAATCACCAGCATCAGTTTTTAATGTTGCAAACATGATTTTTAAAAGATCAAGTGCATCCATTCAGCTTTATGGAAAAAAACTGCACAGCATTATTGTGGAATATGTTTACTAGTGGTTTTAACACAATCTTATTTCCTCTCTAAACCCTTCCAGGATGAATATCTTTCATAAAGTGGTGATTTATTCTTAGATTTATATTGGGAAGAATCAGCTTCATTGTCAGTGAAAGCTGAGATGCAGGGATGCTCCTGACTGGGCAGAAGAATAAAATGGTAGGAAATATCAGAAAGGGCTAAATTGGTTTTTTTATGAAAATTTCAAAATGCTTCTTTATGCAAATATAGCAGAGGGATTTTTAGACTGGGAGGTAAATCTTATCTAGGCATCAAAATGTTAAAAAGTAAAGTGTTATTAGTGTACCTTCTTCCATAATGTCAGGATATGACTCAAAGTGTCAGAAGCAAGACACGGCCCAAAATATCTCCACTCTTGCTTGCACATGATGTTCAAGGCTACAATATTTTGAAGAGTATTATTCTTTTGAGTTTAGAGAATGTCCTCAGTTAAAAGCCCTATGAAGATAGGAATTAACTAACAGATCCCTATAAATTAATGCCCAAATGGATCATTAATACCTTGGTGAATATTAGGTGTCAAATACTGTCTAACACTGTATAGATAAGAATCTTTGTGTGTGTTTCTCTCTCTGTGTGTGTGTGTGTGTGTGTGTGTGTGTGTGTTCATGCATATAGGTACATAAGTGTGGGTGAATGTATGTAACTATGTACGTGCTGGTAGCAGCCAGATGGCAATCAATTTTGGGGTGTCCCTCTCAGTCTCTCTTCACTTTTTCTTTCAGAAAGCTTCTCTCCCTGGACCTAGGCCTTGCCAATGCTGCTGACCTAGCTGACTACCCAAGACCTGGGGTTCCTGTGTCTCTATCTCTTTGGGGCTGTGATTGAAAGTATGTGTCACCATGTTCACCTTTCTTTTATTTTACGTTGGTCCTAGTAATCAAATGTAGGTCTGCATCCTTGAGCACCAAGCCCTTTACAACAGAAATATCTGCAAATCTGTGAATGATTTTGAAAGAAGAGATGAGCAGACACAAAAGCTTTATGTGCAGTAAACTTCAAACCACAACCCAGAACTAGCCAATGGGCAGGACATTCTCCACAGTAGAGTGGAGAGTGCAGACTGACTTTCACACTAACTCTGGTGTCCCATATTTGACCATGTCCCCTTGATGAGGAGGCCTGGTGGCACTAAGAGGAATGATAGCAGGCTACCAAGAAGAGACTTGATACTCTATGAGCATATACTGGGGGAAGAGGTCCCCCTCAGTCACAGTCATAGGGGAGGAGATTAAGGGGAAAATAAGAAGGAAGGAGGAATGGGAGGATACAAGGGATGGGATAACAATTGAGATGTATTATGAATAAATTAATAAAATATATTTTTTAAAAAGCTTTAAGTATAGGTAAGGGAAAGACAACACTGGGAAATGAAGATCTAGTGAATGAAGGAGAGAAGCCACCAGAGCAACACATACAAAGCAGTATTTGAATAACACATAAAATGTGATCTTCTGATTTTCAGTGTCCTAGTAATGAACAGGTTCTGATTCAGCATCCTGCTACACTGCTGGATCTTTAGAGCAACTGTGGGAAAATCCTTGAAGGCCTGCCTCTTTCTACCCATACCCAGACATGTGTGTACCACAGAATAGCCAGAAGATGTGGACTGAATCATTGGATCCAGAGAACTAGGCCCTCTACTGAGACAGAGCAGGCCCTAGGAACTTTCCATGCTCTCTTTGAAATTTAGGCCACCAATTGTAACAAAGTCCTGGGATTCTACTCTAGTTTCCTTTTTAAAAGCACCTTTCATCAGTTTCAGGACCAGGTCATTCAACACATTAGAAAAGAACCTGGTGAGTGGTAGGGACTTACTTAAAATAACAAGGTGATGAGATTCTTGCTGAGTTAGAAATCCGGCAGTTTTCATTCTGCATCTATGTTCCATTCACTATCCTCAGCCCTCCCCAGCTGTGCGTTCATTCATCCGGCTGTAAAATTAGCCCACGTTCTTTTTCTCTTTCCTGTTCTTTGATTGCTAACTCAAGCTACAACTCAGGATAAATCAGATAAGAAGGATGAGGAGTAGAGATTAGATTCTACTGCTGTTAACCTTCTAATTAAATCAATGGTTTGAGCTTCTAACAAAGAGAATGTCCATATGAAAAGCAGGTGGAATGACTTTTAAGTTAATCATTTGCTGGGTGCCTGGAAGCCAGCATTCTTACATTTGAACAGAGGAGTCCTTTGAGGTTAGAAGTCTGCAGAGCTGTGATTGTTGATAACAATCCTTTTGGCCCATAGATGTTCTGCCATGGCTCCACTCTGCCTGTTAAGGAGGAGGTCATTCCCTGGAGAGCACCTATTAGCAGATTGGAGCAAGGCCAAGAACACAGACTGCCTTGTTATTAATGGCAAATGAGCTGTGGCTGATGTTGTCAGAGAGCCTCCCTCTGTTCTGGTCAATCCCTGCATCCTGCAACTTTAGAAATCCTGCCCAGGCTGGTCTTGTGTCTGCCCTGAATTCACAGAAGGGCATATAGCCAAAGTGCTTTATGTATGAGGAACTAATTTGGGGTGAAGCAAGGTAATGTGGTCAGTTCCTGGAGGTAGTACAATGGAAAATGTGTGGAGCATGTATTTTTAGTAACCGTGGCACCTAAATTGGCCCCTCAGAAAAAGGAAGACTGGGAGTGGTCACTAAATGGGTCCCTAAATGCCTCACACCTGATCCCAAATTGCATTTGCTCCTGTGTACTTTTATTATAGAAAGGGCATGTTTCTTGCTATAGTATGGTGCAGAGCCCTCAACAAACTCTGCATGCCTTGGTTACTAAGTGCAGCAGTCAGTACAACAATGGAGAAGCAATAAACAACCCCATATGGGATGGGCTTGGGTTTGAATATCATTGTAGCCCTTTTCCATATACATGATTTATTGTCTACATTCCATGGGCTTCAGAGTTTTCATCTATCAATTGAGGATAATAATTTTTCTAGTCAAGACATTTTATGGTAAGAATTAATTTAAATTAAAATGTCATTATCTAACAGATGAAGTTGCTTGATTATAAATTCCCCAAGGATATGTTCCCCTTCTCATGGTCCTCCCTTATTTGCTATGATCTCAGAATTCACTTGTTATGGGTGTAACTTACATGCATTTTAGTGAATGACTGCATTAGTAATGTAAATTGGCACCAAGGGGCTGTAGAGATGACTCAGTTGTTAAAGTATTTTGCAAGCAAGCATAAGAATCTGAATGTGATCCTCAGAACATACATGCTGGCCTTGTACCTGTAACTCCAGCACAGACAGGTTAGAGATGCTTCAATCTCTTAAACTCTAGACAAATTAGGGACCTCCAGGTTTAGTGGGAGACCCTTCCCCCATCACTAATATACACAAAATAAAGTGTAGAGTTGCAAAGAAATTTTAATTCAGAATATGGCTGTTATGGAAATAGATCAATCCAAAGACCTTTTGGTCTCCGTGATCTAGCTGGAAGACAGACATGCCTTTAATCTCAGGAGACAGAAGCAAGCAGATCTCTGAGTCCTAGTGAGTTCTCTTTAGGAAATTTGGTTGACTTGGTGAGTTGAGAGGCAATGCAGTGGAGTTGAGTTCAGAGGCAGTTTTACTGTGACAGGTTGAAGACAGAACAAGCTAGAGAATGAGAATAAACCAGAAGATTAGACAAGATGGCTGGAGTTAGTTTGCAGCCAAACAGAACAAAAAGTGAGAAAATAAGAGAATCCAGGTGTTTGAGTCAGAACAGCTATGTTGAACCAGCCAACCAGAGTTCAGAAAGATCTAGAAAGAATGAGCTTATTCAGCAGTAAGTCTCAGAGGTGGGAACCATTCTTGGTCTCAGTTAGATTGTATAAATCTTCCAGGTCTAGGCCTGCATTAGCAGATGGAGGCAGTAAGCCTCCAGATCAACAATTATTCAGGCCAAATAAAAGTTACTTTAACAAAGAATGATTGAGGAAGATGCTGTAAATTGACTTCAGGCTTCCACCTGCACGCACGCGCGCGCACACACACACACACACACACACATACACACATGTGTACACAAACACACACACACACACACGAGAGAGAGAGAGAGAGAGAGAGAGACAGACAGACAGACAGACAGACAGAGACACAGAGAGAACAAGAGCACAATAATTTCAAATTCCTCAAATATAAGAGCTCATTCTTATTACTGTGTAGTCTTTTTTCAAAATATCATCCAATATTTATTCCCTTATCATTAGAAGGACACCTACAGTTAACTTCTCTGTCAAAACTCAGTTCTTATTTTTGTTTCTTCTTTTGATCTTTGTGCATACCTGTATATCATCTATTCCCCCCCAAAAATTAAAAAAAACAGTTGAATTAAATATATTATATGCTTTGTGACAATAGAAACATAATAAAATGACAAATAATGACATTTTGGAAAACCATGGATCAAATTCATAACCATGAGACCTGGTGATATATATCTGGTACTAGCACTATGGTTTTCTTCCCTTGTATCATCATAGTTTAAAAGCTGCATTGTGATAAAAAGCTAGCAATACCACTGTAATGATTTCAAAAGAATATTTTTGATAGAGAAAAGTACAAGTATAAGGAAAGCATTAGGGTAGATGTGACTGTCCATGTGAGAGACATTTGATGGTCTCTAGAGTGAATCCAACTCTGCTGCAAGATTTGTGATTTACAAACATGTTCTATCCAAATATGAGAGAACATGACTCTGTGTATATATGTGTGCCTATATCAAGCCCTGAGCATTTAACAGATATTTTATAATTCCGTGGAACTTCAGTCAGTTCTAGTAGTAACTCCCATTGACAGATTGTACTGTTTCATTTCTTTAAAAGGAATTTTGTTTCTATCTTTGTTTAACAGGATCTCTAGTCCAGGCTAGACCTGAAATCACTAAACCAACCAAGGATGATCTAGAGCTTATCTTTTTGCCTCCTTTTCCTGAGTGCCGCACTTACAAGGATGAGCCACTGGCTTGCTTTGTGTGTTTTATTACACAAAAGAAACCCAGGATTCTGTGCATGCTGGGTGAATTCTCTGTCAACAGAACTATATTGAAGCTCTCAGGGAATTCTGAAGTATCAAAAGAATGACCTTTTAGCCGAAACGGCTAAGTTTAGCTGCATTCTTTACAGAATATTAGACACATATTTACGTAAAGTCTATAGCAACCAAAAATAAAGAAGAGTTAAGAGTTCTTGGTACTATTTGAAAGAACAAAGTTCCTGACAGAAAGAGCACATGCATAGTAATGCATAGCTATCGGCCATATAGCACTAGAACCCCAAAGACACAAATGCCCTACCCATAAACTGGTTTTAAATAACTGCAGTACATGGAGTACCCTTTGTAATTGCATTGTGAAAAGAGAGGTTGGGAGAGATTGTTGACTTAACTGCATCCCTATTGGGTCTTCCTAACAAATAAATGGCTCATGGTAAAAATTATTTTTGATTGACTCGCACTTGATTTTGACTTATATCAGATATTTTGAGCTCAAGCTCAAACCAATTCAAACTCAATCAGCAGATTTCTTAATAAAGGAAAATAGAGGCCCCTCTACCACTCTCTGGTTCTTCTTACATCATGACTTATTATTCACCCTCTGAGGAGACCTCTTTCTGCCAGCTGATGTCAGGTTAAGTCCCTGAGAAGAGTCTGGAAAGGTATTTTATTGTGGTCAAATTTTAGCCAGGTGATATTGGCTAGAATATAAACATGTAGTGGGATTTTCATCTCATTCACTTTCCTTTATGGTGAAGATGAATCACAAGACAATCAAGTTAACAGAAGATGCCAATGCATGAGGAATACAGTGATTCCTAAGCATATTTCATTAAAAGAATTGATATGATGTATCATGTCTGTGCACTTCTATACATATGTGCATGTAGATGCCAGAGGTTCATTTCAGGTGCTTCCTCAATCATTTTCCTCTTAATTTTTTGAAGTTAATCACTAAACTGCTTGGTAAGACTAGCTGTACATGAAGCTCCAAGGATCCTCCTGTATCTTCCTCTACAGCACCAGGAATGCAGATGTGGATGAGCCGTGACCCAGTCCTTACCCTTAGCACCAAAGTTGCAGATGAGTGCCAATCCTAATTCCAAGCACCAGCATTTAACCTGAGCACCACCTAGGACCTATGTTTTACCTGATCCCAAGGATCAAACTCATATCCACATGTTTATATGCACTGATGATAGAACCATATTCTCTGCTCCATGAGCATCAATTTTACATGTACACATTATTTGGAAAAGTATATAGTTTCTGAAGCCCAGATAATATATAAATTTTCATATTTTCTGATCCATAAAATAGCACTTTTTCTAAAATCTGTTCAAAACTGTGTTATTCAAGGAGATTTGGGATGATTTGCCCAGAACTTTTGACTGACAAATGTGCAAAGTTGCATGGCCATATGCATGAAGCAAACACAGGAAATTGATGCTGGCATCTGCTGTTGCCAAAGTCAGACAAAATGTTAGAAATAGAACTTGCTGTCTCATCATA
>OU015747.1:73735909-73759094 GCA_907169655.1 Acomys percivali
TTCTTCTTCTTCTTCTTCTTCTTCTTCTTCTTCTTCTTCTTCTTCTTCTCACTCTTTCTCTTTCTGGCTGTGGATGTGTGCATATGGGGATGCTTGTGTCATGCAAGGGGGAGTCAGAGGAGAACTTACAGAAGTCATTTCTTTCTTTTTACTTTGTGGAGCTCAAGAATCAAACTTGAGATTTTGAGATCTCCAGGCTTAGCCACAAGCACTTACCTTTCACCATCACCTTGATAGCACCCTTGCTTTTAAGGTTTTCTTCATGAGTATGAGTGTTTTTCTTGAAGTTATGTATGTGATAATGTGTGTCTGGTGTTGTTATAGGACAGAAAATAGCATTAGATCCTTTGGAACTGGAATTAAAGATGTTTTTTGGCTTTCATGTAGATGTTGAGAGTCAAACCCAAGTCCTCTGAAAGAACAAGTACTGTTAACTGCTGAGACAATTATACAGCCACAACTACACATGGCTTTGTATGCATTATAGAGGCCAAACTCAGGTCCTCATACATCTTTGTGTAGCAGTCACTTTACTGTTTCTGTAACACAGTCTAAAATAAGCAAGATTAATTACCATTACATATTTATGCAGTGTAGTACTCAAGTACATAAAAATAAATGTATCACAGCCCCATTCTGCAATGAAAACTCATTTCTGGACAGTAATGCTACATACCATAGAAGCTTAAAATCAAGGCAAATTTTCAATGAATTTGTAAGATATGAACTTGATTATTGCTGTGGAAGACATATAGTCATGGGGAGACAGGACAGGATCTCTTGAGTACGGGCTATATTCTTGAACTCTGTGCATGCCACACAGCGTTAGTTCTCTGTGGCCATCACCCAGGTTTTGTGTGCCTGTGTATTTGTATGTTTGTTTATTTCTGTGTGTTTTTATATGTGTTTGTGTGTATGCATCTTGGTGTGCGTCTCCATATGCATCCGTATATATTTGTTCATGTCTCTGTGCATATGTGTGTCTCTGTACGTATTTGTGTGTGCCTGTATTTATTTCTGTGTGTGTGGAGGTGTGTGTGTATGTGTGTGTATGTGTGTTTTTCTCTTTGTGGGTCTGTGTCCATGTGTGCATTTATATAAGTTGAGTGTTTTTGTATGAGAATGTGTTTATGTGTATGTTTTCGTGTGTATGATTGATGTGTTCTTCTCTGTATGTGTCTTCTCATTTAATTATATGAACTCTACGTTAAATCAAAGTTGACTGTATCCAATCTGATTGGAGTAAATAATTCTCTGGGAAAAATATACTTTGTCCATTGTCATCAGTTCCTAGAATATATGCTGATGTCCTAGATTTTTAAGAGTCTAAAATAAAGCAATCTTCAAAAAGGTTAAAGTCTATAGTCTAGAAGCTTTCATGGGGTTAATTCCTGCCTTCTATGAGGAGGACAACTGAACATCACATGTGAATATGGGTGTTTTTTAATGAACAGCATGAGGCAAATGCTTTCATATGATAAAAACTGGACAAAGGCATGCACATATTATAATATCTTTGAAGACTGAATAGGAAATCTATTTCTAATGTTATATAGCAGATTGTTGCTGACAGGTAAAAGTCTAATTTGAATATCTAGGTTCAATGTTTCTATTTTACTTTATATTGTAGTGATTTGTTTTGCTATGTATTAAAATTTTTAAGAAAGAGGTTCTAAAAGGCAAATTTGTGAAAGGAAGGAATAAAAAAGGTAGGAAGAGAGAGAGAGAGGGAGAAATGAAGAATAAACATAAGTAAGGGTTTACAGGAGCATGGGTTACACAAAGGCAGTTGTATCACCACAAAGTCCCATCATGATTGACAAATTACATGCCTACATTCTCTGAGTGTCCTATCTGACCAGCAGGCACACTGCAGTCAGTATTCACTCTGCTGCAACTGTTCTTGTTTATATAGTCTTTTGTAGAGTATTTTGTAAATTTTTTTGAGCCTACTAAGCTTCACTCACTCCCTGTGTCCCAGGAACCACACTCCTCTCTCTAGAACTGTAGTGTTGAAGAGGAATGGATCTGTAATACATTTAATGTATAGTCTTCAGTGAATGACAATACTTCAGAAGGATTGGGAGGTGTTGTTTGTTGGAAGAAGTGAGTCACTGGGGCTGGTCTTTGAGGTTTCAAAAGCCCAAGCCAGGCCCAAAGTCTCTCCCCCGCCCCGCCCTCTCTCTCTCTCTCCCTACAGACCATAATGTTAACTCTCAGCTACTTGCCCAGAACTATTATTTACTGTGTTCCACCATACTCTCCATCATGATGAGAATGGGCTGAACCTCTGAAACTATAAGGACATTCCAATTAATATGAGTTGCCATGGTCATGGTATTTCTTCATGACAATAGAACACTGACACTTCATTTTGAAGGAATGACCTGAATGGTATACATACTATAGGTAACTTTCAGAGTTCCTTTTTCATTGGAAGTTGTTTTTCTCTAAAGCAGGCATCCTTTCCCACTGAAAGGACCTTCTTTTGAGCCCCACAGTCTTAGACATTGAGAAATTGTTCTTTCTACACAGGAGCTGGAAAAATGCGCTGTACATGTTTGAATTCATAGTTGCAGGGAAAATATAGAATTTTAGAGTTGTCTCTTAATGAATGGTTTCATCAGTTTCTCATTTATAGCAATTTATTTGGCATAATAACAATAGCCTTCTGTCTCAGTTTACTCCCTTGGGCTAATTTTTTAGTTTCTAAACATTTGAGACAGAGCCCACATTCTTTAATTATAAAAGCAATGATTGTGAAAAAGAAAATGTCAGCATTTTTATTCATTGATGGATTGACTTTTATAATGCCAATAGCTACACAATAATATACTCCATAATGGGAGAAAAAATCTCTGTGTAGTTATAATAGAGAAAATGTTTTACCTGTGAATCCCTGGAGTTACCACAGGTGAGGCTATCTGAATGATCTCATCGATCACATCAGCCTGGGAATCATTTGTTAATCATATTTCAGGGCTCCACAGTCACCTGCACTTGCTGCTCTAAGGTATAGACATTGAATGACTATGAAACATCCTGGGAACATTAGTCCACTTGGCTCATGCATACTGCCCCAACTTCATCAAGCACTTGATGCTGCTTTAGATCTAGTTCTCAGTCTCAGTAGGAGCATGGAATGCCCTAAAATTATTCTGAGGCACCCATTGTGGCAAGCTCCTACTTTTTACCATTCATACATATTTATGTCTGACAAAATTATTTGGGTTACTTAGAGAACACTTGTAAGATGTTTCTCACAAGAGCATGGACAACACAAAAACATTTGAGTAACAAAAAGTTCCACATCAACACAGTTGTAGTTCAGAAAAGCTGCAGCCTTGCCACACAGTATGGCTTATTGCAACTTTGCCAATTAGAGCTTTGATTACATTTCATTCATCTCCTAGATTTCCAGAATGGAGTTGCAGCAGTGCCATTACTATGTGGCAAAAATTAAATCAGGAGCAATTATTCACATTTTCTAACTCAAAACTTATGGAAAACCCAGCAGAATGAAGACAGACTAGGGAAAAGAAGAAAACTGGATGTTAGGTTTTAAGATGAAAAAGACATGAAAGGAGGAGAGGGGATATAAGTAGGAAGAGAAGTGAAAGAGAGGGAGTTGGAGAGGGAGAAAGATGGAATTGCTGATCATGCAGAGAAGAGATTTATTCATTTGGATTGCAAGCAGGGTAGTGGGGAACTTGAAGGAGAGTATCAGCTCAGTGGGATACAGCAAGTTAAGACACTTGTAGAGTAAAGAATGCAGGTAATAATATGGCTGAAGGGTACAGCCTTTCTGACCAGCCACCCATGGTGAGGTGGAACTTTGTGTTTTCTAGTTCATGTAAAGGTTTCTGGGGAAGGAGGTCTAGTTACTGTGCTATCTAAGTGACTGGGTTTAGGAAGAAATGCATACATGGCTTATGCTCCATGACAGTAGGAAAGTGAAGCTTGGTTAGTGTGTGACCCATGTATTGTGACAGTAGGACTCTTGGGAAAGAGATGAAGGTTTCTGGGTATGTTCTCGCCTTGCTTCCAGTCCATTCTTCTTAGATTATGTCTAGTTTGAGGGCTTGCATTCTCTAAGCCATAGGCAGTTTTGTTTAACCTTTAGGGATAAATCACCCTCGAATCACAAGATCATATACATAATATAGTCTATTAAATCCCTGTATAACTGCAGGGCTGGTCAGTTTGCATGAGTGCATGGAAACAGCAGTTTTATAAGTTAAAGGATAGATGAGCATAGCAGGCACTATGCCTAACAGCAGCTCACTGAGCCTGTTATATTCCTCTATAAAGAACTCCTGAGTCTAAATCTTAAATAGATAATCAGAGAATCAGAATTCCTCCTCAAAAAGTGAGAAGCCCATGCTATAGACTATTTTATTTTATTTTTAATTATTTTTCTTAATTTATTCAGATTAAATCTTAATTGTTATACTATCACTTGTATCCTCCTGTTCCTTCATTCCTCCTGCTTTCACCCTCTTCCCCTCCCCTAGGTCTATGACAGAGGGTGAGTTCCTCATCCCATTATATAGTTTAGACTATCAAATCTCATCTTGGGAGCCTGCTTATTCTTTCTCTGAGTGCCACAATGTCTCCCCACCAAGGGGAAGTGGTCAAAAATGGGGCACTGGAGTTCATGACAATAGATTATTTTAAGTGTCACTAAAAGACATACCTAATGATTGCCCCTTGTAAAGTACTGTCTCAAAAAGAAAAAACAATGAAAAAAAAACAACTAAGGAGAATGACAATCAACGTTGATTTCTGGTCTTCATATGCACCTGTACACACACACACACACACACACACACACACACACACACACACACACATACTAAACATTCAGAATGTGAATATACTTGGAAAGAGGGCTGTTACACAAGTAATAGGGTAAAATGAGATCATTTGCATTAGCTTTGATCCAATCTGATTTAAGCAATCATATAGTTTAGATTCTAAAACAGTCATAAAATAAAGGCCACACGAAGACAACAGGAGAGATAGCCAATGACAATCCAGAAAGAGAGGCTTCCAGGTCATTCCCTCCAACAATTTGGTCTTAGATTTGATGACCCCAGAAGACAGAAGCTCTTTATCTGTTTCTTCACCCAGAATGTTGGGGGTTAGTCATGCACACTAGAAGTGTGTTCCACAGTGTTAGTTTCTCAGAGAAGCTGCAGCAATGGACTAGAACAAGCAGAAGATTGACATCAGCAAAATGGAGATGGAGTATTCTATCACATCCCAGGAACCTGGGCACTTCCCATCATTGTTCCAATGATAGACAGATATGTCTCCTAGAGATATTTTGATTCATTTTTAATTTCCCTTGCAATGCCTGTTAATGAAATCTCACTTTACTTTTGGCCTACATGTATATTGCATTTCTGTATCAAGAGCAGCTGCATATACTAACAATGCTGAGAAAGAACAATGAATGCAACTTCTTAGTCCTAGATCCTTTTTACCTGCAATTATTTAGTTCAAACTTTTATGTCAGCAATGTGCAATAGTGCATAGTTTTACTGAATTATAGCATGTCTTCTTTTCTTCATGTCTTGCTTATCTGTGGCTAGAAGAAAATACTTTAACTAAAGGAACTTAAGGGCAAAGGGTTTTTGTCTTGCCTCCTAGTTTTGGGGAAATACACCTAATCATGGAAATAGGTTCAGAATTCATGATGGCTGGAGCAGGAGGATGGGTCCTCACATTTCATGGCATTCAGGAAGCAGGAAATAAAGAGGAAGTATGGAAGTACAGTTGGGCAATCAGGCCTCGAAATTCATCCTTAAGAGACCTACATCTGGCAATAAGGCTTGGCTGTAAAGGTTTCTGGACCTCGCTAAACAATGCCTTTAGCTATGGCTCAAGAATTAAAGCTTAAGGGGCGCATATTTCATATCCAAGCCAAAATAATACTTTCCTTTGTTTAAGAACCCAGAGGTTCCATGTTGCGCTGAATAACGAAAGTGATAGTAAGCCTTTGTCTAAAACCTAGTTTTCCACAGTCAATATGTTTTCTGTGATGAATAGCTCTGTAGATGCTTTTAATCAAGTTAACAGCATTCACCCTTTGCTTGTTTACTTGGTTTTCCAATGGCCAATTTTGGATTGTGTCAAGAACTTCTGTATTAATTGTTGTCATTATATAACTTCTCTTTAGCCTTTTCACAGATTGGATTTTATTGGTTAATATTTGAGTGCTAAATTAGCCAAGCACAAAAGAATAAATCCCATTCATTTGAGCATATCATTTTCATATATTACTGGATTTTTTTTGTTTTGCTGAGATTTTCTGCATGTAAAGGTATATTGATTGTAATTGTTGAAGTCATATTTCCTTATTTACTCATTCATTCATTCATGCCTTCATTCATTCATTATTTGGAAAAGGTAGAAGAAACCATAGCACAGTAGGTGGCAGCAAGTACAATTCTTGCAGAGAATTTAAGTTTGATCCCAGCAGTCATGGTGAATGGCTCAAAACCACCTGTAGCTCTAGGTCCAGAACATCTGACACATCTTCTGGCCTTTGAGGACAACTACACTCATATGCATATACATATATACATACATACATACACATACACACAAATAAAAGCAATATGTAACATCTTTTAAAAACCTCTGTGTGTGTTTGTGTGCATGATATACAAATGTGCTCCATGTATATAGGTGCATATGTAATGTCTACACATGTGTGTGCTACACATTTGCATGTGAAAATGGATACTTGTTTATATATGTGGGGAGGACAGAGTTTGGCATATAGTCCCTTCTTAATCCTTTCTCCCTTGGCTTTAGAGGAATTTTCATGTAATGACTCTAGAGCTCATTGATTTGACTATGATGGCCAGTCAATGATCTCCAGGGATTTGCCAGTCTTTGTCACAGCAATAGGGTTGCTGGCACCTGCTGCCACATCAGCTTTTTCGTGAATGCTGGGATCTGAACACAGGTCATCGTGTGATAACGTGTTTGTATGTGGCACAGAACACTTATAAGGTAGGATACCCCAGGCCTTTTCACTGTCTTTACAGGGAAATATCTACAGCTTATAGCAATTTAGTGTGCAGACATTCAGTTTCCACAGTAAAGAAAAAAAGGTTAACCAGAATCAATAAAAATGTTGCTGCTATGGCATGGAATGTGTGTTTATGTATGTGTATGTGTGCTTATATGTTTATGTATGTATATATTTGCATGAGTATCTCTGTGTAAATATGTGTGCATGTATGTATATGAATATATATTTATGTATTTATTTCTCTGTCTTTCTGTGTATATGTATGTGTCTGTCTATATGTATGTGTCTGTGTCTGTGTATGTGTTGCATGTTGTGCACAAATGCATGTGTGCTTGTGTTCCTGTGTGTGTGTGTGTGTGTGTGTTTGTATCTTCATCCCATCTTTCTGGTCCTTCAACTGTGAATAATTACCAACCATATTTTGAATATTATAAATTAAATCTTGGTATTCTATGGTGTATCCAGAAATCCAGAAAACTCACTGCTATATCTTCACTTGAATCTTCAATGTTGTCATGTCTTTTCCATATTCTAGAGAGTGCCTACATGTTTCTTCAATTGATGAATTAGGATTGTGAGTCATAAAGATGAGAACCTGAAATAGTGTATCTTGTCATCACCAGAACGTAAGTGGTATATAATAATAATTTTTTATAAAAATTAAATAAGGTGATTTCTGTTAGGACTAAATGATAAAATGCCAAACTTGTACCTGTCACAGTATAAGAATTAAGTGATTTACATATAACAGGGAACCACAGACCTTCCATGAGAGGCAAGATCAGAACATAGAGAAGAAAGGAGGAACATTAAGACTGAAATCATGCACCGAAGGCTTGCTTTACTAGTGCCCAATATACTATGTCATTCAACATGTGATGGCTCTGAAGTAGAAGCAGGGAGTTGAAATGTGATTCTATAGGTAGAACACCTGGCTTGTATGGACAAAACCTTAGGTTTAATCTCCAGGATAGTATGAAACAGGTGTGTCGGAACCTGCCTAGAATCCTAGGACATGTCAGGTTAAAGCAGGAAGGTTAGAAGTTCAAGGTCCTCACTGGCTACATATTAAATAGGATGTTAGCCTAGGTTATATAAGACTCAATCTCAAAAATTGAAACACAACAGCAATAACAATATAAGAAAGACCATTGTCATTAGGTACTAAAACAGTATCCTAGATCACCAGAAATACAAGGTTGGAATGATGGGTAGAAATGGTACCATGTTCTCATTTTCATATAAGGATGTTTTAATTGAATTTTTTTACTCACTCTGTAGATCAGACTGGCCTCAAACTCACAGCAACCCATCTGCCTCTGCTTCCCAAGTACTGGCATTAAAGGCATGTACCACCACACCCCGCCTTAATTGAATAATTTTAACATTAGTCCCACATTTTTCTTAGCCTTCAGGTAAATCCTAGTCTAAGCAAATATAATATTGTTATGAAAATACAAGTTTGAAGATATGTCAGGAAACATCTAGTAAATCATAGAATTTTTTTTTAATTGAAGACTTTAGGGATATGACTTTCTCTTGTACTCTGGTGCCTCACATTTGACTATGTTCCCTGGAGGGTGAGACCTAGTGGCACTCAGAGGAAGGACAGTAGGTCACTGAGAAGAGACTTGATACCCTATGAGCATATACAGGGGGAGGTAATCTGTCTCAGGAACAGTCATAGGGGAGGGGAATAAGGGGAAAATGGGAGGGAGAGGAGAATAGGAGGATACAAGGGATGGGATAACCATAGAGATGTAACAAGAATAAATTAATAAAATAAATAAAAAGATAAAAATAATAAAATAAAATAGAATGTTAATGTCTAGTGATTCAGAAATACCATTATTAATAGGTAAAATGAAAGAACGCTAGGAAATAGAAATACAATAATAGAATCAGTATTTAATTGTGACAGTTCATTCTGCCTTTTTATAATATATTAAATTCTTATTAAATCTAGATCAAATAGCAGAATCCTCTATATTTTTAAACTCTATGAAACACACACATAATTCAAACAAGGATAGAAAAGTTAATTTTATGAACTCTTCAGATAAAATTCGATACACATTTAGTCACTCCATTCACAGTAGTGAGAAGTGTTTCAGGTGTTATTTTGAAAGCTATAAGTTTGGTACTAATAGTGGGCTGAGAAAGCTTTAGAAAACCTCAGAGAACAAGGAATAGAATGACCACATCCTCACGATGCAAAAGAGACTGAATATGCTAGCTTTCTCTCTCTCTCTCTCTCTCTCTCTCTCTCTCTCTCTCTCTCTCTCTTCCTCCTCCTCCTCTCTCTCCCTTTTATTCTCCTTTTCCCCAGTTTCTGTTTTTTCTTTCTTACCCTCCCCTATCTCTTTGCTCCCTCTTCCTTTTTTGTTTTCTTTTATTTGTCTTTTGAATTAGTCAAAAATTTTAGTTTATGATCTATTCTTACAGTAAGCTTTGAAATGTTGCTTGAACCTCTCATCAATATTTGGAAAGCTTCATGTTTGCTACATTTGATTTTTATTTTATTTCTTGAACATTAGGGAAAAAGTAGGAATATTGATTAACTTTTACAAAAGTAACTTAGAAAATGGACACCAAACAAACTCACCATTAATATAATACTACAGTTTAAATACAGATTTTTCTATAGCTTGTCTGTTCCCTCAGCAATGTCCTTCATAAGCATTTTTCTTAACTTCAACATCAGATTCATTTCAATGACTCATTTAGACCCAGAGTACCTTTAATTTAAGCTTTGTCCTCATACCAGCAATCTGCTATTTAAAATAGCTAAGTATGGTCCAGAAATATTTCTTGATACATACAGGAACTACTACAATGCTTAACAACCTGAATTCCATCCCCAAGACCCACTTTCAGAAGGAGAGAAATAACTTTTGAAAATCTTCTGACCTCCAAATGTACACTGTAACATGCAGCTCCTCATACACAAAGTATGCACTGAAGTATGCAGCTATGCTTTTATAACGTAGTTACCAAACAGTGAATAGATCTTCCTGTTATTTCAAAGGTTTCATTACACTGAAATGCTAAAACATTTCATCTGTCCCTTTTCCAGTACTGAGAGACCACTATTCTGAGTTCTGACTTTTGGCCTAGAGCTCCTCACTATGGAAATTTCTATAAAGGACATCCATGTAATTGGCATTACATTGGCTTTTTTGTGCCTGACTTCTTTCACTCAGAACAGTACTTAAATGTTAATGCCCACTCCAGCATGCATCAGTGGCTCATTTTTCTTGGTGGCTGATTAATATTCAACATTATGTAAATACCACATCCTTCTATTTATGTACTTATGCTGGAAAATGAATCTTATATGCAAGTCTTATGTATGTAAAATCTTCTCTGGTGTGAGTACTTCTCTTAAGACATTGTATTTCATTTCCTATTCTTTTCCATATGTACATGTATTGCATGCCCACATGTGGTCAGTGAATATGGACGCCCAAGGTTTACATCAAGTGTCATCCTATTTTGTGTAGTCTAGCTTGATGTGTTAGTCTGGTGATCTCTTTCCCTGACTCCTATGCACAGGGCTTACAGGTAGATTGCCACACTTGGCAAGCATTTACAAGGGTTCTGGGGATCCAGATTCAAGTCCTTGTAACTATGACATTGCCATACCAGCAGGAAATCATTCCCCCATTTCTGACTGTATTTCTTTTACTAAATTTATATTTCATTTTGCCCAAGTGGAAGATTTTATTTATACTGTTCATATTTCTATTGTATCCAGATAAGCATACTGTGTTAGGGAGTCATTAAATATTTATGCTGTTAGAACCAAAGCTGTATGTTAAACGTTAAATCTATTCTACATCAAGTCCAAACAGTACCTTACCTGACAAAATACTTCAGAAATTGTTATGCACAGTGTAATTATATTTTATAATACATCCACTCCGTGGGTATGGGTAGGTTTGTGTTCAGGTTCAGCAAACCATCAGTATTCATCACCTCTGTGTAGATTAATTAGAGGAGACTGCATTTACATGGCATGCAATCTTACTTTTACAGGTGCTAGACCTTTATTAATGATTTCTACATTAGCACAACACAGTCATTGGGATGATATTTTCCAGAGTTATTCCTTACAAACAAATCAAAAAAATTTCCCCCAAAATTGCTTCCTTAGCTGCTGTCTGAAGGAGAGATTACACCCTTCATTCTACCAGAAGAAGGCCTCCATCAGCCACTGCAGCTGACCTGGCAGCCTGACTGCCTGATTCTTGCTCTCAGAACACCAGTCCCAACCATTGCCACAAGCTTTTCCTGCTCATCTTCACATGCCCCCACAGTCGGCTGCAACCTCCGATATAAAGCCTCACCAGGAGGCTTTATACCTGTGCACTTCAGTCCTAACCTTCAAGCCACACTTCCTTTATTTAATAAGAAAATTTTCTTGGAAATAAACAGGAGCTTAATGAGACACTTCAAACTGGAAAATGCTGCCTTCCTCATTTCCTAATTAATCTTTGACAAAACACTGGATGGAGTGGCTCCAAGTCGAGGTTCATCATGGTCTCCTTTGGTTTGGGACTCAGCCAGGCTGGGCAGCCCAGAGAGTGACTCTGGCTGACATCACTATACACCAGCTCCTCAAGCTGGGCACAGTAGGATGACTGTGACTCTAAATATATAGAAAACCCTCTCAAACTTTCCATCTATAGAGGAAGCACTCTGCAATTAGTCTTAGAGACAACATTCTATTGTCTTCTCCTAATATGTCTCAATTAAATGCCCATACTTTCCAATTTTAAGTCTTTATTTTTATATTTCTTTCTGTGTATCTTTCTGAATGTATGCTACATGTGTGTGGGTTGGGGAGAAACTGCAGAGAACAGAAGCAGGTATTTGATCCCTTAAACCTAGAGTTGCAGGAGATGTGATGTGCTCTGTCTGGGTGTTGGCAATTGAACCTTTGATCTCTGTAAAAGCAGCAAGACTGTCAACTATTGAGCCATCTCTGTAGGTCAACATTTTTATACATTTTAAGAGTTTATAGATGTTAATGGAATTAATATAGGTACAAAAATTATGTAACTTTGTGTGTTTGTGTGTGTGTGTGTGTGTGTGTGTGTGTGTATGTGAGATCAGCTAGTATGATGCAACATGAAGTTTTTGCAAAATGAAAAAAAATATGTAGTCAGGTATGCAATAGTACAAAGTGAAATATGAGGGCTTCCCACTGTCAAAGTTTTATTCTTCAAGCAATTTGCAGTCTTGTATAATTGAAACACACATCCTTGAATGTATCAGTGAGAAAATGTGAGATGTTTCAAAAATAAGGTGGTGCTGACTCAGTGATCAGTTTTATTCTTTTACTCAAATCATGTCCAAGCCTACTGTCCATTAGGTACTCCTTGCCGTGTGTGTGTGTGTGTGTGTGTGTGTGTGTGTGTGTGTGTGTGTGTTCATTTAAATCTATGTAGGTGTATGTGGAGGCTAGAGGACAACATTGGTGTTATCTCTTAGGAGCTGTCCACCTTGTTTTGAGACAGGGACTGCTCACTTTTACTGACTAGTTTTAGATGGATGGTCCCTGTGTCTCAGGATTCTCTTCTCTCCCATCTGCTGTCTCTGACTCTTTTGCCTGATTTTGGGACCCTTTATTTCTTCTCTTGCCTCTTCCAGCCTTGACATAAGGGTTTGTGCCTAGACTTATTGAAACTTTTTGTCATCTTTCGTTGACTTCTCTGGGAAGTCTGTTCTTTTCTAAAAGGAATGAAGGAGAAGTAGAAGGAGATGAGAGGTGGAAGAAGGGACTGGGAAAAGCAGAGGTGGAGGAACTGTGCTTGGGATATAATACATAAGAGAAAAATAAAATGAATAAAAAACAAGCAAGTAACAACAAAACCAGTATGAGCCATCAAACCTGCCTTTTATACAGATGCTGGGTATTGAACTTGGGTCCTGGTCTTCATGCTTTACTAAATGAACTATCTCCTCATCCTCTGATTTTTTAATTGTTCCTTTTTATTTTTGAAAAACTTAATTTTCCCAGATCATTAGTAGCAACAAATATTCTTCACAGTCTTTTACATTTTCTGCATAAATTAGTACTAATAATAACCATGCTTTTCTACATTCGGTGCAATTGTAGAAGCCAAGGTAATATTTCTTAAATATATAAATCCAATGACTGACTTATCCAATGAATGGCTTATTCATATTGTTAAAGATGTTGAGATTAGTCAGAGATCAAACAGTTTCAGAAGTCCAACATATGTAATATTCTCTCTATGAACTTTCTTCTTATAAAAGGGAGCAGTGAAGTACAGCTTCTAGGCTGTAAAGCATGTCATCTTCAGTGTACACATGCACATTTAAAATCTGGTAGGTACAGGATCCAAGATAGCAGCAAGCAGTGTGGATCGTGTTGAGAAGCTCCAGTAAAGAATTCAGGGAATTGCAAAGAATTCTGAACTAGAAACACTGAGGTACCTACACCACTGCAGCAGGAGTGCTCCATGGTTCGAAGAGACCAGGGTGCAGAGGACCTGCGTGTCCCTGCACACAGGAGGAGTGTGGATTTTCTCAGACCAGAGCAGCAGCGACAGCAACGGCAGCAGCAAAGGCAGCAGCAGCGATGGCAGCAGTGGCAGCAGCGGTGGCGGAGGTGGCAGCTGAGGTTTGCAGCTCGAAGCCCTCTGGTGAAGGAGTTGGTGTGGTGGACAGTGGGAGTTTCTGCAGGAGAGGGGACTCTGGGCAAGATTTGGGCTGCGTGGAGCGGTTTGGGCTCCATGACCTAAGCTCAACTGGGCTCATAGCTCATGACCTTAGACTCAAATTAGACTCTGCACACAGTTCGGCCCAGTGATCCCAGCTCAGGGCGCACTTCCGCTATGGAGACACTAGCTCAGCTCAGTTAGCAGTTCTGCCACTATTGAGACACCAGCTGAGCTCAGCATGCATTTTGGCCCCTTAGACCCAATCTCAGCTCAGCGCGCAGTTCTGCTGCTGAGACACAGGCTGAGCTCAGCGTGCAGTTTCGGCCCAGAGTCCCTAGCTGGACTTGGCAGGCATATTGGGTCCACAGACTCTAGCTGAACTTTGCACGCAATAGTGGCGCTGAGACTCTGGCTAAACTCTCCACATAGTTGAGGCCCAGAGTCCCTGGCTGAATTCAGTGCACACTTTGGGTCCAGAGTCCCTGAGACTCTAGCTGTGGTTTGGGGCCAGAGACCTTAAGTGCACTTGGTGGGTAGCTTGGGTCCAGAGACTCTAGCTGAGCTTATTGTGCGTTTCTGGTCCTGAGACTCTGGTTAGACACTGTGTGCAGTTTGGGTCCAGAATTCCTGGCTGAGCTTGGGGGGGCGGGTTCGGGCCCTGAGACTATAACTGAACAGGGCACGCGCTTTGGGCCCAAAGAACATAGCTGAGCTTGGCGCCCAGTACCAGCCCAGAAACTCTGGCTGGACTCCGCATGCAATTTAGACCCATAGTCTCTAGCTGAGCACAGTGTGTCAATTGGGCCCACAGTCCCTAGCTGAGCTAAGCAGATGGTGCCGGCACTGAGAATCTAGTAGAAAATGGCACACGGTTCGGGCCTATTGTCCCTGGTTGGTCTTGGCCGGGGGCCCCAGAAAGCTGTGGACACTTTGACCTGACCCAAAGCACATTCAGAGACCCAGAACGATTGCAGGAACCAGAGTACAGGGGAGCTGAGAATCACTGGCTGTGAGAGTCCAAAACGACAGGGCTAGCCTCTTGCCATCTACACCAGTGAAGCATCAGAGCTTCCGGCCTAGAGAAATTGTGAGAAAATACAACCCTGGAAGCTAATGAACAAAAACAGAGATGGCAAGATGTATAAAGGAATGTGTAAAAGCATACACAAAAAAACCCAAAGGAATATGGCATCTCCAGATCCCAGCTATCCCAAAGAAAACAACCCAGAGGAATCAAACAGAACAGAAATACAAGAAAATGTCCTCAAATCCTTAGTAATGAGGATGATAATGGGGAAAACAAATAAAAATTGTAATCAAATGCAGGAAGATGCAGTCAAACAGGTGAGAGACATAAAAGAAGCCCATAAAGTGGAACTGGAAAATTTCAGGAAAATACAAACAACCATATAACAGAAATCAATTAAACGGCTCAAACTCTGAAGACCTATAAAAAGGCAATGGAAGAAACTCAGGAATATACAAAGAATCAGATGAAAGAAATCAAAAAAATCAGTTCAAGATCTGAAGATGAAAAAGGATTCAATGATAAACACATAGAGAGACGAAAAACGACAACGTGAGACCTCAGTGAAGAAGGTGAGAAACACAGAGGAAAGATTTTCTAACAGAATCTAAGAGATGGAGGAACGAATCTCAGGTCTAGAAGATACAATCACACATCTTGAAGCAGCCATTAAAGAAAATGCCAAATCTGGAAAACTCCTGACACAAAACATCCAAGAAATCAAGGACACCATGAAAAGAAGAAATCTGAGGATAATAGGCACTGAAGAAAGAGAGGATATCACACTCCAAGGCCCAGACACTATTCTCAATAAAATCATAGAAGAAAATTTCCCAAATCTAAAAAAGAGATGCCTATAAACATACAAGAGGCCTACAGAACACCAAATAGATTTGACCAGAAAAGAAAAACTGCCCATCACATAATAATCATAACATAAAACATACAGAGCAAAGAAAAAATATTAAAGTCTGCAAGGGAAAAGGCCAAATAGCATTTAATGTCAAATCTATCAGAATTACACCCGACTTCTCAGCAGAGACCATAAAAGCCAGAAGGGCCTGGATAAAGATTCTGCAACCCTAAGAGACCACAGATGCCAGGCCAGACTAGACTACTTTACCCAGCAAAACTATCAATAACCATTGATGGAGAAAACAAAATATTCCATGAAAAAACAAATTCAAACAGTACCTATCCACAAATCCAGCTTTACAGAAAGTACTTCAAGGAAAACTCCATCCCAAAGGGACAAGCTACTCAAATCCAAGTGGATTAAAGACCTCCATATTAAACCAGAGACACTAAGTCAGGTAGAAGAAAAAGTGGGGAAGAGGCTGGAACATATTGGCACAGGAGACAACTTCTTGAACAGAATACAACAGCCCAGGCCCTAAGGTCAATGATTAATAAATGGGACCTCATGAGGCTGAGAAGCTTCTGTAAGGCAGGAGACAATCAAGAGAAGAAAGCGACATCGTACAGACTGGGAGAAGACCTTCACCAACCCTACATATGACAAAGGTCTAATATTCAAAATATATGAAGACCTCAAGAAATTAAACACCACCAAACCAAATAACCCAATTGAGAAATGGGGCTTGGAACTAAACAGAGAATTCTGAACAGAGGAATATCAAATGCCTGAGAAACACTTAAAGAAATGCTTAACTTCCTTAGTCATCAGGGAAATGCAAATGAAAACAACTCTGAGATTCCATCTTACACCCATCAGAATGGCTAAGATAAAAAATTCAAGCGACCCCAAATGCTGGCGAAGATGTGGAGAGAGAGGAACACTCCTTCATTGCTGGTGGGAATGCAAACTAGTACAGCCACTTTGGAAATCTATCTGAAGCTATCACAGAAAATTGGGAATAGGGCTTCCTCAAGACCCAGCTATTCCACTCCTTGGAATATGCTTAGAAGATACTCCAGAAAACTACAAGAAAATTTGCTCAACCATGTTAATAGTATCCTTATTCATAACAGCCGGAACATGGAAACACCTTAAGTGTCCCCCAGTAGAAGAATGGATATAGAAACTGTGGTACATATACACTATGGAATACTACTCAACTATTAAAAACATGGAATTCCCAAAATTTGTGGACAAATGGATTGAACTAGAACTGATCATAGTGAGTGAGTTAACCCAGAAGCAGAAAGAGTCAAATGGTATATACACACTTATGTCTGCATACTAGTCCAAGGGGCATGTCCCATGAAAGTCTTCACTAACCAGGAAACTGGGACAGAAGGGAGGGCATCCTGCTGGGACTCTAGATGAGAGAAGCATGGGAGAATGGCAAAGTTGAAGGATCCAGAGGATCCTAAAAACCTACAAGAAGAACATTATGGTAGGCAGATTTGGTCCCAGGGTTCCCGGCTTAAACTATGGAACCCGCCAAGGCCAAACAGGCCATAAACTTCAAACCCCTACCCAGATCTAGCCAATCGTAAGGACATTCTCCACAGTTGAGTGGAGAGTGGGGTCTGACTTTTACAGGTACTCTGGTGCCTCATATTTGATCACGTCCCCTGAATGGGAAGAACTGGTGGCACTAAGAGGAAGGATAGCAGGCTACCAAGAAGAGACTGGATATCCTATGAGCATATACAGGGGGAGGAAGTCCCCCTCACTCACAGTCATAGAGGAGAGGAGTAAGGGTTAAATGGGAGGGAGGGAGGAATGGGAGGATACAGGGGATGGGATAGCCATTGAGATGTAATATGAATAAATTCATAAAATAAAAAATTTAAAAATCTAGTAGGTACAAACAGAATTGGATAAGCAATTGAGAGTGAGTGTTGCATTTGCAGAAGACCTGGTTTCCATTCCTTGCACTCTCAGCAGACAGCTCACAACTGTGTATAACTCCCAGTTCTTGAGGCTCTGACTTCATCTGGTCTTTAGGGGCACTTGTATACAAATAGTGCATATAAACTTATGCATTGTCACACAAACACACACACACATACACACATACACTTGAAAAAGTTACAAGATTAAATAAAATAGTTTCCCTTGAATACAAATCTGAACTCTTTGCTGATAAAGACTATTGATTTACTTGAATCAAATAAAGCTAATGATGATTTTAGAGGAAGAAATCCAATGTTAGTGAAAAGTGCTGTGAATTCTATAACAGCTTTTACTTCTATTAGTCTGGACAATTCCGATCTCTATTTTGAAATTCTTGTCTCAGTTGGTCAAGCCATCATACACATGTCAAGAAGACTGACACATATGCATGTTATATTTGTAAATTTGGGATATTTGTATACACAGATGCCTTTCACTATTGAACACATCTTTGCAGACACCTGACAGATGTGAGCTGCCTCTCAGAGTAAGGTTGTATAAGCTTCTTTCTATACATTGTATCAAATGCAGCTTCCTATGTCTAAGCATCACAGAGTTGTCTCATTTTTCACACTGTGAAATGTAAACCTCCAGTCTTATTTGTTCTTACTTGTGAGATACTCAGGACTGTACTAAACACCTTCCTTCAAGGTCTATGCAAATCACATGTCCTCAGTGTAGAAGCCATTTTCCCTGCTCTTTTTCACTGTGGCTCAAAAGTGTGTGTGTGTGTGTGTGTGTGTGTGTGTGTGTGTGTGTGTGTATGTGTGTGCGTATGTACGTGTGTGTGTACACATACATGTGTACACATAAGTGTGAATGCACGTGCATACATGTCTACTGATAAAATATATCTTTATTCAGCATCAATCACTCTCTGTATATAAATCACTATAAACACTGGTCTTTCTACAACAGGGTGCCAAAAGGCTCAATCAAGTGCAAGTCTTATTCCCATAATCACAAATTCTGAGTTTAACGAAATGATTAAATGCTAGAAGGCATGACACTACTCCACCCTTCTGGATTGCTCATATATTCTATCACCTATTCTGGGTTGGTGTCTAATACTTGGAGAGGATGTAGACCTATTTATAACATGAAGTACTATTTGCCTTTTCTTCAGAATTTTCAAATGAATATTTTAAAAGAGGAGAAGTATTTAATATTCAAAGTGTAACTTCTTCATACTGAGAAGAAATACTTTGAAAGGGTTCATTTAACAAGACATATTCTGCAACAGTACCATAAGCCTGTTTATTAATATCCCCCATGTCAAACAATAGAGGGAAAATAGTCAAAATCATGTCTGTATCAGGTCTATGTTGGAATCGGTGCCAAGAAATAAGGGAGATAAATGAAGATGTGGCCAGGAGCCACAAGCTAATTAGTGTGCAGAAACTTTATGGAAAACAAAGTTTAACTATCATCCTTGGGTTGTAATTTGGGGATGACCTCCATCTCACTTCCTCATGTACAACTGAGGAGCTACACTATCTCACTGGCTCTTGAAAGATGTACAAGAGAACAGTAGTGTAAACTGTAAATTTTGTTTCTTTAACTGGTAAAGTTAACTGACTTCTTTGTACTACAGGTTTCTCAGAGATTTGCTGTATTAGTAGACACTGTTAGGCTTAAGTAGGAGAACTAGAGGTCTTCTTTTGGTAAACTCCATATCAAAGCCTGAAGTGTTTGCCTGGGAACCCATGATTTGTAAATATTAAGTAACATAAAGTGGCTATATTATTTTTTTCATTTTACACTCAAAAGAATAAAATTTAAATATTCAGATAACTAGTATTATTTATTTATTTTTAACTTAAAAATACAGAATCATACTGCATGAGTTAATGTGTGTATGAATGTGTGTGCACTGGTACATGAAAATGCACATGCCAAAGGTGGAATGGGGGGTTCAGTCACTGGTAACACTTTGATGGCTTGATTTTGGAAATCTCACAAAGGCAAGTGAGAAATCCATGCACATAGTGAATCTTCTAAGAAGTTACAGGAACTCTCCAGCAGCTGGGACCCTAGAGAGAAAAGGAAAGGCTCCTGCAGTTATCGTGACTTACCAGAACTCTGGAAAAAATTTTCATACCTATATGGTCTGTGATTCTCAGTTTAGCTCAAAAACTTTCTGCCAACATATCACCTCTGTTCCCATGAGGTGTAGAAACTCTCTAGATGTTACTATCTTGCCATCCCAAATAGCAGCTCTCTTTGCAGCAATATCAATGTCCTCCAGTCAGAACATATTTACTCAAAATCCTCCTCTTCTGCCTCTTTTCAAATTGATCCAGTCTAAATTAGGAACAGGAGATCCCTCCAAAAAGTTAAGATCCACAGAGTAGAGAGTAGGCAGGGCAGTTACTTTTACTGTTGCTGTGATAAAAAGAAAAACAACATAAAGAAAGATAGAATTATTTCTAGCCATAGTTTTAAAGTGCAGTTTATCATGATGAAGAAATCACCCAAGAGCAGGACTGTGCAGGTCATATTCTATCTTCAGCTGGAAAACAGAGAGAGATGAATGCCAGAGTTCAACCCACTTTCTCATTTTATTCAGTTTAGTATCCCAGGCACATAAATTGGTGCTGCCCACAGGGTCTTCTCACAAAACTAAGCTAATGTGGAAACACCCTCACAGATATGTCCATAGCTTTGTCCCCTAGATCCTGACAAGCTGACAATTAGTCTTAACACCATAGGCCCAAGGTGACAGCACACACTCTTCCCATTGCTACAAATATAATGGAAGAGCTGCCCACGTCCTTATCCCACAGCATAGGTTACTTTAATATTGCTCACAAAATTCAGATTCAGCTCCCTCAAATAGAAAATTGTTTTCATGTGTTTCTTCTTTTCTTGTAAGCAAGGTTGGCTCTGGGATTATTAATCATTGTTGCAACAGATAAAGCTGACTTGTAAAAACCAATCTCCGTTATTCGTTTGGAACCACGTTGTAGACTGAGATACTGTATCATCAAAGGAAACAGATGGCCTGTGTTCCTGGTAAAAGCACTTTAGTGAGTCATTCATATCTGTAGTCTGCAGAAGCTAGATCCAGTGCTTTCAAATGTAATGTTCACGTGGTCATGCTGCAGTTGACCTTTCAGTTATTTAAAATGGAAAAGATAAAATATTTGAAACTGGCATTAGTAGAAAACATGGTAACATCATTTCAGAACTATAACATGATAATAGTTAGATTCATATTTATGCTTAACAATGAAATACATATTCATGTTTCAGAAAGAGTTAGCTCAATGAATGAGATGTATTCTTTACTCTCCATTACCTGCTCTGGCTTCACTATGGTCCAGGATGCACCTTCTGATGTAGAAGAGGTTTCTGAAGAAAAGGTATATTATTCTACAGCATAGTGGGAAATCATTTAATGGCTTCCCATCAGAGTGAGGAAGGAGATTTTGAGTCCTATACTGAAAGTTCCTCTAAGGAATAAAAGGAGTTCAAGGTCACAGGCTGAGTTGAGGGTAACATTCAGGTAGTCAGCTTCTAGAACCAGCTCTCAGACACTGACTTACAGCAATTATCTTCCTCTTCAGTCTTGTTTGTTAGCTTGGGGTCAGGGGTTCATAGGCATGGCTTGTCTCAAACTCACTGTGTAGGTGAGGATGACATTGAACTTGTGATAATCCTCCTTCCATCTTCTTCTGTATCTCAGGACGTACAGACATGTGCAATCATGCATTATTTTTCCAACATTGGAGACAGAATCCAGGGATGTATGCACAGTGTACAATTGCTTTACTGAGATTAATATAAGCCCCTCAAAGTGATTTTCTAAAACATGCAGGTTTATGCGTCCTTAGACCCAAATTTCATTTATCTTCTGTTTTCATATGTCTCTTGGGCTAAATGAAGATTTCAAGTAATTAAAACAGCATATATATTAATTCTATGATGTATGAAAATCTCATGCAATTAAAATATCAGTCTGTGAATAAAGAATTCCTGGCACAAATCCACATTCAGTAGTTCATGTGATGAATATAGCTGTGTTTGTGGAATCAGAGTCAAGATGATAAGGGAGAAACTGTGCAGGCCATCAAGCCTATAAAATATTGTCAAGACTATGTCTCAATAAAGAGGTCAGAAAAATAAATATTAGTTATTATATTTATCAGATTTCTATAGGTTAACAGAAACAATAGAATGGACATTATTATCAAGGGATTTATTAGATTGTATAGTGAGATAAGTCCTGGCTGTCATTACATTGTAGAGGGTAAGACATCAGTAGCTGCTTTGTCCAGGGGCAGGAAGCCTCAAAGCATTCAACCTGGAATGGAAATCTTGGAGGATTCCCAAGAGCTACTGGCTTTCAATCCACATTGGCAGGCTGAATGTATGGGGTTTTAGTGGCAGTAAATACAGCAAGCAGAGCAGTGATGGGAGCAGAACAGGCATTGTCACCTGCAGGTGATATGAAGCAGGCAAAAAGTGAAATATTTTACCCATATGCCTTTATAACTGGAGGACCTCACTCAGAAGATTCTGAACACATTTAGAGTGGATCTTCTCACTTCACAGAACCTAATTAAATCTTTTATAGAAGATTATCTCATGGTGATTCTAGATTCAACATTCTCACATCATAGGTATTGATGAAGCCAAAGCTACAGTCATCTGAGAGATGGCTCTCTCAGTATGTCTGTGAGAGGTTTTCTTGATTACATGATTTGAGGTGGAATGACCAGCACAGTGTAGGTATCACCCATTTCCCTTTTTGAGATCCTGGACTATATAAAACAAAAAAGTGAACTGATCACTAGCAAAATACATTCATTGCTCTGCTCTATGATAGCAAATGCAAAGTGGCCAGCCTTGCCTCGGTGGCTTTCTGACCATGGACTCTACACTTGAACTGCAATCCAAAGAAATTCTTCCATCATTAACTTGCATTTTCACTATTGTTTTACAATTACAACAGGAAAACAAAGAAAGATGGAGTTAATATTCCTTCTTCAGTCTTTTATAACCTTTAGAAAAGTGTACTAACCCTCTTCCTTGAAGATGCAAACTCATGACATAATCAACTCCTGAAACATCTCCCCAATAATATCATCACCTTGGAGTTTGTTATGACTTGAATAGATTGACCACATAGGCTTATATGTAAACTATTTGGTCTGATATCAATAATACAATTTTTAGAGGTCTGAAAACTTTAGAGGAGGCATATAGCTGTGGAAGGCAGGACACTGAAGTCAGGTCTTTGGTTCTAACTTGTCCATGCCCTTTCCCTCATTCTCTCTTTTCATCCTTCATTTTACTCCTTCCCTCCACAAAGGAAAAAGTTCCTTGCTGGGCTCGAGGAAAGCCAGCAATATCCCTTCAGTGTGAGATTGGAAGCAGGACCACAAGAACACCTTGGTGCTCATAGGTCAGATGGCCTGGCCCAAGGGTCAAAACTCTAGGCCAGTAGAGGTCCTGCCTAAACAAAAGAGTACAAGTTACCCAAAGGTGCAGCCATACCCACAGGTAAATGCATGCATGCACACACACACACACACACACACACACAC
>OU015747.1:73759104-73781453 GCA_907169655.1 Acomys percivali
GTGGCCCTGAACTGAACTCTCTGAAACTGTGAATGAAATAAAACCTTCCTTTTTGAAAGTTGTGCATGTCAGGAAATCTTTCTAAGGCATAATAAGGCATAATAAAATAATAATACTGTTTAAATTTCATGTAGAAAATTGAATGATATACACTCAAACTTCAGGAATGTTCCTCTTTTGCTCATTGTTCTACTAATCTCTTTGGATATAATTTTGTTGTGAATATATAAGAGAGAATACAGAAATTAAAAGCAAAAACATGAACCCTGGCAGCCACACTTTCCAACATGTGACTCTGACAAAGGGTGTGATGGAGATCCATAGACTGTGAGTCTCAGAAGAAGAAAGGATGACTACATCTTGATGTACTGGACAAAAGATTCATTACAGTAACTGGCACAAAGGAAATGGGTGGTTGTACAACCCAAGACTCCATTTTCAGAATATTCTAGCTGCATATTGCCATCTGTAGGTAAGGAATCTTATTTAATATAGTGAGGATAATCAACATGATGTCAGATGTGGATGGATGGAAAGCTGGGACTTAAGGTATAGCATAAAAAGGAGGGTAACAAAGTGCAAGAGGGTAACATAATCCAGGATGGGAAAACAACAAACAGTTGGTCCAAGGATCATGATGCACCATGAAGAGTCTTTTCTGTGCCTCTGTACTACTGTACTGCCCTGATGAGCACTCACAACTACATTTGCCACAAAAAACAAGACTTTTTATTAGATGGTAAATGGTTATTTAGCTTAATAAAAGTGCTAGGAAATTATGGAAATGGGGTTGAAGGGTGAATCATTATTTGAGTATTTGATAAAAAGCCTTTATTTTTTTAAATTTTTATAAATTTATTATTGTTACATCTCAATGGTTATCCCATCCCTTGTATCCTCCCATTCTTCCCTCCTTCTCATTTTCCCCTTATTCCTCTCCCCTATGACTATTGCTGCTTAGCTGCAAGTCTTTCTTTTTAGTCGTGTCTCTGTGTATGCATGCGAATGTGTATGTGTCCATATAACTTGCTAAGAGTGCTAACATTTTGTGTGAGTTAAAACTGTGTCTTTCTGTGAATATAGATGTGTTTGTGTCTGTGCATTGGTGTGTACGTGTGTGTGTGTGTGTGTGTGTGTGTGTGTGTGTGTGTGTGTGTGTGTACCTTAGAGCAGGTGCTTTTGTAGGGGGACCAGAAGTTGATTTCTTATATCTTTCTGAATTCCTTCCTACCTTACTTTTTGAGAAAAAGACTCTTCACCAAATGCAACTCTTATGAATTGGGCCACTAGCAAGCCCCAACAATCTTATCTACACTTTCTCAGCACAGAGCTCAGAGATGTGAAACACAGCTCCCCACTTTCATGTGGGTTCTAGAAATTTGAAGTGTGTGCTTGTGTTTGTGTGTGTGTGTGTGTGTGTGTGTGTGTATGTGTGTTATCAGGAGTGTATAAAAGCCAGAAAAGGCTAACAGATCCTTGGAACAGGATTTACAGGTGGTTGTGAGTCACATGTAGGTGTTGGAAACTGAATCTCACCAAGAGCAGCTGGTACTCTTAAGAGTTCAGACATTTCCACTGGTCTCTACTAAGAATTTTATATATTTTCTCATTTTTTGTGTAATACTATAAATTAAAAAGATATTTTAGATTGTAGGAGGAAATTTAATAGATAATAGGAGAATCAAACTACACTTTATCTAATAAACATGTGTCTTGGTTACTTTCCTATTTCTATGATAAAACACTATGAAAATGAAACTTACAACAGAATGCATTTGATTTGCATTTCCCTGATGACTAAGGAGGTCGAGCATTTCTTTAAATGTTTCTCCACCATTTGATATTCCTCTGTTGAGAATTCTCTGTTTAGTTCTGAGGCCCTGAGATTCCATCTTACACCCATCAGAATGGCTAAGATCAACAACTTAACTGACACCACATGCTGACAAGGATGTGGAGAGAGAGGAACACTCCTTCATTGCTGGTGGGAATGCAAACTAGTACAACCACTTTGGAAATCTATCTGGCACTTTCTCAGAAAACTGGGAATAGGGCTTCCTCAAGACCCAGCTATTCCACTCCTTGGAATATACCCAGAAGATGCACTACCACACAACAGGGACATATGCTCAACCATGTTCGTAGCTGCCTTATTCATAATAGTCAGAACATGTAAACAAGCTACGTGTCCCTCAGTAGAAGAATGGATAAAGAAACTGTGGTATATTTACACTATGGAATACTACTCAGCTATTAAAAACAAGGAATTTCCGAAATTTGTGGACAAATGGATTGAACTAGAAATGATCATAATGAGTGAGTTAACCCAGAAGCAGAAAGAGTCAAATGGTATATACTCACTTATATCAAGACACTAGTCCAAGGGGTACGCCCCCATGAAAAACTTTACCTACCAGGAAAGTGGGTGAGAGGGGAGAAAATCCTATTGAGACTTTAGGGGTGAGAAGCCTGGGAGAATGAGGAAATAGAAGGATCCAGAGGGTCCTGGAAAAATACAGGTGGGTCTGGGCCCTGGGGTCCTCCTCAAACTATGGCACCAGCCAAGGAAAATATAGGCAGTAAACTTCGAACCCCTACCCAGTCTAGCCGATGGACAGAACATTCTCCACCATTAAGTGGAGAAGGGGATCTGACTTTCACACAAACTCTGGTGCCCCATATCGGACCATGTCCCTTAGATGGGGAGGCTCGGTGGCACTCAGAGGAAAGATAATAAGTCACCAAGAAGAGACTCGATACCCTAGGAGAATATACAGGGGGAGGAGGTTCCCCTCAGTCACAGACATAGGGGAAGGGAGTAGAGGGGGAAGCGGGAGGGAGGAAAGAAAGAGAGGATACAAAGGATGGGCTAACAATTGAGATGTAATATGAATAAATTAATAAAAAAAAAGTAAAAAAAAAAAAAACCAAAAGAATGCATTTAATTGGGCATAATTCTTCAGAGGTTCTGAGCCTATGATGTCTGAACAAAGACATGGCAGCAGGTAGAGCTAGACTTCTTATCCCAAACTGCAAGTAGCAGCCAGAGTGCACACTAGGATTGACACAAATTTTGAAACCTCAAGGGCCGTCCTCAGTGACTCACTTGCTCCTACAAGACCACACAACATAACCCTTCCCAAGCAGTTCTATCAACTGTGACCCATGTATTCAAACATACGAGTCTATGGGGGTTATTCTTATTCACACCACCACAGAATATATTTCTTTGGATTGGGTTCCTAAGCAGAGAATAAAACCTTTTAGTTAACCTTAGAAATTTCTCTCCTTTATAACTTTATAAAAATACACAAATGATTTGAGACTATTCTCATCTCAATTAACACTTTATAGATATATTTCTATATAATTTGATCATATAGTTATTTCTATTTTGAAAAGGTGCCTAAAATATTCACACGCTGGGCAAGGTTTCCAATCTTAATTTGTTGAAACACTTTATTAAAGTGGAGCATTTTTGTGGAGAAAACCATCCCACCAAAATTCATGAGCTAATTGATACTATTACTATCCTATTTAATTCATGTACTCAGCATTTAAGTTAGGTTTCATTAGACTTAGTTTGCATATAAAGTGATTGTGGTACAGAAAATTTTACAATCTTCTTCAAGGTCAAGGAATGAGCCATTCCCAAGTCTAAGGTCCTTCCCATGTCAGACAATTTGCAACAAGGTGTCAGTAAGAGATTCCTGTGTAGAGCAGTACCTTGAATGCCTCAATTGTGACATTATTTTTTTTTAGGAAGAAATTATATTTCCTCCTATGTGGGGAAGGTGCACATGTATATATGCTCATGATACCTGGCCCCTATTCAAGATCTGTAACACCCATACTGCTTGAGGCAAAGTCTCAATTTGAAGTCTGTTTAGAAACCTGAGAAGTAGTCTAAAGTGATTCTACCTCACTTTTTTTCCAAGCTTACAGTCCATGAATTCATGTTGTTTTAAAGCCAGACAAGACTTTTGAGGCTGTTAATCTCATCATAGTAGGAACAGACAAGAATAAAATGGGCTGAACATATAGCTCAGTGGGTAAATGGACCTTCCTCCAAATCTCTGATCATCTCAGTTGGAGCCCTGGGATCCACATGCTGGAAGGAGAGTATCAGCTATTGTATGTTGTCCTCAGTCCTCCACATCTGCTGTAGCATATTTGCATTCTCTCTTTCTACCCAGCACCACTTTTTTATAAATAAATGAAATACATAATTTAAATATAAATCTGAGGCAAGATAAAATGAATTATATAAACATTAAATGCCAGACCTCTTGTTCAAAATATGACAGAACTATCTGTCAGCTTTATGGATAACATTTATAATAGTGCAGCATGTCAACATTTTTATAAATGTTTCCAAGACTGAGCTTGGACTCTGAGCCTTGGAGATGTTAGATAATTAAGCAGCATCCTCTTGATAAATGACAATCTCCCATTTAAATTAACATGAGTTCTAGCACCCGCATCTTTCCTGCTTTCCTTAGTCTCTTCTGAAGTCACCCAGCTCAACAGAGGAGATAGGTACTGAACCTCAGTACTCATCCCATAGTTGTGTGCCCGTTCCAAAATCCATAGGGATGCTTGCTCCCAGGAAATTCATCATGTTAAGTATGGTGGGAGAGGCAAGCATCTGGAGAGTCTAGGAAGATAGCCCAGTGGTTAAAACTACTTGCCATGCAAGTGTGAGGGCTGAGAATTTGGCTTCCTAGAAATTAATGACCAGGTAACCCACTGAACAATCTTAGAACTCCAGGGAAAGCCAGACTGTCACAAAAGTCAAATTTGATATCTCTTGGTGTGATATGATGGAGAGAAATTGAAGAAGATGCTTCATGTATACCTGTGCTTCCATACACAAGTGGTGCAACACACACACACACACACACTCACACACACATACACACAGTAAATAAATAAAGTGTATTAATTAATGAATACTCTTAAGAATAATTGCATCTTCTTGACATTCTGGTAGTTCTTGTTCTCAAAACAGTACTAACTTTTATCTTTGATGAGAAATCCCCTGGTTTGTGCATGCAAAACTCAACACTCTGCCAGTCTGAGTGTTTATCCTCAGAGAGACTAGTAATTCCTTCCATGACTTTTATGAAGCCACTAAACTTTTCTCTCCCCCACTTTCTTCCTGAGTAAAATGATTATAAAAAATACATAGCCCCTAGATACTTTTGGAGGTCACAAACAGATTCATACTATAATTAATTATAAAGTGCTTTCAAGTTCTTGAGTGAAATACAATTTTAAAAATATCACTCCATGCCCAATATCTCTGATTGACAGATTAAAATGAGAAAAACATTGGTCTCAAAGTAGAAAATGTATCTGGTGAGGTGCATACTTTTTTGTTGAGGAAAAAAAAATACATCTCCTTTGTGTACCTCAAAACCTTTGATGTAAGGTGTGTGATTCTCAGGTGTGTACTCTGTGGTAGTGGCCTCAGTAGGCTGCAGTTTCACTAAACTGGAAGAGAGAATGCATTATGTGGACTTCAGAAAAAGGTTCTAGGTAAAATATAGGAACCCAGCTATGGGTTTGAAGTCTAGAGAAACAGCAGATAACATTTTATGCACGCATATGCTGGGTAATTATATTTCTAATTTTTACTGAAGAAACAGCATTGTGAGTTTTGTAGGTTTAGAACATGATGCTGTTGAACACATACTGATAATAAAACTTGCTATGGTGAAGCCCCCTAATGTTCCTATACATAACTCCATACTTACCTGATTACAGCTTTGGTGGGATAAAAGCACCTCAAACCTGCTTAACAGAAATCCTTAATATAATACAGTTTTATTAATATAATTTATGCTGCATGTTAAACCTTCAGATATATTCATATGATATGTGATTTTACACCCTTTAATGTACCTTTCCTCTCCCCTTCTAATTAAATATATTTCTTTTTATGAGAATACCACTCCCTCCTTCCACTTCTCTCCCTTCTTCCTCTCTCTTCTCTCTCTCTCTCTCTCTCTCTCTCTCTCTCTCTCTCTCTCTCTCTCTCTCTCTCTCTTCTTTTGTATATGCATGGGTTCCTGAGTGTATGCATGTATATGTATATATGTGGAAGCCAGAGGCTGAAATTATTGTCTTTGACTGTTTACACATTATTTTATCAGTTAGGATGTCTTGCTGAACATGAAGCTCACCAATTCAGGTAGACTGGTTTGTCAGCAACTTCCTGGGGTCAGCCTGGCCCCACCTCATTATAGGCTCAAATCAATGTGTATGGCATCTCACTTCAGTGCAGTGAACTGAACTTAGGTCTTCATGATTGCATGGTCATTGCTCAACACACTAAGCCATCTTTCTAGCACCCCGAATTCTTCTTGTATTTATCACAGACAATCCCCAGAACTAAGTGTTATGTTAGGTTTCATCTCTCCTAAGCTGTGTTGAAAGAAGACCAAAGAGTCTCAGAACACCTCTTTAGTGGAGAACCAATCATTTGAGAGCTTAAGACCAATAGTTGCTGCTGTTAAATGCTTGGATTTTTCTCCCCCATGGAACAGGGCCCTGGTCCCAGGAAAACAATATTTAAGCGTAGAGAGATTTCCTAAATGGAGAATGTGATTTCCTTTGCTTGACACTAAGCCAGGCCATCAGACACAGTTGCTTTCATAAGTAAACTTCACTCAGCAGGAAATAAACTCCTATACTGAAAAATGAGCATTACAGACCTTGACAAGCAAGTGCTATTAATGTGAACAATTACAACCCTCAAAACCTAACATTCCCACTTTGTCGCAGAGCTAGCATGGAAGCATTGTAGCGGGCTGAAGAGCAGAGGGCCACTACTGTCTTCCTCCTGTTCCCATCAGGTTTCTCTCTAGCGGTGGTGTTAATTTCAAGCTCTATTAAATACATGAAATAATAAGTGTACAATATCTTATTCAGAACAAAATTACAACCATGCTAACTGCTTTGCCAACAGTGAATAAATTAGCCCTTGCTATGCAATTTCCACTGATCAGGGAAAAAGAAGGTGTTAGAAAGGAAAGGAAACATCAGCTCCATCTCCAGCCTTCCTCAGCCCTATAAGTTTTCTCACTGTTGCTCTTTACTCCTTCCTGTTACAACCTCTCCCAATAACTTAATCCTATTACTATTTACTACTATGTTTGTGGCCTCACTCATGGACTACTTTAGAGACAAATTTTCCCTCAACTTCAATGACTATCTCATATCCATGTGTAAGTACCTACCTCAGTTTACTAGAGTTCAGAAAGTAAAGGGTCTTTGGTGCACCCCATCCCCAGCACACCCAACAGCAGAGTACATGATCTTGGAGGCCAGAATCTGCATTTCTAAAATGTTTCTTATAAATATATACTGACTTATTTTGTAGGAGCAGGGCCAAGATACAGCACATGACATGTGCAGAAGGCAGAGGACAACTCACACCCATTCTATAATTTTGCCACATGGTCCACAAGACATCTGTATGAGAAATGTGGGAAGGGTGTTCTACCAAATCCCAGGCCAGGTTCTAGGCTGTTAACCTTAGTGCTCCCTTTGAGTAAATATCTGAAGAGTCATTGACCTGCAAATAACTATCATTGCCTCATACTTTGTCAAAGGAAGGATACACCGGCTGGATCAGCATGCTCGGGAGCTATGGAGTGAAGAACCACATGCCAACTTTCATAGACCTGAGCATTGCAAGGACTCATTCTGTGGTGAAGTTCTGCTTCAACTTGGGATTGCTAAGGGCAGATAACACTGTGGTTTCTACTGTCGTAGCTTTAGATGACTTGGAAGACCTCCTCCAAATCTTGATGATTTATTTCTCTGAGATGGAAGTACACAAAAACTTTATATACGACCTCATTCCAAGAATCAGAGTCTTGCCACGATGCCCTTTTCCAGTTCTCAATGGAGGTTACTACCAGACTGGGTAGGGCTCTTATTCCCTGTAGACATGTACTAGATGGATATCAGACATTCTCAACTTTGAGTTACATAAGCCATTCACAAAGATGGCATCTGGAACAACATGGTTCTGCAAGTTCAATCACTCTAGAGATCTTCTTAAATTGCTGCTATTGTATGGCATACTTTATAAGCCACTGATGCAAGGTTGGGGTGTGTGTGTCTCAGTTGTCACACTGCTGGCATTGCATATGTGCAATCCTGAGTTTGATGTTCTAAACCCAGGTAAAAATCCCCAGGTGTGGTTTTTCACACTTGTAATATTAGTGCTGAGAAGGTAGAGACAATCAGAGCTCAACAAACAGCTTGTCTGGCCACATAATAGATTATGAAAAAAATGAGGAACCTGTCTTAAAAATGAGGAAAAATAGCAGACAAATGATATTCTAAGTAGACTTTTCTGAACACACAAACAGGTACATGAGTACACACACACACACACACACACACACACACACACACACACACACACAAATTCTCTAGTTCAACCTGAAACCTCACCTCCTAGATTCAGAAGGGCTTGTGGGTCAACATGCAACTGCAGCAGTGTGTAACAAGCTCAACTTTGGGCTTAGCATCTCCTGCTACACAGAAGCAGTCTTCAAGGAGTAATTGGTAGAATGTCAAAATCCCTGCACTCCCTTTAAGAGCACATTAAAATCTGGAAATTCATAAAAGTATAGATTCCTGCACTCTTTTTCTATAAGAGAAATTCTGATTTCCTTTGTTAGGTGGTGCATCTGAATTCTTCCTCACTAGGTGCTAATTAGCTGCCCAGAAAAAAAATGGTGATGTAGCTCATATAAAGACCATGATTTGAAGACCACAAAGCTGATTTCTTTGTGTATGTATGGGTTGTGTTGCTGTTGGTACATTAATATGTGTGCATATGCAGGTAGATATTAGAGGTCTGAATTGGATGGCTTCATCTCATATTCTGTATTATTTTTTGATGCAGAATCTTGCATTGTACCTTGAGTTTGCCATTTCTGAAAACTAGATAGCCAATAAGACACAGTCATCTACCTGTCAATCTCCTAGGGACTTGGGTTATAATAGGCTATCACTATATCTGGCTTTTTAAATATGGGTCCTTGCTATGAAATGTAGGTTCTCATGCTTGTATGAAAATTGCTTCACTAACTGAGTGACCACTTTGGGCACCTGAAGTCTATTAAAATGGTAGGCTTAGCAAACAGTATAACTACAGGTGAAGAATTAAAATGTTACTTCATTATAAGAGAATATTTTCCAAATGTATTTTTCCTTTAAAAAAAGAAATCCACACAAATAATTGTCTAAGTCTTGTTCCCAATAGCTCAGTGGTTTTATAACAAGTAAAAATGACGTAAAGAGAATCCAAGATGGCGGCGAGCAGTATGGACAGTGTTTGGAAACTCCAGTGAACAATTCAGGGAATTGCACAGATTTCTGAGCCAGGAACACCGAGGTCCCGACACCACAGCAGGGTGCCAAGGACCTGCGTGCCCCTGCACATGGGAGGAGTGCAGGTTTTTACGGAGCAGAGAAGCAGCGGTGGCACCAGTGGCAGTGGCTGAGGTTTGCAACTCAAAGCCTTCCACTGGAGGTGGTTAGTGTGGTGGCTGGTGGGAGTTACTGCTGGAGAGGGGACTCTGGACAGGATTTGGGTAGCATGGTGCCTTGTGACACAAACAGGACTCGGCAGACAGTTCAGCCACAGAGTCCCGGGTACAGCTCAGTGTACAGTGCCATGGAGAAACTGGCTCAGCACAGCAAGCAATTCTGCCCAAGGCACCAACTCAGCTCAGCCACAGCTCCCCTGCTGTGATGCAGGCTGGGCGGAGCACTCAGTTCCACCCTAGGCACCAGCTCAGCGCAGCCACCGCAGTTCACCTGTGGTGAAGCAGACTGGATGGAGCGCTCAGGTCCACCAAAGGCACCAGCTCAGTGCAGCCACAGTTCACCTGCTGTGACACAGGCTGGGCAGAGCGCTCAGGTCCACCAAAGGTGCCAGCTCAGCGCAGCCGCAGTTCATCTGCTGTGATGCAGGCTGGGCGGAGTGCTCAGTACCACCAAAGGCACCAGCTCAGCACAGCCGCAGTTCACCTACTGTGACACAGGCTGGGTAGAGTGCTTAGGTCTACCCTAGGCACCATCTCAGTGCAGCAGCAGTTCACCTGCTGTGACGCAGGCTGGGCAGAGAGCTCAGTTCTACCCTAGGCACCAGCTCAGCGCAGCCACAGCTCTCCTGCTGTGATGCAGGCTGGGTGGAGAGCTCAGTTCCACCGGAGGTGCTAGCTCAAATCACTGAGGAGTTCTGCCCATAACACTAGCACAGCTCAGTGGGCAGTTTTGGGGCGCTGACACAGGCTGAGGTCAACATGCAGATTCAGCCCAGAGACCATAGCTGGACTTGACAGGCAGATTAGGCCCAGAGATTCTAGCTGAGCTGTGCACCCAGGCTCAATGGCCACAAGACTTTGGCTGGACTATCCACGCAGTATAGGCCCAGAGTCCCAGGCTGAATTCAGCGTGAAGTGTGGGTCCATAGTCCCTGGATGAGCTCGGTCCACAATTCCAAACCAGAGAGTCCCTAATCGTGCCTGGCAGACAGCTTGGGCCCAGAGACTATAGTAGAGCTTTTGGCACAGTCCCAGCTCTAAGACTCTGGTTGGACACAGTGTGACGTTTGAATCCAGAATTCCTGGCTTAGCTGGGTGGACGGTTCGGGCCTGAGTAAATGACTGACCACAGCATGCACTTTGACCAAAAGCCCCTCGCTGAGCTTGGTGTGCAGTGTCAGACCAAAAATTCTGGCTGGACCCTATTAGCATTTTGAACCCAGAATAGCTAGCTGAGCTCGGCAGACGGTTCAGGCCCTGAGATTCTAATTGAGCTCGGTGGGTGGTTTAGGCCCAGTGTACCTGGCTGGACTTGACAGGGAAGCCAGAAGGCTGTGGATACCTTGGCCTGACCAAACGCTCATCCAGAGACCCAGAACGATTGCAGGACCCACAGCACAGGGGAGGTGAGGATCACTGGCTGTGAGAGCCCAAAATGACAGGGCTAACCTCCTGGCATCCACAACAGTGAAGCATCAGGGCTTCCACCCTACGGAAATCATGAGAAAAAAAGTGAATCTATCATCAGACTCCCTCCATCCAACTCTGGAAGCTACCCAACAAAAACAAAGACACCAAGATGTCTAAAGGACAGCGTAAAAGAATATGCAAAAAACCCCAAAACAACATGGTGTCTCCAGTTTCCAGCTATCCCAAAGAAAATAACCCTGACAACTCAAATACAACAGAAATACAAGAAAACGACCTCAAATCCTTAATATTGACCATATTAATGGAGGAAACAAATAAAATTCGTAATCAAATACAGGAAGAGGCAGCCAAACAGGTGAAAGACATAAAAGAAGCACATAAAGTGGTACTGGAAAAATTTCAGGAAAATGCAAGCAACCAGATGAAAGAATAAATAAAAATGGTTCAAGCTCTGACGACCTATAAAGAGGAAATGGAAGAAACTCAGGAATATACAAACAATCAGAAGAAAGAAATAAAAAAATCGGTTCAAGATCTGAAATTGAAAATGAGATCAATTGATAAACACACAGACAGAAGAAAAATGAGAACATGAGACCTCAGAGAGGAAGGTGAGTAACACAGAGGCAATATTTTTCTAACAGAATCTAAGAGATAGAGGAAAGAATCTCAGGTCTAGAAGATATAATCACACATCTTGAAGCAACCATTAAAGAAAATGGCAAACCTGAAAAACTCCTGACACAAAACATCCAAGAAATTAAAGACACCATGAAAAGAAGAAATCTGAGATTAATAGGCATTGAAGAAAGAGAAGATATCAGACTCCAAGGCCCAGAAACTATTCTCAACAAAATCATAGAAGAAAATTTCCCAAATCTAAAGAAAGAGATGCCTATAAACATACAAGAGGCCTACAGAACACCAAATAGAATTGACCAGAAAAGGAAAACTGCCCGTCACATAATAATCAAACACAAAACATACAGAACAAAGAAAAAATATTAAAATCTGCAAGGGAAAAGGGCCCAATAACATTTAATGGCAAACCTATCAGAATTACAGCCGACCTCTCAGCAGAGACCATAAAAGCCAGAAGAGCCTGGACAGAGATCCTGCAAACCCTAAGAGAGCACAGAGGCCAGGCCAGACTACTTTACCCAGCAAAACTATCAATAATCATTGATGGAGAAAACAAAATATTCCATGACAAAAACAAATTCAAACAGTACCTATCCACAAATCCAGCTTTGCAGAAGGTACTAAAAGGAAAACTCCATCCCAAAGGGTCAAGCTATAAACAAAACTACTCAGGAAATAGGTAACTATACCATGGCAAAAACACAGCTACACAAACACTCTTTTGGAAACAACATCAAAATTAAGACTCTTAACAGTCACTGGTCGTTAATATCTCTCAACATCAATGGTCTCAGTTCACCAATAAAAAGACACAGACTAACTGAATGGGTGCATAAACAAGATCCAACATTCTTCTGCATTCAAAAAACACATCTCACCTATAACAATAGGCATTACCTCAGAGTAAAAGGTTGGAAAAAAATATTCCAAGCAAATAGTCATAAGAAGCAAGCAGGTGTAGCCATTTTAATATCAAACAAGATAGACTTTCAACCAAATTAATCAAAAGAGATGCAGAAGGACACTTCATACTCATCAAAGTTAAAGTCAACCAAGATGACATCACCGTCTGAACATCTATGCTCCCAATACAAGGGCACCCACATTTGTAAAAGATCTGCTAAAAATAACTTAAACCACACATCCATCCCCACACAATATTAGTGGAAGACTTCAACACCCGACTCTCACTGAAGGATAACTCATTGACACAGAGACTAAGCCTAGAAATAACATCATTAACCAATGTCATGGGTGAAATGGATCTAACAGATATCTATAGATTCTTTCAGCCAAACAAGAAAGAATATACCTTCTTCTCTGCACCTCATGGAACCTTCTTCAAAATTGATCACATCGTAGGTCACAAAGCAGGCATCAAAAGATACAAGAAGATTGAAATAATACCTTGTATCCTGTCAGATCACCATGCTCTTAGGCTGCAATTCAACAACAACAGAAACAACAAAAAGCCTACACGTACGTGGAAACTAAACAACTCTCTGCTAAATGACACCTGGGTCAGGGAAGAAATAAAGAAAGAAATCAAGGAGTTTCTGAATTTCAATGAAAATGAGGGAACAACAACCCAAATTTCTGGGACATATTGAAAGCAGTGTTAAGAGGAAAATTCATAGCACTAAGTGCCTTTAAAAAGAAATTGGAAACATCGCACATAAGCAACTTAACAGAACAGCTGGAAGCCAAAAAAAAAAAAAGAAGAAGCAGAAACACCCAAAAGGAGTAGACATCTGGAAATAATCAAACTCAGGGCTGAAATTAACACATTAGAAACTAAGAAAACAGCCCAAAGAATCAACAAAACCAAGAGCTGGTTCTTTGAGAAAATCAACAAGATAGACAGACCATTAGCCAAACGAACTAAAAGGCAGAGAGACAGTATTGAAATCAACAAAATCCGAAATGAAAAAGGAGACATAACAACAGACACTGAAGAAATACAAAGAATTATAAGATCCTACTTTAAAGGCATGTATGCCACAAAATTTAAAAATCTAAGGGAAAGGGCGATATTCTTGATCAATTTCACTTGCCTAAGTTGAGTGAAGAACAGATAAACAAGGTAAATAGTCCCATTTCCTCTACAGAAATAGAAGCAATCATTGATAGTCTTCCAACATAAAAAAGCCCAGGGCCAGATGGTTTCAGTGCATAATTCGACCAGAGCTTCAAAGGCGAGCTAATACCGATACTCTTCAAGCTACTCCAAAACATAGAATTGGATGGAACCTTACCAAATTCATTCTATGAGGCCATAGTCAGATTGATACCTAAACCTCACAAAGACTCAAAATAGAAAAAGAACATCAGACTAATTTCTCTTATGAACATGGATGTAAAAAATACTGAATAAAATTCTTGCAAAAGGAATACAAGAACACATAAAGGATATCATTCATCATGACCAAGTAGGCTTCATTCCAGGCATGCAAGGATGGTTTAATATACAGAAATCCATCAATGTAATCCACCATATAAACAAATTGAAAATAAAAACAAACACATGATCATCTCTTTAGATGCAGAGAAAGCATTTGATAAAATCCAACACCCATTCATGTTTAAAGTTTTAGAGAGATCGGGGATACTGGGCACTTTCCTCAACACAATAAAGGCTATCTACAGCAAGCCAATAGCCAAAATCAAAGTAAATGGTGAGATACTCAAGGAAATTCCTCTAAAATCGGGAACAAGGCAAGGCTGCCGACTTTCCATATCTCTTCAATATAGTACTCGAAGTTCTAGCCAAAGCAATAAGACAACATAAGGAGATCAAAGGTATCCAAATGTGAAAGGAGGAAGTCAAACTATCCCTATTTGCAGATGATATGATAGTGTACATAAGTGACCTTCAAAATTCCACCAGAGAACTCCTACAACTGATAAACACTTTCAGCAATTTGGCTGGATACAAAATTAACTCAAAAAAGTCTGTAGCCTTCCTATACACAAATGCCAAGCTTGCAGAGGAATAAAATAGGAAAGCCATACCCTTCACATTAGCCTAGAGCAATATAAAATATCTAGGAGTTACTCTAACTAAGCAAGTGAAGGACTTTTGAAAAAAATTTCAAAACTCTGAAGAAGGAGATTGAAGATGACATGAGAAGATGGAAGGATCTTCCTTGCTCATGGATCGGGAGAATTAACATAGTAAAAATGGCCATCCTACCAAAAGCAATCTATAGATTCAATGCAATTCCTATCAAAATACCTACACAATTTTTTAGAGACATTGAAAGTTCAATTCTGAACTTTATATGGAAAAACAAAAAACCCAGAATAGCAAAAACGATCTTGTACAGTAAAAGGTGCTCTGGAGGATTCTCCATACCTGATCTCAAATTGTACTATAAAGCAATAGTAATTAAAACAGCATGGTACTGGCACAGCAAAAGGCTGGTGGATCAGTGGAATCAAATTGAAGACCCAGATATGAATCCACACACATATGGTCACTTGATTTTTGACAAAGAAGCCAAATCCATCCAATGAAAAAAGGATAGCATCTTCAACAAATGGTGCTGGTCTAACTGGATGTCTATGTTTAAAAAAAAATGCAACTGGACCCATATTTGTCACCTTGCACAAAACTCAAATCCAAGTGGATTAAAGACCTCAACATAAACCCAGAGACACTAAGACAATTAGAAGAAAAAGTGGGGAAGAGCCTGGAACATATTGGCACAGGAAACAACTTCCTGAACAGAACACGAACAGCCCAGGCCTTAATGTCAACAATTAATAAATGGGACCTCAAGGCTGAGAAGCTTCTGTAAGGCTAGAGACACTGTCAAGAGAACAAAGCGACAGCCTACAGACTGGGAAAAGATCTTCACCAAGTCTACATCTGACAAAGGTCTAATATCCAAAATATATAAAGAACTCAAGAAATTAAACACCACCAATCCAAATAACCTAATTGAAAAATGGGGTTTGGAATTAAACAGAATTCTCAACAGAAGAATATCAAATGGCTGAGAAACACTTAAAGAAATGCTCAACCTTGTTAGTCATCAGGGAAATGCAAATCAAAACAACTCTGAGATTCCATCTTACACCCATCAGAATGGCTAAGATCAAAAACTCAAGCGACACCACATGCTGGAGAGGATGTGGGGAGAAAGGAACACTCCTTCATTGCTGGTGGGAATGCAAATTAGTGCAACCACTTTGGAAATCTATCTGGCGCTTTCTCAGAAAACTGGGAATAGGGCTTCCCCAAGACCCAGCTATTCCACTCCTTGGAATATACCCAGAAGATGCACCAGCACACAGCAAGAAAATTTGCTCAACCATGTTCATAGCAGCCTTATTCATAATAGCCAGATCATGGAAACAGCCTAAATGTCCCTCAGTAGAAGAATGGATATAGAAACTGTGGTACATATACACTATGGAATACTACTTAGCTATTAAAAACAAGGAATTCCCGAAATTTGTGGACAAATGGATTGAGCTAGAGATGATCATAATGAGTGAATTAACCCAGAAGCAGAAAGACTCAAATGGTATATACTCACTTATATCTGCATACTAGCCCAATGGGCATGTCCCATGAAAGCCTTCCTTTACCAGGAAACTGGGACCGAGGGGAGGACATCCTATTGGGACTCTAGATGAGAGAACAATGGGAGAATAGCAATGTAGAAGGATCCAGTGGGTCCTAGAAACCTACAAGTAGAACATTATTATAGGCAGATTTGGGTCATGGGGTCCCGCTCATACTAAGGCCCTAGCCAAGGACAATACAGGCGGTAAAATTTAAACCCCTACCCTGATCTAGCCCATGGACAGGACAGTCTCCACACTTGAGTGGAGAGAGGGATTTGACTTTCTCATGTACTCTGGTGCCTCACATTGGACTATGTCCCCTGGCGGGGGAGACCTAGTGGCACTCAGAGTAAGGACAGCAGGTCACCGAGAAGAGACTTGATACCCTATGAGCATATACAGAGGGAGGTAATCCCTCTGAGGAACAGTCATAGGGGAGGGGAATAAGGGGAAAATGGGAGGGAGGGGAGAATGGGAGGATACAAGGGATGGGATAACCATAGAGATGTAACAAGAATAAATTAATAAAAAAAAAAAAGAAACTGTGGTACATATACACTATGGAATACTACTGAGCTATTAAAAACAAGGAATTCCCGAAATTTGTGGATAAGTGGATTGAGCTAGAAATGATCATAATGAGTGAGTTAACCCAGAAGCAGAAAGACTCAAATGGTATATACTCACTTATATCTGCATACTAGCCCAATGGGCATGTCCCACAAAAGCCTTCACTTACCAGGAAACTGGGACAGCGGGGAGGACCTCCTATTGGAATTCTACATGAGAGAACCATGTGAGAATAACAATGTAGAAGGATGCAGTTGGTCCTAGAAACCTACAAGTAGAACATTATGATAGGCAGATTTGGGCCAAGGGGTCCCGTTCAAACTAAGGGACCAGCCAAGGACAATACAGGTAGTAAACTTTAAACCACTACCCAGATCTAGCCAATGATCAGAACAGTCTCCACACTTGAGTGAAGAGTGGGATATGACTTTCTCACGTACTCTGGTGCCTCACATTTGACTATGTCCCCTGGAGGGGGAGACCTGGTGGCACTCAGAGGAAGGACAGCAGGTCACCAAGAAGAGACTTAATACCCTATGAGCATATACAGGGGGAGGTAATCCCTCTCAGGAACAGTCATAGGGAAGGGGAAAATGGGAGGGAGGGAAGAATGGGAGGATACAAGGGATGGGATAACCACTGAGATGTAATAAGAATAAATTAATTAAAAAAATTAAAAAAAGAAAATTACTGATACAAAAAAATAAAATAAAAATAGAGTAAATATCTAATATATATATATATATATGTGTGTGTGTGTGTGTGTGTGTGTGTGTGTGTGAGTGTGTATATATTCAAACTGATAGGCACTGAGCACACAGGGCCTCTCTTCCCATGTATGTATTGGGTAATTTGGTGATACATACATGTTTGTTCAGCCTTAATGTGACTTGAAGATGTGAAGGACATCAGCTTTGAAAAACTTTCCATGAGACTTTGTATTTTATTAAGCAAACTGAAATATTTCTGGGAGCAAAAACATAATTGCATTATTTCAGTGCAAGCAACCAAACTGTTGAATGAATTGGAGTGTAAGTTACTAAACCTCCTGTATTTAAGAAATGTTTTCTTTAAAAGCTATGTTACCTTCTCATATACAGCAGTTAGAAAGCATGATTTTTTTCTTTCATCTGTTCCTCCAAGCATGTTTAATTGAAGGAAGAATTATTTCTTTTATTGACTTAATTTGGTTATGATGTTGAGCTAATTCACACTCAAGGTAAGCTAATGTTACCTACCTACCAACAGATTTCTTGGTTAGGTATACAAATGGTTATACTCTTTTCATTGTTAATTGGGACAGCATGTTAATTAGTTGCACCATTCCCAAGATTGTAGTGTTTCTTGCACAGCGACACACCTAAGCACTGCTTGACATTCTGCATTTAGACACAGAAGTTGAAGTTTAGCTTTGGTTTGTGCAGCACTGTAGTGATGTTAATATCCTAAAGTATCACATAATTGAGTCTTCAGCCAGCGAAGACTGGGAGGGAATGTCAGTGAACTGGCTTGAATGTTCTATGAGAATATCCAGATCTAGCCAGATACTGAGATAGAAGTTTAGGATATAATTTGCCTTGTGATGTTTGTCAGTCATTGTTTTTATTTTAAAAGTTGTATTTAAAGCTACTTGGGATTGTTGTCAGGAGAATCACTAGATTTATGGAGGAATTAGCCACATATGACTTGTAGAAATACTGTCATAAATGACATTCATTTTACCATTCTCTGTTTCAAGAAGCCACTCCAACACAGAGTGCTAATATGCCAGTGGTACACAGTATCTCTTTTATATAGTTATTGCAAATACTGTTCTGAAATGCATAACTTCAAAATTACCTTTTTTAAAGTAAATAATTGTTTGAAATCTATTTTGTAAAGTTAAAACGTACAATAGAATTTCTGGAGTACAGATTAAACTATTTGCACTAACACACGTGAAATGCATGATTTAATAAAATAACTTTAATCTCAAAAAAAATGTTACTTCATGGGTATAGTTTTTTCTATAGCTCCACTAAAATTTCCTTACTCTAGGTTTGTTTAAACTGATTTTTTAAGAGTGTATTTCAAAGAAGGTTGGAGAGATGGCTAGGCTAGTAAAGTTTGTTATGTAAACAGGAGAACCTGAGTTTGATTCTTAGAAACTACTATAAAGAAGCTAGATGTATTGATGTGCTTATAATCTCAGCACGGGTGAGTAAGGCATATCCACAGGACTGACAGTCAGCCAGAAATATGGCCTGAGGTGGTCCAGGATAATTTCTCAACTAATATTGTGGACAATACCTAAGGAATAAGCTGGATGTTGACCTCAGGCTTTCATAGGCATGTTCGCATACTTGTCTACCTCATACCTCTCATACCCAAACATGCCACATTTCTATTCTTATTTATTATAGAACAATTGGTGCCATCCTACTCCACATATTTGGGATATGGAACACAATCCAGATGTTAGGTTGGTGAAATCAGGCCTTTCCCTATTCTTTCTCTCTCTCCCTCTCCGTCTCCAGGTTCTTTGTCCAGTCTCTAGAAGTTCATGCTCCAAATAAGTTAATACTCTTACAGTAGTAGAAATGCAAGACTGAGTTATTTCCTGCTCCAGGTATAGGCTCCTGTTCATCTAAACTAGCCCTGTTAAAGTAGCTTTGAATGTATGCGACTCTTAAAACAAACAGACCATCTTCATAGAGACAGCTGTAGCTTCCTGCCCCAGACAACTCAACTGTTGAAAAGCACCAGCAAGATAAAAATAATCTAATCTACTCAAAGATGTGTCTGTGGGTAATAAACCTCTTGGTTCCTACCCAGAAAAGGAGCTTTAGAGACAAAGCTTTCACTCATCTTCATATGCCCATCTCCCTTTGCCAAATGTGTGTGTGGTACATGCTCTCACTACCCCTCTACCCCACCCTGCCCTGCCTAAGAGATGGTGGAAGCAAAGATCAACCAGCACTTTTTGGTAAAAAAACAAAACAAAACAGTGTGCTTCATTTTTCAGTCCACATTTTCCTTCTGTATTCTATTCAAGGATCTCCAACAGTAACATGAGTGCTCTGTAAAGCATGCTATTGTTTTTAATTCCAAAAGGGCAGTAAACTAGCACACAAACCACCCTGTTTTTGACACTGTCCCAGTAGCTGCTAAGCTCCTTGTGCTATTTTGGAGGTGCCCTACATTCTTTTAAATACACTAATTATTAAAGGACAATATAAGTGCAAAGTTAAATATTATTGATGCCATTAACTTTAGGAAACACTTTATATGGTAGATGTTATATGACATATGCCAGATGAAGTGGATAATTAGACATTAATTTTGGGGTAACATAGATAGTTCAGTCAGGATTGTGCTTACTACCCAACTTTAAAAGGATAGAGTTCAAATCACAGAGCCCGGGATTAAAACGTCAAGTGTGGTGACATACACTTTTAATAAATTACTTTGGAGAAGTGAAGTAAAGGAAGTCTCTGAGACTCACTGGCTGCCTACCCTGGCTTGACAATGCCCAGATCAAGTAGGTGTCCCTGTCTCAAAGACAAGATGAATGATTCCTGAGGAACAGTATCCTTTGTTGATACTGAGTCCTACAGTCCAACAGACATGCACAGATCTGAGCACTTGTGGTTCCTGCACATAATCATATGAACATAAACAAATAATATATGAAGCTCATTGCAAAGTTAAACAGCTGTAATTTGAACATGGCAGCCCATGAACTGACTCTTAGGGAGAGATGTGTAATCTCCTCCTTGTGATTGGGAAGCATTCGTGGGTCACTTACTGAGTGTGTTTTTGCAGGATCTGTGGTTTGTGAGTATATGCTGATGTGCAGAGAGGGATACTGCTCCTTTGAAGGTGGTGAATCAAAGATATGGATTATTATGCAAACAGAATGCACCATCTAGAAGGTCATTACTTGAACATTGATCATGAGGACGCTCTCTCTCCATGGTGAGAATAAGTATAAACTCTGATGTTGCCTGTCTACAAGGTGTGAATCATTGTTTATTAACAGGCTGTTGCTTAGACTCATTTAAGAAAAATGATCAAAAATTTTTTGAGATCTTTGAGATCATTATTCACTATTTTGCAACAATGTTTTTATGTTTTCAAGGGTTTAAGATTACATAGCATGTAATCTTTCAAAAGGTATTAAGCATGCATTGTGAAATTCAGTGTCAAGTTTCATACTTCAGGTGGTAGGGAGTGACAGTGTGTGATTGTAGTCTTAGCAATAGATAGGTGAAGATAGGAGGATCTTTGGGGCTTACCATCCAGCCAATCCAGCCTACTTGTCCATCTTCAGGTCAATAAGCGTTCTTGATTCAAATACAAAAAGTATAAATACAACTTGTTGATTGTCACCTGACCTCTACCCTCTGTGTACATGTCTGTATGCTTGTAACAGAAACATACACACAGACACAGACACAGACACATACACACACACACACACACACACACACACACACACACATACACACACACATAAAAGAGAGAAAGAGAGAGAACTAGGGAGGAGAGGAGGTGCGGGTCACCACCACCTACAACAGGAACTATGCTCTGCTGGGTATTAAGGGCAATCAGAACCAGATAATGAGAAAAGTCCAAGTAGGCTTCATCATGTATAGTCATTTTGTCTATGCATACATCCTATTTTTTCATATTATTTAACTGAATCAAGCAATTATAAGTTGGTGTTTTCTTGGTTTAGTCAGTAATAGCTTAGTACTTTTTTGGTTTAAGAATATTTAACACTACTTTAAAAATAGTAAATATATGTTTAGATTTGGGTTCAAGGATCATCTGGCTGCCTCTGGGTTTTTCAATCAATGCATTTTTGTTTGTTTTTAGATGGTTTAAGTAGCACAACCAGGCATAGAAAGCACATTAAAGTACCACAAGATTAATTTCATGTCATTCTGCATAATTTTCTTCATTTGTTTTGTTTTTGTGGATTGTATGTAAAGTATCCCCCATAAGCTTACATATTAGATCACTTGGTCTGGTGTTGATGATAATGTTTGGAAAAATTACTTAATCTTGAGAAGATTCAGCCTTTCTGAAAAAGGTGCATCATTGAGATGGACCCTGAGGCTCTGTAACCTCTCCCGAGTTCCTGTATGGATAAAAATGTGATTAGCCAAATTTCTGCTCCTACTGCCTTTGGAGCAGCTCCTGAGGTTCATGAGAGAGTGATTAAAGTGGCCTTGGTAAAGTGCTGGCTCCCTTCCATAATAAAGTAGGTAATTAGATAAGTCAAAATTTCAATTAAGCCTATAAATGATCTAGACATGGGGCTTTAAACTTCAAGGCAATGGGAAGTCTTAAGGTTGTTTGATAAGCAAATTATGCTAACAAAACAAAACAAAATCATGTATAGTTGGCCATATTATTTGAATAACATATATTAGAAAAAAGAAAGACACATGCACACGCACTCATGTGCAGTTGCATACACACACACACACACAGAAAGAGAGAGAGATAGAGAGAGATAGAGAGAGAGAGAGAGAGAGAGAGAGAGAGAGAGAGAGAGAGAGAGAGAGA
>OU015747.1:73781463-73794909 GCA_907169655.1 Acomys percivali
AGAGAGAGAGAGAGAGAGAGAGAGAGAGAGAGAGAGAGAGAGAGAGAACTGAACGTGGACCTGGACCTAGAATTTGCCTCAGTATGCAAGAATGAATACCTGACTTTGGATCCCTAGTATGTATGTAAACACAGCTGAGTGTGGAGGTTCCTGCCTGTAACCCTAGGGATGGGGAAGAGTACATAAGAAGGAGTTGGGAATTGCTGGCCACCTATCACATATTAATACCTGAATCAATGAAATCTAGGTTCAGGAGACACTATCTCAAACAATGAGTTGGTAAGCCATCAAAGAAGATACTCAGTACTCACCTCTGACCTCCACATACTTGTACACACATGCATGAACCTCATATTCCCACAAATACTCTGGATTTGTGTAAGAAAAAGATCTAAACTAAATCCTAACTTTACCACTTCTAACTATACAGCATTTGATAAATCATGCAAACCCACCAGGCATTGATTTTCTTAGGCTCATAGTATATGTTCAATGTTGTCTGAAGGAGTAATCATATCAACATATATAAATTACTTGAAATATTGCCTATCATTTGAGTATTTTGAAAACTGTAAGATATTCTTATATAGAAGCATTGTCATTCAAGATGCAATCCAGGTTAAGGTGGATGAGAAATGAGGAGCACAGAGAAACCTGTATAATCTGGACTTATTCCTTCCTTCCTTACATTCTCTCTTTTTTACAGATTAAAAATGGACTCCCATATTGGAATCTGAGGTGCGATCCATAATTGATCTGTGTAAGATGACTTAACATCATTGGTGGCCATTTTGTGGCATCAACAGCTATGTACTTCTATCCATGTGAACAAAAGAAAGTACATACATACACCCATAAAACTACTTAGAATGTCTCACAACCACCTGTAATTATAGCTCTAGAGAATCTAGCACATTCTTCTGGCCTTGTCTTGTCCCCACACACATTTTGGTATACATATATACATACATGTACAAGTATACACAAACAAAATTATAAAGTAAATATTTGTTTTTAAATTTTAGAATGAGTTCTACCCACTCCCTCCCCAAGGGTACAGAGTCCTTAGATGATAGAGCTGTTATAATTCAGTCCAATATGTATTTACTGATGCTACTGTTCTCTCCAAAGCTCAAGGCTGTTCTGAAACAATGGGATGGTTTCTTGACAACAATAATTTAGTGGATGGAATTACTATATACCATGAAGAACAATTCCTCTAAATGATATAAGAAAAAATATAAACAAGCCAAGTCAGTTTCTGTCTCTGAGTTTGTCATCTGGAAAGCATTGCTTTATGATTTTCATATTCCCCTTCTGGCTTTCTAGGAATCCTGTGTCAACACCTAATAATATCTGAAAACACCTACACTCAAAATTGCATCAAATAAAAATACCCTATGAGGATTTTGTTGATGTTGTTGTTGTTGTTGTCATTTTGGATTTAGTACTTATTTGTTGTTGTTTGTTTTTGAAACAGGATCTCTCTATGTGGCTCTGGATGTCCTGAAACTCACTATGTAGATGAGGCTGACTTTGAGCTCACAGAATTGCATGTGAATCTGCGCCTCTAGTGCACGCTTAAATTGAGAATATAGAGTCCTGAAACCAGCTCACTTTGAGGAATTTTTCTTTGAACAAGATGATATTGACTTACATAGCACAGAAAAGATACCAAAATACTCTCCATGTTATCTCAGAAGGAATATTTGTCTCCTCTTTAAAGTTATGGTAAAAGATCACAGACCAATGCTGGCAGATGACTAAGTAGGCTAGCTATGAACATATTCTACACTCTCCATTTACCCAGACCCTATTCTCAGAATTGCCTTCACTGATGCAACAGAACATCAGCTGGATCCCACCCTTACCCTCTTCATGCCTCCTGTGGATCCCATACACCACACGCTGGAATCTCTCCTTCACTTACTTCATCACTGTGTTCCAGACACCAATTCAACAGGAAACTGCATGTTCAAATACATACCACACCTGTCAGATTACCATATAGGCTGCCCACAAACATTTCTAATCTCTTTGTTTCGCCAGATCAAGTTCTTATATTCATCTCCCCCTAGCTTCCCCTTCCTCCGGCCCCCAGTATAAGCTAATATTCCCCATCAACACCCCAGCCAAGCAGACACTAAACTCTTTAAAAATGAAGAGATAAAACACAAACCAAGGGAAAAAACACATGTCCAAGAAAGACTAGCCCAGAAATACATAGCTAGAACTATAATCACCATAACCCAGGTGCCTAGATGCCAGCATAAGAACACAGTCAATAACAATTAGGACAATGTCTCCACGAAAGCCCAGCTGTCCTACCATAACAGGACCTGATAAAGAAAACACTAACTACTGGAATAATGGAAATAAAAATTTAGGAAGTGCAAATAGGAATTACATGGGCAAAAAAGTAAGTAACATATAAATGTGGAGTTGTCAGAATTATACCTGACTTATTAATGGTGACTCTAAAATTCAGAAAGGCTTAGAAAGATGCTCTGAGAACCACAGATGCCAGGCCAGATTACTACCTAGCAACACTTTCAATCACCATTGACGAAGAAAATAAAATATTCCATAATAAAGTAGAATATAAACAATATAGATCTATAAATCTAGTGCTACCAAAGATTATAGAAGGAAAATTCCTACCCCAGGACATTACCTATACCCATGAAAACACATGATATAAATAATCTCACATACACATACAAAAAAGAAGGGACACACACACACACACACACACACACACACACACACACACACACCCCACTACCACCACCACCACCACCACCATCACTACCACCACCACAACCACCACCACCACCACTGCCCAAATGAGAGAAATTTAACAATAATTAGTCATTGATATCTCTCAATACCAATGTTCTGAATTCCCCAATAAAAAGACACAATTAACAGGATGAATAGAAATCTAAGGTTCATGCTATGCTACACACAAGAAACACACGTAACATTAAGAGTATATATTACCTCAGAGTAAATGGTTGGGAAAAAGTATTCCAAGCAATGGAAATAAAAAGCAAGATAGTGTAACTATTTTAATATTTAACAAAATGGACTTCAAATGAAAATTAATCAAAAGATATGTGGAGGGATATTATGTATTAAACAAAGGAAAAATCCAACAAAGTAATATATAAGTTCTTAACATCTTAGCCCCAAACACAAAGGCACCCACTTTTGTAAAAGGAAATATTACTTCATGTTAAATTACATTTAGGCCCTGACACACTGATAGTGGGAGAATTCAATATAGTGCTATTACCAACACACATGTTATCTATTGGCAAAGCCACAAATTCTGGGGTTGCTGTTTTACAGAGTTCCAATGCCTTGACAATCAGGTGTCTTGAAGCCACTGCTTGATGAATTTCCAGTACATGGATAACTTGGATTGACCCCTCACCCATCTTGATGAAAATGTATTATAGCAAAAGGCATCTCTCCAATGGTTAGAGTGGAAATAAAGTAATGAATGCTGGTGTTAATAAAAATTAATAAAACTAATGGTGATTCCCTGGGAAAAACTGCTATGCAAAAGAGTGAGTCTTCCATAGAATCGATTTAGATTTACTGTTAGATTATTAATGATATTGATAGGTAAAAATAGATTGAGTATCTGATAAATTGTCTAAAGAGGAAAAATTAGGGAAAAAATGAAAGTTGACAAGCTTTAACTGAATCACTAGGCTTTTGGCACAACCATATCTAATGGGAACAGTGACGATCACAGAGCCAGCAGAGTTGTTTGACGAAGCTATAGCAAAGCTGAGCTGAGTGGTGCAATTACTGTGACAAAGTCCCTTACTTTTGGCCTTGATCTCTATGTGTCTCATGCTTGGAGAGGCTTTATTATTTGTATAACTTGTGGATATTGGATTGATGGAATTTTTCTTATGAATCATTTACGCATTCTCCCTTGAGTACTCTTCTAAGCTTCCCCAGGGAGGAACTGACCACACTACTCCTCCCACTTTTAGAGAGCTATCTTTATCTGGCCTTACTTGAAGGTCTTCCTTATGCCCTGGAAGCTTTGACTCATGTAATTGCGTTAGAGACCTCTTTTTGTAGTTCTTTGACATATCTGCCCTGGTATGTTCCATACTCAGGAACAAGACAATCAAAACAAAGTAAACTTATAAGGGCAAACAATATCCTGCAGTAGAATAGAGCAGTTCACAGCAGATCAAATTAAAAGTCTCTTCCTTATAATAATGAGGTGAATAAACGATAATAAAATTAAATACCAAGACCTCATTTTCTTAGAAATATTAACTCTTATAGGGTTACTAAGGTGTTGTATGGCCAAAGAACAAAAAATAACAAAATTATATATATAAATAAATTCTACAAATATATAAAATAGAAACATTGTATTATGGTTGATTGAATATTAATTTCATCAAATTTGTCCTAAACATTTTTCTTGGTCCTAGTGACAATTTGACTATTAAAAGTTGATGCTACACTGTTTGGGGCATAACAATATACCCAGGCTGGTTTGAATATTTTGTTTCTGTCTAGTTTCTTGAAATCGCAAGAATCACCAATTGAGATTAGGCTGTCACGTTTGACAAAATATGCCTTTGAAACTTCAAAATTGTTAAAAGTTGGGTTATGGGGTTGACGAGAAAAAAGATTGAAAATTGAATTCTGTTCTGTCACAGTATTTCAATGATGACTACACTTACGACCAGCAGAAGTTGAAAGACTTGTTTGGGCACAAAAATTATATGATCTATGTTTTCGAACAACAGGCCTCTATCCCTGAGTACTGAGTACTTTAGAAATAAAGAAGCACCCTGCCAGTCAGGTAGTCAGGCTGTAAACTCCTTCTAATGCCCATGCCTGAGTAATTCTTTTCATTCTTCCCTCAACACTCTTGCATCCACTCTTCTTCATGCACTTCCCTTATCCTGAGGCAGTACTCCAGCATTCCAGACAAAATTTAAACATAAAATTGCTAGAGTTCCTTTGAGGTTTCCTCAGGCTGATTTACGCCAAATTATAGCTTGGAAGGGGCCCAAATAAAATTGGGGAAAATGGCTAAACAAGCCACTGATAGCATTTGTGGTCCAGTTTATTTATTCATTTTAATTAATTAAACATTTTTTATTTTTGACATATGCATTTATATTATTATACATACATATGTAAACTGCCTATAGCAAGAAGAACCAAGACACAATCAAGAATTATGTAATATTACATTCTTAGTGTTTGGGCTATTGGTATTTGACAGCCTTGAAGAAAACATCTGTCCTTTCTTGGTGCATCTAAAATTCTGAATGTAATCAATCTCCATCACATCTTGTCATTATCAATTTAGAACATCAATCTAGACCTAAAAACATCTTAAGCCCTAAAACAACTAATCTTCATTGTAAAAAACAAAGCTACCGGGTTTTCAACTCCATCAAATACTTGAAAATGAATAAACTTGATTACCTGAGTGTGCTGTGACTGCAGGTTAGTGTGTTCTAGATTCTAAATGTTGAGAAATTCCAGGCTTAATAGGAGTCCTGTGTGGGACAGTCTGAAATGATGGGCCAATTAGTATCATAAGCTTTCTACAAAACTGTCCTGGAAGCTATCTTGTTCTGATGAGGAATAGCAACTGAAGTGCCTGGGGCTGGAACATGAAGGACACAGGATTTCAGCATCCAGCATGCTGAGTGGAATGAACCTTGTCAGGTCTGATTCCAATGTCAGTGTCCAGTTCTTTTGTTCTGAAAATATATAATACCTCACAAGCATTATAGAGTTCTAAAATTATAATTGTATGATGTGTGTGGGGTACACACCACAATTAAGGCAGAAGAAAGACATATGTAAGTCTTCATTGATGCTACATAAAGAAAGAATGGCATGTAATAATAAATCACAGGGATTGTGTGACCAACATGCAGCCTTGTCTATGCATAGACATTTATATCTCAGCCAGTGTCAGAGCTATTCCCATATAGTGGAATTAGCAATTTAAGTTACCTGCTTGTTCTGAAGTTTGAAATATTTACATCCCTATTCTTGCCACCTCCCTCACCACCTCCTAATCCCATCCTATCCCTCATCCTCTCTCCATCCCTCCCTTATTCCTCAGAAAAGGGAGCCCTCCTTCCCTAACATCTGACCTCAACTTATCCAGTGTCATCTGTACTACTTGTGGCCTCTTTTTTTGTGGCCTGGCAAAGCTACCCCTCCAGGTGCGAAAGTGATCAACATTAATAATCCTGAGTCCATGACATAAGTAGTCCTTATTCCACATATTGTGGGACCCAAAAGGAGACTGAAGATGATGCTCCAATGTTATAGGGAGTTTTGGGTGACTGTTTAGGCAGTAAACTGTCTTTGCCTTTTTTTTTTTTTTTTCATTTTAGATGCTACTAACCTGCATTTCCGGTTCACTCAGGTAATTAAGTTTTATTTCTTCTCAAGTCTCTGATGGTTTATTCTTAGAATTAGTCTTAGTTAGTTAGGGGTTAAGATTTTTTAGATCTAGATAGTCGTTTTAAGTTAATAGAGATGAGATATGATAGATATGGATATTCATTCAGAATTTCAGACTCAACAAGATAGGAAAGATGTTTACTTCAAGTTTGCCAAATACAAATAGCCAAATAACTATGAAGGTAACAGTTATATAATTCCTGATTGTTTTGTGGTTCTTTCTGCTATATGTAGTTTATTTCATTTATGTGTAATAATATACATATATAATAAAAACAGAAATATAATAATACTAAAAATAAAAAAACATTAAAAATGCTAGAGTTAACATTTTAAGCGAAATGGATCTGTTATATGTTTATGGAATATTTTATTCAAATACAAAATAATAGATATTTTCTCAGCACTTCATGGAACTTTCTTTAAAATTCACTGCATTCTCAAACACAAAGAGAGTCTCATCAAAGAATTCTTAAAATAGGAAATAATTGCCTACATCCTATCAGAGCATGTCAGATTAAAAGCTGGATATCACCAGTCACAAAAAGGACAGAAAGCTTAAAACTAGTGCAAACTGAACAGCACTCTACTGAGTAAAAAATGGATCAAGACAGAGATAAAGGAAGAAAAAAGAAAAACACACATAATCATCTTATTAGATGCAAATATGGCTTTTGACAGAGTCCCTCATACTTTCTTTATAAAAGTTCTTGAGTGATTAGGGATATAAAAGGTACATAGCAAAAATAATAAAGGCAATTTTCACCAAGCTTATAATGAGTATCAGATTAAACTGAAACTCAAAACAATTCCACCAAAATCAGGAACAAGACATGGCTGTTCACTCTCTCATTCTCTATTCAACATGTTACTTGAACTGCATATCTATCTGGAGAAACAGGACAACTCCGGGAGATGAAGGTGGTACAAATTGGAAAGAAAGAAGTCAGAGAATTTCTATTGCTAGATGAAATTACAGAATACACAAGAGACCCCCAAAAAATCTAGAAAAAACCTCAGATGATACACACCTTCAGTGAAGTGGCTGGGTACAACATTATTTCACAAAGATCAGTAGCTCTTCTATATACAAATGACACAGTGACTAAGAAAGAAATCAGAGAAACAGCACCTTTCACATAACATAAATAATATAAAATATATTGGAGTAACTCCAACTAAGCAAGTGAAAGATATGTGTGATAAAAACTTCAAGTATTCAAATGAAGAAATTGTAGAAGATATCAGAAGTTGAAAAGGCTTTCCCCTGCTCATGGATCTATAGGATTAACATGGTAAAAAATGGCTGTCCTACCAAAAGTAATGTACATATTTGGTATGATCCCCATGAAAATACTGACACAATTCTTTACAGACATTATTCTTAATTTCATAATAAAAAACAAATGAACAAAAAGAAAAACAAAAAACCAACAACAACAATAACAGCAACAACAACAAAAGAACAAAAAAAACCCCAGGATAGCTAAAGCAATCCACAACAGTAAAAGAATTGATGGAGTTATCACCATCCATGATTTGAAATTGTACTAAAGAGCTATAGCAATAAAAACCTCGTGGCATTGACATAAAAACAGACAGGTTGATCAATGGAATTGGATTGAAGACCCAGACATATATCACACATGTATGAATACCTGATTTTTTATTTTTCAAAATGGCCAGAATAAGAAAGAATCTTCAACAAATGTTGCTGGTCTAACTGGATGCATGTAGAAGAATCTTAATAGATATTAATTTATCACTCTGCACAAAACTCAAGTCCAAGTTGATCAAAGACTTCAATGTTAAACTAAATAAACTAAACCTATCAAAAAGAAAATTGGGAACATCCTTGAATGTATTGGCACAGGAGAAGACTTTCTGAACAGAACACTATTAGCACAAGCACAAATATCAACAAATAATAAATGGGACTTCATGATACTAGAAAAGCTTCTGTAAGGCAAATTACATCATCAATCAGACAAAGATAAAGCCTACAGAATTTTTCTTTCTAATCTTGCGTATATACAAAGGACACACTATCTACCTACAATGACACTTGTTGAGCTATGCTCACTGCAGCTTTGTCCATAATAGACAGAAATAGAAACAACCTACATGTCTTTCAACTGAAGGATGGATAAAGAAAATGTGGTACATTTATACAATGGAGTACTACTCAGTACCCCAGACCTAGAAAGACAAATATGAGTCTTACCAACTCCATATCTGGCAAAGATCTAATTTCCAAAATATAAAAATCAAATAATTTGATATAAAAAATAAAATTAATAAAAATTAAAATGGTATACAGCTATTAACAGAGATTCTAAACAGAGGAATCAAAAATTGCTGAGGAACACTAAGAAATGTTCAACATCTTTAGCCTTCAGGAAAATGCAAATCAAAACTACTTTGAAATTCCATCTTACACCTGTAAGAATGGCTAAGATCAATAACACAAGTGACTGCCTAGCTGGTAAGGATGTGGAGCAAGAGGAACTTTGCTCATAATGACCATAGGGAAGACTTCTAGTAACCGAGGATATGGAGTCTTAAACTGGAAATCTTCTATAGACAGGCAAGACTTCCCATGGTGGGACTGGTTGCATTCTGTTGACTTACTGTTGGAGGTGTCCTATGGAGATCCCTAAACAACCCAGGAAAATGCCAGGACAGGAGGTTGTGCTTTGAACACTGACAGGGGGTTGGGGTGGAATTGACCAAGGATAACATCCATACAACTTATTGAATATAAAGAAATAGAGCTGGATGGAGATCCAAGATGATGGTGAGCAGTGTGGACCATGTTTAGAAGCTCCAGTAAACAATTCAGGGAATTGCACAGATTTCTGAACCAGGAACACTGAGGTCCCCACACCACTAAATCAGGAGTGCTCCACGGTTCAAATGGACCAGGGTGCAGAAGACCTGCATGCCCCTGCACAAGGGAGGAGTGTGGACTTTCTTGGATCGGAGGAGCAGCAGTGGCAGCAGCAGCAGCAGCAGCAGCAGCAGCAGCAGCAGTGGCTGAGGTTTGCAGCTCAGAGCCCTGTGGCAGAGACGATTGGTGGATTGGTGTGGTGGCCAGTGGGAGTTTCTGTGGGAGAGGGGACTCTGGGCAGGATTTGGGTCACGTGGTTCCCTGAGACCCAAACTGGACTCGGCAGACACTTCAGCCCCTGAGTCCCAAGCTCAGCTCAGTGCGAAGTTATGCCATGGAGACGCAAGCTCAGCTCAGTGCGCAGTTTGAGTCCAGAATTCCTGGCTGAGCTTGGCGGACTATTTGGGCCCTGAGATTATAACTGACCACGGCACACGCTTTGGGACCAAAGTCCCTAGCTGAGCTTGGCACACAGTCACCAGCACAGACACTCTGGCTGGACTCAGCATGCATTTTGGGCCCACAGTCCCTAGGGGAGTTCGGTGCGAGGATTGGGCCCAAAGTCCCTATCTGAGCTCGGCAGATGTTTCAGGCCCTGAAAATCTAGCTGAGCTCGGTGAGTGCTTTGGGCCCAGTGTCCCTGGCTGGAGTTGGCAGGGGACCCAGAAGGCTGTGGATACTTTGGCCTGACCCAACGCTCATTCAAGACCCAGAACAATTGCAGGACCCACAGTAAAGGGGAACTGAGGATCACTGGCTCTGAGACTCCAACACGACAGGGCTAGCCTCCTGCCATCCAGAACAGTGAAGCATCAGAGCTTCTGGCCTAGGGAAATCATGAGAAAACAAGTGAATCTATCATAAGACTCCCTTCGCCCAACTCTGGAAGCTACCCAACAAAAACAGAAACAGCAAGATGTCTAAAGGACAGCATAAAAGCATACACAGAAAACCCCAAAACAATATGGAGACTCCAGTTTCCCGCTATCACAAAGAAAACAACCCAGAGAACTCAAACACAACAGAAATACAATAAAATGTCCTCAAATCCTTAGTAATGAGGATGATAATGGAGGAAACAAATAAAATTCGTAATCAAATGCAGGAAGACACAGCCAAACAGGTTTGAAACGTAAAAGAAGCCCATAGAGTGGAACTGGAAAATTTCAGGAAAATACAAACAACCAGATAAAAGAAATCAATAAAATGATTCAAGCGCTGAAGACCTATAAAGAGGAAATGGAAGAAACTCAGGAATATACAATCAGATGAAAGAAATAAAAAAATCAGTTCAAGATCTGAAGACGAAAATGGGTTCAATGATAAACACACAGACAGAAGAAAAACGAGAACGTGAGACCTCAGAGAAGAAGGCAAGCAACACAGAGGCATGATTTTCTAACAGAATCTAAGAGATGGAGGAAGGAATCTCAGATCTAGAAGATATAATCACACATCTTGAAGCAACCATTAAAGAAAATGCTAAATCTGGAAAACTCCTGACACAAAACATCCAAGAAATCAAGGACACGATGAAAAGAAGAAATCTGAGGATAATAAGCATTGAAGAAAGAGAGGATATCAGAATCCAAGGCCCAGAAACTATTCTCAACAAAATCATAGAAGAAAATTTCCCAAATCTAAAGAAAGGGATGCCTATTAACATACAAGGAGCCTACAGAACAACAAATAGGATAGACCAGAAAAAGGAAAACTGCCCATCACACCATAATCAAAATACAAAACATACAGAACAAAGAAAAAATATTAAAAGCTGCAAGGGAAAAGGGCCCAATAACATTTAATGTCAAACCTATCAGAATTACACCCAACTTCTCAGAAGAGACCATAAAAGCCAGAAGGGCCTGGACAGACATCCTGCAAACCCTAAGAGACCACAGATACCAGGACAGACTACTTTACCAGGCAAAACTATCAATAACCATTGATGGAGAAAATAAAATATTCCATGACAAAAACAAATTCAAGCAGTACCTATCCACAAATCCAGCTTTGCAGAAGGTACTAGAAGGACAACTCCATATCAAAGGGACAAGCTACAAGTAAAACTACTCAGGAAATAGATAACTATACCATGACAAAAACACAACTACACGAATGATCGACTGGAACCAACATCAAGATTAAGACTCTTAAAAGTCACTGGGCATTAATATCTCTGAACATCAATGGTCTCAATTCTCTAATAAAAAAGACACAGACTAAATGAACGGGTGCATAAACAAGATCCAACATTCTTCTACATTCAAGAAACATATGTCACCCATAACGATAGGCACTACCTCAGAGTAAAAGGTTGGAAAAATGTTCCAAGCAAATGGTCACAAGAAGCAAGCAGGCATAGACATTTTAATATCAAACAAAATTGACTTTCAACCAAAATTAATCAATAGGGATGTGGAAGGACACTTCATACTCATCAAAGGTAAAGTCAACCAAGATGACATCACAATACAGAACATCTATGCTCCCAATACAAGGGCACCCACATTTGCAAAAGATCTACTAATGAAACTTAAACCACACATCGATCCCCACACAATAACAGTGGGAGATGTTAACACCGGACTCTCACTGAAAGATAAGTCATTGAAACAGAAAATAAGCCTAGAAATAACATCCTTAACCAATACCATGAATCAAATGGATCAAACAGATATCTATAGAACCTTTTACCCAAACAAGAAAGAATTTACCTTCTTTTCTGCACCCCAGGGAACCGTCTCCAAAATTGATCACATCCTAGGTCACAAAGCAAGCCGCAACAGATACAAGAGGATTGAAATAATACCTTGTATCCTATCAGATCACCATGGACTTTGGCTGCAATTCAACAACAACAGAAATACCAAAAAACCTACACATACGTGGAAACTAAACAATTCTCTGCTAAATGACAGCTGGGTCAGGGAATAAATAAATAAAGAAATCAAGGATTTCTTGAAATTCAATGAAAATGAGGGAACAACATACCCAAATTAGTGGGATACATTGAATTCAGTGCTAAGAGGAAAATTCATAGCACTAATTGCCTTTAAAAAGAAATTGGAAACATGGCACATAAGCATCTTAACGACACACTGGAAGCCCTAAGCATCTTAATGACACACTGGAAGCCCTCGAGAAAAAAAAGAAGCAGAGATACCCAAGAGGAGTAGATGTCTGGAAGTAATCAAACTCAGGGCTGAATTAACAAATTAGAAACTAAGAAAACAGGCCAAAGAATCAACAAAACCAAGAGCTGGTTCTTTGAGGAAATCAACAAGCTAGATAAACCATTAGCCAAACTACCTCAAAGGCAGAGAGATAGTATCCAAATCAACAAAATCAGAAATGAAAAGGGAGACATAACAACAGACACTGAAGAAATACAAAGAATCATAAGACCCTACTTTGATGGCATATATGCCACAAAATTTGTAAATCTAAGGGAAATAGAAGATTTTCTTGATCAATTGCACTTGGGAAAGTTGAGTGAAGAACAGATAAACAAGCTGAATAGTCCCATTTCCCCTACAGAAATAGGAGCAATCATTGATAATCTCCCAACCAATAAAAGCCCAGGGCCAGATGGTTTCAGTGCAGAATTCTACCAGACCTTCAAGGGTGAGCTAATACCGATACTCTTCAAGCTACTCCAAAAGACAGAAATGGATTGAACATTGCAAAATTCATTCTATGAGGCCATAGTCACATTGATACTTAAACCTCACAAAGACTCAACAAAGAAAGAGAATTTCAGACCAATTTCTCTTATGAACATTGATGCAAAAATAATAAATATCCACTTGCAAAACGAATACTAGAATACATCAAATATTATTCATCATGACCAAGAAGGCTTCATTCCATGCATGCAGGGATGGTTTAATACATGGAAGTCCATCAATGTAATCCACCATACAAACAAACTGAAAATAAAAAAACCCACATGATCATCTCTTTAGATGCAGAGAAAGCATATGATAAAATCCAACACCCATTCATGTTTAAAGTTTTAGAGAAAAAGGCGATACAAGGCACATTTCTCAACATAATAAAGACTGTATACAGCA
>OU015747.1:73794919-73813764 GCA_907169655.1 Acomys percivali
GGCGATACAAGGCACATTTCTCAACATAATAAAGACTGTATACAGCAAGCCAATAACCAAAATCTAATTAAATGGTGAAATACTCAAGGAAATTCCTCTAAAATCGTGAACAAGGCAAGCCTCCCCAATCTTTCCATATCTCTTCAATATAGTCCTTGAAGTTATAACTGGAAGAATAAGACAACAAAAGGAGATCAAGGGTATCCAAATTGGAAAGGAGGAATTCAAATTATCCCTATTTGCAGATGATATGACAGTGTATACAAGTTATCTTCAAAATTCCACCAGAGAACTACTATAGCTGATAAACAACTTCAGTAATTTGGCTGGACTCAAAATTAACTCAAAAAAGTCTGTAGCCTTCCTATACACCAATGCCAAGCTTGCAGAGGAAAAAATTAGGAAAACCACACCCTTCACATTAGCCACAAGCAATATAAAATATCTAGGAGTTACTCTAACTAAGCAAGTGAAGTACTTGTTTGACAAAAATTTCAAAATTCTGAAGAAAGAGATTGAAGATGACATGAGAAGATGGAATGATCTTCCTTGCTCATGGATATGGAGAATTAACATAGTAAAAATGGCCATCCTACCAAAAGCAATCTACAGATTCAATGTAATCTCTATCAAAATACCTACACAATTTTTTAAGGACATTGAAATTTCAATACTGAACTTCATATGGAAAAACAAAACAAAACAAAAACAGAATAGCTAAAAAAAATCTTGTACAATAAAAGATCCTCTGGAGGAATCTCCATACATGATCTCAAACTGTACTATAAAGCAATAGTAATTAAAACTGCATGGTACTGGCACAGCAACATGCTGGTGGATCAGTGAAATTGAATTGAAGACCCAGATATGAATTCACACACATATGGTCACTTGTTTTTGACAAAGGAACCAAATCCATTCAATGGAAAAAGGATAGCATCTTCAACAAATGGTGCTGGTCTAACTAGATGTCTATGTGTAAAAAAATGCAACTGGGCCCATATTTGACCCTTGCACTAAACTCAAATCCATGTGAATTAAAGACCTCAACATAAAACCAGAGACACTAAGACACTTAGAAGAAAAAGTGAGGAAGAGCCTGGAACATATTGGCACAGGAGACAACTTCCTGAACAGAACACCAACAGCCCAGGCCTTAATGTCAACAATTAATAAATGGGACCTCATGAGGCTGAAAAGCTTCTGTAAGGCAGGAGATGCTGTCAAGATAACAAAGCGACAGCCTACAGACTGGTAAAAGATCTTCACCAACCCTACATCTCACAAAGGCCTAATATCAAAAATATATATAGAACTCAAGAAATTTAATGCCACCAAAACAAATAACTCAATTGAGAAATGGGGCTTGGAACTAAACAGAGAATTCTCAACAGAAGAATATCAAATGGCTGAGAAACACTTAAAGAAATGCTCAACCTCCTTAGTCATCAGGGAAATGCAAATCAAAACAACTCTGAGATTTCATCTTACACCCATCAGAATGGCTAAGATCAAAAATTCAAGCGACATCACATGCTGGCAAGGATGTGGGGAGAGAGGAACACTCTTCATTGCTGATGGGAATGCAAACTAGTACAGCCAGTTTGGAAATCTATCTGGTGCTATCTCAGAAAACTGGGAATAGGGCTTCCTCAAGACCCAGCTATTCCACTCCTTGGAATATACGCAGAAGATGCTCCATCACACAACAACAAAAAAAATTCTCAACCATGTTCATAACAGCCTTATTCATAATAGCCAGATCATGGAAACAGCCTAAGTGTCCCTCAGTAGAAGAATGGACAAAGAAACTGTGGTACATATACACTGTGGAATACTACTCAGCTATTAAAAACAAGGAATTCCCAAAATTTGTGGACAAATGGATTGAACTAGAAGTGATCATTATGAGTGAGTTAACCCATAAGCAGAAAGAGTCAAATGGTATATACACACTTATATCTGCATACTAGCTCAAGGGGCATGTCCCATGAAAGTCTTCACTTACCAGGAAACTGGGACTCAGGGGAGGACATCTTATTGGGACTGTAGATGAGAGAAGCATGGGACAATAGCAAAGTAGAAGGATCCAGAGCATCCTAGAAACCTACAAGAAGAACATTATGATAGGCATATTTGGGCCAAGGGGTCCTGCTCAAACTATGGCACCAGCCAAGGACAATACAGGCTGTAAACTTCAAACCCCCACCCAGATCTATCCAATGGACAGGACATTCTCCACAGTTGAGTGGAGATTGGGGTATGACTTTCACACATATTCTTGTCCCTTATATTTGACCATGTCCCCTGGAGGGGGAGACCTGGTGGCACTCAGAAGAAGGATAGCCAACTACCAAGAGACCTGACACCCTATGAGCCTATAAACGGGGAGGAAGTCCCCCTCAGGCACAATCATAAAGGAGGGGAGTAAGGGGAAAATGGGAGGGAGGGAAGAATGGGAGGATACAAGGGTTGTGGTAACCACTGAGAGGTAACAAGAATAAATTAATAAAAAATTAATGAAAAAAAAATTAAGAAGGAAAGCTGGTTCTCACATGGTAACTCCACTCTACAATGTAGTCTCTTTGACATGGGAATGCACACTCTAGTTTAATGGAAGATAAACCTGGGCACCAAACCAGACCCAAAACCCTTAACATATAGAGTATATCCTGCTTTCAAGATATTCTGGGATAATGGTGGCATAGCACTTGTGGGAGTGACCAACCAATACCTGATTTAACTTTAGGAAAACTCCACCAGTGCTGGTGGGTAGCATTCCATGGAATCTAATATCTGGATGGCAGGAACTGGACACTGGATATCCCAGAGGCCCAGGATAAAACCAAATATGACTGGAAAAAAAATCAATGAGACAATTACTAATGATGCTCTGCTATACTTATAGATAGGTGCCTTGTCCATTCATGATCAGAGAAACTTCCTCGGGTAGAAGCTAAGAGTAGATGCAGAGACCCAAAGAGGTTACCAAAATTGGAGGTCTCCATCATGTCCTCTGGCAAGGTGAAGAATACCTTATAAGTTGGGGGAAAGTTTGTAGGAGTCAGAGGGGATGGAAGACACCAGGAGAACATGGTCCACTAAATCAATGAATCACAGCTCTTATGGGCTCACAGACAGAGAAGTGACAAGCACAGGCCTGGCATAGGCCTACACCAATCCTCTGGTTATATGTTATGACTATTTGCTTAGTATTTTGTGATACTCCTAACAATAGGAACAGGTATGACTCTGAATCTTTTGCATGATCTTCTGACTCCTTTCCTTCTATTGAGTTGCCTTGCCCAACTTCTATATTAAGGGTTTTTTTTTTCTGTCTCATTTTATGTTGCTGTTTCCTATTAGGTTGTTACTCATGGAGGTCTGTTTTTTTGTAGGGGGATTTGATCTGATGGAGAGTGGAGATGGAGGTGAACCAGGAGGAGTGGATGGAAAAGAAACTGTGGCCGAGTTTATTGTATGGGAGAGGGGACTATTTTTAAAAATCCACCCCTGCTGGGCCTTGTGTGTTTATTTTAATCACCTGCATCTGCTCCATGCTGTCTTTATATAGGATCACTCTAGGCCAGACCATCTCCAGCATCATATGTGATATAATGGCATTGTGTGATGCTTGCCCATGCTAGAGGCTTCTGAAAGATCACCTACTTCACCCCAATTCACATGGAAGAATGGAGAATTCTTTCATAGTTTCTATTTTGTGAGTTTCCAGTGTTCTTCCAACCCTGTTTTTCTAATAATTCCTGGCTTCTACTGTCATTTAATACCGCCCTACTTCCTGTTTATTATCAGTTTCCTGTCTATGCACAAAGAGTAAGAAGCTGGTCTCTCTCTTGTTAATCCTACACTTTCTTCTACTCCCAGTGAGCATCTGATAAAGAGTATAAATACATATATGCAGAAATTCACACATAGACAAAAAATTAAGTTAAATATTTATTTTTTTCTGAAACAATTTTTATTTGAGTAATTTATTCAGATTACATCTCAATTGTTATCCCCTCACTTTTATCTTCACATTACTCCCTCCCTCTCTCTTTTATGCTATTCCCCTCCTCTATGTCTGTGACAAAAGGGGACGTCTTCTCCAACCATATGATCACAGCCTATCAAGTCTCATCCTGGTAGCCTGCTTACCCTTCCTCTGAGTACCACCAGACCTTCCCACCAAGAGGAAGAGGTCAAATAGAGAGCATCAGAGTTCATGTCAGAGTCAGTTCCCACTCTCCACACAACTGTGAAGAATGTGCTGTCCATTGGCTAGATCTGGATAGGGGTTCTGGGTTTACTGCATGCATTGTCCTTGGTTGGTACAGTAGTTTGAGCAGATCCCCCTGGATCCAGATCCTCCTGTCATGATGTTCTTCTTGTATGTTGCTAGAACCCTCTGGATCCTTCTGTTTCCCCATTCTCCCTTACCTTTCTCACCTGGAGTCCCAATAAGAAGTCCCAGTATCGATCTCAATCTCCTGGTTAATGAAAACTTTCAGAGGACATCTGTGTGGTGGTGCTAGTGTCCAAAGATAAGTGAGTATATACAATGTGTATCTTTCTGGGTCTGAGTTAACTCACTCAGGATGAACATTTCTTGCTCCATTCATTTGCCTGCAAATGTCAAAATTTCCTTGTTTTTAATAGCTGAGTAGTATTCCATAGTGTAAATGTACCACAGTTTCTTTACCCATTCTTCGACTGAGAAATATCTAGGTTGTTTCCAGGTTGAGCTATTACAAATAAGGCTGCTATCAACATGTTTGAGCATATATCCTTGTGTGATGCAGCATCTTTTGGGTATATTTTAAGGTGTGGAATAGATGGGTCTTGAGGTAGCCCTATTCCCAGTTTTCTTGGAAAGTGACAGATTCATTTCCAAAGTGGTTGTACAAGTTTATACTCCCACCAGCAGTGAAGTAGTGTTCCCTTTCCTCCACATCCTTGACATCATGTGCTGTCACTTAAGTTTTTGATCTTATCCATTCTGATTGGTGTAAGAAAAAATGTCGCAGTCTTTTTGATTAGCCTTTCTCTGAGGACAAAGGATGTTGAACATTTCTTTAAGTGTTTCTCGGTTGTTTGATATTTATCTGTTGAGAATTATCTGTTTAATTCTGAACCCCATTTCTTAATTGGGTTATTTGGTTTGGTGGTGTTTAATTTCTTGAGCTCTTTATATATTTTGTAAATTAGTCTTTTGTCAGATGTAGAGTTAGTGAATATCTTTTCCCAGTCTATAGGATATTGCTTTGTTCTATTGCCAGTGTATTTTTAAAACACATCATGGTTTGCGAGACTGCTGCAAATCAAGAGCCAATATATATTTTGAGATACTCTTAGTCCCTTCAATAGTCATTCATTTTAATTTCTGTGCCTGACCCAAAATCATTGTGACTACCAGGTGAACCATAATTTCTATTAAACCAAGTTCTAAGAATATCAACAGATAGTATATAATAGCTTTACAAGAGGTTTCACTCTTGCTATAACCTGCCTCCCTGATGTTTCTACTAATATATCTCTGATTTATGACTTCTTTTTTTTGGTTAGTTCTTGTCATGCAAGCATTATGTCCTTACTTTAATCAGCCACAGTCAGTTGCAGGAGCACTAGTCTGTACTTGTTGGGAGAGGCAGAATTTTGAGACAGGAAAGTCACTGGAAACCAGCTAGCCCTGTGTATGTAGTGACAAAACACAATAGATCCTGTATTAAGCATGATAGAACTCCATGTCTAATATCCAGTATTGTCTTTGAATTCCACCAATGCTGCATGACATATGCACCCCCTCACTTGTTCACACACAGGAACACATACATATGTATATATGCAAAAGTTTTAAAAATGGTGGGGACATTGATGAAATGTAGATAAGGGCAAGAGAAAAGGAGGAGGAAGGTAGAATAAAATGGATATGAAACACATAGAGAAGAAAGCTTATGTAGAAAGCTCACCGATGAACTTGGGGAAACATTAGCAATTTGCCATCTTCTAAGCAGGTGAAAGCATGAGGAATGGGAGATGTGATGTATTAGCTAGAGTGATTTGAGAAACAGCTGGATTTGGATGAGGGTGGTGCATACCTGTGGTTAAGTGGCCTCATGAGATGCAAGTAATAAATGAGATTAACAGTCTATCAATCATCTGGAAATCCCAGTATTCTTCACAGAGCAGCCATCCATGCTCATGGGTTGATCAGTGAAAATGATGTAATGACACTGTATGCTTTGATGAAATTAGAAGAGTCTGTGACACTATTCCTTTCTTTTTAACTTCACTGCCTACAATAGGGCCACTATTGCTTGACTGCCCATACCTTTGACAGTTATAACAGTGTTGTTTATCCATGTGTGTGATATTTAAAAATTAGAAGATTGTGTCTCCCACAGAAAACAGTGAAGGGTAAAAAGGGGGATATAATAGACATTTTGCCACCATTTCCTAATTTCTGATAAGAAGGAAGAATCAGAAACTTTCTAAATTCTAAGTTGTAAGTTCTAAATTGACTGAAGCAACTATTTTACTATAGATGAGTTATGAAAGATTTTAGTTTGTAGATGCTATACCTGCTTGTGTATTCTATCAAAAACCAGTCTCTCTCTTTCTCTCTTTGGTAGCCCTCCCCCATCTTGGCGAATGACTTCATGGAAGCTGCATCAAGGAGTCTCCTTTTTTGTTAACATACTTCTTCCTACATACCCTGCAAAACATCCATTGCAGTCAGGGGAGGGAAGGAGGTACTGACAGCTGATCTCTCCTCCTTAATTCCCCTGGGGAATACTGATATATCTATCACTGTTGCTTGGAACCTGTCTATGCTTGTATATTTCTGTTAACTCAATGAGTTGTATGGATAATGGACCAAGGAATCTCAAATGGAAGATGGTGATAGGGTGATGACTTACTACCAGATGAAAATTTGTAGTAGAACAAGGACAGTAAGCATCAACTCAGTATGGTTCCAGATCTTCACCTGACCTGTGGGATGGCCACATTCGTTAGGTGCACAGTAGTGTGGAAACTCTAGTATTCACAAACCCAGTCACCCCTCTTCCTTCTATTAGAATGCACCCCAACATGAGAAGGTGCCCCTTCACTTCCATCTATATTGCAGAAAGCACAATATCCTGCTCTTAAATACATGGATTTCCACTTAACCCCCAATTTACTAAGTGAATTCCTAAGAATAGACCTTAGTTTAGCTGTAGAGATGTGGAAACATTATCCTGAGCCTGCCCTGAGTCTAACTAATTCCTATACTGTAATACAACACACACGTTCACCCACAAGCTTAATTAGCAAAAGAATAAACAATTCACTCACTTCCCTTTTGTAGCAAGTGAAGAAACCTTGAAAAAGGGAAAATTGTACTACATAATAATAGATAATAAAACTTATAGGAATGTCTCTATTTTGACCATCAACACTGAATCTGCTGTCGCAGGAACTATGATATGTGTGGCCAAGTTCATTTACACATGGGAAAATATATAGCATATTACGATATTCATTTACAGGAAATCTGGGTAGAATTTTTATGTCATCCTGTTTAATTTCAGAAAAATCTATCCAATGGGGAGGCAAAACATTTTATGGATAATAAAGATAAAATTTAATATTGTATGGGTGACTAATTTCCTTACTTAAAAAAAACTGAACTGGGTACTCAGGACTTGATTAACTTTTCTCTGGCCTTTGTGTGAAGGATTAGTCTGATACTGATAGAAACTCAGAGCTGATTATTTCTGGGGCAATTCCATGCACACTGTTTCTCAGAGTGTCTCTGCTCCATTAGAGTTGTTAATTTCTGCTTATTGTAAAGACCTGACTGAGAAAAGTCAGTATGGGGAGCTCAAAGAACACAGCCAGAGGAATTACAGAGATGAATCTGACTTTCAGGATCCTAATCTCTCAATCTCTCTCTCTCTGTCTCTCTCTCTGTCTTTCTGTCTCTCTGTCTCTGTCACTGTCCATCTCTCGCTCTATTTCTCTGTCTCTCTGTCTCTCTCTTTCTCTGTCTCTATCTTTCTCTCTGTTTCTTTTTCTCTCCATCTTGTTCTCCTCATCTCATGCTGTCACACTTACATTCTCTCCCATAAGCCCAACTTCTTCCTTCTCTGCTTCTGTCTCACCCTGTTCTGTACTTTCACCCTGTCTGTCTGTCTCCTTTCCTCTATCCCATCTCTCCCTCCATTATCCTGACATGAACACCTGTCAAAATTGAACAGTTAAGAAACAGTGATCAATGCCAAAGGCATAGCTCAATAGATTAGACTTACAGATCTGTAAGCACACATACCTGACTGTAGTCACCAGAGCCCATGTGAAGGGTGAGCATCTAACTCCTACATTGGATGCAGAGATAGAACACATATAGAGATTTCTTCTACCTGTATCAATGAGCTACTGTCTAGGAGAGAAGCTGTTGTCTCAAGACAACAAGTGAGAAGCCACAGAGGAAAAGAATAATAGCTGTTGCCTCTGCATGTGTCCCCAGAAGTATGTGCATCTAGTACTCAAATTGCATGAGTCACATATATACACTCCTCTCTTGGTATTCATTGTGTTAAACATAAATTATTAATCACAGAGAAAGAGATCTTCCATCTCCCTGGAGTATCTAGACAAGACAAAACTTTACTTTTGATCAGAGGTGCTATGTTTGGAAGAGATAACATAGAGGTACAAGAAGTACACTTGGTTTTCATTATAATCTACGTGGGGACAGTATGTCTTTTCCATGGGCTGGGGTCTGATTTCACAGTCTTAATTGGTTTGTTGAAAGAATTAATATACCAGAAAGGAAGATAGAATGGGCTCAGACCAGACACTTGAATATGAGAGTGAAGATATAGAAGGACTTTTGTGCACAAAGTGGTCTTACTGAGTTTGGGACAAGCAACTTAAAACATCTGTATAACAGTCTTATAAGGTTGGGGAGAAAACATTTTAATTCCTTGCCATGAACACACTTTTATACTATTTGGACTCATACTTATTGTTTCTTACAAGTAACATATTTAAGAACAGAGGACCTTTCTTCTTCAATTTCCAGAGAAATGTCCTTCTCTTCATTATCATTGAGAACAGCTTTTCATTAACATCCAGATCCACTGGAGCATGAAATGAGTTATGAGTGACACACACCTGAAAAACAGCTAGTTCAAGCATTTCCATTTCCTTACAAATAACTTAATTACAAGTCAGTTTCTGCAATAGAGGATATGGGATAAAACTTTTAGAAACAGATCCATCAGTGAAATTAGGATGCCTGAGTTGACAATGAGGATCTTACAACTGTGCATCTTTATCCCAAAGGCCCTGACAAGTGTCCGGGGGCATCTGTTGGAACCTACACCCTTGTGTCCTTGAGCCAAGAAAAGGAAAGCACTCCTGAGGTTAGGAGTAGTGAGGTAATGAGCTGATTAAAAAATGTGCACTCCAAAGCTCCAGGCACAGACTAAGGACTCTGTGTGGGACATTTGCAAGCCTCCACCCCATTTATATGGTGTCAAGTTTTACTTTTTTGTTTGTTAGTTTTTGTTTTCTTGAGCATTTTGCTTTTGAGACAGGAAGCCCTGGTGTGAAGATCTTCTAGTTTATCTCTCAAAAATGGCTTGTTCCCTGTGCAAATCTTGATGTTTCTTTCTTCCACCCTCCACTCTCTTACTACAAAAATAGTGGAAATTCAAAAGTTGAAGATAAACCAGATGATATTTTCCCGATTTTTTTTGTGGGGGGTTGGGGATATTGCAATAAGGGAAAGGACAATGAAAATATCTCCTTGTCAAATCATGTTGGTGTTCCTGCAACCAGATTTATTTGATGGCCACTATTTATTGTTATGAAAAAAAAAATCCTGAAAACACACAAGTATAGGTGGCATGACATGGAAAGATCTGTTTGGTCATTTGCTTTGATGAAAGAAAAAATAAATAGTCAAAAATTAAATTGTTGAGATGAATTCCACATTTGTTCAGGATACTGTATTACCCATTTTTCTCTACAGGGAATAACTTCCAAAAACTTACAGTATGACTTTTCCTAGGGGGTGAATGATTCTGCTTTTAATGCTGATGCCTCACTGATGACTGACATTTCTATTCTAGGTGGAAGTCCTAGACTGAATAAAAATTAGAATGATCTTTCTCTGCTTCCTGTCTGAACATATGATCTGCCCTGATAAACTGTTTTCCAAACTGTGAGCAAGAATAAATCCTTTAAGAAAGTTTTGTTTCCATGGTTAGGGGTGGTAGCTTCATTTGACTTGAATATGTGCAGGCCCTGTGCATAATGTTGCAGTGTTTGTGCATTCATATGTCAATCCCATTGTGTCTGGAAGATAATATATCCTTGAAGTCATCCATCCCTTCTGGTTCTACAGTTTTTCTGCATCCTCTTCTGCATAGATTCCTGAGGGGAGAGTTTGATAAAGATGTCATCCACTTGTATTGAGTGCTCCAAAATCTCACACTCTTTGAACATTGTATAGTCCTTGGTTTCTGTATTAATAATGCCCCTTTACTGAAAGAAGAAGCTTCTCTGATAATGGCTCAGTAACAGCCACTTTCAAAGGAAGAATTAGTTTTCTCTCATGAAATCTCACTGAATATGTATGAGTGTGTGTGTGTGTGTGTGTGTGTGTGTGTGTGTGTGTGTCCAACTTATATATTGGACATCACCCCCTCCTTCCTTCCTCTTTCTCTATCCTCCATCCCCTACTCTTCAGGAAATGGGAACCCACCCTACCCATCTACCCTGCTCATCAGGACTGAGCACACTCTTCCCCTGTGGCCAGGCTAGGCAGCCCTTTTACTGGGAAGTGATAAAAAAGCAAACAACAGAGTCCTTGTTTGGGACAGTCTCTGCTCCCTTTACTAGAGGAGCCAAATGAAGACTGAGCTGCCCATCAGCTACATATGTATAGGGGGCATAGGTCCAGCCTATAGTTTTCTTGCTTGTATATTATAGTTTCCAATCTTGTGAAGTTTATTTATTTATTAATTAATTTATTTATTTATTTATTTACTTGCTTACTTACTTATTTACTTATTTTTATGTCTCTAACCTCCGTGTGTGTGTGTGTGTGTGTGTGTGTGTGTGTGTGTGTGTGTGTGTCTACTACAATGCTGCTATCGTAACTAGGTCGTACCATCTTTCTGAAGTCAGTGATAAAGTGTCTATTCATGATTTTTAAGATCCATCTCTAGATAGGGTTCTAATGGATTCATTTCCTACAGGTAGAACTTTGAGGCAGGAAGGAAGCCCTTATCAAAGCTGTCACTCAGCTCTGCCAGCAAGGACAACAAAAGAAGTTTGTGGGAACAACCATGTAGTATTTGTTTGCTCCCACACTCAACCTTGCTTTCTAGACTCATTAATGAATAAAAATATATTGTAACTTCTTTTGTGTGTTACAATGTCTATGATTGTGTCTATCAAGGCCAGAGAGGACAGCAAATCCCCTGGAGCTGAAGTTATTGATGGTTGTGAGCTGCTTGGTGCAGGTTTAAGGAACTGAACTATGATCCTACTAAGCACAGCAAGCATTCTTAACCAGGAAGCCATCTGTTCATCTCAAAACTTTCCTTTTAAAAGTTGCTTTTTATGAGATACTTATGTACAATGTGGAGACAATTTACAAATACAACATCTGATATGATTACTTGATATGTTTAGTAAATACATACCACTGTATGTCTTTCAAGAAATAAATAATGTGCTCAGAGCTCTGTCCCAGGCATATCTCTGTTTGTTTCCTGGATAGTTATCTCTTGGGCAGTAGCAAGAGAGTGCCTGGATTCTCTCATAATGGAACCCACGAAGGGCAGAGACTGACCATCTTCAATTACAATGTTAATAGGTTGCCTCTCCTACTTCTCAGCCCCATGAGAAGTGATTTATCACAGTACCATTCTGTTTGTTTCATATATTAATGCCCTTGATTGTAGATCATATATTTTTACAGGGACTAGGATTGAAGAATGAGGAATGTGTTAGTCTGCTATACACCATCTAACAATTACTTGGGGAAATAAAGTTAGAAAGGCAAAGTTGGCTTAATGTCATGGATTTTCCAGGCTGAGAACTATCAGCAGTTGCTTTGGGCTAAGAAAAGGTTGTAGATCATGGCAAGGAGTGCGTGGCAAGTAAACATCTCACCTCATAACTAAAGAGGAAAAACATAAATAGAGAAGTAACGGCTACTGTTCCAGCTTCATGTTCTGGACCACATGCCAGATAACTTCAAGAACTACTAGATCTCATGGGCCATCCAAACTGATCTGGGTACCAAGCCTTTAATGTGTAGATGAGTGTTGTTGAAACCTGAATCCAAAGTACAACATGATGGAGGTGCTATGTTTCTGGTTCAAAGCTGCTATCCCAAGAAGTCACACTATTTTTCTGAAGTCCATTCTTGACTTTCAAGGTCCCTCTTTAGATAGAGATCTAATGGACACACTTCCTACAGGCAGATCTTTGAGGCAGGAGGGAAGCCCTCATCAAAGCTGTCACTCAGCTTTGCCATCAAGGAGGATAGAAGAAGGTTGTGGGAGCAACCATGTAGTATTTGCCTGCTCCAACACTCTGAATCTTGGTTTCTAGCCTCATTAATGAATCAAATAATGAATGAAAATATATTATAACTTCTTTTTTTTGTTTGTTTGTTTTTTGGTTTTGTTTTTGTTTTTGTTCCTTCTTTTTAAATTTTTTTTTATTTAATTAATTTATTCTTGTTACATCTCAATGATTTTCTCATCCCTTGTATCCTCCCATTCTTCCTTCCCTCCCACTTTCCCCTTATTCCCCTCCCCTATGACTGTTCCTGAGAGGGATTACCTCCCCCTGTATATGCTCATAGGGTATCAAGTCTCTTCTCCTGACCTGCTGTCCTTCCTCTAAGTGCCACCAGGTCTCCCCCTGCAGGGTACATGGTCAAATGTGAGGCACCAGAGTACATGAGAAAGTCATATCCCACTCTCCACTCGTGTGGAGACTGTTCTGACCATTGGCTAGATCTGGGTAGGGGTTTAAAGTTTACCGCCTGTATTGTCCTTGGCTAGTGCCTTAGTTTGAGCGGGACCCCTTGGCCCAAATCTGCCTATCATAATGTTCTACTTGTAGGTTTCTAGGACCCACTGGATCCTTCTACTTTGCTATTCTCCCATGGTTCTCTTATTTAGAGTCCCATATTGTAACTTCTTTTGTCAACTGTTTGTATCCTCTCATACTTGTCTTTTACCAGGAGTTATATTTCATATGGCATTCCTAGTCTCCATCAAAGTGTTTAGGACATAGAAAGATTACAAAGAATGGCTGATATAATAAGTTTATAAAATTCTCAATGATAATTTACAGTTGTCCGGAAGTAGAAAATGTCTTGGCTATTAGATGAAGCATAAGGAGTCTAGTAGAAAAGTCAGGAAAGGATGAAAGGATCTATAGTTGAAAAGAGCTCCACAAGAAGACCAACAGACCCAACTAATCAGGGACCAGGGGAGCCTGTAGAGTCTGAAACACCAACCAAGGACCATGCATGGACTAGACCTTGGTTCTTTACATAGATGTGGAGGGTATGCATGCATCTCAGGCTTCATGTGGGTCCACTAGTAAGGGGAGTGTGGCCTGTATCTGACATGGACTCTGTTACCTGCTTTTTGGTCACTCCTCCCTGATTAGATTGCCTTTCCAGCCCACAAGGAAAGATGATGAACTCAGTACTGATGTAACTTGATGAGCTCGTTTGAGTGGGTTGGTGGCCCTTCCTTTTTGGGGAATAGTGAAGGCAAGATGGGGGAGGGAAGAAGGGATGGGACTGTGATTGAGTTGAAAAGTGAGTAAATAAATTAATTAATAAAAAAAAAAACCTATGGTAAGAGCTATGTGTCAATTAAAGTGAGACAGCTGTGATCTACTGACATGCTCTATGATACTTAGTTTCATTGCAGTGTCAGTTGACTGAATGGCTCAATGACACAATATAATTAATAATGCCACGATAAATAAGATCAAACATAGGTATCTACTATGACATATCTCATTTTGTTAAAATATATTATATAATTTAAGAGAGAATGTTTGTTACTATATACCAAAGAATTTCAACTGCAAGTGGTATCACTTAGAAAATAAATTGTAAAAATATTTCACAGCGAATAATGGATATCTCACCCATTAAACACAGAAAGAAGGATTTAACTTATTGGAGTTTGATTGAACTCCAGAAGTAGAGGCCAAAGTGTGCTTGGACTACCATATGAGATTAATACAAGGATCATTGCACTAAGAACTTTATCAAAACCATCTAGGTTGTTTACAGAGCTGAGAAAAGCTGGGGAAATGTTTAGTTTTCTAATTTAAGCAGTGAATGAATGTGATGAGAGACAGGCAGGGAATGATTCACAAGATGGTCAGAACAACAGAAATCAATATAGTCCCCAAATTTTTATTTTATTTAAGTAATTATAACTTTCTGTTTCTTTATCAAGAGTTTTCTTTTCATAAATGTTAGTCTTTAATTCTGATATTGTTAAGAATAAAAGATTAATACACTTGACGTAATAACCAGATGTTTTGGTTATTTTCTTTTTAATAAAGCGACTTATTTTACTTTATTAAATTCTATAGAGTAACATGAAAAACACATTTTTTGTGGGTGGATTTTTTTACAAAAATGTTTTACTTTATTAAATATTATATAGTGGCATGAAAAACAGTTTCTTGTATGTAACTTCTTCACAAAAGAAAATAGTAATGTTAAACAGGTTATTGTTGATCATCTATAAATAGAAGTGTTGTGTTGATGAATGTAATATTCTCATTTCTTCTAATATACACTATCCCTCTTTATTAGAGTACAAAATAGAACACTGTGACTTTTCTGGCAGGATATATGAACAAATGTCTGTTCACCCAACATAAGAGACTGAGGTCTGAATGAATGAATGATTCTACTCCAATCTAGTTTGTTGAATCAGGAGGTATATTGGGGTTGCTTAAAGAACCTGATATGAAAGATACCTTATGGGAACATGAGTGACTCAAAGGCAGCTGTACCAATAAAAAGACTACCACAGCATAAATAACAACTCACAAAATTTTCATCCCTGTAGCTCAGTGAAAGACTTGAAAACATTTCAAAATGTTAGAGGTATCTCTTCTTCACAGCCCTCTTTATTGCTTATGTAATTTTGAGGAGGGAACCTTCTTTGTCTTGTAAGATTAATGAGCTTCCTGAGACTTATGAGTTACTTATTTCTTGAGTCTTATGGAGCCTCCATCATTCTTGCTGTGTGGAATTATTTTAAATCAGAGAAAATTTCTACACAAGTTAAACTCTCCAAGTGGCCAGGATTCTAGTAGTGAGCTAAATGACTTTATGTAGATTTATTCTATGAATTAACATACTTAAGTGTTAATAAAATAATAACTAAAACTTTAGCAATAATAGTGTACAATTATAGTGACCCTTGCAGAAGCTCCATGGTCTTACCAAAGTCATTTTGCATTTTCCTTTTGCTCTGCAATAGCCCCCAAATTTTAGTGCACATTAAAGTCTCAGATTCCTAAGGCTTCACATTAGAAGCTATAATTCTATAGAACTGGAGTGCATTTCAATAATAACTTCGCATGTGTTAGGTCCTAGAGGTCAGAGGCAATTTTTGAGGATGTAGACAGATCTGAGTCCTGAGTTCTTAATAATAAATGTCTTCAAACCTTAAGAAAATTAATGACTGTTGGAATCTAACAGTGTGGTACCACAGAGGATAAAAATGTAATAAGAGGCAGCTTCTATCCTATTTTAGTATTTATATACCATTGGCTAAAAAGCCCATTGGTTATTTTGGAACACTCAGAAGATTTGAGTTAATTATAGATGTAGCATAGCTGTGAGGAATTGACTCTATTCTCAGGAAATAGGTTATAGAATGGCATGGAGGAACTTCTAACAATGGTCATCTGCAGACACTGCAGGTGACTTTATTTACACAGTACGTTAGGCCATAGATTTTCAGTCTTTAATGATACTGTTTATAAGTCTAATGTATGCATGATGTAGCCAGTATCTAAGCTACTCGGACCTTCACATGCCTGCCCTGGACATCATTAGGAGTTGTTACTCTTCTTCAGTCTACTCTCACAAAGCAGCTGGAACTGCCTTATAACCCAAATGTCAGCTGTCAAGCTTTATCATTTTTACACTCAGTCCTGCTCATTCTTCCTTGTCATTCACTGTATTTTTGAGGACTGTTCCTGCTCTTTCTTCTCCCCAGATACCTCTGTTTTGTGACAATTGCTAGGCTGTTGTTTACAATGTCTATCCCCCTCTACGTAGGGGATATTTAATATGTTCTTTTGTAAAACTGCAGTTTGTTTTCAGATGCCTCAGTCAAGCTTTCTGTCCCTAAATTATCTTAACACATAGTTGTTTTGTCTTGTTAGTAACTGACAACCTAATTTAAACTTTCACCTGCTCTGTGTTTAATGCACACCATCACTCTCTCTTCTTTAACAACATCCTGTAGAATTATAATTTATATTGCTTACCACAACTGTGTGTGCTGTCTGAATATCCATGTATGCAGGTTAAAATGTACATATTCAGTTTTGCACATACACCTGTGTACATTCATGTGGAGGCCAGAAGACAACCTTGTCTCTCTTTTATCAGATGTGACCCATCTTTTTTTTTTCAGACAGCATCTCTCAATGGCCAAGGATGTGCTAAGCATAAGCCAATATATTAAACATTTTTCCCTACATAGATCTGGGAGGCTGAACTCAGACTTTTATTCTTATAATGCAGGCACTTTACTGACTAAATTATAACTTATGCCAGTTTTACTGTTTTTTCCCAGAGAGGGTTTCTTTGCATAGTAGTAGGTGTCTGGGAGGTAGCTTGGTAGACAAGAAATTGACCTCAAACTCACAGAGATCTTCCTGATTCTGCTTCTTGGGTTCTGGAATTGAAGGCATTTACCACCACTGCCCAGTTTACATTTTTAATTGAGCATTTTCTTCTGTTTTCTTCCTAGTGAAAACTAGGATATTCTCTTTCAATGAAATGATATACCACTAGCACATATAACAGATCAGAACACATGCAGTTATCAAAATATCATTATCCACATGAATAAATCAGTGGCCAATAAATTAAGTGTATAATTCATATTGACATTTACAGTATTCAGTATGTTCAGATACGATACTGAGTTATATTTTTCATTAACAGCAATCCTTTGAAGGTAAGTCATATGAGGTTGGTATACACACATAACCATCTTATATTTCTAATGCAAGTTAAACTATATTGTTGGTTTGCACTCTGATAAGTGATTGAAGGAGAGAGAGCTGCAAGAGCTTAAGAATACAGTTATATATGGTCTGAAATGTAATTGAAATGGTTTCTGTGTGAGTGCATGGAGGAAAACAAAAAATGACCTTCCATGGTCCTCTATTCATTTATCTGTTTTGTTAATATGTGGTAAGGTATTATGGCAGAAGAATCTAAGAAGGCAAGGCATACTACTTTTTATATAATGTTCTGGCCTTTTAGAAAATTATTCCAACCTTGATTTCAGTCTCTGAGTTCTCTAGTGAGTAACCTCACTAGTGAGCTAGCTGCTTGGCATGGATGCATTCCTGTCCTGTGTGAGTTATCTTTAAGAGGTCAATTGCCAGCTAACCTTCTGTGAATACATGGGAATATAGAAGTGAATCTATTCAGAAGAACATTTAGCAGCACAAAGACTTCAAAAGGATTCTCAGATAAGAGTGACCCCTGAAATATATGCCTTTATGTGACAGCCCTTTCACAATTGGTGTGGGTTGTGGCACTTGCCTCATACTGCGGCATCTGAAGACAAGAGCATGGCTCTAGGAAGGAGCTAATTAGCTACATGGCCCCTAGCAAGTCTCTTGACTTCTCTGGCCCTCAGAAAATCATCTCTAAAAGAACAATACCCACCTGTCTCTGAGCACCTGACTATGAAATTTTATAAAGCTCTAAATGAGACTCCTGATGTCTTCACTTCCTTTGTCCACAGCATATTTCTCTAGCTTAGGTAGGAGGCATGTCATAAATTACAGGGTGAACAATGCCACTGAATTCTCTAGGGCTCTTTCAAGTCTCATTTCCTTTAGAATCTCACTGGGATTTTCAATTCTGATAGAAGTTTCTTCTTGGAGTCTCTTCAATGTTTCTGTATAGCTGACCTTGTGTTGAGGTCCATCATCTTTTTCTGTACCCAGATTTAATATAACCATGTGGATAGCAAATTTGAGATGTGAGTCATGAGGGCAAACACAGTAGATGCTAGTAGATATACAATAGACTAACAACACTGTTAGCTCTTTCATCATATCCTATATGCAAGGAAACTTTTAACATATAAGAGGAAGAATTTTGCTTTCTATCTGTTTGACTTTCCAAGTTTGTGCTGTATTTTAATAGTTTATCTAAATTTACTATTTTAAAATTGTTGCAGTTTTGAAAATTACATGTCTATGCGTTTATGTGTGTGCTTGTGCATGTGCGTGTGTCTGTGTGTGTACTTGCATATGTGTACATGTGCATGAGAATCCAAGCACCCACAGAGACCAGAAGTAGATGCTGAATCGTCTGAAAATGGAATTAAAGGTGAGCTATCCAGTGTGAATTCTAGGAACAAAATTTGTGTGTGTGAATGAGTGTGTGAATTCATGTATGCATGAGCACTTTGTGTACATGTGTGTGTGCACATGTGCATGTGTGTGTGCATATGCATGTGCATGTGCGTGTGCGTGTGTGTGTGTGTGTGTGTGTGTGTGTGTGTGTGTGTGTGTGTGTG
>OU015747.1:73813774-73825983 GCA_907169655.1 Acomys percivali
GTGTGTGTGTGTGTGTGTGTGTGTGTGTGTGTGTGTGTGTGTGTGTGATAGTTGTAGTTTGAATAAAATGCCTTCCATAAGACAATGTATTGGAACACTTGATCCTCTATTTGTGGTGCTGTTTGTGAAGATTATAAAATGTTTATGAGGCACAGTTAGAGGAAGTGTATTGCTGGGATAGGTGTTGAAGGATTATAGCACCCTCTACTTCCTTCTCTCAATGCCTGCTTCCTCTATGTAGATAAAAATGTAACCAGCATACTGCTTTGGCAACCTACTACCCTGACTCTCCCTCTGGAACCATGAGCCAAAACAAAATCTGTTTTCTGTAAGTTGCTTTGGTCATACTCTTTTATCATAGCAAGAGTGAAGTCATAAATATAATGATGTTTTTCAATTGTATGTGTTTTCTGGCCATGGCACATGCACCAATTATGAGTGTGGAAGCCAGAAGACAGCCTCTGCTTTCGGTCCTCACCTTCTACCTAGTTTGAGACAGGGTCTTTTATTGTTTATTCCTCCACACCATATGCTAGCCAGTCCATGAGTTTCCAGGAAGTCTCCTGCTTCTATCTCCCATTTTACCATAGGAGCACTGGATTATAGAAGCATACTACTGTATCTGATTTTATTTGCATTCTGGAATAATACACACGTCCTCATTCTTTTTTTAATTTAATATTTTTATTGATTCTTTGGGAATTTCACATCTTGTGCATGCATGGATAAGGAAAAATTAACTAAATTGTTTTTAATTAAATTATTTTCAGGGGTTAGAGAGATATCTCAGCCAATAATAAGCATGTAGACCCGAGTTCAATCACTCACTTGTATGTAAATTATCCCACCTGCAGTGAAACACACCTGTAAGCTCAGTGCTGAGACCATAGAAATGATGAATTCCTGAAGTTCACCAACCAGCCAGGCTAACTGAATTAGTAAGCCTCAGGGCCCAGTAATGATACCCTGATTCAAAAATCAAAATAGGTCACATCTCAGAAGAAATGACACTTGATGTTTTCTTCTGGCCTCCACATACATTGGCATACATTTATGCAGATGTGTATATACACGCAGACACACACACAATAACACAAACAAATACACACTTACTCCAATAACCTGCTTCCCTCCACAAAATATTTTTTGATTGAAGGATGACATGAAGACATAATATCAGTGAGCAGATATAAAATTAGGAACAAGACTTGATAATGGCCTCTTTACTGCAAGGTTCATAGTGCTCATATTACAGTTACCAATTATTCAGGAGAAATTAGAAAATATGTTGTATAAACTATATGCTGGACTTCAAATGTATATTAGGTAACCTAAGTCCTCCACCATCTATCTACCATTTTAAGTTATTCTAAGACCTGCTGCAAGAAGAAAACAAACTTGAATAATAAATTACAGAATGTCATGGAATCCTCACAGGCAATTCTACTGTAGAATATCTAATAGTATTTCCATGTATCATGAGGAAGGTAAATCCTCACAATCACTTTTCCTGTATGAGATTTTTCCATAGACTGGACTCTGTGCTTACAAAAGTCAGGAATAATCTTGTTAAAGTTTGGAAATTAAAATTTCATTTTTCAAGCAATCTCTGTTCTTGAGAACAATTTAGAGAAAAGAATGACATTTTACAGTCAAGGCAAAATTCATAAGATTCCTACATTACCCAGAGACACAGAGCTGCACACTTAATTTAAGGGACACATATCACAATGAGAAAAACATATTCATATATTTGTGATCTGCTATGCTTATTGTTTTCTCTTAAGCAAACAGAAATAATGACTGCTATGGACAAATGAGCCACTAGGGCAATAATGAAGAGCATAGTAAACCTGGATACAAATGACATCCAGGATAGGTTGGACACTATAGTCATTACATTTAATTATGTGTTGATTTGAAGGTTTTATTTTTATTATTTATGTCAATTTTTGTTTATGTGAGTGGATATGCATGTATTTGTGCCCACATTGTCCAGAACTGAGAACCAGATTTCTTGGAGCTGGGGTTTCAAAAACTTGTGGGTACTAGTGTCTGTACTATGGTCCTCATGATAGAGCAGTAAACAATTTTTAACTCCAAGACATTTATAAAGCTTCATGTGTGGTGCCCGTGCCACTGCAGTACAGAGTCGAGGGCGAGGGACTGAGGATTTAACTCATACACACACACACACACACACACACACACACACACCACACACACAATAACACAGCGGGTTCTTCGTCCTAAGAGAGAAACAGCCGCAGCACAAGCCGCTGCAGTGGTTTATTTTCTCGTCCCCTTCAGAGTTCCAAAGAGCCTTCTTATAGGCAGCAAGACAGGAATCCTCCTCCCAGGTGAAATCCCTCAAGAGGTTGCACACAGGAGGAAAAGTCTCGAGGAAGGGAGGGGTGCGTTCTCAGAGCAGTAAACATGAATAGCTAACCAAAATAAAAACATACATGGTTGCTAGAAACAGGACATGAAACAGCAAGACAGGCAGGCAGCCCAGTCTGGCCTGGATTCTACATCATGGGTTGATGTGAAGACACAAAGCCTGAGCATTCTCTGTTTTGCCTTCTATAGTCACAGCTCATATACATAAAATGGGTTGCGAAAATAGGAAGTCACTGATTGTTAGAACAAACTCCCATTTGCTCATCTCTGACTGTATTCTAAACATATTGCTACCATGTTTATCTGAAGCTATTCTTAGACCTAGGGAGATTTTTCAATGTGTAAAAGTACTTAATGACCAAGGATTACAACCTGCCATCAAATTCAAAGCCCTGGGGGTGTGGTCATGTGCATATATGTATCCCTAACTCTGTAGGAGGCAGAAGCAGAAGGGTTTGTTTTGTTCATTGGCCAGAAAGCTCTAGATATAATGAGAGATAGTATGTCAGAGGAATAAGGCAGGGGATGGAAAAATAAGATATTATTTTCTGGGCTCTGTGTGCACATTCATGTCAGGCACCCAAGCACGTGCACACATGGGCATGCACACACACACACACACACACACACACACACACACACACACACACACCAAAAATAGAAAGGTTTTCATTGTCTAATGAAACTACTGGGGAAAATCTTTTAAGTGTTTCATCTCATATATTTCTTCTGCTTATTCTCTCTGACTTGGGAAAACTGAGGTTATTTGTAGTTTAATAAGTGGTAGATTTTGGATTTAAAGTGAAACTATACTTCATTGTTGTTCTAGTCAGTTCTAGAGAGAAGAAAAAGTGATAGAATAATTATGTAATAAAGGATATTCTCTTTTTACATTGGTTTACATGACATAGCATGGGGGTCTTTTTTTTTTCTCACTGGAGGGGCTGAGAACTTGGTAGCTGCTCAGTATATGACAGTGGATGCTAAATCAGTCCCAAACTTGTGCTGAGGTAATAGAGGATCCTACAGTAACCACTGCTCTTTAGTTTGTATCAGAAGGCCCTAAATGGGTTCCAGTGTCAATAAAGAGACTCCAGTAACAGCAGCAGCAGCAGCAGCAGCAGCAGCAGCAGCAGCAGCAACAGAGTAGATGAACTTGGCAGCAATGAGATTTAAAGATTTTAAGGCAAAGCAAAACTTTCTCCCTTGGATGTTCTTTTATCTGGCTATTACAAGAAGGTTCTAACCACATTTGGAGAGGGTCTTCCCAGTTCAGAAATCTTGTACAGACAACCACTCACTAGTGTGTGCAGAAGCTTATCTTTTCACTGATTCCAGATTGAGCTGAGCAGACAACCAATACTGAGTATCACAGTTGCTGTAACTAAAATTTAGGCAATGCTACTTTCTGTTACCTATTTTTTTATTATATTAGGAGAATTAAGCTATTTTTCCCCAATAGCAAATGAGTTAATAAAATTATCTTCATGGCTCAGTTTTATATATTGAAAATGAGGCTAAAACAAAACAAAAGCCAATCCAGGTAATATTTTCAAAACAAGACAATTAGCAGTCTTGATTTTGGGAATTAACTAAAGTACTCTTGACTCCAAAATGTAATATTGACCTTTTGATGACTGAAGGAAAACAGCCACACAGCTTCCCTTCTCTGTTGATGTGATAAAACACTCACACCAAAACCAATTTATTGTGTAGAGGGTTGATATCAATTAAAAGTTCAAGACCACAGTCCATCACTGAGGGAAGGTAAGGCAGGAACTCAAGGCAGGAATGATTGCAATTCTACACAGCATTACCTCCAACTAAGCATCTCACTTCACTACTAAAGTAGTATTGTAGGACCAGGGATACTGCTGCTGTTTAACAGCTGCCTCAAAGGCCCATTTACACTCAGCTAGCATTTTCATACAGTTTTTGTACAGTACAGGACATCCTGCCTAGAGAATGGTGCTGCCTACAATGGGTTAGTTGTTAACTAACAGCCAAGACAATATCCCACAGTCATGGTAATAGGCCAATCTGATCCAGCATTTTCTCAGGTGAAGATTTTCCTCTAATAAGATGCTAGGCTGTATCAAGTGGGTTAATGCTAACCAGGAAACCCATGTTACCTTATGTGATTCTACACCTATTAGTCTTGACAAAATCTATGACATATTTAACCTCAAATTGAGTGATCTGACAGTAATTTTTTTCAATTGTTAAAATGTATTTATGTCTTATAAGAGCTATGCTTGAGTGCATTAGCTGATTAGACATCAGCAATACAACAAGGATGGCAGATTCTAGTGAAATACTGTCTAAGAACTCAGCAGAACTTACAATAGCATCTGTAGGTGTCAACTGCCACTGGTTGGGGTCTGCATCCTGACAGGTGGTGGGAGTAAGACTCTGAAGAAAAGGGACTATTTTCCAAGCCCATACATACAAATGACACAGGACCATATATGGCTGTATACAAGAATCAGAGATTTAAACTCTGAAAGGACAGTTCAGTCTATAAACTCTCTGCTGCACAAGGATGAAGACTCGAGGTCTATTTACCAAGACCTATGTAAAAATTCTGTGCACAATGTTGCACACTTATAATCCTAGTGCTAGTGAGGTAGAGACAGATAGATCCTCCAGGATCAATGGACAGATAGCCTAGACAGATCAGCAAGCTCCAGGTCAGTGAGAAACCCTGCCTATCTTATTTCTGCTGAGGGATGATATTTCATGTTGACTTCTGCCCTCCCCATTTAGGTGCACATGCATGTGCACACACATATGAACATGTGCACACACAGTTTTACACACTTATGATGACAGATTCACACACACATGAGGGATTCTACATTAATTCTCTTGCGCAAGGTGGTAGGTGATAGGATGTTTCTCTAAACTAAATGTAAATAGAAGCAAGATTCAAGGCTGTTGCTCATACCACCTTGCAGACACTTCACTGGGCACAGTAACAGCTTTGACAGATTTTCTGAAGCAGACAGGAAACAGGGTGGCTAAGAATCTTTCCACAATGACCCAATCAGCACAGTCCAATAGGCATTGTCATTAAGTACCAACTATAAATGGAGTTCTATAATTTTCTTTATTAACAAACAAAGAAGTATACAGTGTAAAATGGAAATCTCCATTTAGTAGGTGGGAGAACTGAATGAGTAATGGATTTTTGCCCCTGAAAGATTAATTCAACTGATTTTACAAAATAACCCTTTAAAACCATTAACAATGGGGAAAATATCTCTTTATGTTACCCGTGATTAACCAGTCAGAGATGCTTGTGTGATTCTAGAATAGTCAAAAAATGAATAGGTGTGAGCTGGGTCTTCTTCATATTAAAGGACTTCAGAATAATTTTGTAAACATAGATTTAGAACTTAGACCTTTAGCCTCCAAGACCAAAATGAGTTATTTTGGGGTAGAAACAGGTCCAGATAGTAGGCAGTAATGATGCAGAGGGAGCTGCGGGCATCCCTTTAATACAAGTTGTACAACCACAAAGCAAAAGTTAGTTCTATAGTGTCTTAGATGCAAAGGAAAGGTGATAGAGTCCTCTGACAGTAGCAGAACTCAGCCTTTATGGAAAACTGGAAGCACCCTGACAGACATGCGTAGAAGAGCTATCTTTTCCATATCATATGTTCCTTATCACTATTGTTATTCTGTCTTCTGTAAGTAATGCATCCTCTCTCTCTCTCCTCTGCTTCTCTCTCTTGCTTTCACTCCATCTCATTTTTTCTATTTAGCTGACATCCATCTAAAAATTTTACAATTTACTTTATACTACACACCTCAAGTTTCATCTTTGTGATTTCAAAGTACATACTTATTTAATTTAAAATGCAATATTTGTTCAATTTTCAGAGCTACTGGGTGATAGATCTAATAATTTTGTTGTCTCCCATCTTAGACCATCAATTTTCTGTTGGTGCTATTTTATTGTAGAATATACTATAGATATCCTGATATCACTGGTTGTAAGTTAAGGGCACTAAGGACCCACATTGGCAACCTTTATCACCAGACCAGTCCTCCCTATACACTCCCATCCTCGCAAAATTAAACCCACCAAATTCCGAAGCCTCATTCTCCTCTGTGAACATATTTCAGCAATTAATGTTTTCTTTTCTGTGTATATAATCACCACTATTCCATTCTTTCCTTTTATCATGTGGGTACCGGGGACAAAGTCAAGTAGTCAGGCTTGGCAGTGAGCACTATTACCCAGTAAGTCATTGTTGCTTGCATTTCTACTCTTTCAAATGTATCACATAACGGAAATCCCTTTGTTTTTACTGAGTTTCCTTCCATGTTGAATCATATATCAGAATTTTATAATGCCTATGCTCATGTAGAAGGAATCTCTAGTGTGTGCCTGTATGGAGGTATCACCTGTCAATAAAAAGCTAATGGTCTAGAGCTGAGGCAGGAAATAGGAGTTGGGACACATAGCAGGCAGAAAGAATTCTGGGATATAGCCAGACATGGGAAATTAGGGCAGCAAGATGTGAGGATGACAGATGCATGGTACCTGAGCAGAACTAACAAGCCACATGTTTCGTAAAATGGGTTAATAAAATGGGTTATTTTAAGTTGTGAACTATTCAGAAAATTCCTAGCTATATGCCAAAGGTGTTTGTATAATACATTTTGAGTCTCAGAAACCATTATTCCATAAGCTTAAGGAACACACACACATGTGCATGCAGCAGCAGCAGCAGAAGTAACAGCAGCTCTGTGTGGAGGAACAGCCATCAGCAGATCTGTGATTTCAGTCAGGTTTGCTGTCTGCTTTGTTTTTCTCATCTATTTCTATATGGACAATAGGTTGCTCATAAAAATAACTTAGAAATAAATACAAATTAATAAATAATTTTGGGCCTGAATACACAGAAGAGTTACTAGATTATATATATTTCTATGATTGGTTTTTATAAAGAATAATAACATTCAACTCATCATAGCAAGCACACTATTTTACATACTATCAAGGCTCAAAGTTTCCAATCCTTCCACTTTCTAAAAATTTGTTAATTTTCCGTTGTTGAATTATCTTTAGGTTTTTCTGTTTTATTTGAGAGATTTTGGTCAGAAAATAGTCTTGAGTTTTTTTCTCTTCCATTAGATTCAATTAATTCCAGTTCTGTTTAAGTCCTGTGTTCCTTTATTGATCATCTGTCTGAATGTTCTAGATGTGATTGGAAATAGTTAATTGATGCCCCATTCTTTTATTGTAGAACTATTTATCCTTTGAAGGCTGCCAATATTCTAGCCTTATTTTGTAACTGATGTTTGGCTCAAGACTATTTTCAATTGTTATGGATTCTTTGTAAATTTACAGTTATATTTTCAGTGCAAGATCTCATTAGTTTATCTCCTGGTAGAGTTTTTGACAATAAACCTGTCTGACTTATAGACAGTACTCAGTTATTATTTGTATGGAAAATTATTTTTCATCCTATAATTTTAAGATACTCATGTCACTAGATGGTAGAAAAATCTTGAACTGAAAGCATATATTTTAATTTTCTTTTTTTTCTTAAGTTCATTTTTTTTCTCCTGTATTTTTTATTGAATAATTTGAGCTATTTACTTAGAAAGTCATAATAAGGAAAGATTTACTATTGTTTTATTATGTTCTCTATCTATATCTTTTAGCTTTGCTGTTTCATTTTTCTCTTTCATATATTTTTATTGAAAACATTTTCTTCTCACTGATTATTAAGTTTTTTTTTTCATTTGTGTTTGTGTGCATATGTATATAAAATTTGTGTGAGGTCATATGATAAGTACAAATATGTTTGGGCTTAATGTTGACTATTATACAACTTCCTAATGTTTTACTAGCTCACTTTAAATTAACATCAACAATTCTGATTAGTTGCTTTATTAATTACTTTATTCAGTTTATATCCTGGTATTAGTCTCCCTCCTCTCTTCCTCCATCCTGCCTCCTCTATTCCTCAGAGAAGGGGAGCCACCCCACCAGAGATCAGTAAGTCACATCAGGATTTAGCAGGTCATTTTCCCTTGTGGCCTGACAATGCCATTCCATCAGGAGGAAGTGATCAAAAAGCCAGCAATAGAGTCCATGTCAGAGATCACCCATAATCCCTTTCCTAGAATGCTCATATGAAGCTTGAGCTACTCACTGACTACATCTTTATAGGGGACCTATGTACAGACCATTCATTGTCACTGGTTGGTGCTTCAGTATCTACACGCCCACGTGGGTCCTGATTACTAGGCTTTGTTGGTCTTCTTGTAGACCTCCAGTAGCTACCAAGTACTTTTATTCTTCTCCTTACTTTCCTACAAGACTCTGTATATGTTGCCCAATGTTTGGCTGCGAGTGTCAACATCAGTCTTGAAGCACTGCTATATAAAGAATCTCACAGGACAACTCTCTGAGGCTCCTGTCAGCAAGCACAGTAGAGTATAGTTAACAGTGTCGGGGTTTGACTCTCTTCCATGGTATAGGTATTTGTTTGGGCCAGGTTACAGTTGGGCATTCCTTCAATCTCTGCTGTATATGCACTATCTTTACCCCTACACATCTTGTAGGTGGGGTAAATTTGATTGGGAAGTTTATGCGGGTGGTTTGGTGTTCCCCTCCCTGCATTAGGAGTCTTGCCTAGTTAGATGGTTTTCTTTTTAGTCTCCATGGCACCCACTACTAGAAGTCTCAGCTAGAGTAGCCCTCATACCTTCCCTGAAGCCTACACTGACTTAGGTCTCAACCTTGTCCCCTGATCACAGTTTCTCTTTTCTCTGCATACTTTGGTCCTCCTACTCCAACACTCCCAAGGTCTGATCTACATCCCCACTTCTCTCTACACTCCCACTCTCAACATTTCCTCTCTGTATCCACTACCACTGTCTATTCTTCTTACTTTTCTTAGTATAATTTAAGCATTCTCCCCTGGTTCCTCCTTCTTACATATATTCTTTGGATCTGTATATTGTGGTAATGTTTATCTTTACTATATGTCTAAAATCTGCTTATAATTGAGTACATACCATGTATGTCTTTCTAGATCTGGGTTACCTCACTTAGGATGGTCATTGACAGTACCATCCTTTTGCCTCCAAATATCATGATTTCCTTTAATTTAATAACTGAGTAGTAGTCCATTGTATAAATTACCACAGTTCCTTTATACATTCTTTGGTTGCAGGACATCTAAGCTGTTGCCAGGTTATGGCTACTACAAGTTAAGCAAGTGTCCCTGTTATATGATGGAGTCTTTTGGTATATGCCAGGGAGTGGTCAGCTGAGTCTTGAGGAAGAGATAATCTAAGTTTTCTGAGAAAACATCAGATTGATCTGCAAAGTGGTTATACATGTTTGCACTCACACCATCAATGAAGGAGTGTTCTCCTGATTCCCTTTCTCCAAATCTTAGCCAGCATATGCTGTCACTTGGTATTCTGTCCTTAAACATTCTGACAGGTATAAGATAGAATCTCAGAGTCTTTTTGGCTTCATTTCCCTGATGGCTAAAGAAAATGACTACTACTTCCTTCTTCTTTTTCTTCTTCTTCTTCTTCTTCTTCTTCTTCTTCTTCTTCTTCTTCTTCTTCTTCTTCTTCTTCTTCTCTTTTTCTTCTCCTCCTCCTCCTCCTCATCATCATCATCATTGTTTATTTCAGATTATATCCCAGTTATTATTCCCTCACTTTTGTCTTCCCATTCACATCACTCCTTCCTCTGTCAATCAATTCCTCTCCCCTAGGCCTCTGACAGAAGGGCACCTTGCTAAGAAACCCTTCAAGATTCATGTGGTGTTTTTATTATTATGTAGCAGGAGGAATTTCTTTCCTGATCTAGTTTATTTGGTGTTCTATAACTCTTTTATATGTTTGAAGACATTTCTCTTTAATATGGGGAAATTTTCTTCTAGGATTTTGTTGTAAATATTTTTGGGTCCATAGACCAGAGTATATTCTCCTTCTTCTATTCCTATTATTCTTAGGTTTATTTCTTTCATCGTGTCCAAGATTTCTTAGATGTTTCATGTCAGGAATTTTTTATTTAATATTTTCTTTGATACATGTATTGATTTCTTCCATATTACCTTCTATGCCAGTGGTTCTCTCCTCCATATCTTGTATTCTGTGGGTGATGCTTGCCTCTGTGGTTCCTGATCTCTTCTCTAAATTTTCCATCTCCAGGGTTTTCTCAGTTTGTGTTTGCTTTATTGATTCTATTTCTATTTCCATGTTTTGAGACATTTTATACATTTCCTTCACTTATTTGATTATATTTTTTCTGTATGTCTTTAAAGGCCTCTATTTCTTTTATTGTATTTTTTTGTGTTTCTTTCAGGGATTTATTCATTTCCTCTTTTAAAGGCTTCTATTTTTTATTGTCTTTTTCTGTGTTTTTGACAGACTTATTTGTCTCTTCTTTAAATGCCTTTGACATCTTCATAAGCATAAATTTATGGTCATTTTCCTGTACTTCATTTGCACTATGATATCCAGTGCTTGTTGGAGGTTCTGGTAGAGCTATATGACCCTGATGTTTGTTGATTTTGTTCTTTTTACCATTAATTAATTAATTAATTAATTAATTTAGTTATTCACTTTAAATCCCAATTGTCGCTCCTTCCCTCCTTTCCTCTCAATACCACATATTCTCTCCATTCTTATCTCACCAATTCCTCAAACAAGTGAGCCCCTCTACCCACCCATCACAACTAATCAAGTCACAACAAACTGAGTTCATTCTCTTTCCTTATATCCTGGCAAGGCAGTCTCATCAGAGGGAAATGATAGTGAAGCAAACAATAGAGTCCATGTCAGAGATAGGAACCACTCCCCTTACTAGTGTACTCACATGAAGCCTGAGTTCCCATCAGCTACTCTATGTAAAGAATCTAGGTCTGGTCCGTGAATGGTCCATGGTTGCTTCTTCAGATTCCACGGGCATCTCTAGGCCCTGTTTAGTTGGCTCCATTGGTTTTCTTGTGGAGCTCTTGCCAACTCTAGGTCCTTCCTCCCACTTTCCCACTAGATTACCTATGTTTTGACCAATGTTTGTATGTGAGTTTCAGTATGTTTTGAACTGTTGCTGGGTGGAACCACTCTGAAAAGCAACTTAATCTTGGCATTTAGTCATCTTTTTCATCCATGGCATTGGCTGGTTGTTCCCGGAACTTGGTGTGTTTCTCAGACATGCTGGAAGAGTTTTTGCATTGAAGTTCCTGTTCTGATTGAGTTACTCAAGCTTCCTTCATTGATGGGGTATTATATGAGAATTATAGGATAAAATAAGCCCTTCCCTCCACAAGTTGTTTTTGGTCCTGGTATTTAAAAACATCAATAGAAACTCTAAGATATCACCTGTACTTCAACTGTATCTAAAAGTTTTATTGACTTTCAGACAAACTTCTCCACTACATGGACATCTCATGTCATATATATATTTGTGTGTGTACACACATATATATATATATACATATATATGTACTAATATATACAAATCTTTCACATAGATTTCAACTATTTTTATTCACTTATCTTCAGACAACTATAGAAAATTAAATGAGTGTTCACAAATATAACTTTTAAAGAAAAGTTTGAGTGACTTTAAGTAACTATCATATTTTTTACATCCATATACATTTTATCTGAATATCACACTCACATACATTTTATTTGGATGAACAGTTGGGCAAAGAGGATATAGTTAATTTCCAAAGGTCAGGTAGTCTCAAAAGCATGATTGATTGATTTCTGTTTTCTCTTTCTTTCTGTGTTGGTTTCTATTTTTTTTTTTTTTT
>OU015747.1:73825993-73851438 GCA_907169655.1 Acomys percivali
TCTCTCTCTCTCTCTCTCTCTCTCTCTCTCTCTCTCTCTCTCTCTCTGTGTGTGTGTGAATGTGTGTCTATGCATATTAACATCCCACATAGTTCATCAACACAATTTGGTTATGGAAGTTTTATGAGTCCGGTTGAATGTAGGGATTAGAAGATTTAACTTCATTTTTAATATATTGATGACCTTTGTATGTATTTCTTTTTTTTTTTTTCAGACTCAAACTGTTCTTTTGTCCTTAGTGGAGAGTCCTGGTGGCACACAGAGGAAGAGGAAGCAGACTATTTGGATAATAGGCTGTGGTCACATGTTTGGGGAGGAGGTTGCCCTCTGTCAGAGGTGTAAGGGAGGGGAATATGGTGGAAGAGAGAGAGAGGGAGAGAGTGCGACCAGGAGGATAGAATGAGGGGACAACAATCAAGATGTAATCTGAGTAAATTACAATAAATTTAAAAATCGTTTCACAGGTTTTAAAAAAAAGGTATTCTGGGACAGAAGCAATACTTTCGGAGAGATTATTTCTCTAAGGCTGGCCCTTTGGGACACACCTAACACACAGAGGACACAATACAATGGAGAAATCTAATGCATAAGATACTGGATATTGTTTTCATGTTTTTAGTAATAGGCTGTGACTCTAATCACTATCTGTCAAGGTTTTGTTTCTGCTAAGAAGGAGGCCGGTATTTAAAGACACTGTGATAATTACCATGTGGAGAAGACCAGTTGCACAGAGAAAGAGGAAATAAAAATATTTGCCTTCATTTTCTCTCATTTTGACGCCCCTTCTTGGTTTTTGAAACTCCTCTGAGAAGACATCTTTAAAAATAAACGATTTTATTCTGATGTATGGTTTCAGATGTTGTTGTGATTATCTACCTTCATTTTTTTGGACTTGAGACAACTCAGAATATCATTCTGGGGAAGGTGTGAAAAAAATGAGTTGCATACATCTTGGTAGCTAGGAAGCAGAGAGAGACAAAGAAATAAAGACATGCTCCCGGGACAAGATACACCCCTTAAAATCTTACACAGTCATCTCTTTTCATTAACAAGGGAGCCTACACAGAATAAAATAAAGGATGAGATTATTCTCTACATAATCCAATGAAGCTCAATTCAATAACCACCATTTAGGAATAAAAACAACAACAACAGCTGCAGCAGTAGCAGCAGCAATACATTCTTTCCCTTTCTTCCATTTGTTTCTCTTCTTCCTCTATCCCTTCTTGTCTCCTTCTCACTCTCCTTTCTCCATAGTTCACTCATTTATGATGCTATTTGTATTTTTTAGAAACTATAAATAAAATCTCACTGATGCAAATCCAGAGAATTAAAAATAACTTAAATATTTACAGTGTACCATTGAGAGTAGACCAAAGGTGCAAACCGAATCTGTAAACATATTCACAAATATATTTGCATGTGTTCTAGCAATTGATAACTGTGAACCAATTAGTAATGAAACTGTACACTTTCATAACTCACCTTTCTAAATTGAACACAAATAACAGAGCATTTATTAGCAAATTATATAATTTCAGCCTTATTAAATGCTAGAGATAAACAAGATTTATAGTTAATAAATGCTATATACTTTTAGAAAGACTAAGTTCAGAGATTCGTGGTAAATAATCCTGGGGTGGGGAAAATTCGTGCTGAGGGAATCCTCAAACTTTTAGAGCATTATGAGAGCAACACCATCCCTTTATTCCCGAAAATCTCCAGTACAGAGTGTTAAACTACACAGCAAATATCAGTTTCTGGACATTGCAATTAATATGATGAAGACAGTGTTGGTCATTAGCAGGGTTTGTTGTTCATGTTGCCTTTTTTACATAGTCTATTAACATAGCAAATATTCTGAGTTACATGTTCAATATGCAGTTAAATATGTTAACCTAGCACCAACTTATTTCACTGAGAAGGACCCCCAATGACTGGAATTTTCCCATACAGTGTAGAAGATAAAGAAATCCCTGAAGAAGTAGGTTTGCTCCATCTGCCATGTGGGTTCTGGGAACCTAACTCAAATAGTCAGACTTAGAAGCAAGCACCTTTACCACTAAATTTAATACATGTGCCTCTATCATATACACTTAAAAATGTTCACAGTGTGTGTGGTGTGTGTGTGTGTGTGTGTGTGTGTGTGTGTGTGTGTGTGTACACATGTGTGTACATGTGGATGAGCGCAGTGGTTAATAGTTTCCATCTTCATTAGTTATTTGTTACATGGAGTTTTACAGAAGCATATTTGGGTGAACTTGAATGTTACAAAACCAACTGGTCTGTCTGGCCAGGAAACCTCAGGAACTCTTCTCCCTCTGCAATTCTAGGATTGGATTTACAGATAGTTTGCCCCACACCTGTGTTTGAAATGGACTTTGGGGCCCCAAATTGAGGTCCTCAGGTTCACAAGACCAGCACTTTAGTGACTGATCCATCTTTTCATTCCTAAATGTCATTTTTAATTAGCATTCCTGAGCTCATCTGCATGACTCAACCATTTTAAGTAGATGACTATTTGCTCTGCACAAGGCATGTCCACTTCCTTCTAAGGAAGGCTGCACTCTCTTTTTATGCTGCTGAAGCCCATTTCATTTTAGACACAGGTCTCACCTATCCTATACTCACTTTATTACTCAAATGTGTTGCCCCACTGTCATGGAAAGATTTTGGCTGCTTCTTAGCAACAATGAAACTCATGAGAATAGGTTCTCTATAAATGGGACCTCTATAAATGCAATTATCTGTAATTTTAGATGCCTTGGAAACATAGGAATAATACATTCAAACTTAGAAACGCTCTCCACAACAGAATTATTTTCACTTACTCTTTGGCAAGTATCATGGACATGTACTTGATCTATAAATTAAATCTCACATAGTGTACGGTTTCAAGTCCTTGGAATTTCAGATGTTGGCCAGAGGCAAGCAAGCACCAGGCAGGAAACTTGCAGCCTAGCACTTAAGTACAGCCTAGCAGAAAGCTATGGTAAGAGCCTCTCTTTTTTACCAAGTTTGTATAGCAAGTGCAAAATTATTAGCTAAGGCCCCACAGAAAAAAGTTCTAGAGCCTGCAAAGATTATTTTGTCTTCATTGTCCACCGTACCACAGGACCCCTGAGATTATATATCCACAACAACCGCACCCATATTTCTTTTCCTTTTTATTTTTTATATGGATTTGTCTTTGATAGGATGGGTGTTAAAAAGGAAATCTATCTGGTACTATCTCAGAAAACTGGGAATAGGGCTTCCACAAGACCCAGTTATTCTACTCCTTGGAATATACCCAGAAGATGCTCCAGCACACAAAAAGAAAATTTGCTCAACCATGTTCATAGCAGCCTTATTCATAATAGCCAGAACATGGGAAGAGCCTAAGTGTCCCTCAGTAGAAGAATGGACAAAGAAACTGTGGTACATATACACTATGGAATACTACTCAGCTATTAAAAACAAGGGATTCCTGAAATTTGGGGACAAATGGAATGAACTAGAAGTGATCATAATGAATGAGTTAACCCATAAGCAGAAAGAGTCAAATGGTATATACTCACTTATATCTGTATACTAGCCCAAGGGGCATGTCCCATGAAAGTCTTCACTTACCAGGAAACTGGGACAGAGGGAGGACATCCTATTGGGACTCTAGATGAGAGAAGCATGGGAGAATAACAAAGTAGAAGGATCCAGAGGGCCCTAGAAACCTACAAGAAGAACATTATGATAGACAGATTTGGGCCCAGAGGTCAAGCTCCAACTATGGCACCATCCAAGGACAATACAGGCAGTAAACTTCAAACCCCCACCCATATCTAGCCAACAGACAGGACATTCTCCACAGTTGAGTGGAGAGTGGGGTATGACTTTCACACATACTCTGGTGCCTCACATTTGACCACGTCCCCTGAATGGGAAGACCTGGTGGCACTCAGAGGAAGGATAGCAGGGTACCAAGAAGAGACTTGATACCCTATGAGCATATACAGGGGGAGGAAGTCCCCCAGTTACAGTCATAGGGGAGGGGAGTGAGGAGAAAATTGGAGGGAGGGAGGAATGGGAGGATACAAGGGAGGGGATAACCATTGAGATGTAATATGAATAAATTAATAAAATAAAAATTAAAAAAATCAGATCTGAATACTTGGTTATTAAAACATAAGCTTTGTCCATAAATATATTCCAGCACAAGCATGATATTTCTAAGCATAAAGCATCATATGTGGTTTTTACAGTTTAGGGTGAGTTCTCTGTCTCTGATCTTTCCACAGGATTCAGTAAAACTTCCTGCTAGTTCGAGTGTTACAAACTCTTGTCTATACTCGACATTCTTATGGCATGACAACTGGCCATGTAACTGGCCACACAGTACAGTGTGAATATACTCCCATTAATCCATTTTCTTTCACTTTCCTTATTGCTCAGGCACAGCTGAGCTTTCAGTTGTCTCTTTAAGTAGCCTAAGGCTTATCATCTTACACATCTTCATCTACAGAGCTGCTCTACTTCTAGTGTCAGAACACCAACCACTACCAATATTCTAACCCACAATCTCAGCACTTCTTCACCTGCCTCAAATGTTTTAAAAATATTATTTTCACTGCAAAGCATGTCCTGATTATCTAAGTAGACCTCATAGTTAGCATTATCCCATATTCTTCCTGAATCCCTAGAACTTAAGATGGTGGCCAAATCCTGGAAGCAACACAATTCAAACTTGTTTAAGGAATGAGCAAATTTCTTAAGGTTTGACAAGTCTTCCCCACAAGCAAAACTTCACAATGCTGTTATTTTTTTATTTTGCTTTGAGATCCTTTGACTATTCTCTGCTTGAAAACTATTATTCCTATTCTGAGTTCAGCTCTAGTATTATCTCCATCCAGAAGATATTTACACAACTCCTTCACAATGATTGATATAAGTATCTTGACATCCCTCCTAACCCCTATGACACCTACTGCAAATTTTTATTAAAACCTTTCATACTATAATCCAATGAGTTTACTTGTCTGTGCCACCACTAGACTGCAAAAATCTTCAATGCTAATTTTATCTCCCTTCCATTTTTTTGATCAGTGTTTAGCATGGTTTCTGCATGCTCGTATACAGCTTAAAAATGATTGTTGGTTTGAACCATTTTTTCTTTCAATATTTCAGAAAAGAGAAGCAGAAAAGGATCATCATATTTTGCATTGATAGGAAAATATTGAAGCAGAATCACTCTATTAAAAGCAATACGAAAAAGCTTGTGGACAGTGCAGAGTGGAATAGTGCTTATCTACCATGCACAATAGCCTGGGATTTATGCCTAGAACTGAATAAAAGAGATACAGGTGAGTTAATGCACACACAGGCATGTGTGAACACAGACATATGTACACATATACACACAAATGCATATACATGCATAATATACACATATATACACAAATATCTGTATATGCACACATATGCATACATACACACATGCAAACATTTATACACACATACACACACAGAGTCATGCAAATACACATACATATGTACTCATATACAAACACATACACACACACATATACACACACACTCACACACTCATTACATGTAAGAAGCAGAAACATTGTTCTTAATTCTAGTTTACACCTGTGTCTTTATTGTGGAAGCTGAATATCCACCCACTGCATTCCTAGAAGCTTTATGTCTTTCCCTCTAAAGATAGTCAACAGGCCTAGAGTAACCTGCCTCAAAAGAACTCGGCGAGAGAAAAACATGCACATCATGATGATCTGTGTTCAGATCCCCAACATTTATGAAAAAAAAGGTGAAATGACAGCAGGTATCAGCAATCCCATTTTTGCATTAGAAAAGTAACTGTAAAATCCTTGAAGCTCATTGGCTGCCTAGCCTACTCAAACAAATGGGCTCCAGGCTCAGTGAGAGAAAATGCCCTAAAAGCAAGGTAGAAAAGATTGAACAAGGCACTTGTAGTTATGCTCTAACCTCCTGAGACACACACACACACACACACACACACACACACACACACACACACACACATACACACACACATACACACACACATACACACACATACATTGCAGCAATCCCTCAAAGCTAGTTTCACCTTTTTTCTCTAATTGTTTCTTATCTCTCTAATTCTTTTTGTAACTATTTATTTTTTATTTTTTAATTATATGCATTGTATGCCTATGTGTCGGTATAGACATGAATGAAATTGCCTTTGGCGGCAATTAAATTGCATAGAATCAGAAATATGGTGATTTTAAATTTCTCTATAATTCTGGGAACTGAAGTTTGTTACTCTGAAAGAACAGTAAGTGCTCTTCAGACCCATTATCTCTTTCATTATATTTGGTTTTTTTCATGAGGCCCATATTCTTCCTCTACTACCATCCCCATACTTTGATGCCACAGTTTTTCTTATATGAAACTGTATTCTCTGTTTAACAGCAGGTACTACACTTGGGATTCTGTTTGATGCACCATGCCATTCCAACAGAAACCTAAATGTAATTTTTGGGGCCAGTTTGGCCAAGTGGTTTAACCTCTGAATCCCTGTAACTTTCTCAGAAATACACAAAGTTAACTGTCAGTCTTCCAAGAGATGACACAATATAGAAAGACTTAAAGAGTCTTCAATCTGGGCTGGGCAAAGAGCTTGGTTGATCAAGAACTAAGTATGCAATCATGGGAACTCACATTTGGTCCCAAGGACCTATGTAAAGGCATGGCACAGACCTGTATGTCTGTATTCCCAGTGATGGGAAGGGATAGACAAGTAAGTCCTGGAACACATTGGCATACCCACCTAACTAAGTCACTCAGGTCCAAGTGAAAAACCTTATCTCACAATAAAATGAATTTTTGAAGAAGTCACCTGATGTTGACTTCTAGCCTCCAACTATGCTAATGTATACATATATGCACTATAAGAACTTGAAATTAGACAGTCATCGCTATAACCAACCCCATCTTAACCACAGTTATGGGAGTGAGTCTATACAGCACACAAGTTGTGTTTGTAGTATAGCTTCACTTGAAATTAATGGAAACGTGTGTGGTTTTTTTTTTTTTTTTTTTTTTTTTTTTACTATTTCAAGGGTAATTGGTTTTATCTCACATCTAATGATGAGAAAAAAGGAACACATGCCAAGACAAGACCATGAGAACCTTCCTGTCTAGTGGAGTGTAATTATAGACTTCAGAGTTTGAATTCCTGTGTCATCACCACCCACTGACCACTGACATGATGATGGAAATATTTTGCTTGGCTAATGAAGTCTGTTTAATTTTTCCAACAAAATGAGCAGAATGAAGGGAAGTAAAATTCTAAATTCTAGATCCATTTCCAGGATCTCTGGATCAGGCTGGTACCATCTATACTTTATTATCTCTCTCCATTCTTCATAATTATATCATTCTTGGACACAGAATGAAACTCCTAAATTCAATTATATACCCAGGGAGTGCTGTTGGTTCTCAATCTTATAAGCTCAGGGTGAGTGCCTTAGAGGAAAAATAATACACACCTTTAATAGAGACAGAGAGCTTTCAGGTTTTCCAAATGCATCAAAAGATATCTTTTCAATCATAAAGTACCAGGGGGAAAATCATTCCTTTGTTGTTTTATATCCACAATTTAATGTTGGATATAAATATCACTGTACAATAAGTGTAGATACATTGATCAAATGGGTAATACTTGAAGCTCCACAAAATCCATTTCTTAAGACAGTTATTAATACAATGATACATTTGGAGTTTCAAATTCTTCCATGTATAAATGTGTACATACATTTTCACACAGAAAGTCTAGATGGACTGCATCAGTTTTTGATGCACTGGAAGGACATGGTCAAAGAGGAATTTATAAGACACTCAACAACAGATAGTTTCTGATGTTTATTAAACTCTTGTTTTTGTTTTTTGAAACAGGATTTCTTTGTGTAGACCTAGCTGTACTGGAACTAGCTCTGTGTACACCAGGTTATCCTTGAACTCAAAATGATACAACTGTCACTGACTCCTCAGTGCTATGATTAAAGTTGCAAGATATCACCACTTTGCAACCAGCTCAGTTTTAAGCAAAAGGATATAAAATCAAAGACTTATCACTTGGTATTAATGAAATTTAAAATTACAGAGTTGAGTTGCATCAGTAAGAAAATACACAAATCATGATACCTGTAACCAATTAACTGGTATATAATAGGATGGAAACCAGAGAGAAGGTTTAGTGGTAGAGAGAATTTGTTTTTCTTGCAGAGAACATGAATTCAGTACCAACACTGAGTTCATATTATTCACAATAGCCTACAGCTCCAGTTGCAGGCAATAAGGTGCCCTCTTCTGGTTTTTGTAAGATGCACATACACTCATAATTTAAATTAAAAACAAAAGCTCTAAAACGTGTCAATAATTCTACATCTTTTAATGTAGATAACAGTCATGGGGAGGGAAATAAGGGGAAAATGGGAGGGAGGGAAGAAGGAAGAATGGGAGGATACAAGGGATGGGATAACCATTGAGATGTAACAAGAATAAATTAATAAAAAAAATTAAAAAAAGATTCAAGAACCAGGTTCAGTTAAAATGTAATGCTATGATATCATTTATTAAAAACACATCACAATACTAGATATTATATATAATATGAGGAAATGCATTACCATGCCAATGATTGGAAAATACTACCACACCAGTCACTCTGCTGTATTTTTCTATCTTGAAAGCAATATGATTCAGTGCTTCTAGAGATTAGTATGATTAGAGATTAGCTGATCCCAGATCTCTATTCTTTTACCATCTTTCCTTCCATGCTGTCCTAAAAAAATTAGAAGAGCATGTTAGATCCTCTGTGTTTAGAGGAAAACTGATAGAAGAGAATATAGCAGAAAATATGGATACATTTTAGATATATTTTGGATATGGATATATATGTGTGTGTATATTCTCAAAGTATATATACATGAACTGTATATGATTTTATGACTCTCTATATAATTAAAGACAATCAAGTAAGAGAAAAGATGTAGCAGTTAGCTTTGTAATCCTAGTTTATATTGCTTTATATTATGGTGCACAGATGCATTACCCATCAAATGACACAACTCCATTCTCCAGTGCATATGTACACAATAGCTGAAGAAGTTTACATGTTCTTATGGCTATACTAGGATAGCCCTGTGTCATAATATCACCTCTTTGCTTCTTGGCTACCATGATATTGAAAATTCTTTTCTGACACAAATTTCTACCACCATGTCACTGGGGTTATAGACAATTTCATAATTATGTTTTAATGGGTGTTGGGATCATATCTCAGGTCCCTGTGATTTTTACACTAATTACTATTACTTCTTATTCTACCTTTCTATCTGCTTTAACACTACTATTCTTTTTTAAGCTTTCAAAATTGATTCTATGTTAATTCCACATGATGCACTATAATCCCACACATCTCTCCATCCCTTCATATTTGCCCTCCTTCATTTCAATCTCAAGCCTAATGAAATCAACCAACAAAACAAAACAAAACCAACCAAACAACAATAACAACAGCAACAAAACCTGTCTCACTGTGGAAGCTGTCGTGTGTCACTGTTTGTCACATAGTTCATGGCATGTCCACACTTCCTGCAAATGTCAATTGCAATGAGTCACTGGTATGTTTTGAGACCTCTGGACTTCAGTACACATTCAATAGTACATCCTTACTGGGACTCCTCTCAAATAGTCTGATTTTGCCCTGTGTGATAGACATCCTGTAGCTTTGGTTCTTCAGGATTGCTCCTTCATGTGCTTCAGCAGTTCATAGATGGGTAAGATGTTGGGGTGGGCTAACTCAAAGTCATGTACCTTGGCCGAGGTGTTAACTGAGTTGGTCTTTCCACTAGCAATCCTGAACCCACAAAACCAGGGCTAGTTTTCCTGTACCCACACCACCAGGGGCAATTGAATAATGCTGTCCAGGTGAGCCAGCTCTTCAATCTCATGCCCTCAGAATCAGCTCTCCCACATTACCCAGATTGGGGTGGGGTCAGCTCTCCTCCCTGATGCAGAAGGTAAAGGGCAGGAGTGGGGGAAGAGTTTGGGAACTATCTGTCCTACATCTTTGCCACTGCATGATCAATGAGCAGTGGGCAGGTCTTCTACATTCCCACCCTCAGAATTAGTTCACTTCAACCATCCTGGTCAGTTCTATTGTGCTTTCCAGATGATGAGTAGGGTTACTTTCCCAAGAGTCACAACTGGTGATGGACAGGGACAGTTCTCTTATTCCCATGCCTTCAGGGCCAGCTCTTCCATGCTGCCCTGGACAATGATGGCACCATTTATTTTCATTCCTCAGATATTAACATGGTGCCAGGAAGCAGCTCAGACTAGGGGTATCCCCATGTCCTTTGGTGTTAACATGTACCACAGACAAGACATCAACACAGACCCCTGCTCCTGCAGCTCCAAAGGCCCACACCTGTCCCTCAGCTGCAACATGGTCAGTGACATCACCATAGCTTCAGTTTGCTTTGCAGGCTATTCACATCAGGCTGTTTCTCATCACCTTCTAATCTCCAATTCCACCTCTCTTCATAGTGAACAAACTGTTTCTCTTCCCTTTCTCTACCATGAACTAACTGTTTCTCTTTGCTTTCTCTCCCATCTCTTCATTACATACTTGCTCATCATAGTAGGTATACAAGCACCATGTCAGCAATGATATATTCTTTAAAAAGTAGGATGATTAGATGTTTGTCCAACTTAAAGATTTTAAAGGAAATAAATCCCTGGCCAACATTAAACACAGTATAGAAAATTTGTGATTCAACATAGAGTTGTCCATTCTCACAGTTGAACAGCTACCACAAATGACTAGAGAGGTTAAAAAATGGGCCAATGTGAGACGTAAGCACAGCAAGACATGCTGAGTCAGTCGTGCGTCTCTACTCTGCGTGTACTGCTCTTCTTCCTGGGCAGGGATACAGAGATGGAAGTCACAGAACTCACACAGTGTTCAGTTTTCTCAAAAGAAAAAGGCATGTGCCCACTGTCACTTGAACTTGCTACTGGCTCTATTGACAGACAAGATTATTTACCATTTCTCAAATAGCAAGAGCATCAACAACCTTTGATTCCCCAGTTCCATTTCTCTTCATAACTCAAAAGCCACTCAGCTTCTCTTTCTTTCCTATCTCTTCACCAACTTCTTGCTCACTTCCACCATGCCCAATCTGGCAAGGGTTGGGCACAGACAGTGGTGTTTTCTCAGCATTGAATACAATTGTTCTTTTTTAAAGGTAATTAATTAACTAAATTTACATTTATAATTTATAATTAAATTTACATTAATTAATTTTACATTCCAACTATAATTCCCCCCCCACCTCTCCTAGTTCTTTCCCCATATCTTACCTCTCAGCCTGTCCATTGTTCTCACCGCCCCCATTTTCTTTTTCAGAAAAGAAGTGGGCTCCCATGGATATCAACCAGGCAAGGCATATCAAATTTCAGTAAGACTAGGTGCACCTTCTCCTATTGAAGCTAGATAAAGAAATTCAATAGAGTCCTGAATGAAGAAAGAGTCCCAAAGTCAGGCAACAGAGTCAGAGACAGCCCCTTCTCTCACTCTTAATATTCTCACATGAAGACCAAGTTACACAACTGTAACATGTGAGAAGAGTCAATGTCAGTCCCATGCAGGCTCCTTGGTTGGTGGTTCAGTCTTGGTGAACCTCTATATACCCAGGTTAGTTGATTCTGTTGGTTTACTTGTGGTGTCATTGAAACCCTCTGGCTCCATATTGTTAGAGCTAAAACATAGGGAATAAACCTGACATTTCATTCCCAGATAAAGATATAAAGTTCATGTGATATGCAAGTTAATCAGATTTACAAAGGACTTAAATTCTGTTCTGTACAATAATAACATGAGTTAACATTGACAACATTTACTTAGCAGGTGTGGTTCCAACCAACTATGATATTAGTACTTGAGAGACTGAGGAAATAGAACTTCTTGGGCTATATAGTTGAAGTAAAGTTAAAGGGACACAGGTAAACAAAAGTCCTGACACATATATAACCAATTGTCAACTTGATCTTCGTATGGGTCTCATAGTAAGGAAAGTGGGGCTGTTTCTGACATGGACTTTGTTGCATGATCTTTGATCACTTCCTCCTGGATGGTCTGTCTTGCCAGGCCACTGTGGAAGAGGATATGCTCAGTCTTGATGCAACTTGTAGTGTTGGAGTGAGTTAGTAGGGAAACCCACCTTTCTTGTGTGGTAGGGGAGGAGAGAATAGGGAAGAATGGTTAGACCAGAAGGAGAGGAGGAAGGACCCTACAATTATGATGTAAAGTGAACAACTAAATTAATAAAGCCAAAAGTTAAAAAGAAAAAGGGATGTCACAAGGTGAAAGTAAAGGACAAAAGGAAACTCATAGTGATTTTGAGCAAAATGAAACCTCATTTCAAAATAATAGTATGATTTATTTAGAGCACAGACTATCTGAAGGACATTGTTGTAAATGAACTTTTCAACAGCTTTGTGTGAGTCCAATCCAGGGAACACAAGGTTGGAGACAGAATGCCAGTCAAGAAAGGAATGTGCTAATCTCTTCAGTGTAAAGCCAAAAGGATTAACTGATACTTTTGCTGCTAGTTGAACAGGTAGGAAAAAAGAAAAACCTACATTCCCCCACCCACCCAAATCACACATCTGAAATAATATAGAATATAGGGAAGTTTAGTAAAGATTATGTTTCATAGATTTCTCCAACTTGTAATATCATCTGATGTGTATAAAATTCAAATAACTTAATCACAACTGCTTTAGTGGTGAAGAATGAACACAGATAGTAGGACAAGGAAATGACAGGTATTTTACTTCCTGATTAACGACTTTGTAGTGACTGGTCACTTCTACAATGTAGCCCTTCCAGATTAGCTTCTCCAGAGCGGTCTAAATAGGCATTTCTTTCTTTATGTCTGTTTAGGGGGAAAAACAGATGAGCTGGAATCTGTGGCAACTGACAAAACTTGGGTTGAAGCAGAGGAAGCACACAATTAAGTCAGAGGGTGCCAACCTTAACCTTGAGGTGCTCTATCTGCCACTGGAACATAAGAACATGGTTGTTGGTGCAGGCTATACACAGTAACTGACTTGGGAAGTGTCATGGCTTGAGGGATCAAATTCAAAGCTGCATCAGGTTCTACATGGAGCATGACAGACCTTCCATCCTTCCAAAGTGGGTCGCAGAGAAAAATAATGATGCAAGTGCAAGGTTAATAGTTGGATTCCTCAAGGATCCTTAAAACATTAAAAAAAAAAAAAGACCCAGTGCTGTTCTTCACATCTCATATAAGTTACTTTTTTGTGGCTAGTATACAACACCTGACAGAAGGTAACCCAAGGAAGGAAGAGTTTATTTCTAGTCAGGGATCGAGGGTACAGTCATAGTAATGGTTAATGAATGGTTACAAGAGTGAGGCAGCAGCTGCTTACATGGCATCCCTGAGAGAAAGCAGAGAGAGATGAATGATAGATGCTGGTACTCACTTTGCTTTCTCTTTTTTAAAGCCCAGAACCCTAGCCCATGAAATAGTGCTATCAATAGTTAAAGTCCGACTTCATACCTCATCTCATTTAGTCTAATCTTAAACTAGAAAACGCTGCACAGATATGCACAAAGAAAGGTCTTTTAATTGATTCTAGATCCCATCAATTTAATCTGAGTAGAAACAAATGAAATGCTATGAGTACATGAGTCTTATAATCCACCTGAAAGGAAAATCAGATGATATATTCGGCCATGGAGAAAACAAACACTGTCATAGGTAAAAGAGGGAAAGAAAAAGATCCTTTGGAGAAGAAACAAAGGAATAGAAAAAAAACCTTGGTATCTAGGAGCAAATGAACTAGAGCCACAAAGAGAAGACAGCCTTATATATTGATGCATTCCTACATTTAGCTAAAAGTAGTTCTACTAATGAATACCAGATTCTTTTTCTATTTAAGAATTGATAAACAAAGTTGCTTCTTAAACATTCATTTCTCTTTAGACTTTCCAATTATAATGGTTAATGCTTTGTATCTCTGTGTGTGTGTGAAGTGCATCTGGCTATCTTCATTTGCTTTGTTTAAAAATTTTACTTATAATTGACTATATATACTGTCACCTGTAGGATGCAGAGAATGTGCAGGTGTGGGAGTCTCTTTCCCTTGAATGTTATATACCATTTCTTTAAGAGGATAGAATGTGTTGCTGTAAACAGCAAGATCATACACTCTCTATTTCCCATTCTAACCTGATGTCTAGAAAGAGTGCTATCTTGCAGTAGCAGATATGACTTCAGCTCAAGACCACAATTCAAGTAGCATACAGGAAAGCGTGAATATGAAATGCTAAAACACTGTGGCCAAGCCTGTATTGTCCTACTTAGAATTGAAAGGATCCAGTGGGGACACAACTTGAATTCGAGCAGTTTTCCCCAGTATAACATGACTTTAAACTTATGCCCTTTATCTGATTTTATCTGGTTTTGATATTGTGTGAACCAAAGAAAGCTTGTTGAATTATATTTTTATTATGCCACTATTGGCTTTGCTCCTATCACATTTGTATGAACATATTTCTTTCCTCTCAGCCCTGAAGCACCATTCATTGTGTTTCCACAGTATGTATAGACACTCAGAGAAATATCTGGGTAGGAATCACAGTAGGATCCTCACAAGAGATACTGAATAAATTATTATTTAATTAAAACACAAATCAAGGCTGAAGATAAAATGACTGTGAGCGCTTGGATGGTCCCTGCCTAAACCAATTAGACTGTAATTATATACAACCATGGACACAGCGTTTCTTTGGAACATAGGTGGCCATAAAGGTGACAAGTTCCAATTAATGACTATACTAAATCAAGGGTGGTGATAACTAATCTGGTGAAGGCTTCCTCACAGTCAGCAGGTAAAACTGAGTGAAAGCAGTTCCCAACATTGGCCAAGGTGAGGGCAGCTGAATTATTGCAAACGTGTCTTGATGAAGACCTTTGTCAATACCACCTTGAGTTTCCTTGTCCTGGCCAGGAAGTGCCTGGCTTTTAGATGAAATGTTTAATGCTTAAAGAGTGGTCATTCAGGAGGGGTGACTTGAACTTATAGTCAAACACAGATAATCTTTGGGTACCTAAGGATGTGGTATGCATGCACTCACAAGTGTGGCCTGTCACATGCAGCTTTTTTCATGCTCTGCTCTTTCTCTTTAACTTGGACTTTGGATCTAGAGTTAAGCTTTTTCTGATTACTTACCAAGCACTTCACCCTGAGACACCTACAGCTTCAGCTGGTACCCATAAGCTAAACATTGCTATTTACTTTTAAAATAATCTCCGGAAATGACTTCAGTTTCCTAATAGTTTCAACAGTTGGAGTAGATATGTTTATTATTGTAATTGCAGTCATATATATGGATAGACACAAATATGTTACATTGGCAAGACCTATTGAGAATGATGGTAAAATACCCAGTATTCTATCATAACATGTATATAGCAGAACAGGCTCTAAATAAACAGTAGTGTAATTATAGTCATGACTATGGATACTTTTTCTAAATTCATTATGGTTACAAGACAGTAACAACTTTCTGTTACATTAAAAGCCAGAGACTTAGAAGTTTACTTGGAACACCTCCCAGTGAAGCCATTCTGTGTTTTAATGAAACCCATTTAACATGTGCTGTGCTATATTATTTCTATTACATATTTTATTAAGTAAATTTATTACAATAATTGTGCAAGGACCATGAAACAATAGCAAATAAGCTCTAACACAGACACAGCCATTTTAATTTTAATAATTTTAAGAATTATTTTCGAAAAGTATGTATGCCACCTGAGCATCAGCATGCTGTCTCTCTAGAATGCTATTGATCAACTGTTGAAACAGGCTCTTATCATTAGGCACTAGGCTTATATCTACTTTTATGTAATTGCTAAGAGAACATAGATAATCAAATGACATTTTTATTTTAGTAATAGTCTCATGTATCTCAGGTTGGCCTGCTTTTGTCTATGGAGTTGAAGATGACCTTAAACATCTGCTATTTCTGACTTCATATGTCTAGTTCTGACATCTTAGACATGCACTATCACTTTATTGTATGTGGTACTGTGGATCTTGAAGCTCAGTACCCAACCAAGGTGTTTCCTGATTGCTAGGAAAGCACTTTACCAGCTGAACTATGTCCCTATCCCCTTAGTAATTTTCTAAGTAATAAATCTGTGCTGAAATAAATGTTAGTTGGCATGTAATAATAAAAAGACTTAGGATAGAGCTGCAGACAGTCACTGCTGTAGCAAGTGAAAATTTGGACCTTGAGATCTTGGTTTTATTTCATCAAGATTCCCTTCTTCCTAAACCTTCATCACCTCTATGCTCTTCCACAGCTTCCCAGCTTACGCCTCTCTTTTATATCAAATGACAATCCTATGTACACTCTTAGAATCACAGAACGTCATCACTCATTTACACTTAAGACACTTACAACCATAATTTTTCAATTACCAGTTTTTATCAGATGTTTTGATATTTTTATATTCACTATTTACTTCCAGTAACTCATAGCTTATAGGCTTTATCTAAATCTCTCAGTTCTGACTGTACCTCGGATTTCTTTAGATTGAAGGTGAAGACTTTATTTCCTCAAATGTCCTCGATCTGAAAGAAGTACTTGTTATTCTAGTAGAAAACATGTTTTCTAAAAAAGGTTAAAGTGTTCATTTTGGATTTGTTCACAAAGGAGACGGTGCAAGAGGCCTACCCCTTTTACATCTTGAAGGCCCATCAGCATTAGTATGGGAATAGTATAGATTGCAGGAGAATAGTTCTGTGTTTGACTTTTGGAGGAGCCATAGGAAGCCAATGTTCAGCAGCTGAAAGCATGGCTGCTCTTACAGAGGATCCAATTTCAGTTTCCAAAACATATGTCCAGTAGTTTATAACTGCCTGCCCTTAACTCTAACCATAAGCAATACAAGAAATTATTCAATCCTCTGGAGACTCCTGCATGCACCTCTGCATTTTTACACAGAATCATAAGTACAAATGAAACTAATATTTAAAATGTAATAATAATATTCTAAGCAGTACATACCAGATATAGGGAAACTTCGCCAAAGTGTACAATAAGCCACATAAATATGTACCTGGCCAAACTAAGATTAACAAAAAATATCAGCCTGATTAGTAATTTATAAATTTTGTACAGAGCAGACTCTATTCAACCAAAACACAGAGTAGGGTAGGAAGGCTGCTCACTGATGATGCAGGCAAGAACCTGGAGGCATGTAATGATGGAGAGCCATGGAGGAAGATTGATTACTGGTCTGCTTCTTATGATTTGCTCAGCCTTCTTTCTTAACAAAACCCAGGCTACCCACAGTGAGCTATGTCCTCTCTCATAAATTATTAATCAAGAGAATGCCCCAAAGTCTTTCCCACAGTAAAATCTAACAGAGATTGTTTTCTCAGTTATGACTTCTTCTTCCTAGATATGTCTAATTTCATATCAAGTTGATAAAAACCTAGATACATAGCATGTGTGTGTGTGTATGGGAATGTATGTGTGTGTGCTTGTATAAATGTGTGTGCAATTATGTGTGTATATGTTCTTCATGCATACACATATATGCATGAGTGTGAGTGTATGTATGAGTGTGAGTGAGTGTGTGTGTGTGTGTGTGTGTGTGTATGTGTGTTCCTCTATGCATCCATACAAGGAGTCTTGAGGTAAACGTCATGTATCTTTTTCTATAGTTTCCTATCCATATTTTTTAAATAGGATAATTCATTGTACCTGGAGGCTTCTCATCCTCATCCTCTTCACCCTCTTCCTCCTCCTCCTTCTTTTCTTCCTCTTCCTCCTCCTCTTCTTCTTATCCTCTTCCTCCTCCTCCTCCTTTTTCTTTTTCTGCTGCTGCTGCTTTTGTAGAATAGGAAGCTGGCAAACCTAGAAATCCACCGGTAACTACATTCCAATGAACTGGTGTTAAAGAACAAGCTACCATGCCTGCTTTGCCTGTTTTTATTTTATGGGGTTGGACTTAAAGTCATTATAATTGTGCAGCAATATCTTTGTCCAGTGAAAAACTTCCAAGCCTTACTTTCAGAATTTTCATTAAAAATCTAGGAAAATCTTCATAATACCTGCAAAAGGTGATAAGTTCTTCCTAAAAGTTCTCAGGTCCTCTGCATTTAGGCTGCTTTTGGGCCCTTTTCTCTCCTATAGGGTTCCTTCTTCTAGCCTTGATATGAAGGTTTCTTCCCAGTCCTATTGTAACTTTCTATCATATGTTCTGCTGATGTCCTTGGGAGGCCTGTTTTATTCTGAAAGGAAGTGGAGAAGTGGATCTGAGAGAGAGTGGAGTTGGAGGGGACAACTGAGAAGAGTGGATGGGGGACATTATGTTACAGTTGTAATTTAGGAGAGAAGAGTAAATACATAAAATTCTTATGGTAAAAAGAGTGAAATTACCGTGATAGGCTATGAATTAATCTAAAGAACTTCTTTAGATCACAATATACATCAGCAAGAAAACATTTTGAGGCCATGGGGTATTAACTGACCTTGAACCAACTAACTCTGAAATATTCTGGGAACTGTAACATGGATCAGTAGGTAAAGAAACCTGCTTCCAAGCCTGATAACCTGAGTTTTGTCCCTGGGACCCAAGTAGTGGAAGGATGAAATGACTGCCATGGATTTGTCCACTGACATACACACGTGAGCCATCACATGAAGAAATAAATATTCAACCAAAAACATACATAAAATTAGTTTTCTATAAATAAAGGACTGAAAATTGAAATATGTGCATAAAGTAAAATAATGAAATGGAGTGACATGAGATGTAATTAGAATTCTGAATAGCTGATATGTACTCATACTTAGAGAACGTGTGGACATACATATATTTGCCTTCTTTTTTTCCAATCCCCGAAGCAATAGAAAAAATTGTGAACATGGATTTCTGTCTAGTACTACAGAACTTTTGAGGAAAAACTAAGTGTATACACTGTATTTATAGAGGCAACTTTATTTTGTACGTATGAGCTAATGAACTCTGGATACCATAAATTCTCCAAAATTTGGTGTACATATAGAAAAGCTGACTATTCAAGAGAATACATTATCCAGATTAGTGAGAAAAAAGGGTTAAATATGATGCATGTGGATCCCAGAGATGTTTCCCACAGTGGAACTGTGTGACTAGGATGAAGAGGCAGCAGCACTTGGATATGTGTCATACCAAAGGGAGCTTTCATAGCATGCCAGAGGAGTAGGTGGCTAAGCTGAAATATACTAGTGTACCCCTTGAGAGAAATAAAATGGAAGATTTTCCTTCTCATCAGGTGTCCCGGTCAGGAATATCACTAGGAAAATTTACATTTGTCCTTGGAGATCCCAGGTTCATGAGTCATACCATGAAATACAACCTTGTAATCTTGTTCCAAAATAAACGCTGACACACAAAATAGAATAGGAAAAAAAATCCACTAACAACCATGGTTTAGGGTCAGATATCTAGTGAGAAATGACAGGAGCTCTGAACAAATTCTGTGAAGTATGTGAGTTCTGTGGGATGTGGCACCCTTCAGGGGTCATGAATCACTCCCACTGGACCCACCCCAGTGGTTCTCTGTGCAAGGCTGAGTTGCTGAATCAGCACTCTATTTTCAAACTTAAGAGAAGACATAAAATAAAGACAAAAGGGGTCATTCTCATTTTCTTTCAGGGGAAAAAAACAATCTTATTATTGTCTCACTTTGAAAGGATAAATTAAAAAGAGTAAAACAATATTATTAAAGCCAAGGATATCTTCATTGTGTCAAAGAAACAAAGAACAATCAAAGGCTTTTGCCTTTGTTTTTCAACAGATTGACTCTAGAGGAGAGAATTAAACTTTAAGCAGCATCTGTTGTTTTCTTATTCAAATTTATGGAACATGGGTGGCATAAAATGAGAGATAAGATAGGATAAGAATATGGGGTGAAAACTAATTGAGAGACAAGCAGAAATTAAAAAGCAAAACAGCTAGATCACATAAAAGAACCCTGTTATAAAACCAAATATGGTCCAGCACAATTATAAACAATACTCATTATGCTAAGGGAAAAGACAATTTAAAAGTACATTAAATGATATGATGAACTTTTGTGTCCAGTTGAATTTAGATGCCTCTACATCTGGAGGGATGTCTTGTTCCCCTTTAGATATTTGAAAGAATTTTAATAATATTCTTCTTTGTCCTGGTAAACAAGTAGAGTTAGTGTGTTATAAGTTGGACACTAGACAAAGCCCCATAGAACAGTGATGGGATTTGGAAAGAGATTTCTGGGGGAGGGGGTCAGTATCCATCGAGAATACAATGATGATTTTGAGGAGCAGAGCCCACAGAACATAGCCAGGAGTCTGTTAGTGTGACCTAAGTGCATGTCTAATAGTAGGGCTCCCATAAAGTGACCCAGGTAGGTGGTTCTTGCCAGCACTCTGCTGTTCTTTACTCTAGTCACTAAGTTAATGAATGATTAGAATTTTTTGGTATCCTTTCTACAAATGTTTTTCTTGCCTAATTCTGTAAAAAAATTAATATAGTCAATTTTTTTTAATTATGCATATGATTATTTGCATGGATGGAGTATGAACACTTGAATGAAGCTGCCACTGAAGGCCAGAAGAGGGTACTGGATCCCAGAACCTGAAGCTGCCAATGATCCTGAGCTATACTGTTCTGTGACTCTCACTCCAGTCCTCTGCAAGAGTAGCACATTTTCTTAACTGGTCAATCATCTCTCAAGTCTCCTTTAGAAATGATTTTAAAAATGATTTCTATTGCCTAGACCGAAAGAAGAAAAATGAATGAAATTGTTCTGGAGATGATTTTTTTCTAGAAATTTAAATATGCAAAGATGGGCTTCTATTATGTCAGAGAGACAGTGGGCATACAATGCTTATCTGAAGATAGGAAAAGCTAGAAAGCAATCAAGAAGCAACCTTTTGTTGTAGCAGATCTTTTCTAGGGTCAAAAACAACATGGGGGGTTACGAACAAAAAAGGCTTATTAGGTACTGAGGCCTCTGCTTAAAAGGTCACAGTATTTATTTGTGTGCACATGTAAGTGTCTGTGTGTTGATACATGTGTCTGCAGGTGCACATCTGTGAATGAGGAGGTGAAAGGTCAATGTTGCATGTCTTACTCAGCACTCTCCACCTGATTAATTTTTGAGACAAGGTCTCAAACTGACTCTGGAGTTACTGATTTGGCTGAACTGACTGGTTGTTCATCAAGCCACAGAGATCTTGCTGGCACCCGGATGATCAGTTTGGAATACAGTCCCAAGAGTTTTCATGAGTGTTCTGGAGACTGAACTCTAAATCTCATGCTTATATGGGAAATATTTTACCAAATGAGCTATTGCTTTCTAATCCCCAGAATTTAAGTTTTAAACATCTTTAAAACATGTTTCCAGCCTGTATAAAAGCAGAAGTGGCAGGACAAAGGTGATTAAAAACAATGTGTGTGATGCAGTGAGGTTGAAAACCTTTAGATAAAGTAGAATTCACCAGAATTTTTAGTGGGCAGCCTCTCAGCCTCCTAATACCTAGCTTTAAAATATATGTGTGCGTGTGTATGTGTGTGTGTGTGCATGTGTGTATGAGAGAGAGACAGACAGACAGAGAGAGTGACAGAGAGAGACAGAGAGACAGAGAGAGGAAGAGAGAGAGAAGGAGAGAGAGAGAGAGAGAGAGAGAGAGAGAGAGAGAGAGAGAGAGAGAGAGAGAGAGAGAGAGAAGCACACACAATGGCATATGCTTCATACCCCCACCATGTAAACACTGACAGGAATTTTTTAAAATATATCAATGATGTAACTATAATTTCAAAATGAGAGATTTAATTGCATGAAATCCTCTAAATAAATAAAATACATTATATAAAATGTATAAAATATTGAGGTACCAGGCATAACAACTCTGATACCTCAGAGAAGGAAATTTTCAGTGTCATTATATTTCTCTGCAGCATCCTTTTTAGGAAAGCAATCAAACCATTTGTGAATTTTGAGGTAAATTAACTTTCTTAAGAACATTTTCCCAAGCCAAGCTGTCACTCATAGGAATAAGTTACATGAGGACATGCTCAGATGGGAATGTCCTTAACAAAACACTCATCTACTGCTCCTATATTTTTCTGATCTATGAATGATAAGAATCACTTGTTGCAGTTAATCAAATAAGGGATTTATAAGTAAGAATAAAGAGTGGTACATGTGGTGATTTAAATGAAAATGACCCCCACAGGCTCAAAGTGTGGCACTCATAGAAGTTATCTCAAATTCTTTGAGATTTGACCCTGTTGGAGTAGGTAATGGTCTTTGTTGGAGTAGGTCTTGCCTTCTTGGAGTAGGTGTAGGAAGATGTATGTCACACTGGGAGTGAGCACTGTGGTTCAAATCATGAAACCAGACCCATTGACTCACTCTTTCTACTCCCTTTCATTCCAGATGTAGAACTTCTCCAACACCATGTCTGGCTGAGAGCTCCCATGCTTCCTGCCATGATGACAATGGACCAAACTTCTGAAATTGTAAGCCAGATCTAATTAAATGTTTTCCTTTATAAGAATTGATGTGGTCATGTCACCCCTTCATAGCAATAGAAACCTTAACCAAGACTGTATGTGATGCTATTGTATTAGCTACTTTTCTCATTGTTTGAATGAAACTCCCAACAAAAAGCTACAGAATCAAGGCAGAACATATTTGGGCTTACAGTTTGGGGGTATACAGTCTGGTGTTGTGTGTAATGGAAGTACATTAGCAGAAATGTGATGTGGGTGGTCACATTGGATGGATCTGCACTCAGGCAACAGAATGTGAACAGAAAATGGAACTGGGCTATAAAACAAGGCCCATCTCAAGTGACTCACTTCTTTTAGCAAGGCTTCACTCACAAATGGTTCACAATCACTCTATACAGCACTAATGAAGGGCCCTAGCAGTTCGGGGTAGACAAATATGGTGTAGGCAGGCCTTGCATGTCCCTTTGTGTTGTAAGCCCTAAAGCTAGCCATCAAGGTCTATTCCCTTATTTGGACACTTTCTTTTGCCAAACTCATTCCTGAGGCTGACTAACAAAGTTCAGCAACCAAAAGACCCATTTGTGTCACCTAATTAATATTCCCAATCAAAATATGCCACCAAATCCTAGCCATTCGAAAACCAACCTTCCTTTGCATGGAAGGACCCAGAGGGCTCTGAAGCCTCATGAGTAAAGCATCAAGACTGTCTGATCTGGACTCAGACAGGCCTGCATGAACTGTTGCACCAACCAAGGACAATACATGCAGAGAATCTAGACCTCTGTTTAGATATCGCCAGTGAATTGCTCATTTTCTGCAGTTTTGAAGAAGAGGGGACTGCCTCTAACATGAACCCTGGTGCTTCCAATGTGATCATCTCCCCATTGAGGGGATACCATGGGGGCATAGAGAGGAAGAGGATGCAGGCTATCCAGAGGAGACCTGATAGGCTGTGGTCAGAATGTGGGGGAGAAACCCCCTTAGAGTTTAGGGGAGGGGAATGGAGTGGAAGAGGGAGGAAAGGTAGGAATGGGAAGATACAAGGAAGGGATAACAATCAGGGTGTAATATGAATAAACTATAATAATAAAAAAGAAATAAAACAAACAAAAGAAATAAGATGAAACGTCATTTATTCTTGGTTTTCTGCCTGAGTCAAAAAGCAGATACTTTACTTTTATTTCTCTGTTTAATAAAGAATCTGTCTGTGAAAATATGTGTTTGGGTGTGGTTCCTAATCTGGGTTCCAGCTGGGAGTCCCCACAATGTAGGGGGTTCTTCAAGTAGTGTACATGTGGGCCTAAGGGGACAGTTCATATTCAAACAACAGTCTGTATGCTGTATGCCTGTGCATAATATGTATATATAAGTTATGATGATGATAAATCTATTGAGATGTTAATAACTGGAGGATCCATGACCACTTCACATTTGGGGAACTTTAGGAAAATGAAACAATGATTTGTTCATGGGCTCATGGCTAAGTAAAAAACAAGCTGAGTATTAATTATGAATAGTATTTATAATTTTTAAGATTTGATTACTTAATTGTTTATATGTGTCTCTGATTGTATATTTATGCATACCATATAAGCCAGAAAGAGGTATGAGGAATTGTCAGCCACCCAATGTGGATGCTAGGAAGTTGGCTCTGGTCTGCTGCAAAAGCATGGTCATAAACACTCTTCCATCTTTCTATTTCTTGTTATATAATGTTGAAAGCATAATATGGAGGCTTGTTGAAGTGACATATTAAGATAGCATAGATCTGAGAGTCCTAGAAAAATACAATATATATAATTTATTTCAGGCATATTTCTGAGACCTTTTAAATTTGAAGTAAGTTTGAGTTAACAGAGAAATATAACAGTTACTTTTTTATTTTAATGGCATTTTACACTATTTTAAATGTTATGGAAATGCATAGAGATATTTTAAAATAATAAAACAACATGTTGGCAAGCTCCAGGGTGTCACTTGTTAAGCAGATGGTAAGAGTACAATGTGGGGTATTCTGGCTTCTACTTAGCACTTACTTTTAGCATCTCCTGACCATATGCAGTGATGCCCTTAGCACACTGTTTTTATCCTTCTTTAAGGAAAAGAAGCAGTCATAACAGACTTGTGTATTCAAATGGATTCATCAGAGTTATAATAGATTGCTAACAAGGTTAGACTCAACTTGGTATAGTCAACCATACCAGAAATTGGTGATATCTTGGGTGCCAGGATAAGGGATATGTATAAATAATTATTTTTCCCTGCTTGAAATGTGTTTAAATAGATACTTTGACTTCATTTTTGGCTCTGATTGGAATAGTAGTGCTATTAAATTCTTAAGATTGTGTAGCATGGGTATAGAATTATATTCCAAATTTAATCATTTCAGAATTCACATATACCCTATATACATGTGTGTGTGTGTATTAATATATTATTTAATACTGCAATTCTCAGGATGACAACTAAATATATTGTGGTAGGAAAATGGTTCAGCAGATAAAGTGCTTGCTATGGAAGTGTAAGGACCTCAGTTTGGATCCCCTGAACTCAGGAAATATCAGACACAATAATAATCCCAGCACTGCTGTTGCAAGAATGGAGATGGAGGCAAGAGAATCCTAGAAGCTCACAGGTCAAATAGCCTGATGTATGCAGCAGCAAACACAGAAACTTGTCTCAATCAATATGGAAGGCAAAGATGGGCACATAGGTTTGTCCTCTGAGTTGACTCACAGAATGTGATTTGTAAACACACACACACACACACACACACACACACACACACACACACACACA
>OU015747.1:73859956-73987161 GCA_907169655.1 Acomys percivali
TCTCTCTCTCTCTCTCTCTCTCTCTCTCTCTTTGTGTGTGTGTGTGTATGTGTGTGTGTCCGTGTGTGTGTGTGTGTGTGTGTGTGTGTGTGTGTGTGTGTGTGTGATTGAGTGTTTATTTATGAGTATGCTTGTCCAGTCATACATGTAGAGGTCAGAGAAAATTCCTAGAATCAGTTTCCTTTTTCTACCCCATAGTTAATTTTTTTTAATTATTTATTTAATCACCTTACAACTCAGTCTCACGCCTTCCCTCCTATTTTCCCAGCCCAACTCTCATTGTTACAGTACCCATGCTGCATATCTGCTACATTGTGTAGTAGGTCTAGGTCTGGCCCATGCAATCTATCTGGTTAGTGATTCAGTCTATTTGAGCCCCAATGGGCCCAGCTTAATTTACTCTTGTAGTGGCCTGTCATTAAGCTTCTAGTGGGCAGCCTGGACTCCACATCTGGTGGGCTGCTCTAGGTACTCCTTGCTTCTCCAAGAGAACAGACCTACACACAGGTCAAAGGTCCTCTTTTTCTTAATAATGGCCTGAGTGCTTTAGAAGGAGGCCTGCATGTTAGGCAAGGCTCCTGCTTTTATTGGGAGAGGTTAAAATGATTTTATTATGGGTGTTACAGTTTAGCTCTTTTAGAATGAAATTCCTGGTATGAGACAGCAATGGAGAAGTTAGAACTCTACAAGCCCATGATACCAAAAGTGTTACAACCTTTTGCAAGCTGCTGTGATATGCACAGCAAGGAAGCATGTAGATGTTTGAAACTGGCTGTCAGGAAGTTCATGCAAGACCCAGGCCCAGTGCATTGGCAGTCAGCACCAAACTAGCAGTGAAGGAGCAAATTTCTGAGGCTACCAAGGCAGCTCTGTCATCCCCAAAATAAATGGAGTTTCAGAGAGGCATGGTAGAGGGATGGCATGAGCACTGTAGAGCCAGCCAGCCCACCTTTATCTATGGTGTATAAACCTTTGGCAGTCAGAAAGAGTTTGTGGGTGAATGTGTTTGATTCACTGGGACTTGGGGTGCCAGGATACTCAATCTACTTGCAGTGGTACAGTAATCATTTAAATGAAGTAGCCTGGAGTTCTATAACAAAGAGGCAAACACAGTATTTAATTGTCCTATGGGCAGGTGAAGCATTTCTAGGTACAATCGAAGGTCATTTGCTTAAAGCTAGTATCTCCTTAGCATAGTGTAGAGGTATTCCCAGGAATTCCCAGGTGCTTGCTGAAATGTTCTCTAGGGAAAGAGTTGGGGCTATAATCATCCCTGAAGTCTGTATGATGGTCTTTAGGGGATCTGTGTGGTCTTCAGATCAGGGGAAGAAAAGCTCAGTTGGCTATTCGGATTTGCCTGACTTCACCCACTCCAGCAGATCCCCACAGTGGTCTTGATGCTTCTGGCTTCTTCCACCCTTCCTCTCACTCTTCCACAGAACTCCCCTAGCCCAGAGTGTTGTTTGGCTGTGGGCCTCTGTGTCTGCTTTTATCAACTGTTAGATGAAGCCTTTCAGAAGACAGTTATGGTAGGCCCAAGTATGCAAGCATAGCAGAGTATCATTAATAGTGACAGGGGTTGGCTCTCTCCCATTGGGTTGGTCTCAAATTGGGATAGTTACTATTTAGATATTTCCTTAATCACTGCTCCATCCTTATGTAAACACTTCTTGTAGGCAAGACAAATTTGCAGATGAAGATTTTATAGGTGGGTTGGTATTGCCATCCTCCACTAGAAAACACACCTGGCTACAGGAGGTGGTGCCTACAGAGTCCCTATATGCTGTTGTTAGGGAATCTTAGCAGGGGTCATATCCATAAACTCATGGGGACTTCCCTATGCCTCCATGGATTTCTATTTTCCATCCCAGTTCACCCCTTCCAATATCTGATCCCTGCCCTCATTGCCCTCCTTTCCCCTGTCACACACAGCTCCCTCACTCCATCTACTTCAGATGGCTATTTTATTTTTTCTTCTGTGTGAGATTCAAGTATCCAGCCTTGGGCCCTCATTGACTTCTTTGGATTTGTGGATTGTAGTATAGTTATCCTGTACATTGTGCCTTATGTTCACATATACACTTGTACCTACAATGCATGTCTTTAAGGGTCTCGGTTACTTCACTCAGGACAATGTTTTCTAGTTACATCCATGTGCCTGAAAATTGCATGATATCTTTATTTTTAATAGGAGAGTAATATTCCACTATGTGAATGTATCACAATTTTCTCTATCCCTTCTTTGGTTGAAGGACACCTAGGTTGTTTTCAGTTGAAGGTTATTATAAGTAGCATGGTTATGAACATAGTTCCATGGATATCTTTGTGGTATGGTGGACCATCTTTTGGGTATATGCCTAGGAGTGATATAGCTGGGTCTTGAAGTATATCTATTGCCAATTTTCTGAGAAAAGTCCAGATTGATTTCCAAAGTGGTTGTACAAGTTCATACTCTCACAAGCAATGTACATATGTTCCCCTTGCTCTGTATGCTTACTAACATGTTCTATCACTTAAGTTTTGATTTAGCCATTTTTACAGGTGTAAGATGGAATCTCAGAGGTGTTTTGATTTGTATTTTCCTGATTACTAAGGACACTGAACATTTTTAAATGTTTTTTTATTATTTTACTTTAATTTTTATATAAACATTTATATTATTACACATATATACAATAAAGTATCTACATAAAGAAGCACCACAAAAGGTCAGGAATTATATAAATGTTACATTCATATTGTTTTGGATATTTGTATTCAGCAGCCTTGAAGAAAACATCTTTCTTATCTTGGTGAGGCTAAAATTTTGAATGTAAATCAATATCTGTCATATATTATCTCTAACAACTTAAAACATCTATGTAGACCTAAAACCTCTTAACCTCTCCACAACTAAGCTTAATTGTAAAACTAAACTATCTCATCTAAAACCCCATTAGAGCTTGAAGAATAAATAAAAATTAATTACCCAAGTAAACCTGTTCATTTTGGTTGAGAGACTTTTAATGACTACTTGTATTTTCTTAGGTGTTATATGATTATTTCACTTTCTTATATTATCCTAATTTAACTTTGGTAAGTGGAATCTATCAAGAAAGTCATCTATTTCCAATTTTGTGAAGTCTATGCTTTTAAAGTAAGACCTAATAATTCTTCGGATTTCCTCAGTGTCTGATGTAATGTCCCCTTTCATTACTGATATGATTGATATGGATATCATCTCTGTGTTTTAATAAGTTTGGCATGAGCTTGCCTATCTTGCATCAGTGATCATAAGGGAAATTGCTCTGAAATTCTATTTCTTTGTTGGGTTTTGTATGGTTTAGGTATCAGGGTGCCTATGACTTCATGGAATTTGAAAACATTCCTTCTATCTTGTAAGTTCTCTCAAAGAATCAAATCTTGCTTTTGATGATTCTTTCTTTGCACTTGTTTATAACTTATTGATTTTATCCCTGAGTTTGATTATTTACTGCTGTCTACTCCCCATAGTGTGCTTGATTCTTTTTATTCTAGTGCTTTCAGGTATGATTTTAAATTGTTATTATGAGATCTCTACAATTTCTTTTTTTAGACTCTTAGTGCTGTGAACTTTCTTCTTAGCAATACTTTCATTGAGTCACACAAGTTTGGATATATTGTGCCTTCATTTTCATTGAATTTTAGAAAAAAATTGTTTAATTTCTTTCTTTATTTCCTTCTTGATCCATTGTAGAGAATGGTTTATTTTCCATCAGATTTAGTGCTTTCTGTTGTTTCCGTTGCTACTGAAGTCCACTTTTATTATGTAGTGTTCTGATAAGATACAGGGAAATATTTCAATTTTCTTGTATCTTTGAGGTTTGCATTATGGCTCATTATATGGTAAATTTTGCAGAGGGTTCCATGAGATGCAGAGAAGAAGGTACACTCTTTTGTGTTTGGGTGAAATGTTCTGTAGGTGTTCATTAATCCTATTTGCTTCATAATTTAAGTTAGTTTCATTATTGTTCTGCTTATTTCCTGTCTCAATGACTTATTAAATGTTGAGAGTGAGGTGTGGAAGTATCCCACTGTTAATGTATGTGATTCAATGTGCTGTCACTAGAAATTTTGATTGTAGCCATCTGATAGGTGTAAATGGAATTTGTGTCATTCAGATTTGCATTTCTCTCATGATTATGTATGTTGGACATTAGCCATTCAAGATTCCTGTGTTGAGAATTCTCTGTTGAGCTTTCTGCCCTAATTTTTAATTTGGTCATTCTGTTTGTTGGTGTGTACTGTTTTGAGTTCTTTATATACTTTGGAGTTAAGCTCTTTGTCAGATGTAGGATTGGTAAAAAAAATTCCCAATCTGTAAACTGTCTTTTTGTTCTATTGATAGTGTCTTTTGCCTTTCAGAATTTTTTCAGTTTCAGGAGGTTCCATGTATTAATTGTTGATCTTAGAGCTTAAGCTATTGACATTCTGTTCAGGAAGTTGTCTTTCTTTATTGCCGAGGTGTGTTTCTTGGCCCATTATTGCATTCATTGTATTTGCCTCTGGCTTTTTATTGGGGGAGTTGTGGCCATTGATGTTGAGAGATATTAATGACCAGTGATTTTTCCAGTTATGTTGATGTTGGGGGGTAAGAGAGAGGGTGGGGGAAGACAGATAAAGAGAGAGATAGACAGAGAGAGAGACAGAGAGAGATTCATTTCTTTTGGTTTTGTGGATGTGTGGTTATTTATTTTCTATGTTTTCCTAGTTGTAGTTAGTTTCCGTCAATTGAAGTTTTCTTTATATTATCTTTGATAGAGCTGGATATGTGGAAGTGCTACTTAAATTTAGTATAGTCATGAAATATCTTGTTTTCTCCATCTGTAGTGATGGAAAGTTTTATAGGGTATAGTAGTCTGAGGTGAAATCTGCGGTCTCTTGATGTCTGCATGGCATTTTTCCAGGTCCTTCTGATTTTCATAGTCCCTGTTAAGAATTCAGGTATAATTTTGATAAGTTTGCCTTTATATGTAACTTGGCCATTTTTTCTTGCTGCTTTTAATATTCTTCCTTTGTTCTGAATATTTAATATTTTGATTATTATACGTCAGGAGTATTTTCTTTTATGGTCCAATGTAAACTTTGGAGTCCTGTAAGGTTCTTGGATGTTAATAGGGATCTCTTTCTTTACACTGAAGAGTTTTTTCTATGATTTTCTTGAAAATACTTTATGGGCCTTTGAGCTAGGTGTTTTCTCCTTCTGCTGTTATCATACTTAGATTTGGTCTTTTTGGATTCCCACATTTCTTGGATATTTTGCTCAGGAACATTTTACTTTTATGTTCTCTTTGCTTTATCAATTTCTTCAACCGTATCCTCTACTCCTGAGATTCTCTCTTCTGTCTCTCATGTTCTTTTCTTGATGCTTGTGTATGTAGTTCCTGTTCTATTCCCTAGGGTTTTCATCTCCTGGATTCCCTCAGACTGTGTCTTCCATACTGCTTCTGTTTCCACTTTTGGGTCTTGAACTGTTTTATTCATTTCTTTCGTCATTTGAGTGTATTATCCTGTATTTATTTAAGGAATTTATTCAATTACATCTTCTGTTTGATTATTTTTTCCTGTTTTTCTTTTTTGGGTTTTTGCGACAAGGTTTCTCTGTGTAGTCTCTGTTGTTCTAGACTCACTTTGTAAAATAGACTGGCATTGAACTCACAGCAATTCACCTGCCTCTGCCTCCTGAGTGCTGGGACTACAGGCAAGCACCACCACACCTGGCTTATTTTCCTGAATTTCTTAAAGAGTTTATTTTCCTCCTAAAAGTCTCTATCATTTCATAACATCAGATTTAAGATCTTTATTTTTCTTGCAGTTCAGGTATGCTAGTATCTTCTGGGCTAACTGTGGTATGATAGCTTTTTTCTGGTAGTGTCATATGACCCCATTTTTATTGTTTATGTGCTTACAGTGACCTCTAACCGTCTGCTTGTCTCTGGTGATAGCAGGTATGGTGGTCTCTGATGGCCAGGAAGTTTGAAAGTAGGCCAAGTGTGCTCTAAGCTGAGTGTTTCTAGGCTACCCTGCACAGGCATCCTTTGGTTGGCAGACTTATAACGTGAGTCAGAGCCTGAGTACTTCTTTCCTCTGCCGGCCTTGTCATAGTTGATTCTGGCAGATCTGGAATATTCATGGAGAAGGCTCTAAGCTGAATGTTGCATGGGAGTGAGGGGAGGTGTGGGAAGAGGACCAAATTGCCTTCTCAAGATGGTACACAATGGAAGTTGGGACCTACCTACAGCTCATCTCTCTGCTGTCTGTGTCCCAGGTGAGTAGGGAAGATCATGCATATCATGACCAGGCTTTTGCATTACAGAGACATATTCTAAGCAAAAGGGCAATGGCTTGAAAGATTCAGATTCTACTGCACAGTTGTTTTGTAGCCAAGGAGGCACTGCTCCTAGCACTCAGATTTGACTGGGACTCAACAGTTTGGACCCTTGCCCTATATTCTTGTGTCATCCAGCTAGCCTCTGAAGGGAGACCAGTAGAACCATGGATTGGAGTTGGCATGCTGACTGGGGAGCCATACTCCTTATAGGTAAATCGAACTGGGCACTGAGAGTCTGGGACCTTGCATGACTCCTAGAACATGAGACAGCTGGAACTGTGTGTCTCATGCTCCTAATATGTCCCCTTAGATCCACTAAAGCAGGATGACAGTGATTTAGGGCCAGCCATTCAGTTATTCACCATTTCCACCACTGTCTCTGGTCTTCTGCAACCCAGATACAATATACCCTGACGGTCTGCCATTTTGGAAGCCTCTTTTTTATGGTTTATTAATTTATTCATATTATATTTAAATTGATATCCCATCCCTTGTATCCTCTCATTCCTCCTTCCCTCCCATTTTCCCCTTACTCCCTTCCCCTATGACTGTGACTGAGGGGCACCTCTTCCCTGGAAGCCTCTTTTTTTTTGTGATCTTATGATGGCCTTTAGCCAATTGGTTATCTTTTGTATTGGCAGGCTTCAGGTAATGCAGTCTAGTTTGTGGGCCTGAAAATGGAGCATCTGGGAGAAAGTAGGTATGTTTACTTCTGTTGGGCATGTTTTAGTGGGACTGTCTGACAGGAGGTAAGGGAGAGAGTTTTACCTGGTGGTTTCTGATGGCCCCAGGACTCTGATAATGCTGATATGGTTGTGATGGAGATATGGAGTGGGTAGCGCAAAGCTCATCATTGCTATACTTGCCCAGGGTCACCCAGGGGGAAGGGTGGGAGGTACATAGAAATCTCCTATATGTGTTGCTTCCTGATGGCCTCAGGCTTCTGGAAACGCTCACTCACTGCTGCTGTCCCTGCCCACCCTGAACCCCAGGAAGCAATGGCTGGGGTGAAGAGGTCTCACTTATCATTTCCAGGTCACCACAGGCCTCTGGTATAGAGGTTGAGCTGTAGGCAGCGAATTAGCTTCACACAGGATTGGGTGGAACTCTCCACTGCTAGGCTTTTCTGGAGAACAGGGCAGGCTAGCAATTGTGACACTGCATGATTTTCTGGGAAAGAACTTAGGTATTTAGTCTTTGTTGTATATATTATTACCTGGTGATCGGCTGATCTATATCACAGGTCCCTGAAAACTCATTACATTGTTCTTTTCTCCTGTAAAAGATACAGTGCAAAGATAAAAACACACAGATCTTTGCTATCACTGGCTTAATACCCAGGGGAAAAATATAAAACAAACAGCACTTCATACTTTAATTTAAAAATAAAACCAATCATAGAAAACTTAAGAATTTGAATATGAAGAATATTCAGAAAGTTTCGATTTAAAAATAAAATTGCATTTTTATGTGACATTACCACTCATATTGCAAGCTTTATTCTTAAAATAATAGTCAGCTAACAAAAATAACTTAACAGTTATTTGCTTTGGGAAAAAAGGTCCCATTTGATGCCTCAAAAGCCAGGAGGTGTGGGGGTAGATGGAGTGGGAGGAACTGTAAATGTGCTAATTTCCTCATCTTCCATGAGGGGGAGTGAAGTAGTACTGTGCCATTTCTGATGCTGATAAATGAGGAATCATAAATTTGAAACTTTTTTATCAAAATAGAAAAACTATCTTAACTTTGGAAAAATATTGAGTAAATTGATTACAGTCTTTAGATTCTGAAAAAAAACATAATGAAGTGGGGTTGTAAAGATAGCTTGTTTGATAAAGAACTTGTTATGCAAGCAAGGGGCCTTGAGAATGAATCATATTATTTCCAAGAACTGATGTAAAAGGGTGAGTGCAGCAATGAACACTTGGTGATCTTGGTACTAAGATAAGAAATCAAAGATTGGAAGTGGTTTTGTTTGTTTGTTTGATTGTTTGCTTGTTTTGCCATCCCAGATAAATCAATAGCTTCAAGTGGAGTAGATATGCTGCCTCAAAAGTATAAAGTAGAGGCCTGTCACACACTGAAAACAGAACTTCTGTTAGGTCATCCATTTGATTGTCAGTCATCTCATCTGCCACCATGACCATTATCAGAATCATGTAGCATATGACCTGGAACTCCAGGAAACCTGGAAATCCTAAGTCCTCCTATAAATTCCTGAAGCTCAGAAGAGAGAAATTTCTAAGCCTATTGAAGGATTACTATTAGGCTCAGAAGTTATGGCAATACCCAGCCAAGCTAAGACAGTATCTGACATCTACTTAGAACACCAACATAGAATGCCCCTAGACAAACACCAAGAATCATTCAGATGGCCACAACCTTATTTGTTGTGGTGATAACAATCAACATCCAAACAACTGAACAGACATTAGGCAGATATTCAGACACACACACACACACACACACACACACACACACACACACAAAAAAAAAAAAAAAAAAATTCTACCAGTGATGTAATCTTAGATGCCTAGATCCAGTTCCAAAATAACAAATATCATGAAAAACCATAAAGATGGTTTTCCTCTAGAAATTAACAGCCCTACTGTAATGTTCTCTGGGAAAAGCAATTTGGTGAAATCACACATTATTTCCAGACAGCAATTATAAATATTTTCAAAGAACTCAAAGAAGATACAAACAAATGACTAAATGAAGACTACAAACACAATTAATTGGTTGAAACAATGAAAACAATTACAACTATGAAAATGGACACAGAAAGATAATATTTGAAGAAATGCCAAATTCAAATAAATTTCAAAAAGTAAAATTCAGAAAATCAATCAAAGATTTCAGAGAAATGTGTAACCAATAAATTGTATCAAGCAGAAAAAAAAGAAAATGATATGGTGAAGAAAATAAAGAGGAGATGAATTATGCAAAATTATTAAAACTGTAATTACAGTTGGGCTTAGTGGAGTACCTTTAATTCTAGCACCCAGAGATACAGAGGCAGGTAGATCCCTGTGAATTCCAGGCCAGTTTGGTCTACAAAGTGAGTTCAGGACAGCCAGAGCCATACAGACAAACCCTGTCTTGAAAAAATAAACCAAAACCAACCAAAACAAACAAACAAACAAACAAAAATACAATAACAACAAAGGTCAAAGGCATAGAAAATGTTATTAACTAAGTCATACAAGAAAATTTCTCACCTCTAAGATAATAGATGCCTTTTTAAGTGCAAGAGGCATATTGATCATCAAATACATAGGATGAGAAAAGAAATTCTCCAATATAACAGAATGATAAAAACACTAAATTTATAGAACAAAGGAAGGACATTGATAACAGTAAGAGAGGAACACTAAATCACATATAAGGCAAAACCATCAATATAACACCTAACTTTTCAGTGAAAAATTTTAAAACAAGAAGGGCCCAAGCAGATATTCTATACATTCTAAATGACAATAGATTCTAGCCCAACATACACATCAAAACTCATAGATGAAATTAAAGGGAAAAATTTTTTTACAACAAACATATTTTAAGAGTCGATATCCACAAAATCAACCTTAAAAGGAAAATCTTCCTCTGGATATAAAACTGAATATACCCAAGAGGGCACAATGACTATATAATACCAAAATGATAAAAAAGGGAAAACCACCACAATAAGGTAACATAAATTATTAAACCCTGTTAATAATTCCATGTTAACCACCCCAATCCCCCCCAAAAGAGAGATAGATAAGTAGTTTGGATTAGAAAAGTGAATTTGTCGTTTTGCTATCCCCAAGATACATACTTCAGCATCAATGACAGAAACAACCTTAGGGGAAAGGGTGGGAAAAGGTATTAAAATAATTAAAACTAAGAAATAAGCAAGTATAAATATTGTAATATTTTAAAAAATAGACTGGAAATCAAAACTAATCAACAGAGTTAGGTAAGGACACAAAATAATCATTAAAGAAAGCATCCGCCAAGAGGTCATTACAATTATAAATATTTACAAACAAAACACAAGAGCATCTAATTTCATAGAACAAGTATTACTAATATATAATAACAAATTGATATCAACACATTAACAGTGATTCCATACACCATTATCATCAACATGTAGGTAATCCAAACAAAAACCAAGTAGAGAAACTAGAGTTAAACTCATCATAAATCAAATCATTCTAACAGACATCTATAGATAAGGGGATATAGCTCAAAATAAGAAAGACAAAATACCCCCACAGATAACATCATGTTAAATTTTAAAAAACTCAAATAATTACTAATAAAATCCTACAAAACCAAAGATTCTTTATACTTTCCATTTCCCAACACAAAAGAATCAACTTTATTCTCAATTGCCCATGGGACTGTCTCCAAAATAGATTATGTATTAGGATGCAATTAAACAAATTTAGAAAATTTGAGATGTCATTTTAAATATTACGTGATCACAAAGAAGTTATGTTACATAATCAACAATAATAGAAATGATAGAATGTACACAACAGGAAAATAAACAATACACTCCTAAATGATAATTCTGCTAAGAGAAAATCAAGAAGAAAAATGTTAAATGCTTATAATTGAATAAAGATAAAAACACAACATACCCCAGTACATAGGGCACAGTGAAAGCAGTTCTAAAATAAAAGATTATACAAGTGCCTATACCATAAAGATGAAGTGATTTTGTATTAATATGTTGATGCTGCACCTGAAGGCATTGGACAAACAAGAGTAGAAAATACTCAAAGAGTAAATGGGAAGTAATAATCAATGTCAGGTCTTCAATTAAAGGAACAGAAACCAAATAAACACAGAAAGTACAAGTAATGGAAGAAAGAGTTGCTTCTTTGAAAATATTAAGGAGATGGACAACACTTTAGCAAAACTAATGAAAACAAGGAGAGAGGACTCAAATAATGAAAGAGATGAAATGAGAGACATTTCAATGGGCCACTGAAGAAGTTTTATTCATAAGAACATGCCTTAATTATGTATATTATACTAAACTGAAAACTATAAACAGGATAAATTTCTAGATTATCACAATCAAATCAAGATAAAGTAAATAAATCAAATGTCATTATACCAACCAATAATATTGGATATTGAAGGAGTAATTAAAAAATAAATAACAAAGGCCTAGTTCCAGATGGATGCATCATAGAACTTTATGAAAGAAGAACATTAATACTCTCAAAATATTTTATAAAATAAAATAAGGAAAGAATGCATCCACATTATTTTATTTAGCTAGAATTAGCCTGATCCCATAACAAGACATAGTACCAACAAAGAAATAAGTTCATCCACATTTATCTAATGAACAGAGATGCACGAGTTTCAATAAAATATTTGCAAAATAAATTCAGGAACTTATCAAACTTTTATCCACCATGATCAAGTTAGCTTGAAACTAGAAATTCATGGATGGTTCACCATCTGTAAAGCAATACATGGCACCCACTATAAAAACAAACCCAGGGACAGAAACTATATTAACATCTCATTAGATGCAGAGAATGGCTTCAATTAATAAAAAATATTTATTATAAATGTCCTAGAGAATCTAGGTGTATAGATGATATATTTCATCATAATTAATGGCATATGGAATAAGCTCATTGACAGCATCATGCTTAGTGGGGAAAAACTCAAAACATTTCCACAATTTTACAAGACAAAAGGTTTTATACTTTTCATTCCTTTTTATGTAAGCCTTGAAATTTAGGTAGAGCAGTAAGTCAAGAGTAGGAGATAAAGTTGATGCAAATAGGCAAGGAAGAAGTCAACATATATTCACTTACAACTGACATAATTATATACCTAAAACAGGCTAAAATTCCACCATATTTCTCTACAAAGGAAACATAATTCAACTAAGTAGAAGGATATAAAGTTAATAGATTGAAACAAGTAGTCTTCATATATAAATATATGGAAAATTTTTTAAAAATCAGGAAATCAACCCTATTCATAAAAGTCTCAATAACATATATATTGAAATAAATTGCACTAAGTGGGATAATTTCAAAATACAATATTTAAAACACAAAATAAAGAAATTCAAGAAGATATGAGAAGACGGAAGGATCTCCCATGCTCATAGATCAATAGAATTAATACTGTAAAAAATGACCATCCTTCCAAAAGCAATTTACAGATCCATCATAATCCTCAAAAGTTCCCACTTAAATTTTCACATAAACCAAAAAAGAATCTTAACTTTTATTTGAAAACAACAAAATACACACACACAATTTTTTGAACAAAATTGAATAATAAAATAAGCTCTTCAAATATCCCCATGCCAGATTTGAGGTAATACTTACTACAGAACTATATTATTAAAATCATCATAGAGAAGACAAATTAATTGAGTTCACACACCTAAACCCAACTGATTTTGAACAAAGAATGCAAAATAGCATATTAGAGAAAAGAAAACATCTTGAATACTTCATAGCTACATGAAGAAGAAAAATAATTCCTACCTCTCACTTGGAACTCAGTTGAGCTGTTAATGGATAGAAGACATCAACAAAACAGGATACCATGGATCTGAGAGAGGACAATGTAGAGGATATGATTGAACTTACAGGCTCAAGAAAAAAAAATTCTGAATAGAATATCATTTATACATCATTAAAGCCAAAACTTGATAAATGGGACATTGTGAAACTAAAATCTTCTGCACATCAAATTAAAGTGGCAGCATATGGGCTGGGAAAACATATTTACCAGCTACACGTCTGATAGAGACTTACTACCTAGAATACACACAGAACTCAAAAGCTAAACATGAAGAAATCAACCAAACTAAAACATGGGTTATGGATCTAAACACAGAGCTCTCAAAAGATAAAATATAATTATCTAGGAATTTTTGAGAATGTTCAGCATGTTCATATCCTTCAACAAATGCAAATTAAAACTGTTTTAAGACTTCATCTTGCCACACGCAGAATGGCTAAGATCAAAGAAACAAGTGAAAATATATAGTAGTGTAGAAATGGAGAATGAGGAATAAATTACATAATGATTGCTAGTTAGAGTGAAATGTGCTACAATCCCTATGGAGATCCATGTGTAGCTTTCTAAAAATGTGTTGAAAATATATCTACCACATGTTCCATCTATATATTTCCCCAGCATATACACAAAGACTCTGCATCTTACCACAGAAATGCTTCTTTATCCATGCTCATTGCTTCTGTATTCACACTAGACAGGAAATATATATAGCTTTGTTGTCCATCAAATGATAAGTAGATAGTGAAAAATATGTTATATTTAGACAATGAAATATTATTTGGCTGTTAAAAGATGAACAAAAGTATGACAATACAAGTATATAGACAAACAGTCATTCTGGGTGAGGTAACCAACACCTCAAAATGTGATGTGTTTTATTTACGGATATTAGTTTTTAGTCCATTCGAATTCCTGTGGTTATCATATTTTGCAAGACACTGTGACAGAGAGGGATTTTAAAGGACAAGAGTTGTAAGGCAGTGGTATAAGAAGTTGAAGGGTACTAATGGACAGGGAAGGTTACATTGGGATGGGCCAGAGTATCAGAGACAATATTTGGAGAGATAATTATTATCAAAGGCCTTTGATTGAGAATGCTGTATGAAAAACTAAAACTATATTATATTCCTAAACATATACATATATAAAAAGAGGTTTTATCCAGTTATTCTACAATGAAAGAACTGTATCTACAATAAATATTTTATGCTAGTAACTAAAAACAATAAAAAACAATAGTACCAAATATAAAAGAAGAAAAAATTATGTAATTATATTTTAATTCCACAAAAGTTTCAAAAATAATTTACAAAATGAATGTGATACATTTTTTTGTGTGTTGTTGGTCTATAGATTTACGCAGACCACTAGGTATTCCTGGCTTTTATCAATACTTTCAACTACCATCCAAACTTATGACAAGACCCTATTACTGAGTCACAAAACATAGAGAAATTAAGCTGTCACTTGTTTAAAAGCTAAATTCCTAACATCTGGCCTCATGCTACTTAGAGAGAAAAGTATCTCTCACCCAGCTGTGAACTCTACAACCAATAACAAACACTGGCTTGAAATGATATGTCCACACTGGTACAACAATGGCAGGGATGTAATTGGAATAACTTCCACTTTCTGATTGGATCTAAGGTTGCTCCATGAGATGGAACCCATACTAGCACTGTTAAAGGGAGCAAGAACTTGTGGCTAAGTAGGTTGTATTCCCTAAAGGAAAAGCCAATATTTTCATTCTGATAAATGGACATAGCATAAAAGGACTTCATTGATGAGAGCATCCCTCAGCCCTCATCAGAGAATCTTTTTTATAGTAGATGAAAATTAACACAGGCAGAGACCACCTCTTGTCAGTGTTCAGAGAATAATTAGCTTCAGAGTGTTCAACCTTAAATGAGACACACACACACACACACACACACACACACACACAAACACACACACACACACACACACACACACACACACACACACACACACACATATATATCCCACCAACCCAAGTTCAGAGATCTTTGATAAATATGGAGCAGACAGATTGTAAGAGACATAAGGAGATAAATCAAAGAAACAGTATTTTCTGGACGTAAGAGGATAGATGACTATGTAAACCCACAGTGATTATGAGACACACAAGACTCATACAATATTGAGCCATTAAATCCATAGAAAAGAAAGCAAAGCAAAACAACAAAAGTACAGGGGAAGACAGATTCAAAATCATACCATCAGCTGAGAAACTACTGGCATTTGATAGTTGGTGTAAGAGAGAACATCAGTTTTGTTTAATGATATGACTCCTAGTAGGTCAACCACATTTCATGGTAGGCCCCACTCTCCAAGTACTGGACAACACAAACTGAACTCAATGGAGAAAAAAAGAAAACTCAGTGAATGGGAAAGGAGGAGACAGCAGAGACTCAATTGTGGAAGAATCCTGACCTGACCTTTTGTCTCCATATTCAGGTACTCAGACTTGACCATGCAACAATGCGCCCACGTACACACAATTTAGAATAGAGTAAAGCGAATCAAGTAAATGTACTAAAATAAAGACTTTAAGCAGTCAGTTTTAGTAAGCAAAGTGTATAAAACTCATTTGAATTTATTTTATCTTTTGAATGAGGACAATGGATCAGAATAAATGTATAATGCTTGTGTTGCCTTCCTTCCTTAAGGGTCTTAATTAGTGGATATTCAAGATGGCGGTGCTCAGTAGGTACCATAACTGAATAGCAGAACAGCAGTGAGAACAGACCAACAGACAGGCCTGCGGAGGAACTGAAAACCCCAAATTGCTATCTCTCCGAGGTCAGACAAGAGCCCAGAGTGTGGGGACGTCTCTGCCTGACCCCAGGTCACCCGGCAAAAATACTAGGGCTCACACCTGCCCATCCTCAGCTTCACGCTGTCCGGTAACCAGCAGAGCAGTTCCAACCAAGAATGCACACTATTACTGATACCGCAACTTATGGGGACTCACCTCAGACCCTCCCCAGAAGTGAAGAGGGCACATTGCTAGTAAATCACCTGCCCACTTCTACCACTAGGTGGCAGAGACATTCAGGGTACTAGGACCTCAGCCTTTCAAATGGATACGTTTTATCCTACCGGCGCTTCCCAACTCAGTGAGCACAGGGTGTGAGCACATTGACTCAGCACAATGGCTAGGCAGTGGGACCTCATTCACCTTAGAACAAGAAAGCCAGTAGCAAGGTCACCTACTACAGGTTTCCCCTTCTCAATAGGAGGGTCCCTGGACTTCTAAGGAGTTGCTCTGTACAGCCAGTGAAAGAAATCAGAAACTACCACATAACACCTGAGAAGGTCAGAGTCAGATGTAAAAACACCACCAACAAAAGTCAAAATAATATTAGTTATCCAGAACTCAGTTAACCCAAAGCAATCAGGTCTGGGCAATCTTAACACATCTAAAACACAAGCAATGACTTCAGTTCTTTCATTATGAAGATGATAATGGAGAAAAATGAATAAAATCCATAAAGGAATACAAGCAGAAACAGCCAAAGAGATAGAGGCCCATAGAGAGTCCATTACAGAGATCTATAAAGAGGAAATGAAGAAAACACTGGAAGAAATTGAGGAAAATGCAAATAATCATGTAAAAGAAATCAATAAAGCTGTTCAGGCTCTGAGGGAAAATGGAAACAATAATAATAAAAGCACAAACCAAGAAAAGCCTGGAAAGAGAGAACTTGAAGAAGAAAACAGGAACTACAGAGATAATCATCTTCAACAGGATACAAGAGATGGAAGGAAGAATCTCAGGTGTAGAAGAATTTGATGCAACCATTAACGGAAATGCTAAATATAAAAAAAAAAAAATCTGACCCAAAACATGCAAGAAATCAAGGGCACCATGAAAAGATGAAACCTAAGAATAATAGGAACTGAAGAAATAGAAGATGCCTGACTTCAAGGCCCAGAAAATATTTTCAACAAAATCATAGATAAAAAAAATTCCACAATATCAAAAAAGAGATACCTATCAGCATAAAAGAGGCATACAGAACACAAAATAGATTAGACCATAATAATGCTCCCACCAAATAACATTCAAAACACTAAATGTACAGAACAACAACAACAAAATATTAAAAGCTCCAAATGAAAAAGGCCAAGTAATATATAATGGCAAACCTATTAAAATAACATCTGACTTCTCACCAGAGACCATAAAAGCAAGAAACACCTTGGCAGATGTGTTGCAAACACTAAGAGACCACAGATAACAGTCGAGACTTACTATATCCAGAAAAACATTCAGTCACAATAGATGGACAAAACAATATAGTCCATGACATAACCAATTTAAACAATATCTATGCTTCAACACAGCACAACAGAAGATAAAAGAAGGAAATCTTCCACCTCAGGAGGTTAACTATACAAAAACAAACAAACAAACAAAAAACAAAAACATGATATGAATAACTTCACTAAAGCAAAAGTAAAAGCAGAGAAGAATAGAAACACAGTTCTACAAACAACAACAATCTAAAAGGTTCAAACAGCTACTGGTCATTAGTCTCTAAAAGACACAGACTAACAGAGTGAATGTGTAAATAGGACTCAACATTTTATTGCACACAATAAACACACCTCAGACACAATGAAATATGTTACCTAAGAGCAATGGTCTAGAAGAAGTTTCTCCTAGCAAACAGACCCAAGAAGCAAGCTGGAGTTGCCATTTTAAATCTAATAAAATAGACTTTCAACTAAAATTAATAAAAAGAGATCAGGGAGGACACTTCATATCAATCAAAGGTAAATTATACCAATATGTCATCTCAATCCTCAACATCTATGTTCCAAATACAAGGGTATCCACATTCATAAAAGCAACATTATTAAAACTTAAATCATACAATGAACTCCACAATTTAATAGTGAAAGACTTCACCACCCTACTGTCACAAATTGACAGATTATCTAGACAGAAAATAAATGGAGAAATAATGAAAATAATAGATGTCATGAATTAAATGGACCTAACAGATATCTATAGAACTTTGCACCCAAATGCAAAAGAAAACATACCTTTTTCTCAGCACTTCATGGAACCTTGTCTATATAGATGGTCACAAAGCAAGGCTCAACAGATACAAGAAAAATGAAATAATCCTCTGTATCTTATTAAACTACCACAGTCTAAGGCTGAACCTCAACAATAATAGAAATAACTAAAGACCTACACACACATAGAAATTGAAAAACACTGTACTCAGTGACAACTTGGTCAGGGATGAAATAAAGTAAGAAAATGAAGATTTCCTAGAATTCAAAGAAAATGAAGGGAGAACATAGCTAAACCTTTGGGACACAATGAAAGCAGTGCTAAGAGGAACATTAATAGCACTGAGTGCCTTCCTAAAGAAATTGGAGACATCTCAATCATGAAACTTAATAGAAAACCTGAAATCCCTATAACAAAAAGAAGCAGGAACATCCAAGAGTGGTAGTCAGATGAAAATAATAAAACTCAAGACTGAAATTAATAAATTAGAAACAAAGAAACAGTTCAAAGAATCAATGAAACCAATAGCTCATTCTTTGACAAAGTTGGCAAGATAGACAAACTCTTAGCCAAGCTAACCAAAAGGGAAAGGGGGAGTAGCCAAATTAACAAAATCAGAAATGAAACGGGAGACATAATGACAGATAACAAGGAAAACAAAAGAAGCATTAGGTTTTATGTCAAATAATTTTGAGCCACAATATTTGAAAATCTAAAGAATATAGACAATTTTCTTGAAAAATTCCACCTACCATTGTTGAATCAAAATCAGATAAACAAATTAAGTAGGGAATTAACTTATATCCCTTATGGAAATAGAAGTAGTCATCAAAAGTATCCCAAACAAAAAGAGCCCAGGGATAGTTGGATTCAGTGCAAATTTCAATCAGATTTTCAAAGAAGAACTAATACCAATACTCCTAACACAAACTAGAAACAGAAATATCAATATAATAGTCATTCTAATGTAGCCACAATTACCTTGAAACCTAAGACCCAACAAGGGAGGAGAACATCAGACCAATTTCCCTTATGGAATTGATGCAAAAATATTCAATAAGATACTTAGAAACCAAATCCAAGTAGTCATCAAAAATATCATCTACCATGATCAAGTAGGCTTTATCCCACACATGCAAGGATGGTAAACCACCATATAAACAAACTTAAAAAAACAACACGATCATCTCCTTAAATGCTGAAAAAGCATTTGACAAAATCTAGCACCCATTTATGTTAAAAGTCTTAGAGAAATCAGGGATACAAGGTAGATACTTTAACATAGTAAAGGCAATATACAGCAATTTAGAACCAACACCAAAATAAATGGGAAGAAACTTAAATCAGTTCTACTGAAATTAGGGACAAGGCTGTCCACTGTCTCCAAATTTCTTAAGCATAGCACTTGAAGTCCTTGCTAGAGCAATAAGACAACTAAACAAGAGTAAAGGGATACAGATTGAAAAAGGATGAAATCAAAGTATCACTATTCATGGATGATATGATCGTATAGATAAGTGACCTCAAAAACTCTACCAAGGAACTCCTGCAACTGATAAAAAATTCAGGAAAGTGGCTGCACACAAAATCAAGTAAAAAAAATCAGTAGCCCAACTGTGTAAAAAAACAGGCTGCAAAAGGTATTAGGGAAACAATACCCTTCCCAAAAGCCATAAATCACACAAACTATCTTAGTGTAATTCTAACCAAGCAGTTGAAAGACCTATATGAAGAAAACTTCATGTCTGTGAAGAAAGAAATTGAAGAAGATATCAGAGGATGGAAATATTTCCCATGCTCATGGATTGGGAGAATCAACATAGTAAAAATGACAATCTTAACAAAAGCAATCTACAGATTCAATTCAATCCCTACACAAATACCTACACAATTCTTTACAGAACTGAAAGATCCATTCTCAACTTCATATGAAAAAATAAAAAACTCAGAATAGCTAAAACAATCCTGTATAATAAAAGATTTTTCAGTGGACTATCCATGCCTTAGCTCAAGCTGTAGTATGCAGTAACAGTATTACTAATGGTATGATACTGGTATAGAAATAGACTGGTCGATCAATGGAATTGAATCAAAATCCAGGTATAAACCAACAGACCTATGGATACTTGATTTTTGACATATAATTCAAAAACACACAATGGAGAAAAGATAGCATTTAACTGTATGTCTACATGTAGAAAAATGCATATAGATTCATATTTATCACTCTGCTCAAACTAAAATCCAAGTGGATTAAAGACCTCAACATAAACCAGAAACACTAAATCTGTTATTTAAAAAAAGTAGAGAAAAGCCTTGAACTGATTGTCACAGGAGAGAACTTCCTAGACAGAACTCAACCTCTAAGATCAACAGTTAATAAATAGGAACTCATTAAACTAAAAAGTTTCTGTAAAGCAAACACTGTCAATGGAAGAAAACTACAGTATACAGACTAGGAAAAAACTTCACCAAACCTACATCCAACAGAGGGCTAATAATCAAAACATATAAAGAACTCAAGAAATTAAATACCACCAAATCGAATAATTCAATTAAAAAATGGGGTACAGAGCTAAACAAAGAATTTTCAACAGAGAAATATCAAATGGCTAAGAAATGCTTAATGTCCCTAGTCATCAGTGAACTGCAAATCAAAACTACTCCTAAATTCCATCTTACCCTTATCCTAATTTTTAAGGTCAAAAACTCAAGTGACAGCCCATGCTGGTGAGGATGTAGAGAAAGGGGATCACTGTTCCATTGCTGTGGGGGTGCAAACTCATTCAACCATTTTGGAAATCAATCTGGCTCTTCAAGAGAAAAATAGGATTAGTGCTACCTCAAGACCTAGCTAAACCACTCATGGGCATATACCCAAAATACGCTCCACCCTAGAACAAGGCCACTAGCTCAACTATTTTCGTAGAGGCTTTATTCATAATAGCCATAATCTGAAGACAAGCTAGATGTGCCTCCATAAAAGAAAGGATAAAGAAACTCTGGTACATTTACACAATACAATACTACTCAGCTATTAATATTAAAAGCAAAGAAATCTTGAAATGTGCAGGCAAATGTATGGAACTAGAAATGATGATCTTTAGTGAAATAACCTAGACCCAGAAAGGCACACATGGTATATATTTATTTATAAGTAGAGTTTAGCCGAGCACAGATGTCTGCTGAGAGACTCTACCAAGAGGAGGATTGGGACATTTCCTGGGCCTCAAAGCCAAGAATGTTGAGAGTTGTTTGAAAGAGGTGGGGGATGAAAGGACCTGGAGGGGTCAGGAGCCCCACAGGGAGACCATCAAGGCTGGAAGATCTTGACACAGGGCTTTCACAACCAAAGATGCACCAACCAAAGAAAATGCAGGCTGAGAACCTAGAACCTCTGTTCAGGTATACCTATGGACAGCTAATTTTCTATGTTCGGAGGGCAGGGAAAGGGAGAATGCCTCCCTCAGACACTGACATGCACTCTGCTGCCCAGGATTTGATCACTGCTCCATGGCAGGGTGACCTTGCAGGCACAAAGAGGAAGGAGATGCAGGCTGTCCTAATGAAATGTGATTGTCTGTGATCAGAGGTTGGGGAAGAGGACTACCCCCATCGGAAGTCTGGGAGAGAGGAATGGCGAGGAAAAGGGAAGGAGGGTGGAAATAGGAATGAAAGAATGAATGGATAACAATTGGGATATAATGTGAATAATTTAAAATATCAATTAAATTTTAAAATCTTGACAAGTATTCTATAGCATTTTTCCTGAAAATACTTCAAGAGGAAGAAAAAAGAGAAAAACAACCAGAGAGAAATTGATGATGTGCATTTTGGTGGGTTTCTTTTTTCCTTTCTTCGTTGATATTATTAAATTTGCAAGGTTCTGAACTCAGCCTTACTGAAGTCTTATCTCATAACAGAAACATGACAAGATGTTAAATGAAGTATAAATATTGAACACATGCCTGGGATGTACCATTGAATTTTTATTTTCAAGTGACTTCAATACTCTTCCAAATCACACACCTGTTATTTCATCAAAGCTTCAGAATGTGATTGTATTTTGAAATTTGTGTTTCACTTTCTGGTTTTGATCAATGATTCCCTTTCATCTTTCCTGACTTATTCATCATTCACAGTCTAATTTTTTTCCTATGGATCACAGATAATTTTCTTTCATCAACATGGTGATATTTTGGTCAGGGGTCATAAACCTTCATAAACCCAGGCTTAGCAAGAGCATCTACTTCAACAAGTCTGTTCATCACACATGAAAAATGAAGGGTAGAGGGAAAAGAGAGAAGAGTCAGGAAAATACACTGAGGAAAGGCACTAAATTGCCCCCCTTTTTGTTGTATGGCATTTTAATAAATTTATACAGTGAATTGTACTAATTTTCACCCAATTTTTTCTCTCTCATCTCCCTCCCTCTCTTATTTGTGCCATTCTTCTCAATGACCCCATTCCTCCTTGTGCCTCGTGTTTTTACTAGCCCACTGAGTCTAGTTAATGTCTTGCCAGAGTTTGGATGGGAAGTTTCTCAGTGGATGAATGGTAGCTCATATACAGCCATAGTGTTGATTGTCACATTGTTCTATAAACATTCATGTTTTTACTCACACATGCTGTGTCTAGCCTTTACCAGAGAAGCTTCTCAATGTAGTATGTGAGAGTTTATGTAGAAACTCATGATTGGCCATGTATGGAGATTAAGTGAGAGCTAAATGCTTATGGAAAGGCATTAATTATTTTTATGAAGAATTGGTAGTTCCAATTTTTTAATTTTTTATAAAATCCCACAAGTATACAAAATTCATGTATTAGGACATGCTGGGTTTTTTTCCAATAATTTCAAATAGGGAAAAAAGAGTAGTGGCTGGACTTTAGGAGTTGGTTTTGGGAAGTTGAGTATTTACTTCTGAGCCAATATGGAATTAAAGATTGTATATGTATTTTCCTTAATTTTTTGCTACATTGTGTTAGAGTCATTTCTTTTTATTTCATGATAAAAGTTAAGAATTTTAAGGATGATAATGAAATTTGACTATACATACATACATACACTCATACATACATACTTCCTCATGCAAACACACATACAAATATATTTAATTATACTGCTATTTTAAGTTTATTCTTCAGATTTTTTATTTTTGCAATGTATTTTGATCATATACATGCAACAGTAAGCCACTTCCCTCCCCCTAGTTCCTGTGGCCCTCATTCTGCCAACTTCATATCCTCTTTTGTGTTGTTAATAATAACTGGGTCCAATTACTGCAGCCACAAGTACATAGGTATAGATTCTTCCACTGGGGTTTTGACTGCCTACCAGTTGGCCATGTCTCAAAAGTAGACAAAGACTTTCCCTCTTTCAACAAACATCAACTTCTAACAGCTGTTCCCAAGAGTCTAGTTCTGGGCCTCTCCTCATTCATACTTGACTTTGACCTGCTTACCATTTTTAAGGTAGCACCAGTGGCCATGATTTGCATACAATAACCATATCAGGGTCTGAAGTGTTAGTTTATAAGCTTTCTTCCTCTTCTTAAAGGATATGATATGAAGACCAGAAATATAGATTTTTCTTCATTCTGAATTTATTGAAAATTAAAACATTACATAAAATCTAGTTATTCTTTTGAAAATGAACTTCTAAGGATACATTATATACCTTGTAATAATACTTTAGCTGCTTTTCTTGAACATTTCTTACATGTTATCATGCTAAGCATAATTTATTCAAATTGTTCTTCCTCTCTGATAGACAAATATTTATGCAAAAAAGGTTTCAGACACTGTCTTCTGATCTTTGGATACAGAGCACACATGCACACATGCGTGAGCGGGCACACACACACACACACCCCTAAGTGAAAATGAAATTAAAGTTAAAAACAGAATCTTTTTAATTAAAAAAAAACAAGTTCTTAGAAGCATAATGATATGAAGCTCTGCAAAATATAATGTGCTCAGTGCTGACCAGGCTAATAAAAACATGCATCCAGTGGGTTACATTTTCCATTAACTAAACATTTAAAAGTATGCTTTCATAATGGCATTTTCATTCCAAGCAAGTCACCCTGTATTCCAGCTTTCAGATTTCCCCCATGAATAGGCTGTTTCATATGCAAGATGTTTACTCTGCACCATGTGGTGATCATGTTCCATGCATCTACTCATTAACAAACTTCATTTTGAAGCTACATAGTAATCCAATATTAAAACCCCAGATGAGCACACTGAACAACAGAATACAAAATGCTCAAAAAATAATCTATAAGACCAGCCATATGGGTGAATGGGCAAAGCTGCTTGACTCCTGAAACCCACATAGAGGTAGAAAGAGAACTGATTCCACAGAATTGCTCTTGGACCTCTAAAACATTCTGTGGCAAAAAGATCCCCTCCCACACATACATCACACACATATGCAGCCACAAATAATAGTGATAAGAGATAATCTGTGAAGATGAATCAAGTTATCTTCCAGAATGTGGAAAAAATAAATGATAGGAGAAAGAAATGATAAAGTGGTAGGGTGGGGATTGAGTGGTTCAGAGACAACATTTGAAGAAGAATAGATGAAGTTTTCTTCTTCATATAATAGATGGGTAAATAAAAGATATTTACTTCCATTGGTTAATAAAGCAAATTAATCCTGTTAATTTTTTCTACACTTTTATAAAAAAAAATTGTAAAACTCCCAGAGCACAGAGAAATACATTTTCAGACTTTGGGAGTTTATTATGCCCCTTTTAGCAATAGAGAGCAACAGGAAGATAAAAGCCAATGTACAAGAGACATATGTAAAATTTGACCTAGTGTAAAAGGATATGTGAGTTACATATTTAAGAATGGGGTCTCTCAGGATGATCTTTCAGAATGAACTCTGCTGAGCCTCCAGCAATCTTAGATATATTTCTAGTGTTAAAGCCATGGATGGGTCTTCGTAGCATTCTAAGATGGGGATTTAATATGTCACAGAGTTTATGTACAAAGCTTTACTTTCATCTGCCTACTCACATATGAATTATGTCAGACTCCTATAAGCAGGAAAGTATTCAATTAGCACCAGACTAGTAGCCACAGTCAAGCTACCTCACAAGAAGTGTCCAAAAGGCTTAGATATGGCCCCTTTCTTCATCAGTGATGCATCTTAAAATCTTCACAAAGCTTAAATTTCCTTTGCTAGCCCATGACATTCTTGCCTGCTCTTCCCTGCGAACTGCCTTGGAGGACATTTCTGTATTTAGTGTTTCCTATTTCTAGGAGTCTAACTTGCAGGTAATAGCTGCCTACTTTTGCCTGCTAATTCATATTATAAAGCAAAGTTTTATTTTAAAATATGTTCAATACCTTTATAAAAGTTATCTATTGTATTGGAAGTCTTAAAATTTAAAACTAGATCATATACAACATATTGACAGACAACAAAAGAACTAACATACAAATTTGGAAATCCATAAAAACTAACTGCAAAGACTCCTGTATTAAGAGTCTTTAAGAAATAATTTTAAGTAAGTCATGCCAAAGACAGCATTTAGAAATTTTTTCGAACTTGCATACCCATATATATCACATAGTTTTACCATATCCATCCTACTATTCTCTCTTCCCGATTCCTTCTACTTCTAGTACCTTTGCCTTCCAAAAAGATCCTTCTATCTTTATTAAACACACACACACACACACACACACACACACACACACACACACACATACACACACACACATACACACACACACACACAGATACACATACTTATATTCAAGTATGAACACATCTGTCTGTCTATGTACAATATAAAATGTGCTATTTGTTCATCCTAGTCTGGCTTATGTCACTTAACTTGATGCTTTTTGGGTCACTTCATTTTCCTGAAAATAGCATAATTTTATTCCTTATAGCTAACTAAAAGTTACATGTGTCCTTGACTTTTTAGGCTCTTTCTATCCTTTCTCTCCCTCTTTCGTAAGATTCCATGGGCTCCCCCTAAAGTTTATCTGTGGGTTTTTTCGTCTGTTTTCATCAGCTCCTAGGTGAAGCCAATCAGATGGCTGTTATGCTAGCCTCCTATATGCAAGAATAGCAGATTATTGATGTCAGTGATAGGCTCTCTCTCATGTCATTCAACTCAAGTTGAGCCAGTCATTGTTGGTTGGGTCAAAGGTTTTGTGTGTGGGTTGGTGTCCCCTTCGCTCCACTAGAAGTCCCCATTGGAGGTGGTGGCTTCAGGTTCTATATCCCCTGAACATCACAAGAAAACCTACAAAATCAACTGATCTGAACCTCTAGTAGCTCACAGAGATTAAAGCACCAATCAGAGACCATCTATGGGACAGATATATCCCACTCATCACACAGATGTAACAGATGTATAGATTTATCTTTATAAAGGACCTCTAATAGCAAGATCAGGAGCTGGATCTGACTCTGTTGTCTGTCTTTGGACCCCTTTCCTCTAACTGTATGGCCTTGTCTAGCCTCAGTAGAAGAATATGGGCACAGGACTACTTCAACTTGATGTACCAAGACAGGTTGATAACCATGGGAGGTCTCCCATTCCATGAGAAGAAAGATGGTGAGAGAGAAAGGAGGAGAGGTTAGACAGAGGGACTGGGAGGAGAGGAGTAAAGGAAACTTCCTATCATGATGAAAAGAAAATAATTTAAAATAATGATTAAAAATCTATATAGTGTTTGTGTGCACATGTTATGTACACTTGTATATATGGTTGTGAATGAATGTGCTTGTCTTTGGAGGAGATAAGAGGTTGTCAGTCACCTTGTTCTTCCATTTACCACCTTATTCTTCATGAAACCAGGTTTCTCACTGGACTTGGAGCTGGGATATCAGGCAGTGATCCTCCTGTCTCCACTCCACAGTGCTGTAATTACAAGCAAACATAAAAGCCCAGTTTTTTATATGATGCTTGTGATTTGAACTCAGGTCCTCTTGCTTGGATAGCAAACTCCATAGTTTGCTTGTTTGTTTGTTTGTTTGTTTATCTATCTACCTATGTACCTATATATCATCTGTCTGTCTGTCTAGTTCAAGGGTAAATGGGTTTGCTTAAGGTAGTTGATATGTATCACATGCATGTAGGAATGGACCTATGGGAGTCAAAACAAGGTATTGCATTGGATCTCCTGAAGCTGGAGTTAGAAAGATTTGAAAGTCACTATGTTCATACTTGGAATCAAGCTCAAGTCTTCTACAAGTTCAGTAAGCACATTTACAAGTGAGCCATCTCTCCAGCCCCCATGCCCTATATTTTCTTTCAAGATAGTAGCAGGGTACTTCATTTTGACAAAATGAGCTGCCTATTGATCTCTTACATACCAGGCTAGAAGCTGCAACTAAGTTTCACACTTGTGAAGGCTTTTCATCTCATTCTGAGTGTAGAATTGCCCAATTGTCATCTGAATTATCTTTTGTAAACTGCCTCTGCTTCCACCCCTGCCATACCAAGAGACTACACAGCTGAGGCTGTGTCACATGGTTCCTGTTGGACCTATGTCTCCTCTTTTCCTTTGTCCTTTTGGCTCTTGTAATTTTCTCTATGGGATGTAGCATATGTTTTTTTCTTATCAGAATACTTTCCTTCACTGGTTTACACAGACATAGCCTCTATTCTTATATCTTTCCTGAAAGTCTAATTCTCATATTCTATTATGGGAACCGTGCTGATCACATGAAAGACCCCTGAGAGGTCCAGCTGTTTCTTTATGCCTTTTTTCCCATTTTCTTTTGGTTTGGTTTGGTTTTCAACCAGCCAGTTACAGTGATTTCCCGAGGTCTCTTTGCCTTAAAGGGTTGTTAAAGTTAAAAAATACTACACCATTGTTATGACATTCATTCTGCCATTTCTCCTACTCAGGGACTTATTACCTATTGAAGGTATCATATAGGTTGTGACTCTCTTATGTGTCTTTGTTCTTTTCCCTTCCTTCTCCTTAACAGCCCTTTCTTCTATTTTACTGACAGTGTTTTGTGCTTGCTTAAGTTTGCATTTGGAAATCTAGGCATATCTTCTTATTTCATGTACTGTAACAACTAAGAAACTTCTATTTGATTTATTATTGTAATAGTTTTGTACTTTAATTCTTTTTAAGTAATTTTATTATTTTTCTTTTTTACATATACATTTATATTATTACACATATATACAACAAACTACATACATCAAAAAGAACCACAAAACAATCAAGAGTTATATAAATGTTACATTCTTAGCCTTGAAGAAAACATCTTTGCTATCTTGGTGAGTATAAATTCTGAATGAAATCAATATTCATTATATCTCATTTCTAACAACTTAATTTATCTAAATGTAAAAACATCTTAACCCCTAAACAACTAAGCTTAATTGTAAAACTAAACTATCTGCTCTCCAACTACATCAGAGACTTGAGAAAGAATAAAAATCAATTACCTGAGTAAATCAGAAGTGCTGGTTAGCGGATTCCAAAATGAAAAAAAAAATCACAGAAACAGTTTGCTGTCTGGACAGTCACCTATAACTTTCTATAACATTGGAGCACAATCGTTAGCTTTCTGGCTTTGTATATCTGATGACATATTTGTGAGGCAAGAATTATTGAGGACTTGCTTACCTAGTCTTGGAATAGTTTGACCATCAATTCTGCCTGTATCCAAGCTTTCCCATTTTTAGGCAGAATTCTGTCTGTGGCTGAAATGAGGACATTTTGCCCAGTGGCTTGTTTGCCACATTTGAAGCCATTTCCATAAGGAGGTATGTTGATGCTCATCATCCTCATTTAGGTAGGCTGGGTGTTGTCATGAGTTAACCTATCTTGTTGTCAATGAATATTTTGAATAGTATAAACAGTTGTAAATGTCATATTTTATATGTTTCTGAAGCTTTTGAAGACCTTATCTAACTATCTTACCTTATCTATCTATAGTATCATATCTATCTGTTAAACTTAGGATGTATATTATTGTGATAAAAATAGACTAGTAATTGACATGACCATGATTTGATCCACTAACAATTATCTTGTACTACTTATTTATCCAAAACAGCCTACAATAAAACTATCAAACTGTTAAACTTAGGTAATCTAAGTTTATCCCTGGAAGCCCATTTGAGAGACAGAGTCCAAAGTTGATGCAAAAGCAAAGGCGTTTATTAGCTGAGGTGTCGGGGTCCACCAAACTCTGTAGAGATGGGAGACCTCATTCTTTAATGGCAGAGGTTTTACATACCCTTACAGAAGCAGAACTTAGTAAAAACATGATTGGTTAGTTGACCTTTAAAATGATTGGCTAAGTAATGGCGGGGGCAGGAGAAAAGGGTGATGGCGTGAGAAATGGCGTGGTTTTCTGAATGAGCTAACGATAGTTGGGGACGTTATCAACTGGGAGGGTAAGTACATTCCTGAGGTAGTGGAATTTTAAACACAAGCTGGCCATGCTTACACCAGGCTGAAGCTTGGACTCTTCAGTAGAGGCTAGTGAAGAATCTTTAACTCTTTCTCCTTAGTTTGTCATGTTACCAGCCTGCAATTCAACTTGTTTGCTCAGCTGGAAAATGCTAGGTCCTAGCCTCCTGGAATCTTATATTTCTTTAGTTAATAATATCACTTCTGAGCCCAGGCTATCTAGCTAATAATGTCACTGCTGAACTCAGGCCATCTAGGATCTCACAAAACTATTGGAAGTAAATGCTGTATTATAATTGAGTAGTATAGATCCAATACCTCATATTAAAATAGAAATATATATAATGTGTGTGAAGAATAATATTAAATTTGAATTCTATACCAATGTATCCAAAATTAAACTTATTTTGCAACAATATACAATATCTATATCAATGAACTAAAATTGACCTTATTTGTGAGTTAACAACTAAGTCCTTAAATTGAGGAGTAAATTCAATAATCTACTTTAATTCTTTTTCTTTTCAGTGAAATGTTGCTCTTATGTTTTAATACAATTAAAAATTAAAAATTAGGGATAAAGATATGGCTCAGCAGTTATGAGGACCAGCTGCTCTTTCAGAGTACCTGAGTTCAATTCTCAGCTACCACTAATGGCTTACAACCATCTGTGAGGGAATCTGATTCCCTCTTCTGGTATGCGTAAAAACAGAGAACTCATATCATAAAATAAATACTTTTTAAATGACTATTTAGTATGTGAGAGAGAAAGACACAGAGAGAGATATAAAGGAAGACAGATAGCCAAGAGGGAAAACCAGCAAAAGTCTGCATATATGTGACAACATACCTGTTATAGTCAGAGCAGAATTTTAAGGAGTCATTTCTATCTGTATCACCATGGGGACTGAATTCATGTCACCAGGATTGATGGTATGTGCCTTTATATACTGAGCCATGTCAGCGCCCCATGCTCAGTTAAATTTTGTTGATATGTTGATTGATTATTAATATTTAAAATAGAATTATTGTTTTAGTAAAATCAGTAGTTTTTCCTTAACCAGCTTTATACCTAAATAACCACACAGAGAGAAAAGGTTCTATTTAATTAGCATATAGCACAATGCTGTGCAGTAATTATTCCATCTTAAACCTCCATGCTAGTATTGTTTCCATCCATTCTGATTTCCAATTTTATACTTACTTTTACATCATCTCCTAGGCCCATTTTCATTTCTCTTGAGGTTTCTAAATGTTCTTCTCCTGGCTCCATCCTCTCCTTCCTTCTCTTTTTTCTCCCCTCACTGGATAAGGATGTCCCACCCTATTCTCTGTTATTGCTCAGCATATGTTAGTTTGTTTTTATTGATAACAGAGAGAACAAATGGTGACATGTTTACACAAACTTGAAATTGGAGATACTTAAAATAAATGTCACAGAGTAATATCCAGAGAGTGAGGTAGAGAAATAAACATTTAAATGAACAAAAGAAAATTGTACACAGTCCATAAGAACATTATGCCAACATTGATAAACCATCTTTATATCTATGAATACCTTTCAAATAATTAATACAAAATTCTTGCCCATTTAATAAAAAATCTGTGCTATGAACAAAAGTTTTTTTCCCTATCATTTGAGTTACTGTTATATTCCAAATATTTAATGTGTCTCTTAATAATTCACTGAATATGGGCCTTTGTCTGCAGGTGGAGGAGAAGCTCCGTCAAGGTAAGCTTTGACTCAGACATAGATGAGCCCTACTCCCTGCTGGCAAAACAACCCACCAGGCCCAAATGTGTTAAAAGGCTAGTTCCTTGCAGGGACACTTCAAAAACCAACCCTAAGACAAAAGGCTGGCTCTTTGAATAAAAGCAAATCAAAGGTGCCCTAGAGACAAACCCTGGGAAGTGCCCTAGGAGTGTCTCCTGCTATTTAGGTGCTCTTGGGTGGGGAGGCCGGATGGCAATCAAAGAAAGAATAAGCAGGCTACCAAGATGAGACTTGATAACCTATGACCAGAGAGTGGGGGAGGAGGTGCCCCTTGGTCTTAGACTTAGGGGAGAGGAATAGTGTGAGAGCAGGAGGGAGAGTGGAAAGGAAGTATACAAGTGATGGGATAACAATTGAGTTTTAATCTGAATAAATTAATAAAATAATAAAAAATTTTTAAAAATGGAGGTTGGAGGTTTGGCAAGCGCACTCCCCGTTTCTCTCTGTGTAACTCCCTGTACTTTTCTTTCTTTTATCATAAATCTCAGTGAATTAAAATCTAGCTCTTTGACTCTTGACTGTCTTTATTTTAATCAAGTGCTGTTGGTTATCTGGCCTTTCACAAGCTAGAGGCTCCCTTCCCCTGCTGGAAGGGGCATGGATTCCCATTATCTCAATCCCAGCTGAGAGTGGCTGCCCTGAGCTCCCTCCCAGCCTTCTTCATGACTGGTTATCAGGACAGAGCCTTCTTCATCTATCCTCCAGAAGGCTGAATAAAACTCTGGGACCAGATTCTCAGCCCAGCCTCCTGAAGACAGGAACCCACAACTGAAAACTTTCCACTTCAAATTTAAAAATGTGATAATGAAATAAAAGTCTCTCCTTTCTGGAAGGTCCATGTTGTTGCTTGTGCAATAACATGTTTAATGAGTTTTGTGAGCTCCTTCAGTGAAGTTTGTATTGTTTGTCCTGTCTGTACCCCCAAACTCTGTTTCATGATAACATAATCAGCTATTGAAGCTGAGAGTACTGGGTGCTAATACACTGGGAATGCCCTTGCTGTGCAAGCATAAGATCCACTTTGATGCCTATAATCCGGGTTAATATGTAAATCAAGGTAGAGTCGCCTCCACTATAATCGAAAGTCCTGGAGAATTGGAGATAGGTGGCTCCTGAGGGCTCCATGGTTATCCAGCCTAGCCAAGTGCCAGGATAAGTGAGAGATTAAGAAAACAATATGCTACTTGAGGAATAACATCTCAGGCTATCCTCTGGCTACCGCAGGCACTCACACAAATGCCTATGTGGCCCCACCATGAACACACACACACACACACACACACACACACACACACACACACATTGTTGCAAGCATACTTAAAGAATTGACACAAGCAAACAGCAAAGACAAAAATCTCTGATTCTTGGCAGATAATCTATGTTTTTACTAAGATTTTTAAATTTTGCAAAGCCCTGTACCCAGCAAAGAGAACTTACAGTTTCTTCCCAAGTTTCTGGTGCATTTTGTCCCCCTCCTTTTTATTTTCAAATGTGACTTCCTTTTATTACAGAGCCAATTACACCTTTGTCTATAAGTATTGTAAAAGACACAGAAGGCATATTCACCTTAGCCTTAGATGTTTTTCATTTTAGGAAAAATGAAGGCAAGCATTCTGAGACAGGCCTCCAGGGAATCACTAGATAAGTCAAAACAGTAAACTATCTTTTTTCTAAAGTAAATTTCATCTTTGTATGGGAGAGAAAACTCAATGGTTGAGGGCTTACTTTTCCTGCAAAAGAGCAGTGATCAGTTGTTCACATCCATGCATGTCATTCACATATATCTGCAACATCATCTCTGGGAAATCCAGTGGCATCTTCAGGTTTCTGCAAGGATTTGTAGTCAAGTGCACATGATTTTCCATCCTCACCTCTGCCAAATAGATACACACTTATAAAAATGAAATAAATCTCTTAAAACAGTTCGTCTGTTATTTCTAGTATGAATGACATAAGACCATAGTCTGTCTCTAACACCCCTGCATTTATAAGTGGTAATGGCTTGAATTCCATTAAGTACTCCTACTTGGTTTTGCTTACTTATTTTTTTCTGTACAACAAACATTTTCATGGTTGCTGCAGTGATGGCTGATTTCCATGTTGTATAAGTCATCTCTGATAACTTTAACATTTTGCTAACCACCATCACATCAGGATGATTTTTTTCCTCTTTGTTCATTCCACCATTTTTGCCAATGTAACCAGGTTGTAATTCTTTCAGTCAAACTTTTTGACTGAAACTTTTAAAGTCAGCAATACTATTTACATTTTGAGGTGATCTGAGAAATTAAAGAATGAACTAAAATTTCAGATTTAATGTAATTGTTCCAGTGTCACAATAAGAGAGAAACACTTTGTATAACACTAACAGAATCATGATTTAGTTCAACACCAAATCTTTATAATGCTATGTTCAAAAACTAATAGGAAAATATATCATTTCTGTCTTACACAAACCCTTCTGTAACTAGAATTGAGATCCTTTGTGTAAAATATGATATTGTCTTATTTGCAGATCAGATCATATTTTCAGATCAGAAACCTACACAGACTCTTGCTGCTGCTATTTAATAATGCAGTTGTTCAATGAAAAGAAACAAAAGATATAAATAGGTCGAAAATGTAAGTTGATTCTTAGTCTTGGATGATTTGTTATGTATATAGAAATGTCAAGGATGTTATTTTGTTTATAAATATTAATAAGTTAACAACAGATGTGTAAATAAAAAGCGAATGCAAAAACCTCTTTCATTTCCATATATAAAATGTTAGTAAATAAATATTAAAAGAAGATATTCTCTACAATAGCATTACAAATAACATGTGTTTAAGTTCAAATCCAAGAAAATATGTAATCAATGCACTATGATACTGAAAATATAAAACAAGAGATGGCAGAATTGCTCAATGGTAAAAGTGCTTGCCACCATGTCTGATGACCAGAGCGGACCTTAGGCCCTCGTGACAGGAACCGCTACTCTACAAAGCTGTCTCCTATTCTCCAGATACACACACATACAGAGAAACTCAGACACACAGACATACAAACATAGACGCATACACACACACACACACACAAACACACATGCACGTGTACACAAACATCTACATTCACATAGTAAATTATTAAAATTAAAACAATTTAAATGGAAAAACAGGAAACTTATTAAAACAAAAATTCATAAAACCTATGGAAGCATCAAAGATAGTCTCAGATTCATGAAGGAATTTGGCAAATCAGTCAACTAAAATGTTTAATGTTGTGTTATTTTTTTCCAAATTCATTTGTAGATCAATCCAGTATAATTCCAGTAAATTGACTGCAGTAGTTTATAGTACTAAGAGATACAATAGCCCTCATGTATATCAAAATCCTCTGACATTATGGCAATTTCATGCTAAGAATATAAAAATTAGGTTGAAATAACCATACCTAACACAATTTAGGAATATTTCAGGTATTTCCAGGTATTTCTAATACAGGAAGGGAACAGACCTAGAAGTAATCTCACCATCTGGGTCTGAAGAGATGGCTAATCAATAAAAACTTGCTTTTCTTCCAAAGGATTTGAGTTTATTTCCCAGCATCCACATTATGCATACAACAACCATGAGGAACACTACTTCCAAGTTATCTACCATTGTCTTCTCCTTTCAGTGGGCACTGGACACAGGTTACATACAGTAAAAGAAAGAACCATGAGATAGAGTAAGTATGGAGGTGATGCCCCATATTCCCACCCTTTGCCACCTGTCATAGTCTTAAGAACTTGCCCCAAGGCCATAGCCCTGGAGAGCTATTTTTTTTGCCCCTCGCTGGTTATAGCACTTGGGAGAGTGGGCCCCAAGCTTTGACTGGACAGCACAGTGGAGCTACCTCTAGAAGTTTGGGTAAGAGAGAACCAGCTTCGTGGATATCAGAACAGGATAGTTGGTCCTGCATCTTGCTGGTGGTAGCATTGATCGGGTTAGTTGGAACAGTTCTGGAGAACTCACTCTGGTAGTGTGGTTGTGTGAGAGCCAGGAGACTGATGAGCTAAGACTTAGGCCCAGATCCAGGATTTTGAGTTGACTCCAATATTGACATAATCTGTGAACTGTCTGAGAGCATGATAGGATCACTCCTGCTCATCAAAATCTGCCATGACACAGGCCAACAACAAGATAATCTGGACGAATCCCAGTGAGGAGCCATATTGATGAGCCAGAGGCCTCACTGCAGTAAACATTTGCAAGTGCAGATTTGTGGACACAAGGCTATATATACTATGGGGTACTCTGTGACACACTAGAGAGCTTCCACAACAAGACGTGTCTTATGTGTTGTTTGTTTGTGTGATAACTTTTTCTTTGTTTTTATTTTGCGGAAGAAGTGACAAGGACAGATGGTGGATTCAAGTAGAGTGGGATGCATGATGTGAAATCTACCAAGAACCGATGTTTTTAAAAGGAGAAGGAGAAGAAGGAGGAGGAGGAGGAGGAGGAGGAGGAGGGAAAGCAGGAGGAGAAAAGCAGTGTATTGATAAGCCCTGTTTGGTGCCAGTAAAGGCAGAAAGAGTTTCCAGTGTGTGCTGAAGAAGTGTTTGACTATGCGTGTTCAAAAGAAGACAATACAAATTACACAATACCTACAACCAAAGTTATGTTAAAAGCTAACAAGCACTGCAAAAATAAAGTGCCAATTTCAAACTTTGAAAAGGGAATATCAGAGCCCAAAGCTGCTTCCAGAATGGCAGATAATGTGCAGTGTCTGCTCTGTGACCTAAATGGATCAGGCCAATAAGCAGTAGCTATGCAGAGAGAGACCAGAACCCAGTGCTCCACCCAGCAGTGCTTTGAAACACATGCTGAGACTCACAGCCAAACTTTTGTCCTGTGTAGGAAGTGTTATGAAAAGGTGGTGGGAAGGAGAACAGAACCTGGAGGAGACAGGAACTCCATAAGAAGACCAACAGAGCCAACCAACCTGGACCTAGAGGGGCTTGCTGAGATTGAAGTGTCGCCCAAGGACCATGCATGGACTGGACCTAGGGCCCCTACAAGGATGTAGCCAATGGGCAGCTTAGGCTTCATGTGGTCCCTCTAGTGAGAGGAGCAGGTACTTCTTCAGACAAGGACTCTGGTGCCCGCTTTTTTTTTATCACATCCCCCTGGCAGGACTGGGGGGCCACAGGGGAAGAGGATGCACTCAGTCATGATGCAATTCAATGAGCTGTGGTGGATTAGAAATGGGGCACCCCCTTTTCCGAGGAATAGGGGGTGGAGATTGGGAAGAAGGCTGGAGGGTGATCATGGGAGTTGAAGAGGGATAGGACTATGATGAAAATGTGAAGAGAATAAATAAATAAATTAATTAAAAAACCTATCTGCAGCTGGCAAAACCATAACTCTGTTAGAGCATGTTCCAAATCATAGCTAGCTGCTGCAGACAGCTTGAAGCAGCACATTTCCCCACATCTGGTTTTAAAACAAAAACATATTTTTATAATATTCCTATGTTTTTAAAGAACCCAAAATCCAGAACTGTCACAATAATTTTAATATATTTCACACCTTGAAAAGAGCTTCAGCTCAACATCTTAATATGTATATAAATTTAATCATTAGAGAGTATCCCCAGGAATCAGCCTTATAAGCAGGGTTAATATTCACTGGTTTCTACAAAAGAGAGATACAGGACCATTTTCTAAAAGGAATCCTTGTAATCGTCTATTAGTTTGAAGATAACATCTGCTTGTGTGTAAAGATAAACAAATAAATAAGTAAACCAACAAAAAGTAACACCAGATTTAATTTTTTTTTTAAATTTTCATAGCAAGGAAAATTTTTAAAAGTTGTTGCTGAGCACATATACATGTGATGGTGTTGTGTGACAAAATGTTTTATGGCAAATCAAACACACATATCTCCTCACTCCAGATAGGAATCTCCGGACAGAACAAAAAGTACAGATATTATCAAAGTCCAATTTGTTGAATTAATGTATTTTATTCTCGATACTTACAGCAGTAATAATGAAAGGTAACTTACAGAAACAGATATGACTCAAAGACAGTGGCTTTGCCAAATTCCCTCCCAATATGGGTGACAGCTCAAAAAACCTGGGAAACCTGGATCCACATCCAGAAGTCAGCTCAACAGGATGAAGAGGGGCCTTGACAAGTGACTTTCACTTAAATCTCTTTCAGTGATTTCTCCTGATTTCTATTTCTTCTAGGAAGCTGGTCTCCTCTCAGAATCTTTTTTTGCAATGTAGCTGCACTGAGAGTGACCCTCAGCAGTCTTTATTGCTCATTCCAGAAAGAAGTGTACTATGAATCTGGTCATTATCCAGAAATACCTGAAGCTAATTTGAATTGTTTACCTGTCACTTATCTGCTTAAAGAGCTCTGTGCAGGATGGAATGCTTCAAGCTCAGAGGAACTGTTAAACAACAGATAGATAATTTGTCTGTCAACTTGACACAATCTATAGTCACCTTGAAAGGAAGTCTCACAGAGGGATTTCCTTCAGTGGTTTGGAATGTGGACATACCTGTGGGGGATTGTGTCAATTCAGCTTATTCTATCTAGCCCACAATGGGTGACACCAATCCCTAGGCAGAGCTTCCTGAACTATGTAAGAAAGAAGTCCAACCTACCACAAGGAAAAAAGCATGTAACTACATGTGTCTCCGTGTCTTTCTGTTATATACTATGAAAATGCTGTGACAATCTGTTTGAAGCTCTTGATTAACTTCATGATAATGATATGTAATTGTGAAATAAAATAACCTCTGTTGTATGTTGCTTTTTACAATGATAATAACTCTATCAGAAATTTTGGAAGCAAGATTACATCATGTAATTGAGTAATTATATTATTTACTTTAATTTTTTAATTTTTTATTGAAAATATATTCTTCTCTCATACAAAAATATTGACCACAGTTTTTTTTCTCATTCCACTCCTTCCTGATCTCCATAATCTCTCCTCTCCCCAGATCCATTTCCTACTACTGCTTTTTTATTTTCCAGAAAAGAACAGGGCTTCAAGAGAAAATACCACAAAACAAGATACAATAAGGCAAGGCAAAAGACTGAAGCTGAACAAAATGACACAATAGTAGAAAAGGAGTCCCAAGCACAGGCAAAAAGTCCAAGATATACCTGTTCCCACGTGTAGGAGTCCCACAAAATCTCAAAGCTACCAGCCATAACATACATGCAGTAGACTTGTGTAAACCCTTGCATACTTTGTGCTTGGCCATCAGTCTCTGTGACAGCATATGAACCTTGCTTAATTGATTCAGTGGACAATGCTCTCCTGACTCTTGTCATCTTTTTTAGCCCTCTTCTGTGAGATTCTACAATCTCCAACGGGAGGGGCCTAATGTAGATTTCCAATTTAGACTCTCGCTGTCTGCATAATGTGTGCCTTGCGTCTCTGCACCAACTTGCATCTGCTGCCAGAGGAAGCCTCTCTGAAGATGACTGGACAGGGCATCAATCTATAAGTATAGCAGAATCCCTTTATGGATGATTTCATGGATTTTATAGGCAAATGAATGCAAACCAGAAAAATCATCACAAGTGATATAACCCAGAACCAGAAAGACAAATGTGCTACATCCTCATTTCTAAGTGGATATTAGTTGTTAAGTAAATTATAATCAAGCTGTAAGCCAGAGATCCAGAGAGATTAGGTAAAGAAGAGGGGTATAAGTCGGGAAGTCCATGAAATTCCTTGGGAAGGGAAAAAAGAATAAGTTTTACTGGTAAACTGTGGGCATGTGAAGACTGTGGCAGGAGGGATCATGTGGGAGGAAAAGGGATGGCAGGAGAGAGTGCAGGCAGGGACAGCTGGAATTGAGGAGCATTCAAGGGGTAGAGAGAAAAGTTAGTGCGGTGGAAGCTTCCTGGATTCTTAGAGAGTGACCTATGTGAGGACTTCAGTAATGGAAAATATGGAGTCTGAATTGCCACTCCTTAGTAGCCAGTCAAGGCTCCCATTGATGGGACAAGGTTGTATTTAGTTGAATTTTTGGTCAAGAGACTCTATTGGAAATCTCTAAAGAACCCAATATAATGCTAGGTCAGATAGTAACTTTCTGAAAACATGCCCCATTGCCATGGACAACATCCATATAGCTCATTGAACCTAGAGAGGTGGAGCTGGTGCCTTTCTGGAGCCTTCACCCATACATTCTTTTCTCTTTGGTGTGAGAAGGCACTCAGAAGGCTACAGAATGAGAAACCTTAATAGCACACTTGCCACAAAATCCTCGAGCTACAATCTTTTCTGCCTGTAAGATGTGTTGAGGAAATGGAGGCACAGAATTCATGTGAGTAGCCAACCAATGTTTGGTTTAACTTGAGGCCCACACCACAATAGAGAGCCCATGCCATATGCTGGTAGATGGCTAAGAACCAGAGAATGGGTGGCCAAGAGACTCAACGTTGTACCAAACAAGATTGGTTGTGTGTGTGTGTGTGTGTGTGTGTGTGTGTGTGTGTATGTGTGTGTGTGTGTGTGTGTGTGTGTGTGTATGTGTTTCTGGGTATGGCCTCAACAGATAATTCAGTATATGGGCACCAAAGTGTTCACATATACATATTTCTGAGAGTATTGTATATGAAAGTCACCACTAAAATAGTGCCAACTCTTCTTAGTTTCTACTTTGAACTAATGAACCATTGAATACTATACTGAAGAAAAGGAATGGAGTAAAGACTTAAACATACCATTGTAGGTAAAATGTCCAAATTCATCAGAGGAAGGAAGCAAGATTAAGTTGCATGCACACAGTGTGACTCTATGCATGAAGCTTTTTATAGTAAGTTAAACAGCTTATGTTATTTAAGATGTATTTATACCTTCAATTTCAAAAACAGATTTTAATATCACATTCCATTTTACACATGCTCTTTCCTCTAGGATTTTCCTTAAGAAGAATGGTAAATGAAATAAAGACATTCATCTTTTTTCTGCTACATTTCCTTCTACAGATAATGGATAGTACATGTTGGTTTTATACATATCTGTGTAAGTTTATGCATCTATATTATGTGTTCATGTATTTTTACCTCATTAAAAACAGTGTAAGCTGTACAGTGGGTAGATTCCAATGTTAATAACTGCACTAGTGATCATTTACATTTATTTCTCATATCTATAACTTTCTGGCCAGAATGTACCTGAAAATTAAAGTAATAAGCTAGCAACCCATACTGGTCTCTAGACTATGTCATTCTCTGCTCTTTCAATTAGTGAAAGGCATATCCGTTCAGGTAATCTGTATGAAACTATAATTCCTATCTTTCAATCAGAAGCATTTTTTTAAAAGCTTGGATATTTCCTTAGCTTTAGCCTTCAATTTTGTTTTGTGTTCTTGTTAGTGATTCAGTGTATAAGGCATATATAGGAAATAAGGAGTTATTTGCTTCTTAGACCTAACGTAGGAAGCCACATTCAGGAGGTGGAAACAGAGTGCTAAGGGACAAGCTGGTTAGCTGAACTGGTTATAATTTGAGATCTAGGGGTCCAGAAAGATGCCTTACTTCAATATAGTAAGCTGAGGGAGATTAAGAAAGCCCCTCTCTATCCATCAGAAGCCTCCACATTTATGTTTAAAGATGTGCAAGTGTATGCTCATATGCAAAACATGTATGAACACCATAATTGAATGCAAAAAATGTCACCAACTCTTATCTCACTGACAACATCCCAAAGTCATTTTTATAGGCTTTTTGTCATTGTATTTTAACAGATAGCTGCCAGAATATGCACCTTAGAACACTCTTCTATATTTCACATTTCTATTAGTGCTCAAATTAATTCTCTTTCCCTTGAAGACACTGCATATCTTTTTACTCCCTCAAATTTTCAGCACATTTTCTCTTATCTCTCTATTGGGTTGCTGCTGCAGCAGCTACACCTGTAAATATTTATAACGGTTCTAAGTCATGGTCCTCTACTTCATTTAACACAATGCATAGCTTGATTTGGGGATCTGTGCCACTGAGAACTGTGCATTTATTTACATACATTACTTCATGCTTCATTCGTCAACTTATCTATTTTGGGGGTTTTATTTATTGTGTGTGTTGAGAGTTTCACCTTCCTGTACATATGAGTACTACATTTGTAGCTGAGTGTCAGAAAGGGAAGTCAGATCCATTGTAACTGGAGTTACAGATGGTTCTGAGCCACCGTGTGTGCAAGAAAATGAGCCCCTGTCCTGTGAAAGAACGGCTAGGGTTCTAGTGTTATACATGTGTTTTAGTATTCTAGTGATATACACATATATATTTTATACATATACAAATACGCATGCACATATCATGATATACTGTACCTTACTTTGTCTTCATTTTGTTGTGTTTATTTTAGAAATATTCAAGAAAACATGAAAAATACCTCGAACTCACAGAGATCCTCTTGCCTCTGCCTCCTGAGTGCTGGGATTAAAGGCATGTGCCACCACCCCTGGCTCGCTGTGTATATTTCTTATCCTCACTCATATATTGTTGTTCTGTTTTATTTACATTGCTCTTTCTTTGTCTTTCTTGTAATTTTTACCCTACATTTTCCATTATTTTTTTTATTTAGTCATTTTACAGCCTGACCACAAAACTCCTCCTTCTCTCCTCCCAGTCTTACTCTCACATGCTTTTGAAAGAGAATTTTTAATTAGCATTAAAGTAACCAGAACAGTAGAGCTTTCTAACTCATAAGCCCAAATAGTTGAGAGTGCAGGTCGGCAGGTATGCTAGCCCAAGGCCCCAGAAGATAAGTCACAAAGAATGTGGAGCTAGGAGACAAAGGCCTATTGAGTGTTGCAGGGACCGGCTCACTGTAAAAGATAGGGAGGATACACAAGGACAAATTCCTGAGAGAAACAGGTACCAGACATGGTCGAGTGAGTAATGAGCCAAGACCCCTCATCCAATCTTATGGTGTTTGCTTAATCCCCCCTTGAGGCCCTCACACAATGTTCCAGGTTTGAGTTTAACCAGATGTGTCGTTAGCTCAGATAAACATCTACCCTCAGATTCCGAGAAAAACAGGAACCAAGGACTGTTCCCGTGTGATTAAGTCTGACCTTACCCCAGATCTGCCTATGCAATTTGCTGATGTTCAAATGTTTGAAACAACCAATTGTGTGTGGCCGCACCAAAACTTCCTGCTCCCCCTGACCTTTGCCCATATAAGCCCTAAGCTCCTGGGCTTCTGGGTTGACCTCTGTCTCCTGTGTGAGATATGTGTCGACCCAGAGCTCCGCCAATCAACTCTCTCCTGTGTTTACAGCAAGATGGTCGTTTGTGTGTCTTTGGGTGCACGCCATCCCGAGGCTTGAGTGAGGGTCTCCCTACTGGGGTCTTTCACTTTTCCCTCCTTTCCTTCTCTTTTCCTTAGAGAGGGACTTAAACTTACCTTGGCACATCAAGTCACAGCAGGACTATGTGCTTCCTCTTCCACTGAGGCCAGACAAGGCAGCCTGGCTATGAGAAAGTCATCCAGAGGCAGGCAATAGAATCAGAGACAGCCTCCACCCCCATGGTCTTATTTTAAGGGACTCCCATGAAGAACAAACTCCACATGTGCAGGGAAGCTAAGTCCACCCCATTCTTGTGCTCTTTGGTTAGTGGGTCAGTCCCTGTGAGCCATCAAGGATAGTTTCTACTGTAGGTCTTCATGTACTATCCTTGACTCCTGTGGCTCCCTCAGCCCTTCCTCCCTCTCTTCCTCAAGACTCCTTCAGGGCCGTCTTTAGCTGCAGGTCTCTACATCTGTTTACATCAGATGTTGGGGGAAGTCTCTAAGTAGGCATTTATGGTAGGCTCCTGTCTGCAAGCCTAGCAGAGTATTATTCATTGTGTCAGGGGTTGGTTGGCTCTTTACCATGGTGTGGTTCTCAAGTTGGGCAGTCATTGATTAGCCATTTTCTCAATCTCTGCTCCACAAACATAGGCAGGGCATTTTGTGTTGAAAGTTTTGTGGTTTGATTTATGTTCCCTTACTGCACTGGAAGTCCTGCTGGACAACAGGGGGTGGTCAATTCAGGCTCCGTATCCCCTTCTCCTAGGAATAACATATAAGGTCATCCCATAGACTCCCCGCAGCCACCCATTGACCATGCATTGACTGTACCTAGGTCCGTTACAAAGATGTAGCTGATGGGCAGCTCTAGCTTCATGTGTGATCTCTAGTAAGGGGATACATGGCTCTCCCTGACATGGACTTTTTTTTAACAGCTTTTTAATCATTTCCCCCAGTGGGACTGCCTTACCAGGCTAAAGGGGAAGTACACACACTCAGTCATGATGCAACTTGATGAGGGGTGTATGAATATAAGAGCTCCCCTTTTCTGAGGAATAGAGCAGCATATTGGGGAGAGGGAGGGAGGGCAGGGCTGGGAGGTAAGGAGGGATGTGGCTATGACTAGGAGGTAGAATGAATGCATGAATAAATAAGTAAATAAGATGGTATCTCATAATATATAGATATAGATTAGATAGAAAGATCATAAATAGATAGATAGATAGATAGATAGATAGATAGATAGATAGATAGATAGATATCTTCTTCATCACCTATGATCTGTTGTAACTGTTTTTCTATGCCAGTCAGATTCTTACAGAATTATTGTAAGGATGATTTTATAATTTTTGATAATTCTAAATTGTTTCAAGTGGCTTGAAAAACCTTACAGGAATTACTAGTTAATCAAATTGTGGAGCACATAAAAAGGATCATGAACCATGAATAAGTGGACTTAGTCTCACATTGTAAAATAATATAAATACATGCAAATTAGCTATTGTGTTTAAGTTTTTAATTGTCTATTCCTACCCTCCAGCTAGTAGTGCTGTCCTAGGAGGTTGTTACATCAGGAGAAAGTGGGGGTAGAACTTGAGGTTTTATAATTCAGTTTTACTTCCTGCCCATTCTCTGTTCTCTGGCCATGGGTGTCATGTTAACAGTACCTGATGCCATCTTTTCCTCAACAAGGTAACTTGTATGCCCTCAATCTAGAACAAAAAGTAGAATCTTCACCATTAACTTTTCTCTTGCCAGATATTTGATCAACAAGAAAAGTAAGTAATGTGTAAAACTATAGTACTAGAAGGTCTCCATGTAAATGTGGCCAATAACAAAAAAAATTACATCTATATTGGACAAAAGAAAGAATTGTGCTCACACATGATATGAAAATATCTGTAGAAAGCCCTAAATATTTTATGTAATCACTTAAGACTAAAAAATGAATTCAGGACCTGAAAAGATGATACAGTGGCCAACTGTATAATGGTGTTTGAAGAGCTCAAATTCAGACCCCAGCATCCACATTGGGGTCCACACAACCTTCTGTACCTCCAGCTCCAAGTGTCTGACACCATCCTCTGGACTCTATAGACTTTCTACTCATGCTTACATACCTATACACAAACACATAAAAATAATTGAAAATAAAATTAATATTTAAAAAGGAGTCAATTCATAAAAATTTCAGAATACAAAGTCAGCACACAAAAGTTGCATGTGTTTTTAATGTACTAACAGTGGCTCAACAAAAAGAAAAAAGTAGAACAATTAATTCATAGTGAAATTCAAACAAATAAATACAAAACAATACATTTAATAAAAATCAAAATAATAATTGACTGCATACAAAAAAAACTACTGAAAGGTGAAGAAACTAAGTTCGTACTCTAAGAGATATCTGTCTAATTCATGAAAATTCTGTAACTATGGATACTTTTCTAAGATCTGCACAAGAGTTTTCCTGTACTGGGGCAGCAAGATGTTTCAGGAGGCACAGGTACTTATGGTCAAGTCAGAAGATCTGGATGTGATATGCACAATTCATGGTAGAAGGACACAACTAACCCCAGAAAGTTATTCTTTAAAATCTATAGGTGTGCTATAGCTGGGACATGTGCATACTCACACACACAAACACACACACACACACACACACACACACTCACACACACACACACACACACACTGAACTGTTAAATAAAAGGATGTCATTTTTCAGTTTTATAGCCACTGAAATGTACTCCATGTGGCAGTAAGTAACTCCTCACTCATGCTCACACAAGGACTCCTAATTAAACTTAATGTGTCACATGAAAAAGGTATGGAAAGATCACTTAGAAGAAAGAATGATTCTATTCGAATGAGGAGGAATGGGAGAGGGTCCCAAAGGTGAAAACTTACTAGGTTACTTTTCTATTATGAGAATCTAATTTAATTTGGGGACCTGAACCAGAAAATGTTTTAGAAGACATTTTAAGGATAATTGCTTCAGAAGTATTAAACCACTATTGCCTTATTGGAATATTATTTTTCCAAAGAAAAGTAATAGTATTTATTTGAAGATGGAATTTCTACTACAATACACACTTAGACATGCTACATAATCTCCAGTCCTGTCTCTCAAAAGTTATGCTTCACTTGCTTTTGTGTATGCTGTTTGTATCATTTCACATGCAAGATTGCTGTGTTTTCACATGCCTTCAAGAGAGATGTGAAGTATTAACTTTAGTCTTTAGCTATAAGTCATGTAATATATTCAACTAAAATGTATTTTAACTCACTTTTTCAATATACACAATCCTGACTTTATTCACGTAAGTTCATTTGCCCTTGACTAAAGTCAGTCTTTAATACAGGACTTTGCTAAAGAGAAGGAAGCCTCTCAGCTTGGTTTCCATAAGGCCTTTCTCTTATATTTTAAAAAGTGAGTTTAGTGGCAATCTTGAGTTATTTGACAGAATAGCCATATGTGTCTTCAAGACCATTTCTTAGCTATAATTCCATTTAGACAGACTATAAGTTTATAAAGCATAATTGGATGTTTAGGCAAACATTTCTTAGAAAAACAACCCATTGAGCAACTGTCTTCCTTGTGTGTCATTTGATATTCTCTATTGTATTTTGATGTGTTTTTCTGAGATTCCATGTTGATTGCTCTTTACTTTTCTTAACTGAATATTCTAGATATTTTCAGAAAAAAAAAAGACACCATCACTACCCATAGGTAAATGATGAAAAGAATGAATACCATTGGATTGGTTCTAAACAAACTGAATCAGAACTAAGTGGTTGCTTTTTGTTTGTTTTGTTTTGTTTTGTTATATTACTTATTTATTTATTTTGTTTTAATTAATATTTTTTTAGTTTTTACATATACATTTATATTATTATACATATATAAAATCAACTACATAGAGCAAGAAGACCCATGAAACAATCAGGAATTACATTAATGTTACATTCATAGTGTTTTGGCTATTTGTACTTAGCAACCATGGAGAAAGTATTTTCCTATCTTGGTTAGTCTAAAACTCTGAATGTAAGTCAATATCTTTTATATCTCATCTCTATCACCTTAAATCATCTACCTAGACCTAAAAACATCTTAACCCCTGAACAACTAATTTAATTGTAAAACTAAACTCTCTGGTCTTTAACTCCATCAGAGACTGGAGAAGGAATAAAGTTAATTAGCGGAGTAAACAGGAAGCACATGTTAGCAGCATCTAAAGTGAAAAAAAAAATGACAGAGACATCTTACTGCCTGAACAGTCACCCATAGCTCTCTAGAATGGAGCATCATCTGGAGCCTTCTGTCCCAATGTATCTGACATAGATATTTGTGAGGCAAGAACTATTGAGGACTTGCTTTCTCTATCTCTGCAGTGATTGGTCATCCATGCTGCCTGAATCTAAGCTTGTCAATTTTTAGGCAGAATTCTATCAGTGATCAAAACTGATTTTATTTTATGTAGTCTTCTGAATTTATTTTGCATGGCTGAGATGAGAAAACATCTAAAAATGATCCATAATTGAGGCCTCATATTGAATGGGGTCATTAATGCCTATTTAAGTAAAAATTGATACATTTAAAGATATTATTATTGTTTGATTTTCACCAGCTTCTTTTATGGTGAGAATTAAATGTCATACCCTTGTGATAATCATGGTATATGTAGTAGATACAATCCTCTTCTCTTTCCATACAGATTATTCAGATTATATGGATATGTGAAAGTATAGTAAATAGACTATGAAAGGATTATGTATATATAATATTTAGGTAGTTTTTACTATGCATATAAATATATTATATAATTAACTGTATATTAATTAACTATATCAGTAGTATGATACATATATACACAAATATGTACACATGTATAGTGACTGCTCTGTGTAAAGTGTTCTTAAAGTACTTACATTCATGTAAATATACCTATTACTTATTGTAATTCATTATCTGAGAAATTAACTGTAAGTCTTCTAATTCATTTTATAGAATAATGGTAGTCACTTTCCATGTGTGCATGTCAGCTATATGCAAATATTTGTGCACATGTATGGAGCTGAATGTCAACATAGAGGTATCTTCCTCAATGGCCAGCCATTTTAATTTTTGAGGCAATGTACTATCCAGTTCTATGTCAACTTGACACAATCTAGGGTTGGTAAATATGAGAAGAACTCTATTGAAAACATGTCTCCAGAAGATAAGGCTATAGGCAAGTCTATAGAAAATGTACTTAATTAGTGATCAAGGAAGGAGAGCCTGACCATTACAGGTGATGCCGCAGTCTGACTCATGGTCCCAAGTTCTAAAAAAAATAAAAATAAAAGGAAAATGAGCATGCCATGAAAAGCAAGCCAGTAAGTAGCAGCACTCCATGGCTTCTGCATCAGCTCCTGGCTCTAAGTTCTTGCCTCTTGATTTCCAGTCCTCATTGTTTTTGATAATCAACTGTTATATGGAACCATGAGTAAGATAGACACTTTCTTTCCCAAGTTGCTTTGGTCATAGTGTTTTATCAGGATAATAGTAACACTAACACAATGATCTCTCATCTAATCTGGAGCTCACAGATTTGTCTTATATGCCTGGCCAGCATGTCCTGAAGCTAACTCTGTGACCCAAAGGCTGGGATTATGGATGCACATTGTTACACATTAGCTATCATATGGAGGTAGGTGATCCAACCACAGGTGACTTTTTGCAAGAATTTTACCAACTGAACCATTTCTGATACCACTACTGAAGCCTGCTTTTAATATCAAATTGAATTTTTCCTCCAATTGTGCTAGAATTCTTAAGCCAAGTGAAAATTTGCTGAACACTGAAAAAGACTTTTTGTATGTGATTTTTTTCACACAATTTACAATCTTTTATAAGTAGTACAATCTTGAATCACCAATGTTCATCTCTCATCCCATGATTTTGAGCAACTCTTCTCCAAGGAGAATGATAAGACCCAGGTCAGGTGAACTTGAATTAAAGATCAAGGATTATGTCCTATAGTTTAGCATGACTAGGAAAAGTAGGTTAAGGATATAGATTAAGATGTAAGAGGAGGTTCATAGCATTTGGTAGGGTCATACAAAACATGTTAATGAGCACTTCACATCATGGGCTATATCTTAGCATTGAGGCTCATTGTTGTTTAACTTTCCCTGAGGCTATGTAAACAAATGCCCAGTCACTCAGGACAGGACACTAACAAAAGAACAAGAAGAAAGTATTCAACAAAAGTCCAAAATGAGTCAATGAGTTTACTGGGGTTACTTCTAGTATGTGTAAAGTTAATTAAAGGTGTGTGTGTGTGTGTGTGTGTGTGTGTGTGTGTGTGTGTGTGTGTGTGTGTGTGTATGTGTGTGTGATTTCTTGCAGGAAAGCATGACTCAGAGATATCAGCATCACTGAGAAGCCCATGCCATGACCTTAGAGCTCTCTGTGAAACATGAAGACAGCTCAACAGGTTGAATAATATCTTCTTCTCAGTAGCTACTGACATATACAGTAAAACATTGTAAAACATTGACCAAATAGTAGCTTGTAAATGAGAAGGTTATAGGTACCAAGTCAGGACAAGACCTTAGGCAGGAACCTGGACCTAGGAAGTGAAGCACATGCCACAGAGGAGGATAAGTCGCTACTGGCATGTTTGTACACTTTTCTTATATAATCCAGGTAATGTGCTTTTGAATAGCACCACCCACAATGGATTGGCCCATCTCCATCAATCAATAAAATGTTCTGCAGAACTGCAAACAGAAGAATGTGATGGGGGCCGGTGATTCCTCAATAGAAATTCCCTTTCTGCAGGTGACTCAAGCTTTTGTCAAGTTGAGGAAAACTAATCATTGTATTCAGAGGAGGAATACACTCTGTGCAACCTGTAAATTTCATGGATTTTTCTGAATCTTGTCAGATTTCTACACTCTTAAGTCTTAAGATGCCTATCTCAAGGATATGAATGTTTGTATTTGGAGGAAGTTACTTTAAAACACCTGTTATGGTAACAAAGGTGAATTTGGTAATGTCTAATGTTTTTACACATTTATTTAAGGATTTTCATTAAAACACCACAAAAATATAACTGAAATAAGAAAATAATTTCAGAGTACATTATTACATAAGCAGTAAGTATAAAAAATCTATAATAGTCTAAGATTTGAAAATTAGGGTAATTTAAAAGCTGGCAAAGAAACAGTGAAGTAGTATTCATTTGGTAAAAGCCTTTTTTTTTAGGTCATTAATACTTTTGTTGAATGTCCATAAAAGACAAGAACAAGCTCAATTTATCTGACTATTGTGAGTGCATTCTTGATATAGTGTTGGGAAGAAAGAATTCTACTACAACACTAAGTAAACAATGTAGTATAAATCATAACACATTAAGACATCTGAGCTCATATAGTGTTCTTAGTTAGCTAATTTTTGCCTTTTTTTCATAAATGAGATTTATTTTTCATTTGGAAATGACCATTGTGCTTTCGAGGGCCATATTTTACAATGTAGAATATGTATAATGCTTTACACAGGATAGGCACAAATTACATATTAAGCAAGCCTTTGCTTTCCTTCAGGCCTTACACCTAGTCTTGTCTACCAGCTTGTTCTCAGTTGGATAAGGGGCTCCTGGAAAAGCTTAGCTGATATAACAGCCAGAAAGCTAATTGAAGAAATTATTAGGGTCTTCATTAATGTTTTTTGTGAGTGTGATAGCATAATGGAGCTAATAACTTCTTAAATGAGAATGCAGAATGTCTCAGCTTCCACAGAAACAAGAACTCTAGTGGTTCTGAGTAGTTTGTATTGAGAGGGGAGGATGCTGGGTAGAAGTAGTAAAGCTTTCTGTGGTCATTTGTTGAAACGACTTTTTAATGATGGCAAAAAGGGCTTTCACATCTCAGTCCAAAGCAGATACAGAAGCAAAAGCACACCACATTCTGAAGCTCTTGCCTCAAAACTAGTGATAGGACAGAAATACATTTTTAAAATGAAGGGAAAGATGTAAAACTTACATTTAAATATGCTCATTACCTCTTTATCTATACATAATTAGTTAACTAAAAAACAATGATTTACAAAGGTCAGAACTTGCCCTTTTATACATGCTAAGTGTTATATTTCTGATAATTCTCATAAAAACATAGTTATTAATATATGATTGTCAATATATTGTAAAATAGGTCTTTGTGATCTCTAAAGAGAATAAAAGGAAAAATAAGCAATTTTATTCTTTTTTTTTTCCAGAGCTGAGGACCGAACCCAGGGCCTTGCACTTGCTAGGCAAACACTCTAACACTGAGCTAAATCCCCAAGCCACAATTTTATTCTTTTATGTAATTTTTAAGGTATAATGTCAAGTTTGTTAGTCATATTCTGAGGAGGATACTCTCTAACTAGACAAATATTCTAGTAGAGGGACATGAACACCAACTCATCCACAAAAACTTTAACTCAAAATTCATCTTGCCTACAAGATGTTCAAAGATAAAGATAGAACAGATGTAGTTGAGATAGAGAGAAGTTCCAACCAAGGCCTGGCCCACCCCAAGCCAGGCCCCAAGGAAGAAGACCAAACCCTTACATTATTAATGAGAGTCAAACAGAGTTTTCTTCTGAGAGGGTACACCCAACAGTGCCTCCAAACAGCTATTAAAAGCAAAGGAATCCTGTAATTTGCAGGCAAATGAATAGAACTGGAAACAATCATCCTGAGTGAAATAACCCAGACCCAGAAAGATAAGGAGAGCAGAAACTCATAGCCAAATATTAGGTGATAAGTAGGGAACCTGGAGGTGACAGGAATTTCACAATAAAATCAGGACAGCCAACTAACCAGGGCCAAAAGGGGCCTGCTGAGACTGAAGAACCTACGAAGGAGGGAGGGTGGGACTGGAAGGTGAGAAGTGATATGGCCTCAACTAGGATGTAAACTGAATTAAAAAAAAAAAAACTTTGATAGTGTTGAAAATTCGAGTTGTTTCTCATGCATTCGTTCAGGAAGTCTGGCTTCACTTATCTTGAAGAACAGCTTAACAGCTTATGAGTTCAGGTTCACATGGAGACATTTCAGCAAAGGTGTGAATTTCAGTCAGGCATCAGCCAGTGACTGATGACATCACTCTTCTCCATCCTTTTTACTCTTCCTTGTGCTGGACATTAATACATGATTATTTTTTTGTACTGTTTCCATGCTTCTCAGATTTTGATTGATTTAGGAAAGTGATTTGGAACAGTCAAAGCGATGTCTTTATCCTCTTGTGTTGTTTGCCTTGAAACATTAATTTGGATGCACAGTTGCTGTGAAGAGATGTAGATAAGAGAGGTAATTCTTCCCTCTTTTAGGTAATCAAGTATGCTTGTGTTCAGACAGTGTCTTATTATCCCACTTAGTAATGGAAATACCATAGTTAACTGTGTGAAAAGGGCACTTCTGTGCAAGCAATTTGCCTCTTGTGTGCTAAAACTAATTCCTCTGATATAAGTAACACTGATGCATGCTTGTCTTGGCTGGTTTCAACATGGAGCTGTGCATACAAAAAGAGCTTTCAGTTAGACAGTCAACATGATATTTCAATTTAATTCCACATCTGATGACTTAGGAAATACTGAACTTTATGCACATAAAGGGCTTTTAGGAAAACACAGAAAACAAATTAGCACAGATGGAGCTACCAGATGGATCACTTGGTAAGAGAACTTTCTATGTAGCCATGAGGAGTTGAGTTTTAATCCTCAGCACCTGTGACAAAGATGGTTGTGGCCATGGATCCCTAGAATCTCTGTGCTATAGGATAGATACAGGCAGATCCTTAGAGTTCAATAAGCATGCAGCTTGTACAAAATGGCACAGATTCAATTATGTAGGCTTACTTTATAAAATGAGGTAGAAATAAACAGGGCACAGCACCCAATATTTTTCTGGCCTTCATAGGTACTATATTAATAAAAAGTAGAGAGTGCATGTATAAACAGCTTTTTTGTTATTTTAAAGGAAACATTGTAAGTTGTTCTCCATTTAGTATTTTGTTGTCTCTAGGCTTGCAGTACAGTCTTTATTATGTTAAGATATGCTCTTTCTGTTCCTTTTTATTTCAGGGCTTTTATCCTGGAACACTTTTGAAAACTGTTAGAAGCTGTTTCTGCACCTGTTGATATGATCACACAAATTCTGTCCTTATGTCTATTTAATGATTAATTACAGTTACTTGTTTGTGTATTATAACTTCACATTTTTAATGTGACCAATTTGTTCACAACCTATGAAATTTTAAGTGTGTTCTTGAATGCAATTGGCAAGAGTTTCATTGAGAATTTTTGTGCTTAAATTCATTAGTAAAACTTGCCTTTAACTTTCTTTTATACTGTAATTCTTTTTAATTTTTGGGATTACAATATATTATTTTCTTGGTTTAATCAATTATTCAATTAAAATATTTTATTCTTTAAAATTTCACATATTTTTGTAATGTATATTGATCATATGCATCTGCTACCATCTCCCTTCAACTCCCTGCAACTGTGCACCAAGATCATGTCTTTTAATGTTTATTCTTTCTTGTATTCCTATCACTGAGTCCAATTACTATTACTCATAGCACATGAGGGTGGGGCCATCCAATGGGGCATTAACAAACTATAGGTGGCCATGTCTATAAAAGAGAGTGCTTTTTCCCTCTGAGCAGACATCAACTTACTTCAGCTCCTCCAATAAGATTGATCTTCTCAAGGGAATTCTTTTCCCTTTATTTATGTATTCTTTTTTTTATCTCAGAGTACTGGCACTTGGTAAACTTTATTTGGTTGTTTCCTACTTTCAATTTTATAGAAACTTTCTGAAAAATTGGTGTGAACTCATCATTAAAATTTTATAGAGAGTTTGCCAGAAAATATGAGTGATGATGGCTTTTCTTTGCTGGCATCTGTAATTTGTTGGTTTATTGCTTATTTGTTTTAATTGTTTTTGTTAGTCTTTTTTATCTGTTCATTTTAAGGGATTTTTTTTACTGTGTTAAATGTGATTTATTCGTCTTAAGATAATGTCGCTGTATATAATAATGTAGTAATGTATTTATTTACTTTCAGGACTCTAAGTCTAACACTCCATGTTTTTCTGGATTTTGGGTTTTCTGCCAAGAAGTCTGATATTATTCTGTTTGACAAACCATTTTAAGTATGTTGATATTTTTTCACTTGAAGCTTTTAATAATTCTTTGTTTTGTAGCTCTGGTTTCTTGACAACAGTGAGTCAAAGATGCTCTTCTCTGATCATACACATTGGGGATTTAAAGGCCTTCTTACTCTTTTTTTTTTAAAAAACTTTCTCAGCACCATCTACATTTTTAAAATTTTTTTAAAATTTTATTTTATTTGTTTATTCATATTACATCTAAATTGTTAGCCCATCCCTGATATCCTCCTATTCCTCCCTCCCTCCCGCTTCCTCCCTACTCCCCTCCCCTATGTCTGTGACTGACAGGGACCTCCTCCCCCGATATATGCTCTTAGGGTATCCAGTTTCTTCTTGGTAACTTGCTATCCTCTGAGTGCCACCAGGCCTCCCTATCCAGGGGACATGGTTAGAAATGGGCCACTAGAGTTCATGTGAAAGTCAGATCTCACTTTCCCCTCAATGGTGGAGAATGTCCTGTCCATTGGCTAGGTCTGGGTAGGGATTCAAAGTTTACTGCCTATATTTTCATTGGCTGGTGTCATAGTTTGAGGAGGACCCCAGGACCCAGACCCACCTGTCATAAATTTCTTCTTGTAGGTTTCCAGGACCCTCTGGATCCCTCTATTTCCCCATTCACCCATGTTTCTCTCACCTAAAGTCTCAATACGATGTCCTCTCCTCTGACTCACTTTCCTGGTAAGGAAAGTTTTTCATGGGGCATACCCCTTGGACTAGTGTCTCAATATAAGTGAGTATACACCATTTGTGTAGTTTTGCTTCTGGGTTAACTCACTCACTATGATAATTTCTAGTTCAATTCATTTGTCCACAAATTTCAGGAATTCCTTGTTTTTAATAGCTGAGTAGTATTCTATAGTGTAAATGTAACACAGTTTCTTTATCCATTCTTCTACTGAGGGACACTTAGGCTGTTTCCATGTTCTGGCTATTATGAATAAGGCAGTTATGAACATGGTTGAGCATATGTTCCTGTTGTGTGGTAGAGCATCTTTTGGGTATATTTCAAGGAGTGGAATAGCTGGTTCTTGAGGAAGCCCTATTCCCATTTTTCTGAGAAAGCGCCACTCTTGAATGACCACTATAGAGATGAATCATAGAATTGTACTCATAATATCACTGAATATATTTTCTATGCTTTTCTTTTCATCTCAGCTCCTTCTTCTGACATATGGACTCCTAATTTGGTATCTGAACCATGACATGGGTTTCTTTGGTACTGTGATCATGATAGCTCTCTTTTCCTGTTTTGATGACTGAATGTGCTATTTCCTTAGACTTTTCTCCTACATATATTTTCTTCTTATGCTTGCGTTTGTTTATTTGTGATGTTTTCTACTGTGCTTTTAATATTTTCATGAGTTTTTCTTTATGTTTCCAATGCTTCTGTTTAATTTTTAATATCTCTATTTCTTTGCTGAATTTCTTTGTAATGTGGTTAACTTTTTTATATCCACTCTAATTTTTTCTTATTTGATTCATTTTGATCTGTTATTACATTTTAAAATCATAAGGTATTTTTATAAGCATACCTCTCAATTCTTTGTCCATAACAAAGCAGTTATGTTTATATACTTGGTTCTGGTGATTGAGGATTTACGGTCTGTGGTAGGAACATTAATCTTAGCTTTGTCATGTTTTTATTCTGACTTATATCTTGTCCATGTGCTATTATGGATACAATTTCTGATTATATTATTATTAGGATTGTCTTATTGATCAGTCTATATTTTAGTGCTCAATCTCCAATGCCACTCAAGAGAAGCAAACTGACTACTTTAAAAACAACAAACTTTACCAAATGATACAAAGAAATACACTTAAAGTCAGTTAAAAAACAAACAAACAACTACTCTTCCAATAGCCACAGGGCAGTCTAACACAAAAGATTTGGGAAAAAAAAGAGTGGAAAAAATTAAGTCAGAGAGAAGGGACAGATTTACATATGCTCTCTTCTCAGAGTCTCACCTAGTTTATCCTCTTCTTGAATGCATCTCAGGAGGGGGTGTAGTTTTTAGCACTTAAAAGCATTTGCTGCTTTGCATTTCCCTGATGACTAAGGATATTGAGCACTTCTCTAGGTGTTTCTCAGTCATTTAATATTCTTCCTTTGAGAATTCTCTGTTTAGCTATATGCCCCTTTTTAAAAATTGTATTAACTGGTTTGGTAGTGTTGAATTTCTTGAGTTCTTTACATATTTTGGATATTAGCCCTCTGTTGGATATAGGGCTGGTAAAGATCTTTTCCTGTTTATGTGCTGTCATTTTGTTCTGTTGACAGTGTCCCTTGCCTTACAGAAGATTTTCAGTTTCATGAGGTCTCATTTAAAAACTGTTGATCTTAGAGCCTGTCCTGTTGGTGTTCTGTTTGGGAAGTTGCTCCCTGTGCCAATGAGTTCAAGGCATTTCCCCCTTCTTTTTTCAACATTTTTAGTGTATCTGGTTTTATGTTGCAGTCTTTAATCAGCTTGGACTTTAGCTTTCTGAAGTGTGACAAATAAGGATCTATCTTCATTTTTCTACATGGAGACACCAAGTTAAACCAGCACCATTTGTTGAAAATGCTATCTTTTTTTTCTTTTTAAAATTTTTTATTAATTTATTCTTGTTACATCTCAATGGTTATCCCATCCCTTGTATCCTCCCATTCTTCCCTCCCTCCCATTTTCCCATTATTCCCCTCCTCTATGACTGTGACTGAGGGGGATTTCCTCCCCCTGTATATGTTCATAGGGTGTCAAGTCTCTTCTTGGTAACCTGCTATCCTTCCTCTGAGTGCCACCAGGTCTCCCCCTCCGGGGGACATGGTCAAATATGAGGCACCAGAGTTCATGTGAAAGTCATATCCCACTCTCCACTCAACTGTGGAGAATGTTCTGTCCATTAACTAGATCTGGGTAGGAGTTTAAAGCTTACTGCCTGTATTGTCCTTGGCTGGTGCCTTAGTTTGAACGGGACCCCTGGGCCCAAATCTGCCTATCATAATGTTCTACTTGTAGGTTTCTAGGACCCTCTGGATCCTTCTACTTTGCTATTCTCCCATGTTTCTCTCATCTAGAGTCCCAATAGGACGTCCTACCCTCTTTCCAAGTTTCCTGGTAAGTGAAGGCTTTCATGGGACATGCCCCTTGTGCTAGTATGCAGATATAAGTGAGTATATACTATTTGAGTCTTTCTGCTTCTGGGTTAACTCACTCATTATGATCATTTCTAGCTCAATCGATCTGTCCACAAATTTCGGGAATTCCTTGTTTTTACTAGCTGAGTAGAATTCCATAGTGTATATGTACCAGAGTTTCTTTATCCATTCTTCTACTGAGGGACACTTAGGCTGTTTCCATGATCTGGCTATTATGAATAAGGCTGCTATGAACATGGTTGAGCAAATAAATGTTCTTGTTGTGTGCTGGAGCATCTTCTGGGTATATTCCAAGGAGTGAAATAGCTGGGTCTTGCGGAAGCCCTTTTCCCAGTTTTCTGAGATAGCACAAGATAGATTTCCAAAGTGGCTATACTAGCTTGCATTCCCACCAGCAAGGACCTCAACATAAAACCAGAGACACTAACTCAGTTAGAAGAAAAATTGGGAAAGAGCCTGGAACATATTGGCACAGGAGACAACTTCCTGAACAGAACACCAACAGCCCAGGCCTTAATGTCAACAATTAATAAATGGGACCTCATGAGGCTGAGAAGCTTCTGTAAGGCTGGAGACATTGTCAAGAGAACAAAGCAATAGCCTACAAACTGGGAAAAGATCTTCACCAACCCTACATCTCACAAAGGTCTAATATCTAAAATAAGTAAAGAACTCAAGAAATTAAACACCACCAAACCAAGTAACCCAATTAAGAAATGGGGCTTGGAATTAAACAGAGAATTTTCAACAGAGGAATATCAAAATGGCTGAGAAACACAAAGAAATGCTCAACCTCCTTAGTCATCAGGTAAATGCAAATCAAAACAACTCTGAGATTCCATCTTACATCCATCAGTAGGCTAAGATCAAAAATTCAAGCTACACCACATGTTAGTGAGGATGTGGAGAGAGAGGAACACTCTTTCATTGCTATCTTTTTTTCTATTGCATTGTTTTGTTCTCTTGTCAAAGATCAAGTGTCTGTCAATGTATGAGTTTATTTCTGGGTCTTTGATTTGATTCCATTGATCCCACTGTCTGTTTCTATGCCAGAACCAATCAGTTTTTGTTACTGTTGCTCCATATAATAAAGTTTGAGATCAGGGATAGAGATACAACCAGAGGATCATTTTTTTAAACACAGTATTTTCTTAGCTATTCAGGTTTATTTGTTTTTCCTTACAAAGTCAAGAAGTGTTCTTTCTAGGTCTGTAAAGAATTTTGTTGGCATTTTGATGGGCATTGCCTTGACCATATAGATGGCTCTCGGTAAGATGGCCATTTATACTACATTAATTCTATAGATCCATGAGCATGGGATATCTTTCCACCTTCTGATATCTTCTTCAATTTCTTAAAATTTTTTCATACGAGACTTTCACTTGCTGGTTAAAGTTACACCAATATATTTTGGGTTTTTGCTTTTGTTTTTTTGTTTGTATGTGTGTGTTTGTGTGTGTTTGTGTGTGTGTGTGTGTGTGTGTGTCTATTGTGAAGGGTGTTTTCCTAACTTCTTTCTTAATTTCTCTTTTGTATACAGGAGAGATACTGATTTTTAAATTGATTTTGTCTCCAGCCACTTTGCTGAAAGTTTTTCAGTTGTGAGAGTTACTTGGTAGGATTTTGCAAGCATTTATTTGTACTATCATTTTATTTATGATGAGTGATACTTTGACTTATTTCTTTCCTATTTATGTCTCTTTAAATCCTCTAGTGGACAGCCTGCCTTGTCCCTGATTTCACTATAATTGATTTAAATTTTACTCTCTTGAGTTTGATATTGGCTATCAGCTTCCTGTATGTTGCCTTTAGTATGATTAGGTATGTGCCTTGTATCCCTGATCTCTCCAAGATTTTTAATTTGAGTGGGTGTTAGATTTTTTTTCAAATGCTTTTTTGGGCATCTACAGAGATGATCAACTTTTTTCTTTTTGTTTGTTTATATGAAGAATTACATAGATGAGTTTCCATATACTGAACTATGCCTGCATCCCTGCGATGAAGCTTAGTGGTCATGGTGGATGATATTGTTCTTGGATTCAGTCTGCATTTATTGAGTATTGTTTCATCCATGTTTGTAGGGAAAATTGGTCTGAAATTCTTTTTATTTTTTGTGTCTTTATGTGGTTTATGTATCAAGGTGATTGTGACTTCATATAATCAGTTTGATAATGTTCTTTCTGTTTCTATTTTCTGGAACATTTTGAGCAGTATTGGTGTTACTTCTTCTTTCAAGATATGGTAGACTTCTGTGCTGAATCCATCTGGACCCATGCATTTTTTGGTAGACTTTAGATAACTGCTTCTATTTCCTTGGTTGTTATAGGAAAGTTTAAACTGTTTATCTGATATTAATTCAATTTTGGTAAGTTGTTTTTAACCCAAAAAATGTCCATATCATTCATATTTTCAAATTTTGTTGTATATAGGCTTTATAGGTAAAACATAATGATTCTTTGGATTTCTGTGGTATCTGTCATTATGTCTTCCTTTTCTTTTCTGAGTTTTTTGAATTGGATACTCCCCCTTTGCTGTTAGGTAGTTTGTCTAAGGACTTATTTATCTCATTGTTTTTCTCAAAGAACCAGGTCTTGATTTCATTGATTCTTGAATTGTTTCTTTATTTCGAATTTATTGATTTCAGCCATAAGTTTTATTATTTACAGCTGGCTTCTCTTCTTGAGTGTGTCTAAATTTTTTTTTTTGCTAGGGCTTTCATGTGCTCTAGTAAGTTGCTTGTTTGAGATGTCTCTAATTTCTTTATGATGGCACTTAGTGTTATGAGCATTCTTTATAGCACTATTTTCATTGTGTAACATTGGTTTCATTATGGTGTGCCTACATTTCATTAAATTCTAGGAAATCTTTAATTTCATTATTTATTACATCCATGACTTAGTTATTGTTGAGTAGAGAATTTTTCATCTTACACATTTCAATATGCCTAAGATCAAAAACAAAATGACAGCACACCCTTTCAAGGATGTGGAAAAAAGGGAAAACTCCTCTATTCTGGAGGGAGGGCAAACTGTTCAATCACTTTGGAAATCAATCTGGTACTTTCTCAGAAAATTGGCAATAGTGATACATCAAGACCCAGCTATAACACTCCTGGCCATATATCTCAAAGATGTTTCATACACAATAAGGACATTTGCTCAACTATGTTCATAGGAACTTTATACATAATTTCTAGAATCTGGGATCACCCTAGATGTCCCTCAACTGAAGAATGGATAAAGAAATTGTAGTACATTTATACAGTGGAATACTACTCAGCTATTAAAAGCAAAGGAATCTTGTAATTTGCAGGAAATGAATACAACTGGAAACAATCATCCTGAGTGAAATAACCCAGACCCAGAAAGATAAGGATAGCATAAAAACACTTATATGTGGGTATTAGTTATAACCACACTACAAACCACAAAACTACTGAAGCTAGATAACAAGGAGGATCTTAGGGAGGGAATTTAGTTCTTTCAGAATGGCAACTAGAATAGAAACTAGAAGTGCTTGAAGTGAGAGAATAAGATGGGAGACTACCGTAGAGATCCTCTGAAGGAATCCACTTGGCAGGATATCAAAACAGATGCCCTGATTATCAGCCAAATTTTGTAGCAGAGCACAGAGAGACTTAGGGAAGACTTAAGGGACAGAAGGACCTGAAAGAGACAAAAGATGAACAAGGAGAACAACATAGCAAATAAATCTTGACCCAGCAAGGCCTACAGAGACTGATGCACCAACCAAGGACCATGCATACAGACAACTTATACCACTGTTCAGACATAGTTGATAGGCAGTTTAGTCTCCAGCTGAGCCTCATAATACAGGGAGTAGAAGCATCTTCTGACATGGACCTTGTTGCCTATGCATTGAAATAATTCCCCTTGGTGTGTAAACAAGCCATGACAGCCCACAAAGGCAGGGGATGAAGGTAGTCCTGATGAGATTTGGTAGGCTGGGGTCAGATCTTAGAGGAAGGGTCTCCTCCTTTCTGAGGATTAGGAAAAGGCAGTAGGAGGGACCTAGGAGGGATGGTAGAACTGGGAGGAGACAAGGAAGGGGCTACAATCAGAATGTAAAGTAAATACATTTAAAATAAATTTTAAAAACAGGGAAAAGAGCATTGGATGCTCATCCAGGAGACCTGGTTTCAATATCCAGCATCCACATGGTAGCTCTCTACTGCTTGTAATTCCTGATCTAAGGATCTGACAGTTTCATACAGACATACATGCAGCCAAAATACCAATGGACATAAATGCCTCTCTGCTCTCTGGTTTCATATGCAATGCAGTTACAGTGACCTGATACCCTATAAATGAAAACTCTGCGACAAACAGGTGAAGCTTTAACAATAATTGTGAAAAATATGAATTATATAAGGATAGAATTTTTAAAAATACTCATTGTAATTGGTCTTAGGAAATTATCATTTACTATATAAGTTCTCATACAGTATCAAAGCTATCTTTAATGATCTAAAGTCACTATTATAATATATTATCCTATTGTAAATGTCTCGATGGGCTGAATTTTCTTCATGTACTTAAAAACAAATTGCAGTTGACAGAATGCAGCTGCCATTCTGAGGATATGTTTGATTTTATTAAGCCAGACATAAAGTGATTAAAAGCAAACTAAGCAAAGGTCCTGTGAGATAGCACAGTTTGTAAAGACACTTGACATCTAGCCAGTTTTCTGACCCATACCTAAGTACTGTGACACAGTACTCCCTCTCTCAGCATTCCCACTTTCTCTCTCTCTCAGTCGTCTTCTCCTCTCTCTCCTTCTTCTGTTCCCCCTCCCCTTCCCCTTCCTTCCTCCCTTCCCCTTCCAGCTACACCTCCCTATCCTTGCTATTTCTAATGCACATATAAACTCATAAAACATATACAAAATAAATAAACATACTATTTTTAATGTAAGACCAAAGAATATTGACTAATTTGTTATATTTTAAAATATAATTCTCTTTATGACAAATATAAGTAGGTATTATCTGATTTTGAATGAGTTAAGTTTAAATTTTAATTTCTAAAATAATGATAGATGTAATTCATATGCAAACTTATCTACTCTTAAAATATTAAAAACATAAAGGCATCTTGAAAGAAAACAAATCATAAACATATGTTTTCAAATAACTAAGATGAAGAGGATAAAATACAATCTTCCACGATTCTCTTCTTTTGTGAGAGCTTATTCTACAGTGCTCTGAGATAGAATTAACTGCATTATTTTTTCTTAGATATGTACCAATATATTGCAGATACTTTTGTCTGTATGACAATTAAACTATTGCCTCTAACATTGGAGCCCCATTGATCATTTCCCTCCTTCACATCTTTCACCAGTATATCCTGTGCTATGCCTGGACCAGAGGGTATTCTCATAGAGAATGTTAAATTCAGAAACCCTGCCCACTAAATATTTTTAGACCTATTTTGACCACTTAACTTCTTATAGGCAAAAATTTCAGACACTGCGTTTACACTGGAGAATCCCTTACTTTAACATTTATCATGTGAGTTAAACTCCTTTTAGACTAGCATTACAGAGAAACAACATACACATGCTAACTCTTCAAAAGTATATATCTAAACCAATGACAGTGACTTCGTGATCTGTTGCTTCTGTGTCTCCTTGATACAATACCATAATTCAAACAGAGCTCTCATTCATTCTATCACTTTCTACCTGTGAGAATACTTCATAAAACTTTCCATATTGTTGTTCTTTCTGAAACACAACCAACATAAATAACTCATACTTCTACTTACCAGTGGAGATATAAGGAGTCATCAGCAGTCTCTTGTACTTCAGGCATGGACACCAATCGGATGATGTCTTCATTTTCCTCCAGGGTCCTGAATTATTAATCTCAACTGACTGTTCATTGTATCTTCTGTCTATGTTCAAGAGTGGAAAGAATAGTGAATGGCATGAGCAAAATTGTATATATACCTTAACTATGACTTATTTATAAGATGCATTCACTATAAATAATCACTATATTAATTGAATATTCATAGAGACCATTTTCTGATGTTCAGTAGTTCAAAAATATGGATCATAAAATCTTCATTCTCTCTGCATTGTATTTATTTCATTGGTGTAATATTTCTGCCTATCTAGCCATCCATATACTTTAAAATGGAGAAGTATTTATCAGTATCAAAGAATCACTGTCAACAGGAAACCTGGATGCTAAGATAATAAATTCTGCAGTCATTAAATTCTCTTTGCAGCTAATAGAATGAAATTATCTCAAATATGCCCAAATCTTAACTTATGAATATGTTAACTTCCATGACATGAGTTATTTTTAAAAATGAAATTGCAATCTGGGTGTTGAAACATAGAAACTATTACAAAATAGACAGTAATGGTAAATATTAGCCTTTGAATTCTTAAAAATAGAAATGAATAGACATTGTGGCATACATTATCACTTGGGGTAGAGGCAAGAGAAGCAAGAGTTCAAGGCCATCTTTGGCTACATAGTGAGCTATGGGGTAGCCAATGCAACATGAAAGAAAGAAAAAAGAAAAGGAAAGAAAGTCAGGAAAAGTGAACAAAAGACCTAACAAATGTTTTTGATTATGCTTAAACAAACATGTGAAAATAAGATGTAGTCAAAGATTAAGTGTTTTGAAATAGAAGAAGGAAATTGTATACCAAAGAGCCTGAGTGACCTCTCATAGCAAAGGAAACATGAGTTCATAGTCTTCTGAAATGTTAAGAAATGAATGCCAACATGATATACATTAATTAGTAAGACTTATTATGCAATAGCTGTATGTTATTTAAGCCACAGTGATAATTTACCATACTATCTATAGGCAACAAATGCACCATCATTCTTTTTTACTTAAACAAACACTATAACATCTTGATCCTACAAAATATAATCCTAGAGTATTCACCCATAATCCATGGATATTATAAATTACCATAGTGGTCTTTATATTTCCATATTTTCTTTGACTCGCCTCTCAAGTCTTCTTTTATTTGCTCATGTCCAAACAAACTTGTATATATTGCATTTGTTTATGAGTTTTGTGTCAATGCATACATATATTTGCCATGGTATCCATGTATAGGCCAGAGGACAACCTCAGGGCTGGACCCTTATACATTAAGGCCTTAGAAACATTTCTATAGAAATGTGATGGAACCATTTTCTTAAATGAGGTTCTTGCCAGATAACTCTAGCTTCTATCAAGTTGTTAAAGAAAATGTTACCGGTATGAGTGCAGAAAAAGTTGATTCAAGTATCAATTAAGGAATGCTGCAGCAACTAGGTATATAAACTTACCAGTGAAAGTGAAGGCAGGTAGGCAAAAAAGCAGTTTTCTTTTTCATATACTTTATCTGAGCTTCTACTGAAAACTGTACCCCAGATTTAGTGGGTTTCTCCCTGCTTCAAATAATATGATCAATAAAATACCTCACAAAGATGCTTGAGCCTTGGGTTTTAACTGATTCTACCTGCAGTTGTGTTGACAACCAATAATCATTATCACAAATTCACTTCTTGTCAATTTGACACAGTCATGTATCTTTATGGTTTGCTTACCTTCCAAACAAAAACAATAACCAGATTATAATTTCATCTGACATGCTACAACTACCACATGTACAACCCCATTTACATCTATAATATATTCTAAAATACATTATATATTTTAGAGTAAAATGTATTATAAAATATATCATATATTTTAGACTATAGGTAAACTTCATTGAGGAATCCTTCGCTTTTTATATATGACAATATAAATTCACCACATTTAATTACTAATACTATTTCAATTAATATTATACTACATGATAATAAATACAGGAAAAGAAACATGAATATCATTTCAATATATGTGTCCATATGCATAAATATGCTCTTAACAAAACAGAACATATTTCCCTTAGATTTTCACTGCTCGCCGCCATCTTGGGGGGAAGAGCCTGGAACATATTGGCACAGGAGACAACTTCCTGAACAGAACACCAACAGTCCAGGCCTTAATGTCAACAATTAATAAATGGGACCTCATGAGGCTGAGAAGCTTCTGTAAGGCTGGAGACACAGTCAAGAGAACAAAGATCTTCTCCAACCCTACATCAGACAAAGGTCTAATATCCAAAATATATAAAGAACTCAAGAAATTTAACACCACCAAACCAAACAACCCAATTGAGAAATGGGGCTTGGAACTAAACAGAGAATTCTCAACAGAGGAATATCAAAATGGCTGAGAAACACAAAGAAATGCTCAACCTCCTTAGTGATCAGGTAAATGCAAATCAAAACAACTCTGAGATTCCATCTTACACCCATCAGAATGGCTAGGATCAAAAACTCAAGCAACACCACATGTTGGTGAGGATGTGGAGAGAGAGGAACACTCCTTCATTGCTGGTGGGAATGCAAAGTAGTACAACCACTTTGGAAATCTATCTGGTGCTATCTCAGAAAACTGGGAATAGGGCTTCCTCAAGACCCAGCTATTCCACTCCTTGGAATATACGCAGAAGATGCACCAGCACACAACAAGAACATTTGCTCAACCATGTTCATAGCAGCCTTATTCATAATAGTCAGATCATAGAAACAGCCTAAGTGTCCCTCAGTAGAAGAATGGATAAATAAACTCTGGTACATCTTCACTATGGAATAGTACTCAGCTATTAAAAACAAGGAATTTCCGAAATTTGTGGACAGATCAATTGAACTAGAAATGATCATACTGAGTGAGTTAACCCAGAAGCCAAAAGACTCACATGGTATATATTCACTTATATCTGCATACTAGCCCAATGGGCATGTCCCACGAAAGCCTTCACTTACCAGGAAACTGGGACAGAGGGGAGGACAACCTATTGGGACTCTAGATGATAGAAACATGGGAGAATAGCAAAGTAGAAGGATCCAGAGGGTCCTAGAAACCTACAAGTAGAACATTATGATAGGCAGATTTGGGCCCCGGGGTGCTGCTCAAACTAAGGCACCAGCCAAAGACAATATAGGCGGTAAACTTTAAACCCCTACCCAGATCTAGCCAATGGTCAGAACAGTCTCCACACTTGAGTGGAGAGTGGGATATGACTTTCTCATGTACTCGTACTCTGGTGCCTCACATTTGACCATGTCCCCTGGAGGGGGAGACCTGGTGGCACTCAGAGGAAGGACAGCAGGTTACCGAGAAGAGACTTGATAGCCAATGAGCATATACAGGGGGAGGTAACCCCCCCTCAGGAACAGTCATAGGGGAGGGGAATAAGGGGAAAATGGGAGGGAGGGAAGAATGGGAGGATACAAGGGATGGGATAACCATTGAAATGTAACAAGTATAAGTTAATAAAAAAAAATAAAGTTCACAGAAAATAAACAAAACATGTAAGTTAATGTCAATTACAATTCTCATTACTGCACACCGTCATGTGAACTCAGCTATTCTTTATAACCATGTTCCTCTACAAACCAGTATGTACCTCTTTTACAGCAAGCTCCTCAGTATATATTTATTCCTTTCCTGAAGGGTGATCCATACCTTTATCCCTGTAGGGACTGGAATTTTATCATCATGACTAGATTGGGTTATAGTTTTCCATTGGCTTTAATCAGAAGACATGATAAGCCCATGAGAAAACCTGAAGTATCTCCCATACTCCAGTTTTAATCATTCTTACCTACATTGTGAATAGGCAATGTAACACTCCATCAATCAATCACTGATTATAATATTGTTATTGCTTTCCTATCCTATAGAGTTAAGGGTATCAGAATCCCATATTGGCCAGGGAGAAATATTAGCCTTCAATTCAAAGAATATTTGTTCTATTTTCTGATAGGAGAGCTTTCTATCTGGAACCAAAACATACTGCTCAGAACTTAAAGTCAGGAACAGAAATGAAACAAAAAACAAAATTTTTACTACTAGTTCAAGAGGGGTGATACTAAGTAGAACTATTTTTACTACTGGTTTAAGAGGAGTGATACTAAGTGGAACTATTCTCATATCTAACCCCTGGCTCCTCAACAGACAGATCTTGGCTATAGGAGAAATAAGAACTTTTATAGAGTAAGTACATGAATTTTGCATAATGATTCCATGAGTCTAGGTAAAAGAATTTAGTGGTTTCAATAATTGTCATCCATATCCTTAGACATTTGAACATTTGGTAGTAGTTTGTAGTGTTATTAGAGAGATAGTATAGCCTTTATGGAGGAGCTCCAAAACTATGGGACGGCTTTGAAATTTATAACCATTTACTACTTACAGTTTGAACTCTTTGTCTTGTGTTTGCATTTGATGATGTGAAGTCTCATTATCATGATTCTTTTGCCTTGTCTGCTATTCATTGGTATGCATTCCCACCATAATGAACCATTATTCCACTGGAACTATAAGCCAAAATAAACTTTCTTCCATTTGTTACCATGTCATGGCATTTTTCTCACAGCAGCAGGAAAATAACCATGATAGTGTCTCTTAGTTTCTGCATTTTCACTCATTATTTACCTTCGTAATAACCTGTGTCTGCTGCAAAAATACACTTCTTTAATGAGAGCTACATCTGTATGCATTTACAAAAATAAGTATATATAATTTAGTTAGAAAAATAATGATTTAGTATAATGGCATTTGAGAGTTGTCCACCAGGGTCTAAGAACTTTCTAGACATGGGTTAGTAGACTAAGTTTGTAGTACAAGATTTGAGCTTGCTCATAGTGAGCACACTTAAGTTCAAGTAGAGAGCTATTGGTTACCACGAAGATCAAATATCCATTATTGCACCACTAGGGATATCTTTTCAGGCTGTTCATTGTTCTGGTTCATTAGATTTAAATCTGGACTGGGCTATTGACTGTTTTTCTCTTGACAGTTTAAACCACATCTGTGTCTTTTGTTCATTAGTTCATATGCCAGGATAGCCGGTCTGCTGGCTTCTAGGAATCCTCTGGGCTCTGTCTTACATCTTCCTGGAGGAGTGCTGTGATTATAGATTACAATGTTCCTAGAGCATCCTAGAGCATGTGCTGTCATGCTCAGTTTCACATGAATCCATGGGATTCAAAGTCAGATTGTCATGCTTAACAAACAAGAGCTTTAGTCACTGAAACATTGTTCTAGCAGTTAGAGTTTAGGCTGTGTATGGTAACAATCTTGATTTGACTTTTTGAAGCAAGTACTGAACTTGAATCTCACTTTGTTTTCAATGTTGGATTTTCTCTATCTTTAAATTTTTTTAATTATTTTATTTTATGTGTATGAATACTTTTTGCTTGTATATATCTGTAAAATGTGTGGGTGGCTTATGACTATGGAGGCCAAAAAAGTGTACCGGATTCCATGAAATTGGAGATAAATATGGTTATGGACATTTATGTAGTGCTAGAAATTGAACATGGGTCATTTGAAAGAACAGCCAGTATTCTAAATGGATGAGGCATTCAGATCTCATTCATGTATATATATATATATGTGTGTGTGTGTGTGTGTGTGTGTGTATGTGTGTGTGTGTGTGTGTGTTTGTGTGTTCCAATTTCCATCAAACAATCCACCTTTATTTTTTTTATTTTTATTTATTATTGAAAAATAAAATCATTCATATTACATCTCAATTGTTATCCTATCCGTGCATCCTCCCATTCCTCCCTCCCACCTGCTTTCACCCCATTCCCCTTCCCTATGACTGTAACTTATAGAGACCTCCTCCCCTTGAGTATTATGCTAGGTTATCAAGTTTCTTTTTGGTAGTCTGCTATCCTTCCTCCGAGTGCCATCGGGCTTCCCCATCAAGAGGACATGGCCAAAAATATGGGGCACCAGAGTTCGTGTAAAAGTCAGCCCCAGTCTCCACTTAACTGTGGAGAATATTCTGGTTATTGGCTAGGTCTGGGTAGGGGTTTAATCATGACTGCACATATTGTCCATGGTTGGTGCCATAGATTGAGCAGAACACCTGGGCCCAGATGTGCTCATAATAGTGTTCTTCTTGTAGGTTTCTAGGACCCTCTGGATCCATATATTTCCCTATTTCCTATACTTCTCCCACCTTAGGATGTCCTCACCACTATCCCACTTTCCTGGTAAGTGAAGACTTACATGAGACATAACCCTTGGCCTCCTGTCCAGATATAAGTGAGTATATACCATTTAAGTCTTTCTGCTTCTGGGTTAGCTCACTCATTATGATCATATCTAGTTCAATCCATTTGTCCACAAATTTCAGAAATTCCTTGTTTTTAATAGCTGAATAGTATTCCATAGTGTAAATGTACCACAGTTTCTTTATCCATTCTTCTACTGAAGGACATTTAGGCTATTTTTATGGTCTGGGTATTATGAATAAGACTGCTATGAACATGGTTGAGCAGATGTCCCTGTTGTATGCTGGAGCATCTTCTGGGTATATTCCAAGGAGTGGAATAGCTGGGTCTTGAGGAAGCCCTATTCCCAGTTTTCTGAGATAGTGCCTGATAGCTTTCCAAAGTGGCTGCACTAGACTGCATTCCCACCAGCAATGGAGGAGTGTTCCTCTTTCTTCACATCCTCACCAGCATGTGGTGTCACTTGAATTTTTGATCTTGGCCATTCTGATGGGTATAAGATGGAATCTCAGAGTTGTTTTGATTTTCATTACTCTGATGAGTAAAGACATTGAGCATTTCTTTAAGTGTTTCTCAGTCATTTGATATTCCTCTCTTGAGAATTCTCTGTTTAATTTGAGCCCCACTTCTCAATTTGATTATTTGGTTTGGTGGTGTTTAATTTCTTGAGTTCTTTATATATTTTGGATATTAGACCTTTGTCGGATGAAGGGTTTGTGAAGATATTTTCCCAGTCTGTAGGCTGTCACTTTGTTCTCTTGACAGTGTCTCCTGCCTTAGAGAAGCTTCTCAGCCTCATGAGGTCCCATTTATTAATTGTTGACATTAAGGCCTGGGCTGTTGGTGTTCTGTTTAGGAAGTTGTCTCCTGTGCCAATATGTTCCAGGTTCTTCCCCACTTTTTCTTTTAACTGATTTAGTGTCTCTGGTTTTATGTTGAGGTCTTTAATCCACTTGGACTTGAGTTTTGTACATGGTGACAAATATGGGTCCAATTGCATTTTTCTACATGTAGACATCCAGTTAGATCAGCAGCATTTGTTGAAGATGCTATCCTTTTTCCATTGAACAGATTTGGCTTTTTTGTCAAAAATAAAGTGACCATATATGTGTGGATTCATTTCTGAGTCTTCTATTCGATTCCATTGATCCACCAGTCTATTGTTGTGCCAGTACAATGCTGTTTTAATTACTGTTACTCTATAATACAACTTGAGATCAGGAGTGGAGATTCCTCCAGAGGATCTTTTATTGTATAGGGTTATTTTTGCTATTGTGGGTTTTTTGTTTTTCCATATGAAGTTGAGAATTGATCTTTCAATGTCTTTAAAATATTGTGTATGTATTTTGATAGGGATTGCATTGAATCTGTAAATTTCTTTTGATATGATACCCATTTTTACTATGTTATTTCTCTTGATCCATGAACAAGGGACATACTTCCATCTTCTGATGTCATTTTCTATCTCTTTCTTCAGAGATTTAAAGTTTTTTTCAAACAAGTCCTTCACTTGCTTGATTAGAGTTTCTCCTAGATATTTTATATTGCTTGTGGCTATTATGAAGGGTGTAGCTTCCTTAATTTCTTCCTCTGCATGTTTGTCATTTGTATATAGGAAGGCTAATGACTTTTTCGAGTTAATTTTGTATCCAGCCAATTTGCTGAAGGTGTTTATCAGCTTAGGAGTTCTCTGATGTAATTTTGGGAGTCATTTATGTACACTATCATATTATCAGCAAATAGGGATAGTTTGACTTCCTCCTTTCCCATTTGGATACCCTTGATCTCCTTTGGTTGTCTTACTGCTCTGGCTAGAACTTCAAGAACTATATTGAAGAGATGTGGAGAAAGTGGGCAGCCTTGTCTGGTCCCCAATTTTAGAGGAATTTCCTTGAGTATCTCTCCATTTAATTTGATGTTTTTTATTGGCTTGCTGTATATAGCTTTTATTATGTTGAGATATGTGCCTTGTATTCCCGATTTCTACAAATCTTTAAATATGAAAGGGTGTTGGATTTTGTCAAATGTTTTTCTGCATCTAAGGAGATGATCATGTGGTTTTTTATTTTCAGTTTGTTTATATGATAGATTACATTGATGGATTTCTGAACATTAAACCAACCCTGCATGCCAGGAATGAAGCCTACCTGGTCATGGTGAACGATATCTTTGATATGTTGTTGTATTCGTTTGGCGAGTATTTTATTGAGTATTTTGTGTCAATGTTCATAAGAGAAATTGATCTGAAGTTCTCTTTTTTTGTTTTGTCTCTGTTGAGCATAGGTATCAACGTGACTGTGGCCTCATAGAATGGATTTGCTAGAGTTCCATCTATTTCTATCTTTTGGAGTAGCTTGAAAAGTATTGGTACTAGCTCTTCTTTTAATGTCTGGTAGAATTCTGCACTGAAACCATCTGGCCCTGGGCTTTTTTTTGGTTGGGAGACTATCAATAACCACTTCTTTTTCTATAAGAGAGATAGGACTGTTTAATTGGTTTATCTATTCTTGATTCAACTTTGGCATGTGGAATCAATCAAGAAAATTGTCCATTTCCCTTAGATTTTTCAAATTTTGTGGCATATATGCCTTTAAAATAGGATCTTATGATTCTTTGTATTTCTTCAGTGTCTGTTGTTATGTCTTCCTTTTCATTTCTGATTGTGTTGACTTGGATAGTGTCTCTCTGCCTTTTAGTTAGTTTGGCTAATGGTTTGTCTATTTTCTTGATTTTCTCAAAGAACCAGCTCCTGGTTTTGTTGATTCTTTGCATTGTTCTCTTTGTTTCTAATTTATTGATTCAGCCTTGAGTTTGATTATTTCCAGACACCTACTCCTCTTTGGTGTTTCTGCTTCTTTTTTTTTTTTCTAGGGCATCTAGCAGTGTCCTTAAGTTGCTTATGTGGGGTGGTTCCACTTTCCTCTTAAAGGTACTTAGTGCTATAAAATTTCCTCTTAGCACTGCTTTCAATGTTTCCCATAAATTTGGGTATGTTGTTCTTTCATTTTCATTGAATTGCAGGAAGTCATCTATATCTTTCTTTATATCTTCCCTGATGCAGATGTCATCAAGTAGAGAGTTGTTTAGTTTCCATATGTGTGTAGGCTTTTTATTGTTTCTATTGTTGTTGAATTCCAGTCTCAGACCATGGTGATCTGATAGGATAGAAGATATTATTTCAATCTTCTTGACTCTTTTGAGGCTTGCTTTGTGACCTATTATGTGGTCAATTTTGGAGAAGGTTTGGTGGTGTGCTGAGAAGAAGGTATAATCCTTTGTGGTTGGGTGAAAAGTTCTGTAGATATTTGTTAGATCCATTTGATTCATGACATTGGTTAATGATGTTACTTCTTTGTTTAGTTTTTGCTTCAATGACCTATGCTTCAGTGAAAGTGGAGTGTTGAAGTCTCCCCCTATTAGTGTGTGGGGATCGATATGTGATTTGAGCTTTGTTAATAGGTCTTTTTATAAATGTTGGTGCCCTTGTATTGGGGCGTAGATTTTCAGAATTGTGATGTCATCTTCTTTGACTTTACCTTTGATGAGTATAAATGTCCTTCCTCATCTCTTTTGATTAATTTTGGTGTGGCTGAGATGTGTTTCTTGGATTCCAAAGAATGTTGGGTCTTGCTTATGCATCCATTCGATTAGTCTGTGTCTTTTTATTGGAGAATTGAGACCATTAACATTGAGAGATATTAGTGACCATTGACTTTTAAGTCCCATGATTTTGATGTTGGTTGCAGTAGAGTACTTATGTGGTTGTTTTTGTGACAGTATAGTTATCTAAATCCCATATAGTTTTGATTGTAGTTTGTCACTTTGGTTTGGAGTTTTCCTTCTATTAACTTCTGTAAGGCAGGATTAGTGACTAGGAACTGTTTGAATTTGTTTTTATCATGGACAATTTTGTTTTCTCCATCAATATTTATTGAGAGATTTTCTAGGTAGAGTAGTCTTACCTGGAACCTATGGTCTCTTAGGTTTAGCAGGACCTCTGTCCAGACCTTTCTGGCTTTTATAGTCTCTTTTGAGAAGTCAGGTATAATTCGGATAGGTTTGCCATTAAATGTTAATGGCCCCTTTCCCTTGCTGCTTTTAATAATTTTTCTTTATTCTGTATATTTTGTGTCTTGATTATTATGTAGCGGGAGGATTTTCTTTTCTGGTCTATTCTATTTGGTGTTCTATAGGCTTCTTTTACGTTTATTTGCACCTCCTTCATTAGATTGGGAAAAATTTCTTCTATAATTTTGTTAAATGTATTTTCAGGTCCTTGGTGCCGGGCATCTTCTCTTTCCTCAACTCCTAATATCCTCAGATTTTGTCTTTTTATGTTGTCCTTTATTTCTTGGATGTTTTGTGTCAGGAACTTTTCAGATTTAGCATTTTCTTTAATGTTGGTTTCAAGTTCTACCATAGAATCTTCTACTGCCGAGATTAGATCTTCCATCTCTTGAATTCGGTTAGAGAAGCTTAGGTCTGTATTACTTGCATGCCTCTCTGAGTTTGTTTGTTCCTTGTTGTTTCCTTGAGTTCCTCCAGTGACTTTCTATGGGCCTTCAGATCTTGAATTGTTTTATTGATTTCAATCATCTGGCTGTTTGTCTTTTCCTGCATTTTTTTCATTTCCTCTCTATAGGCCTTTTTAATGTATTCAATTTGTTTGGCTGCATCTTCCTGCATTTGTATTTAAATATTATTCATTTGCTCCATTATCATCTTCACTACTATGGATTGGAGGTCATTTTCTTGTATTTCAATTGTGTTTGAGCTCTTAGGGTTCTTTTCATTGGAATAGTTGGGACCTGGAGATGCCATATTTTTTTTGGTTTTGCTGTTTAAGGTTTTATGTTGACCTCTAGTCAATTTGCTGTCTCTGAAGTTGGAGCCCTGATCCACCCTCTCTGTTCTGCCTGGGCCAAGATGCCCACTGAGCATCCAGAGAGGGAGACAGAGGGTGGGCAGGTGTGATACACCCACAGCCATGCCTGCTCGGCAGTAGGAAGCCTTAAAGCTGTGGTTGGAGGTGTGACTGCAGCTGAGTGAGACCCTGTGTGGGCTCTGGGTCTCTCAGAGAGCTGGTGTGCTTGATGTACACTCTTTGTTCCTCCTGGGCCAGTGTGACCATAGGAGGTCAGGGAGGAAGACAGGGGGCGCAATTGATGCAAATACCCTTGACTCAGAGTTCTGGTTTTGTGCTCACGTTGCAGTGGTTTCCAGACCCTGAGGCTTTCTCAGGACTGGCAGATTTTTCCGAAATCAGAACCGCCTGTTTTCTTGTGTTTTTCCTGGGCTAGTAGCCCCAATCTGGAGTTATACTGCCCAAAAGTCAGTCTCAGATACCAAGTTCATGGTTATCACTGGCGGGAACATGTTCAGCTGTTGGGTAGTGTGCACCCTTCCTCCAGGTTCTTAGATTAGACCATCTGGGTGTACCACATTAGCACTGTGTCTGGGGGTGATATCCACAGCTGATTGGTCCCCTGCAATGGCCCTGGGTTTCTTTGTGGACTGGTAGGCTCAGATCCACGTTCTCTGTTCCCCCTGGTACAACGGGCCCACGAATGGTCTGAGAGGAAGACGGGGGCACGGGTGAGGTTAACACCCTCGGCTCTCTGGTTTTAGGTTTTGCACACCCGCTCACCTGGACACTGACCCCTAGGGCTTTCTCAGGACTAGCAGGTTGGTTTGGTGTCAGAGCCACCCGTTGTCTTGTGTTTTTCCCGGGCCATTAGTTTCAACCTGGAGATACACCACCCACAGTTCAGTCTCAGATACAAAGCTCTCGGTTAACAATGGTAGGCACCTGTCCCACTGCTGGGAAGATCGCACTCTTCCTCTAAATTCTTAGAACAGAACAGACAAGCTGTAAGCGCAGCTTAGTTAGGCACTGCAGCTAGCGGGTGTATCCCCACTTGCCTGGTCTCCTGTCGAGCTCTGGGACTTTTTGCAGACTGGTGAGCCCAGAAACATGCTCTCTGATAACCCTAGACTATTGTGGTCCAGATCTTCCAGACTCCATGCCACTCACACCCGCAGGAGTGTCACCACGCTAATCACCTCAGTAGGCGGGGCCTTGTGTTTGCTTGTGTTTACCCACTTGGGTGGCTACAGGCCTGGCGGCTGCTCTCCAGGACAGTCCATACTCTCTGAATGGGCTCTAAAACTTTCTGTGTGTTCCCAGAAATATGTTCTGTTCCCAGAAATATGTTCTGTTCCCACTGGGTCTAGTGTTGTCCAGATTTTCCAGGCAACACACCTATCACCTCAGCTGGCAGGACCTTGCTGCTCCAGGCTACGCACTTGAAAGTCTGCAGCCGCAGTGGCTGCTCACAGGTTCTGGGTCTCACTGTGGCGGAAGCACGCTCTCTGTTCCCCCCTAGACCTATTTCTGTCCAGCTCTTTTGAACTCCCCAGCAATCGCCTCAGAAGACAGGGCCTTGCCAGCAATTTCCGCTACCCGTTTGAGTGTCTGCAGGTGTGGCGGCTGCACTCTCGGGGGTCCGTGCTCCGAGCAGGTTCAGGGTCTCACTATGGACCCCCAGGAATTCACTCTCTGTTCCCCCTGGACCTATTTCTGTCCACCTCTTCCAGACTCCCTGGTAATCACCTCAGTAGGCTGGGCCTACCTGTTGGGTGTCTGCAGGCCAGAGGCTGCTCTGTAGGGGGTCTGTGCTCTGCACAGGTTCAGGATGTCACTGTGGAACCCCAGAAGCATGCTCTCTGATACCCCTGGACCTGTTACTGTCCAGATCTTCCAGACACTGAGCCAAACCCCTCTGCAGGTGTGTGATCTTGCCTTTATCTCCTGCTACCTGTTTGTGCGGCTGTCACCTCAGCAGCGGCTCCTTGCCAGTTGGTCTGTGCTCACTGTGCTTTCAGGGGTGTGCAGGATTTCTGTAGTTTATTTCTGTTGAACAGTGGAATTCTCTCTCTGTGGTGGAGTCGGAAGCTTGTTGTTACTGGTTAAGAAAATAGTCCAAATCTATGACTCGATTACTCCAGTTTCTAAACAAGGTCTAACTCGCTCGCCACCATCTTGGATGCCCCCCACCTTTATTCTTTAAAAGCAAATACAATGTTCCTAGAGCATCCTAGAGCATGGAAAAATTTCCAGCAATTAACTTTTATAAAATTTAATATTTTCTTATTTATTACTGACATAATACAGGGCTTTGTGAAATAATTTATTTATATTATTATAAATATGTTTCTGTATTTTTTAAATTTTTATTATTGTGTCTTAAAAATCACCATAGCATTTCTTTGTAGTTTGATGTTAATATTGTTTGTTATTCTTTTTTTCTAAGTGGCTCAGTATTTTAATTTTCTGAGCAAAGAAAGAATCATTTTGAATATGATGATTTTTTGATATAAATTTTCACACTACAATGTCACAGATGAATAAAAAGTTTGTTTGAAGATATATGCTTAATAATAATAACTCAATATCTTACTTATTCTAGTCCAAATTACAGGCACAGTATAGTTGATTGTAGCAAACTTTCCTCATATCATTCACCAAGATATATGAAAATACCAGTAATTTATTAAATTGTGGCATAATTAGTGATACAATGAAAATTCTGTGGAAAAACATAATAGAGCTATTAACTGATAATGAAACAGGAAGCCATAATGAATCCTGAAAATGGAAGATGTGTGACAATCATAGAAGGAAAATCTACCCTTAAAAAGTGGATAACTAATGGCCATCACTTTTGTAGCTTACGCTTGCTGTAGGTGCTTGTCTAAGTAAGTCATGGAAATATTTTCAGGTTGTAAGGGAAAAGTACCAAGCAGATGTGAGCTCACAATAACTTCCACAGACAACAAAGAAACATATTGAAGTGGCTGCTTTAGCTCTCGTAAGGGGTGTAATCATTAGCCTCCTAAGGAGTACTTTAAATTATGCACAGTTTATGCATTATTGATGTAATGTAGTCAATTTATTGGATAGTGATAGCATGCCAAATAACTTGAATCTCATTCACTCAAGGAACACAGAATAATACCCATTTTGGCTAAAGCATAGCTCTTTTGGCTTTAGTAGGATGACAAAAGCAGAAGATTTTGAATCATACTTAAGTATTCCATAGTTATTCATCTTCCCCACTCTATATCCCAGGATGAAGGTTAACATTTTGAGAACAGCAATGTTCAGTGATGACATTAAGATAAATATAAATTTGTTATACTAGAGAAAGCCAGACAATATATATAGGGTACCTTAAATTAGTTACTTTTCTGTTACTGTAATGCAATGCCTTGCCAAAAATAAATTGTAGAAGAATGAGCTTATTTCATCTTAAAGTTGTAGAGGAGATATAGTTCATCATGGTAGGACAGGCACAATAAAAGTTACAAATGGTAGCAACAGCTGGAAGCTGCCTTGTAACATTTTATCTCTACATATTGATCACACATACAACAGAGAATGAAGCAGGCTCTAGAAACTCAATGCCTGCCCTCAGTTATGTACTTGCCTTAGTAATGCTCCACATCCCAAAATTTCTCTGAACTTCCGAACAGTAGCACTATCTAGGGATCATGTGCTAAAGACATGAGCCTGTGGGAGTCATTTCTCATTCAAACCACCATAAACAGAGATCAGAGATTATGCATTTTACACAAATTGTCTAGTATTGGAATATTCTGTCTTCTCCATATATCCAGCAAATGTGATACACAGCTGGTAGACCATGTGCATTCCTTATTTTTTAAAATTGTTTCTGTGATTGTCAAGAAGTAAACAAAGTGGGAAAGAGTTTGTTTTCATTTACAGTTGAGAAGAATACAGGTTCATCCTGATGGGAAAATCATGGTGGCATGTGACACACAATAGCAAGAATATGCAACTGTATGCCCTCGCATTTTGAAACAAGAAGCAGAAAGCAGACAGAAAGTGAATATAAGCTCTAAATCCTCAATGTCCACTTCAAATAATTTACTTATTCCAATGAAGCTCCACCTACCAATGTCTCCATACAATGCCACCAGCTAGGTACCAAGTATTTAAATAATGAGGTTATGTGGAGCATTCATACTCAAACCATAATACCCACATTTACCTAACCTATTATAAATTATTCCCTCCAATTACCAAGTAATACTCTTTATTTTCTAATCCATCAATAAATAACTGGCACATGACTTCTATACATCTATAGATGCCTCTTTTTTTTTTTGAAACCTCTTACAAAAATACTGGTTTTCTATGTTCATTTATATTTTGTGTTCCTGTAGTATTCATTCTAGAGAATATGCACAACGGATAAATCTTATAATAATGAATTGAAATCAAAGTTTTCAAGAGAAAAACATTTGAACTGCATTCATGGTGACCTGGTTAGGAAAAGAAAATGGTTAATTCCTTTGCTGAAAAACACAGTAGCACCTGATCCAGGAGCAGGATGATAAGCCATGGGTGATTTCTTTAACCTTGCTGAATTGTTCTTTTATAAATGAACTCCATACACAGTCCAGGGATCACTTGGTAAAACCTGTGATAAGAGGCATTATGGGGTCCACTGTGTGAGGAAACCACTTCAGCAATTTGAGCATGCATATTAGTTTGATATCCCTTTTTTTCCTATTTATGTGTAACCTCTGGAGATTGAAGATTATTATAGTCTTGGAATTGCACAGAAGATAGAAGACAGTTTATAAAGAAACAGCTGGAATGTAAACTAATCTCTCTGTTCCAATCTACTTATATATAAAATATACATAAGAAATTAACATTCACTAAGCAATTTTCTCTATGTACCTAGTTAACCTCAGCTTTGCTAGAGAAAACGTCATGTACTTGTAATGAACCAGGAACACCCTTATATAATATATAGATGATTAAGAGAGTCTAACTTCTATAAACGTAATATTAATTTGACTAAATCATGGACGTTTTATCTGAACTATAAATATATACTAATATTCAGGCCTTCTGCTTCAGTGACTTTTCACCTCCTTGAAAAAGCACGAAATTTCTGCACCAGGCTTAGAAAAGGACATCGGATTAAACTAAGAACTCATGCAATAATGGACCAGATAGAGAAGCAGAAAAATATCCAGATAGGTGGAATAATGAAGAAAGAAGTTCCTGAGTTTTTCCCTGGTCATGTACATTAAGAACTAATAGTTTACAAGGAACTTGAAATGTTACAATTCTCATAAAGTACTCTTTGTTGTTTACATATTTTATATTTTATGTTCATATGTATTTAAAATATTTCCCTCACTGATTAATTATTCTTTTAGAGATTGAATTTTGTCATTAAGTTTGTTAAACATGATCAACTTTCCAAGATATTGGTGTGATGTGGGAAGCATATCTGAGTAGCAGAAGACCAGATATTGTGGACTAATTAAGTGACCTGCCTAATGACTCCAAAATGCCACCATCTGTGTTTCGAGGACAAAAAGAGGCACCCAGAAACAAGGCACCTGAAATTCTAGGAACCCCTAAGATGACTCCTTGGTTCAAGAGTCACACATGGTCCTAGGCTCAAAGCAACTTCTACCTACTTGAACATCACACTTGAGTTCCACAAACACATGTCTTCAGACACCTTCTACCTCCCCAAGAACAACTCCTGGATACTATACAAGGATCTCAGTCTCTGATCCCTGGTTCTATTGCTCCCCCTGTTAGACTACCAGGACAATAGGAGCATACAGGGTTCCCAATCCAAGCTGTTAGTGTCCAGAGAAGTTTGAATACCAGAAGCACAGTGTCTCCTAGCTGAATAAGTGTCTGTTTGTGTTTAATGGTGATAAGAGAGGATCCCAGATATCAGTCATGCAGAGTACCACCCTAAGACCTGATGGCTATTTCCTCCATCCTGAAGATGACTCCAGATTCCAGAGAGCTTCAGATCCAGCATCCAGTTAACAATGTTACTAGCTGTCTGAATAAGACCTGCAGGACCTCACTGGATCACATAGGATTAGAAATTTCACTGTGCTTCCCAGCCTACAGGTCCAACTAGGATAAAACCACAAAAGCATAGCTCTGGAGTACTTGAGGAGATTCAGCTCCCAGCCCTCATAACCCCAGAAAACCATCAGGTTGCAGAAACAATTTGCCAATGTACAGGGACAATGAAATATCTAAAGGCCAACATAAGAACAAAATGAACAGAAGCCAGGGCAAGCTGTAGATATCTTAACACAGGTGAAACATAGAAAAGTGGCCTTAAAACTATGCTTATGAGTATGGGAGAGAGCTTTAAAAATAAAATGAATAAATCCATCAAAGAAATGCAGGAAAATACAATCAAACACATAGAGATCTTTATTGAGGTATCAAATAAATCTCTTGAAATAAAGCAAAACCCAATCAAACAACTGAAGAAAATGAATAAAATGGTGCAGTACCTGCACATGGAAAGAGAATCAATAAAGAAAACACAAACTAAGGAAACTCTGGTGATGAAAATCTTAGAGAAGAGAACTGGATCCACAGAGGTAAGCATTTCCAACAGAATACAAGAGATGGAGGAATCTCAGATGAGGAAGACACAATTGAAGAAATAAATACAACTGTCAAAGAATATTAAATTAAGAAAATGTTGACACAAAACATCCAAAATATCAAAGACACCATGACAAGATGAAATCTAAGAATACTAGGTATAAAAGAAAGAAAATATTCCTGGATCCAAGAGCCAGAAAATGTTTTCAACAAAATCATAGAAGAAAAATTTCCCAACTTAAACAAAGAGAACCCTTTAAACATACAAGAGGCTTACAGAGCACCAAATATATAACACCAGAAAAGAAATTCTTCCCACTATATAATAATCAAAACAATAAATGTACAGAGCAAAAAAACATATATCAAATGCTTCAAGATGAAAAGGCCAACTAACATTTAAAGGCAGAACTATCAGAATCACACTAGATTTCTCAACAGAGACTATGAAAGCCAGAAGAGAGTGGTCATATGTTATGCATACCCTAACAGACCACAGATGTAATCTGAGAATACTATACTCAGCAAAGCTTTCAATCACCATAGAAGGAGAAAATAAGATACTCAATGACAAAAAAAACAAATTTATATACTATCTATGCACCAACACAGCCCTACAAAAGATACTAGAAAGAAAACTTCAATACAATGAAGTCAACTATACCCAAGAAAACACAGGATATAAGTAACTACACAACAACAAAAACAAAAGAAGACAAGCACACAAACACACTATCAATACCAACATCATAATAAAAGAAACTAACAATCACTGGTCTTTATCAACATTAATGGACTCAATTCTCAAAAAAAAAAAAAAAAAAAGACGAAAGTTAACAGACTGGATGCATAGACAGAACCCGTCATTCTTCTGCACATAAGAAACACAACTCAGTAAACACAAGAAAAATAGACATTACCTCAGAGTAAAGATCTTGAAAACGATTTTTTGATCAAATAGACTCAAGAAGCACACTGGAAAAGCCATTCAAATATCTACTAAAATATTTTCAAGAAAATTTAATCAAAAAACATAGGGAGGGACACTTCATTCTCATCAAAGGAAAAATACACCTAAAGGATGTCTCAAACCTGAACATCTATGTCCCCAATGCAAAAATGTCCAGCATTGTATGGAAAACATTATTAAAGCTTAAATCACACATTGATTCCCATACATTAATAGTAGGAAACTTCAAAACTGTACTCTTACTAGTGGGTAGAACATAAAGACAAAAACTGAATGTAAAAATAATGGAAATAGCCAAAGTCATGAATCAAATAGACCTATTAGCAGTCTATAGAACTTTTACCCAATCACACACAAGAAAAAAATCTTTCTCCACAGCACCTCATGGAACTTTCTCCAAAATTGACCACATAGTTGCTCAAAAAGCAAAACTCAGCCAATACAAGAAAATTGAATTAACCTATTGCACATTATCAGATTGCGATGGATTAAAGCTGGGCATCAACAACAACAGAAATAACAAAAAGCCTACACACTCATTTAATTGAAATACTCCGTATTCAATTATGCCTGAGTCAGGTAAGAAATAAAGATAATAAAGGCTTTCTAAATATCAGTAAAAATGAAGGCACAACATATCCAAACATATATGGCACAATAAAAGCAGTGTTAAGAGGAAAGTTAATAATACTAAGTGCATTAAAAAAGAAATTGAAGACATTCCATACTAGCAATTTAACAGCTCACTTGAAAGCTTTCGAAAAAAGAAGAAGCAATCAGACCCAAGAGTAATAGATGCCAAGAACTAATCAAACTCAGGGATAAAATCAATAAATTAGAAAGAAAGAACTACACAAAGAATTAACAAAACCAAGAGTTTGTTCTTTGATAAAATCAATGAATAGGCAAAACTGTAGCCAATCTAACTCAGAAGGATAAAGACAATATCCAAATCAACAAAATTCAGAAAATAGGGAGATATAACAACAGAAAAGAGGAAATACATAGAATCTTACTTCAAATGCCTGTAATCCACAAATTGGAAAATCTAAATCAAATAGACAATTTTCCTGATAAAATACACTTACCAAAGTTTAGTAAATGTCAGGTAAACTATTTAAATAGTCCTATATCTCCCAAGGAAATAGAAGTATTTATCAAAAGTCCACCAAAGGAAAAAAACTCTCATGACCAGATGGATTCAATCCAGAATTCTATAAGACATTTAAAAAAGAGTTAATACCAATAGTACTCAGATATTTCCATGAAAATAGAAACAGAAAGAAAATTGCCAAATGAAATAGACTTACTCCAATTACTCTTAATCCTAAACTACATAAAGACCAAACAAAGATGAGGAATTTCATAACAATTTCCCTGATGAACATTGATGCAAAAATACTCATAAAAAAACTCACAAACTGAATACAAGAAGACAACAAAAATATCTTCCACCATGATCAAGTAGGATTCAACCCAGACATGCAGGAGTGGGTTAACATATGAAATCTATCATGTCATCCACCATATAAACACACTGAATGCGGAAAACCACATAATTATCTCATTAGATGTTGAAAAATCCTTTGACAAAATACAAAACCCCTTCATGTAAAAAGTCTTACAAATATCATGGATACAAAGTCCATACCTAAACACAATAAAGGCAATATACACCAAGGCTATAATTAACATCAAACTAAATGGAGAGAAGCATAAAGCAATCCTACTGAAATTAGGGATTAGATATGTCTGCTCACTCTCACTGTAAGTCTTCCATATTGTATTTGAAGTCCTGGGAGATCAAGAGCATCCAAGTTGGAAACAAGAAGTAAAAGTATTGCTATTCACAGATGTTATGATAGTAAACATAATTGACCTCAGAAATTCCACCAGAGAACTTCCACGTCTGATAAATATCTTCAGCAAAGTGACTATATAGAAATAATTTTTAAAAAGCAGTATACTTCTTTTGATCAAATGATGAAATCACTGAGAAAGAAATTATAGATGAAACGCCCTTCAAAATAACCACAAATAATATAAAGTATATTGGTGTAACCCTAACCAAGCAATTTGAAGACCTGTATGACAAGAACTTCAAGTGCCTGAAAAAAATTGAAGTAGATATCAGAAGATGTAAAAAATAGTCTATGCTCATCGGTTGGTAGACTTAACATAAAAAAAACTGCTCATCTTACCAAAATAGATCTACAGATTCTACACAATCCTCATCAAATTAATAACACAATTCTTTACAGACCTTGAAAGAACAACTCCAAACTCCTTATGGAAAAAAAAACTCTGACTAGCTAAAACAATCTTATACAATAATAGAACTTTTGAAGGTATCACCTTCCATGACATCAAGCTGTACTACAGAGCAATAGGAATAAAAACTGCATGGTACTGGCATAGAAATTGACTGGATGATCAATGGTATTGAATGAAAAACCCAGAAAAAAACCCCACACACCTACAGATACTTGAGTTTTGACAAAGAAGTGAAAGCCATAAAATGGAAAAAATAAAGCATCTTCAACAAATGGTGCTGGTCTAACTCGATGTCTAAATGTAGAAAAATGTAAATAAATCCATATTTTTCACTATGAACAAAACTCAAGTACAAATGGATTAAAGACCTCACATAAAACTAGATATACTAAATCTATTAGAAGTGAAAGTGTGGAAGAACCTTGAACTAATTGGCACAGGAGACAAGGTCCTGAACAGAATACCAACACCTCATGCTCTATCACCAACAATTAGTAAATAGTACCTCATGAATCTGAAAAGCAATGTGTAAGGTGAGAAACACTGTCTAGAATGAAATGGCAGTCTACAGATTGGGAAAAGATAGTCACCAATCCTACATGCTTTTTGGACTAGTGAGTATATACCACGTAATTCTTTCTGCTTCTGAGTTAACTCATTCAGTATGATCATTTCTAGTCCCATCCACTTGTCCTCATTTTTTTTGATTTCCTTGTTTTTAATAGCTGACTAGTATTCCACAGTGTAAATGTACCACAGTTTTTATCCATTCTTCAACTGAGGGACATTTAGGTTGTTTCCAGGTTCTGGCTATTATGAATAAAGCTGCTGTGAACATGGTTGAGCGACTATATGTCCTTGTTGTGTGGTGGAGCATTTTCTGGGTATATTCCAAGGAGTGGAATAGCTGGGTTTTGAGGAATCCCTATTGTCAGTTTTCTGAGAAAGTGCCAAATAGAGTTCCAAAGTGGTTGTACAAATTTTCATTCCTACCAGCAATGAAAGAGTGTTCCTCTTTCTCTACATCCTCAGGAGCATGTGGTGTCACTTGAATTTTTTATCTTAGCCATTCTAGCAGAGGATTAATATCCAAAATATATAATAAATTCAAAATACTGTCAATAAAACAAATCACAGTTAAAAAATGAACTAGAGTGAAAAGAAATATATCTAGGATGCATCAAAATAGTGTTCATAGGCACAGAAATTAGGAAAATGAAACTCAAAACAATATTGAGATTTTCTTATCCCAGTCAGAATGGCAAAGATGAACCAACCAAGCAACAACTGTTGGAAGGTTGTAGAAAAGCAGCCTTCATTCACTGTCTGTGGGTTTTCAGACTGGTCCAGCCACTCTATGTATCAGTACTGAGAATCCTAAAATGGAAATTTGAAAAAAAATAAAAAAGCATAATACCCTTTTCTCCTTACAGTTCTGGGAATGGAACCCAGAGTTTTCAGAGAAGCAGCCACTCTACCAATGATTTGGGCCCTCATATTCAAAACATGGCTTTTATTAAATAACATGCATATGTGTCTTTATCCATGGTAATCAAATAACAAAGTACAAGAAAGGACAGATCAAGAGAAAAACTGTAAATATAAATCAGGGCTGGAGAGATAGTTCAATGGCTAAGAGTACTTGCTGCTCAATCATGAAGACCTGAGTTCTAAACTCATCAGCAATGAGGACCAGTTCACAGCCACCTATAACTTTAAGTCCAAAGGATCTAATACCCTACACTGGCCTCATTGGGTACCCTACACACATACACACACACACACACACACACACACACACACACACACACACACACAATGGCCTTTTGCACTAACAAAGACTTATGAGCTTGAGTGGGTAAGCAGGTGCTCTCACCAGACAGAAATGCCTCTGAATAGGCTGGGTATGCTGAGCTGGACAGGAAGTAGCCCTGGAGGCTTTGTGCTTCCACCCTCTGCCCATTGCCCAGCCCTGGAAGAACCATTTTCACTCATCAAGAGAATACTATTAGCCCAAATTCTGATTTCTATAAATTCTAGTTATAATGCTTTTTTCTTCTAAAAGTTGAAACGTGCTTACCAGCCAACAAATTTTAACCAAGATAACTTATGAACACTAATGACAGCCAAACCTGTGCCTTGTCTATCCTGAAAGTGTCTATTACACTACTACTTGAACTACCTTGTGGTAGTTGCTCTTTTAAGTAGTCATAATAGCCTTATATTTTATGTTATTTTATTTTTAATTTTTAAAGTTTAATTCTTTTTATTATTACATTTTATTTAAAGCATTTTTAATTATAATTTTTATTAAATTAATTAGACTGCAGATTTGCTACAAGGTGACTGAGGTGTATGTATGAATGAAACAGTCTTAGAAGAATATAAAAAAATACATTTTTATTGAATTGTGACTTTTAAAACAAAAATTGTCTTTGCCATGTACAGAACTAACAAGCTCAGGGTATATTTTATAGCTGTGGCATTGATAATACCTGCTTCAGTCAATAAATACTGAAATGTCAAGGCAAAACAAAAGAAAAAAACTTAATAACTCAGATTGTGGAGGTTTCAATTGGAGACAAACATTCACACACGCACACACACACACACACACCTGCTTAATGCTAACATCTTTCATTTTAATGTTTTGCTCATATTAAATTTTCAATTCTTCAGAAAAACAGTAGTCATTTATTAATAAAGTATTGAATTTAATTTTAACAAATAGCTCTTTCAACTAAAAATGGCCATGGAATCAGGATGGATTTTTTTATTAGCTGAACATAGAATATATAGGAGTCAAGAAGCTTTCTCCCTGGGCCCCTGAAGAAGTCTGACCTTGTGAGCACTAGGACATTTGGTACTGACTTCCCTTGAAGGAACTCAAAGACACAGCTGAGAGCTTCAATTTCCTGTATTGCTCCTGGGAACTCCTGACCAAGAGACCAGAAAAATTTGTATAATTTTTTAATATCCAAGTGAGTCATTTCCAGAGCCAGCTGGCTTCAGTCCTCCTCTTTCCCCTCTCCTTAGTGAGCGGGCCAATATCAGCATCTTATTTCTCACTGGTTTCTTCTCATGGCAGGTAACAAGGTGCTCATTTCATGCTTCTATTCCTAAGTGTAAACACATCATCATGCACTGTTCATAATATTTCCCAAAAGTATTGTGTCAGAATAATATTTGGCAAAAAATTTTTTTAATTTTAAAATAATATCTTCTAAAATAGCATTTGTTGTTGTTCTTCTTCTTACTGTAGTGTGTGTATATGTATGCTTGTACATTAACTACCTACCCAAACTCTGAAATTCAGTTAATTACAGTCCTGATGTGACTTGATGGGCTGGAGTGGGTGGGAAGGAGGCTCCTGTTTTCTGAGGAGTAAGGGAGAAAGAAAGTGAAAGAAGGAAGGATGGTAAGACTGGGAGGTGAGAAGGGATGGAGCTACCATCAGGATGGGAATTAATTAATTAATTAATTAATAAGTAATTAATAAGTAATCCAAACACTATTTGAGTGTTATATCTGTTTTCCTTTTGAACATCAGATTTCCTGAACTAAAAGACTAGGAGAAATAATTTCAATCATCTACAAGAAACAAAAACAGTAACCAAAGCTAGGAGAGGAGAGATTACTAAAAATCCTTATTATCATTGTAAACAAGGAGCTCTGAGTCAAGAAATCAACAGCTTTCCTTTTTGTAATTACAATTGTGTAAATGTAATTTCTTCCCCACCCATTATTTAATTAATAACTGGTTTGGTCTTTGAATTTAATGCCCTCTTGGAATTCCAAGTCTATGAAGACCAGTATAGATTTCTGAGTTAATAACATACCCTGCTCTTATAATTTGATTTCTCTATCTGTACCAAAATACCTTGACAAAAGGTAATGATAGGGAGAAAGGTTTTATTTGGCTTATAATTCTAGGTCACTGTCTATTACTGAGTGGAGGCTAAGTCGTGAACTCAAAGGAAACAGTCCCATCATGCATAAAAGCAGAAATAATACATGTATATATGTTCACTTCCTTAGTTGTAGTCAGATCAATTTCTACACTTTTACACAGTTAGGAACCTCTGTGTAGGGAATGGTGATGCTCACAGTGGACTGTGTTAAAATACCAATTAATCTAGACAATCCCCAACAGATTGAGACTTCTCTATCAAGTGATTCTAGATTGTGTGAAATGTACAAAGCTAAAGACGGAGAAAGATCATTTCTAGCTCAGTCCATTTAAATGATCATAATGAGTGAGTTAACCCAGAAGCAGAAAGACTTAAATGGTATATACTCACTTATATCTGCATACCAGCCCAAGGGGCATGTCCCATGAAAGCCTTCACTTATGAGGAAACTGAGACAGAGGGGAGGACATCCTATTGGGACTCTAGATGAGAGAAACATGGGAGAATAGCAAAGTAGAAGGATCCAGAGGGTCCTAGAAACCTACAAGTAGAACATTATGATAGGCAGATTTGGGCCAAGGGGTCCCACTCAAACTAAGGCACCAGCCAAGGACAATACATGCGGTAAACTTTAAACCCCTACCCAGATCTAGCCAATGGGCAGAAAATTCTCCACAGTTGAGTGGAGAGTGCGATATGTCTTTCTCACGTACTCTGGTGCATCACATTTAACCATGCCCCTTGATTGGGGAAGACCTGGTGGAACTCAGAGGAAGGATAGCAGGCTACCAAGAAGAGACTTGATACACTATGAGCATATACAGGGGGAGGTAATCCCCCTCAGGAACAGTCATAGGGGAGCAGAATAAGGGAAAAATGGGAGGGAGGGAAGATTGGGAGGATACAAGGGATGGGATAACCATTGAGATGTAACAAGAATAAATTAATAATAAAAAAAAGATGGAGAAAGATTTATTCATTCTGAAACATTAGTGAAATTTACTCCCTCCAAAGTAGAATTAGAAGATTTTGCTAAAGGATCTTTGTTTCTTATAAATCATTCAGTCATAGTTGTATATTTGCATGACAACTGAAAAGCAGGCTAAGACATCTATAAAACCCTTGCATTTGGCAAATGCATAGTTAGTTGGTGTTGAGGGTTTTTAATTTTACATGTATATATGTATAAAGTATATTTTGTAGTTATTATCCCTCTTGTTACCTAGACTTATTCATCTACCACCCTCATTCATTTCCTTCTTTCTATCCAGGCCACGTCTTAGTCACATTTCTTTTTGTGTGTTTTGGTTTGTGTTTCTGGTTGTGATGGTCATGCCCTATCCTGCAGACAGTATTCTACAATGTTGCTTTCCATCCCTCCTTAAAAGGGCTTAATTAATTAATTAGACTTATATATTTTTATTCTTTCATTTAGTGTGCATGACCAGGCTATTGCTTATTTGCCCCAGAGAGCTGTGAGGCTGTGGCAGCAGCAGTATTAAAAGTTAATCAACAGCAAGTGCAAGAGAGTTTGTAGCATGTCATTTTCTCATGCATAACCTCCATAATTCTGCCCCTCCTATTTATATACTACTCTCAAATCTTAACCTCTTTATTTCTCTTAAACGTATATAACCTCATATAACTTTAGTGTTCTGGCACTATGCAACACAGAAACACTTTTTTAAAAAAGTGTGTGTGTGTGTGTGTGTGTGTGTGTGTGTGAGTGTGTGTGTGCATTTAAGACTGAATTCTTGATATAAGATAACCAACTAGAGGGAAGACTTAAAGGAAGACTGATTCTCCCACTCTCTGCAGTCATTAACTTCCTATAGATTCTGTTCTAGCATGTAGATAGGTGAATTTGCATATAGCCTTTGCTCATCAACTGGTGTTGTCATTGTTCAGATTTTATGTACACAGCCTCATTGTTGTGGTTTTATGAATGCAACTTCTATGTCATGCATAATAGGCACAATCTTGCAACAGCCCTCCAGATTCGATGGCTCTAACAGTGTTTCCAGCCTCTTTCTCATAGAGTTGTAGTTGTAGCTGTATGTATTATTTGGAGCTGGGCACCTCATGGTCAGGTGTGATTTGAATTTTGACAGTCATGGCTTCTGTCATGCTGTCTGTCTGCTGAAAAAAGGAAGATCCTTATGTGAGAGGTAAGAGTTACAGTTACCTGTGGATATAAGGATACTTATTTATAACGTACCTTTGAATTATACTGTTTTATTAAAGAGGCAGTAGATTCTCCTCTAAGTTCAGTGAGGGTGTTGGCTGGGTTTATAGTAGCAAGCATGGATTTACTGGTATTAAGTAGATCATATGTAAAGTATACAAATATAAATCCTATTACTACACCTTTCTGAATGTCTTGCCCTGTTGGTCATTGTTGAGGTTCATATGCATTATGGTTAAGGAGGACTACTGATTATTTTTCTCCCTCAGCAATTTGCATAGCACCTTCAGATACTGTTCACATTCCTCAGAGAAAAGTCCTCCATATCAGGTCCAGCTTGATTCTTACAAGTCCTGTATCTGAAGTGTGGTATGTGATCAAAAATAGGTCCTTATCATCAAGTTCTGGACAGCAAGTAAAGACCCATCATATTCTATACTATTTTGGGAGTTGAACTTCTCTGAGAAACATTTCAAAACCTTCAAAAGAAGATTTTTTTGTCTGGATTTGGAATTTTGTTGGTTATCACTGCAAGTGGTTTGCAGGCAGGCAGGCAGACAGGCAGACAGACAGAGACACAAGGCTTTTTCCTCTATGGCTTGTTCAAACCCCCTTAATGCTGTTTGTTCCTCCCCACTCTTCTGTATTCCTCTTCCTCCCACTCCCAGTTAAATTCACCTTCTTTTTATCCATTCTCTTTTTTATAATCTATATCCTAATATTTCCCTCTCAAGAACTTCTTCTTTGCCTATTAATGGTTACTTTTATTTTTATGTTTTCTAAAGTTCCTAAAGATTTTATACTCACATCTAAAGATTTGGAACAATATATCATGGATGAGAAGGAACATGTGTAAATATCTTCTTAGAATATTACCTCACTCAGTATAAGTCTTTGGCCTCTGGTCCTACTCCTATAACAGCTTTTCTTCTCACAATCTGCCTCGGTCCTTTGACTCAAGGAGGTGTTAAGAACTGATATACAAGAAGACATGTTTCTGAAATAGTTTTTTCAGCTATGCACTTACACATGTATGAATTAATGTGGTCTCTTCTGTCTATGCAGAAAACTGGCATACAACACTCATTGGTATGCAGCATTCTCTGGCATTACAACTTTGCCTCTTTTGTAGAATGGCTAATCATTTGGTTACCACCATCATTGGTTATTTTTTTCTGTAGGTTGGTATCCAATACAAAGAACAGTAAATTTCACACAAAGGAAGCTTGGTAAAGGAAGTATCTCCCTGTGTCATGTTCCCATCCATGGCAGGATAGCAACTTCATTGTTGTGGAAGCTTTGAAAGTCATTGACTCTTGTTCTGAAGCCACACTCAGGAAGATACACACATCTCAGCATATTAGTTACATTTGTCACTACTGTATATGTGACAAAAGCAACTCAAGGAAAGACAAACTTATTTTAGCTCATGATTTGGAAATATATACTCCTTCAAGGTAGAGACATTATAGTGGAAGAAGCCTTAGTATCTGGCCATATTATGTCTGCCATCAGGATACAGAGTGAGAGAAATCCTGATGTACACTTAATTATCTTTTATTCAGTTCAGGACCTCAGCAAAAGGCATGTTCCCTACATTCAGCATGAGTCCTCCCACCTCATTTAACCCAATCTAGAAATTCTCTTTCAACTATTCCAGGAAGCTGGATCCTATCAATAAAAAGTAATCCAAGATCCTAACAAGCTCAATGTGTGTATATAGACACACATAGGCATGCGCCCACACACACATACACACAATTGTGTTTAACAATTATATATGCATAGAATATGGGTCGATCTCCTTGTGGCCGCTTCTTCACAAGTTAAAATGTAAGGTGTGAGCTATTAAAGATCTTATTAATTGCAAAAAATAGCACAGAAAAAGAGGCCACCTTGATTCTCTTCTTAAAATCCAGTTACTGGAATAATCTAGGAAGCTTTGAAACACATGCGAATTGATGACATCCAAAGTACAAAAAAAGGAATATGAATTTATGCATATTTATTTCAAATATAGCAGTTTATCCTTGAAGTTAGTCTAAAAGAAAATTATCTGTAGACAAATGCAATTTTGTAGTGAATAAGCCTATTATGATTCAAGAATTAAAACTGGCATTAATTATATATGCCATTATTGTATTAATTTTTTGGTTAGGTAGAAAAAAAGACATATATAATAATAGTGGAAATTACAAGTATTTATTCAAGATGCAGTTATTAATATTCTTGAGGAAAACCATCTGCCTTGAAATATTGGAGCTTACTAAATACTTTCTAATAAGAACTCACTGAGTTGGTTTTAAATGGTTTTGCCTTTCTTACTTGAAAGTAGAAATGGAAATGATCTGTGTAATTATAGTACATACATAAATATATATCTATACACACACAAACACACACATATAAACATACATACATATATTAATATATATATAATATATAACTCCAATCTCTGTCTCTATAATCACTATCTCCTCCACATCCTCACTAAAGTTCATATTCAGAATGAACTACCTTAATCACATTTGCCTGTTGATTTTTGTTTCATATTCCTGACACTGTGCATATTTTGCCTTGACTCATTATTAGACACAATTCACTCTAAAACATTCCAACCATGTGATGGATAAAAGCACAATGTGTTTTCTCATAAGTTGGTTATACTGACATGCAGTTAAAAGGCACTGAATTAGGAAAGAGGTTACCTTGGGTTCACCTGTGTAATACACTTGACATACCTCTGTTCATTTTCACTGTAATGAACTTTTGACCCCAAGAGGATTAAAATTATGACCCATTGTTTTTAACACTAGGGAACGTTGAACAATACACAATACTGATTTCTCTTCTGAGAACTTACAACTATGTCAAGTAGTATTTTGCAAGCACTTTATAAAATTGCCTTATATTTTAGCTCCCTGAAAGAGAAGACATTGACTTTGCTTGTATCTCACCTCCAGGGCCTAGGCCAGAGCTTGATACTTGGCAGTAGTTTATTATCTTTTGAGTATCTGTAGGAACTCTACATAATAGGCATAGTCAACTGTTTGATTAACCACTGAATAAGAAAAGTAACTTAAAGCTTTTGGAGAACAGAACTTAGGAACAGGCAATGCTGAGCATCACTTCCACAGTTTCCTTTGAAGTAATGCAAGAAATATTTATTTAAAGATATTAAGTAATCATTATTTGTACTTTGCTCTGTAAATATTTATGTTTATACTTTAGTCATACCTGTAACAGGAAATGTCAGAAAATGCTGGTATCAGAGTTTACTTCAATTTAGAATATCTTTCATTCATGTCCCACACTATTGGAACATCAGATTTTCATTATAATGGAATCTTGTCAAAATGAATAATTAATCTCCTAGAGATTAAATCCTCAAAGTTTTAACAATGATACTTACCCATCACAAAGATGTAACTGAAATGGACTATGGAGGTTTTAAGTAATTAGAAGTATCCAAAGCAACTCAATAAGGGTGTTGATTTATTTTTCAATAATTTTATATAGGTATAACTAATATCCAGTAAACTGTGTGTATGTTATATGTACACTTGTATAAACATGGACATTTGTGTACATTCTTGAAATTCTTACACAGTCAAGGCAACCAATATCTCCATCTTTCTTAAAGTTTTCTTTTGTTTATTTTTTTTTTTTTTAGTTTTACTCAAACCTTCTAACAGTCTCCAACTCTTTAAATTAGAACTGCAAGCTCCACCTTGTTGACATTAGGCTTTGTGGGGTTTTTTAATTTTAATTTTATTAATTTTTCCGATTACAACTCAATTGCTTTACCATCATTTGTATCCTCCCATTCCTCCCCCTCCTCCCACTTTTACCATATTTCTTTCCCCTAGGTCAATGACTGAGGGGGTCCTCCACCCCAATATATGGTCATAGCCTATCAAATCTCATCTTGGTAACCTGCTTATTCTTTCTTTGAGTGCCATCAGGCCTCTCCACTAAGGGGAGGTGGTCAAATATGGAGCACCATGGTTCATGTCAAAGTCAGTCCCTACTCTCCATATAACTGTGGAGAATGCCCTGTCCATTGATTAGATCAGAGTGGGGTTTTGATGCATTCTACTTGTATTGTCCTTGGTTAATGTAATAGTTTGAGCAGACACACCTGGGCCCCAATCCACCCATCACGATGTTCTTCTTGTAGGTTTCTAGGACTCTCTGAGTCATTCTATTTCCTCATCTCCTATATTTCTCTTACTTAGAGTCTCAGTTAGGATGTCCTCACTTCTATCTCAATCTCCTGATAGGTGAAGACTTTCGGGGGACATGCCTTTGGGGGCATGTACCCAAGTTTAAGTGAGTATATACCACGTGATTTTTTTCCGCTTCTGAATTAACTCACTCATTTTGGTCATTTCTAGTCCCATCCATTTGTCCAAAATTTTCGTGATTTCCTTGTTTTTAATAGCTGACTAGTATTCCACAGTGTAAATGTACCACAGTTTTTTAACCATTCTTCAACTGAGGGACATTTAGGCTGTTTCCAGGTTCTGGCTATTATGAATAAGGCAGCTATGAATGTGGTTGAGCATACGTCCCTGTTGTGTGGTGGAGCATTTTCTGGTTATATTCCAAGGAGTGGAATAGCTGGTTCTTGAGGAAGCCCTATTGCTAGTTTCCTGAGAAAGCACCAGATAGATTTCCAAACTGGTTGTACAAGTTTGAACTCCCATTATCAATGAAGATTCCTCTCTCTCCACATCCTCAGCAGCCTGTGGTGTCACTTGAATTTTTGATCTTAGGAATTCTGAAGGTTGTAAGATGGAATCTCAGAGTCATTTTAATTTGAATTTCTCTGATGACTAAAGATGTTGAGCATTTCTTTAAGTGTTTCTCAGCCGTTCGATAATCTTCTGTTAATAATTGTGTTTAATTCTGAGGCTCATTTCTCAATTGTTTTGTTTGGTTTTGTGGTGTTTAATTTCTTGAGTTCTTTATATATTTTGGATATTAGACCTTTGTCAGATGAAGGGTTGGTGAAGATCTTTTCCCAGTCTGTAGGCTGCCATGTTGTTCTGTTGACAGTGTCTCCTGCCTTGCAGAAGCTTCTCAGCCTCATGAGGTCCCATTTGTTAATTGTTGACCATAAGGCCTGGGCTTTTGGTGTTTGGTTTTGGAAGTTGTCTCCTATGCCAATGTATTCCAGGCTTTTCCCCACTTTTTCTTCTACCAATTTATTGTCTCTGGTTTTATGTTGAGGTCTTTAATCCACTTGGACTTGAGTTATTGTGCATGGTTACAAATATGGGTGTAATTGCATTTTTCTACATGTAGACATCCAGTTGGACCAGCACCATTTGTTGAAGATGCTATCCTTTTTCCACTGACTAGATTTGGCTTCTTTGTAAAAAATCAAGTGACCATATGTGTGTGAATTCATTTATGGGTCTTCGATTAAATTTCATTGATCAGCAAGCCTATTGCTGTGCCTGGACAATGCTGTTTTAATTACTGTTCCTCTACAGTACAGCTTGAGATCAGAGATTGGTATGGAGATTCTTCTGGAGGATCTTTTATTGTATAGGATTGTTTTAGCTATTCTGGTTTTTTTTGTTTTTCCATATGAATTTGAGAATTGATCTTTCAATGTCTTTAACATCTTTTGTAGGTATTTTGATCAGATTCTGTTCAATCTATAAATTGCTTTTGGTAAGATGGCCATTTTTACTATGTTATTTCTCCAGATCCATGAGCAAGGGTGATCCCTACATCTTCTGATGTCATGTTCAATTTCTTTCTTCAAAGATTTAGTTTTTTTCAAACAAGTTCTTCCCTTACTTGGTTAGAGTTACTCTAGATATTTTATATTGCTTGTGGCTTTTGTGAAGTGTATAGTTTTCCTAATTTCTTCCTCTACATGTTTGTTACTTGTATATAGAAAGGCTACTGACTTTTAGAGTTAATTTTGTATCCAGCCAATTTGCTGAAGGTGTTTATCAGCAGTAGGAGTTCTCTGGTGGAATTTTGGGGGTCAATTATATACACTATCCTATCATCTGCAAATAGGGATAATTTGACTTCCTCCTTTCTCTTTTGGATACCCTTGATCTCCTTTTGATGTCTTATTACTCTGGATAGAACTTTCAGTACTATATTGAAGAGATATGGAGTAAGCAGCCTTGTCTGTTCCTTGATTTTAGAGGAATTTCCTTGATTATCTCTCCATTTAATTTGATGTTGGCTATTGGCTTGCTGTATATAGCCTTTATTATGTTGAGGTATGTGCCTTATATTCCTGATCTCTCTAAAACTTTAAACATGAATGGATGTTGGATTTTGTGAAATGTTTTTTCTGTATCTAAAGGGATAATCATATGGTCTCTTTCTTTCATTTTGTTTATATGGTGGATTACATTGATAGATTTCCCTATATTGAACCATTCCTGCATGCCTGGAATTAAGCCTACCTGGTTGTGGTAAAGATTAAGCTTTGTCACAGGTAGAAGCAGTCTTGGCGGGCTTTACCCTTGGGGCACCCCATGAATACCTTGTGATAGACTGAGTGGAGCCATCCTGGGCCTGGGATTCAGGAAGCAGACCTGGGAATCCCACCTGGGCTATTATATTCCTAATGGACCCTCAATGGGAGAAGGAGACTGCCCTTCCCATGTGACTCGGGCAGGTGGGGAAGATAAAAACAACAGATTCAGCCAGGGGTTGAGGAGCGCGTGTGGAGAAAGCGAACAGGCTGGACTATCACGCGGGCCAGAGAGACACCTAAGGACTCATCCCGTGGAACGGATACCGGAAGGTTCACTCTTTTGTCCCTTTAACCTTTTTTTCCTTCTCTTGTAAGCTAGTTGGGTTGTATAATAAAGTTTAATTGTTAAGAAGCAGAGCCAACACCTGGTCATGGTGAATGATATCTCTGATATATTCTTGTATTCGTTTTGTATTTTATTTAGTATTTTTGCATCAATGTTCATAAGATAAATTGGTCTGAAATTCTTTCTTTGTTGGCTCTTTGTGGGGTTTAGGTATCAATGTGACTGTGGCCTCATAGAATGAATTTTGTAATGCTCCATCCAATCTATCTTTCTGAGTAGCTTGTAGAGAGTATCGGTATTAGCACATCCTTGAAGGTCTGGTAGAATTCTGCACTGAAACCATCTGGCCCTGGGATTTTTTTGTTGTTGGGAATCTATAAATGATTTCTTCTATTTCTATAGGGGAAATGGGACTGTTTAACTTGTTTATCTATTATTCACTCAATTTTGGCAAGGGGAATTGATCAAGAAAATCGTCCATTTTCTTTAGATTTTCAAAATTTGTGGCATATATGCCTTTGAAGTAGGATATTATGATTCTTTGTATTTCTTCAGTTTCTGTTGTTATGTTGCCCTTTTCATTTCTGATTTTGTTGATTTGGATACTGTCTCTCTGCTAACGGTTTGTTTATCTCGTTGATTTTCTCAAAGAACCAACTCCTAGGTTTTTTTTTTTTGTTTTTTTTTTTTTTTTTTTGATTCTTTGAATTGCTCTTTTTCTTGCTAATTTATTGATTTCAGCTCTGAGTGTGATTATTTTCAGATGTCTACTCCTTTTGGATGATTTTGCTTCTTCTTTTTCTAGGGTTTCCAGATGTGTCGTTAAGTTGTTTATGTGGAATATTTACAATTACTTTATAAAGGCACTCAGTGCTATGAATTTTCCTCTTAGCACTACTTTTAATGTGTCTCACAAATCTGGGTGTTGTTTCTTCATTTTCATTGAATTTCAAGAAGTCCTTATTTTCTTTCTTATTTCTTCCCTGACCCAGGTGTCATTATGTAGAGAATTGTTTGGTTTCCATATGTGTTTAGTCTTTTTTTCCCTCTCTTGTTGAAGTCCAGCCTTAGACCATGGTGATCTGATAGGTTGCAAGGTATTATTTCAATTTTCTTTTATCTGTTGCAGCTTTCTTTGTGACCTACCAAGTTGAGAGGTTTCCATGCGGTGCTGAGAAGAAGGTATAATCCTTTGTGTTTGAGGGAAAAGTTCTTTAAATATCTGTTAGATCCATTTGATTCATGGTGTTGGTTAATGATGTTATTTCTCGGCTTAGTTTCTGTTTTAGTGAAAGTGGGGTGTTGAAGTCTCTCACTATTAATATGTGGGGATGGATGTGTGGTTTAAGCTTTTTTAATAGTTCTTTTACAAATGTGTCTGCCCTTGTATTTGGAGTATACATGTTCAGAATTGTGATGTCCTCTTGGTTGATTTTACCTTTGATGAGTATGAAGTGTCTTTCCTTTTGATTAATTTGGTTAAAAGTCAATTTTATTAGATATTAAAATGGCTACACAAGCTTGCTTCTTATGACCATTTGTTTTGTATATTTTTCCAGCCTTTTACTTCGAGATAATGTCTGTCCTTGTGGGTGAGATATGTTTCTTGGATGCAGATAATGTTGGATCTTGTTTATGTATTCATTCACTTAGCTTGTGCCTTTTTATTGGAGAGTTGAGATCATTGATGTCGAGAGATATTAATGATAAGTGCCTGTTAAGTCTCTTAATTTTTGATGTTGGTTACAGTAGAGAGTTTGTGTGGTAGTGTTTTTGTGATGTGTAGTTATCTATTTCCTGTTTAGTTTTGGTTGTGGCTTGTCACTTTCTGGTGGAGTTTTCCATCTAGTAACTTCTGTAAAGGCAGATTTGTGGATAAGTATTGTTTGAATTTGTATTTGTCCTGGAATATTTTGTTTTCTCGGTCAATGGTTGTTGATAGTTTTGCTTGGTATAGTAGCCTGGCCTGGCATCTCATCTATGTTCTCTTAGGGTTTGCAGGACCTTTATCCAGGCCCATCTTGTTTTTATTGTCTCTGTTGAGAAATCGGGTACAGTTCTGATAGGTTTGCCATTTTATGTTACTTTGCCTTTTTATCTTGCTGCTTTTAATATTTTTCTTTGTTCTGTATATTTTGTGTTTTTATTATTATGTGTGAGGAAGAAATTCTTTTCTAGTCTATTTTGTTTGATGTTCTGTAGGCCTCTGGTATGTTCATATTCATTACCTTCTTTAAATTGGGGAAATTTTCTATGATTTTGTTGAAGATATTTTCTGCATCTTGGAGTTGGGTCTCTCCTCTTTCCTCAATGCCTATTATTCTCAGGTTTTGTATTTTCATAATGTCCTTGATTTCTTGGATAATTTGTGTCAGGAATTTTTCAGATTCGGCATTGTCTTTGATGGTTGCTTTGAGTTCTAAAATTGTATCTTCTAGTTCCAAGATTCACTCCTCCATTTCTTGGATTCTATTAGAGAATTTCACTTCTGTGTTGCTCACTTTTTTCTCTAAAGTCTCTAGTTCCCGTTTTTCTTCTGTCCGTACTTTTATCACTGTTTCCATTTTCATATTCAGATCTTGAACTGTTTTATTTCCTTCATCTGGGTGTTGATATTTTCCTGGCAATTTCCAGTGCCTCTCTATAGACCTCTTTTATGTCTTCCACCTGTTTGGCTGTGTCTTCCCGCATTTGCTTATGGATTTTATATGTTTCCTCCATTATCATCTTCATTACTAAGGATTTGAGGTCATTTTCTCGTATTTCTATTGTGTTTGAGTTCTCCAGGTTACTTTCTTTGGGATCGCTGGGATCTGGGGATGACAAGTTGTTTGTGTTTTTGTTGTTTGCATTCTTATGTTGTCCTTTTAGTCATCTTGCTATCTCTGATGATGGGTGGTAGCTTCTGGTGTGATTCACTGGTCATTGAGAATGGGTGGTTGGTGTATGATTATAGGTCACATGCCTTTGCCTGTGGGGATCAGGGAATTCTCTTTATCAGGCAGATGTCCTGGAGACTTTGTCCTATACCTTAAGCTCCTGACTGGGTCAGCAGAGGTAAACTTCTGCCTAATTCTGTTCATGCTACTGAGGGGATTCAGGCTAGCTGTGGTGGGGGGCACTGTTTAAATTTCTGTTCTGTCCCTTGGGGCAGTCCAACATCTCCAATGCAAGTAGGAGACTCCACCAGGCTGTGTGGTCTGTGGCTTTATCTGCCCAATGTCCAGGCTCAGATCGCCCTGGTTCACAGGCAGGTTCTTGCCTGGAACAGTCTAGAGAAAGGACAAGTCTAGATTGTGCCCCCTGAACCTTTGGCAGCTCAAAACCACTGACCTGCAGCCACAACTCAGACTGCCCTTCAGACACCCTGGGCAGTCCACCTTCTCCTGCAAGTGTAAGGAGCCCCTGCCGGGCTGTGGGGACTGTGGCTTTATCTGCCCAATTGTCCAGGCCCGGTCCACCTTCGTCCACAGACAGTCTCCTGCCCAGAGCAATCTAGAGTGCAGACCAGTCTAGATTGTGCACCTTTGGCAGCTCAGTCCCACTGAGCTGTGACAGCAATTCAGACCCGCTTCCAGACCCTCAGGACAGTCCTGCTTCTCTCACAAGCATGGGAGTCCCTGCTGGGCTGTGGAGACTGTGCTGGACAGGTTCTATCAGCCCAATTTTGCAGGCTTGGTCCACTAAGGCTGTCTGCCTGGCTCCAGCCAGACCTGCCCAGTCTGTGCATACTGTTTCTGGGTACCATGGACTTCGCAACTGCCTCTGGGGCTGCCCGTGGACTAGGGTGGGGTGGGTGGGGTTGTCCGAGGACAGATTCATCTGCTTTCATGAGATTTCCCCAAGCCAGGGCCTCTGGTGTTCCACTTTCACACACACTGCACCTGGGCTATAGAGGTTGGCTGCAGTCTTCAGGTGGGTTCCATTCCAAAGTGTGGAGAGCACATTCAGGTCCTCCGTGGGCTGTTGTTTGACCCGGGGTCAAGTCCACCTGTGGTCAGCACTGTGCAGGACCCCACTCTCCTAGTGTTCTCCAGTTCTTGCAGTCTGTGGCTCCCAATCTAGTCCCTTGTGTCTGTGCAGTAGATCAGATATAGTGTGTGATAGGCACCACCATCTTGGAACCTCTCTCTTTGTGTTTTTTAAACAGATCTCTAGAACTACTTAATATACTATAACTAGACCAATGAAGAAAAACATCACTCCCTTCCCTTCTCTCAATACCTAATAATACTTACAAATGTATCCAAAGTCATAGTATTTTATAACAGAGGTATCTTTTTCCCCCAAGATACCATGAAATGGGACCTAAGAGCCAATTGTTAATAGTCAAATGGATGGCCTTTGCCAAGGAAATGAAAATGAGGACTTCTTTTGTAGAATAGACCCTTAATTTTTCAATTCTTAGCACTTTTCTTCTAAAATCTCTCCCAACAGAAACTATGATAGTCTCATCCCTAAAGTTTGTATGTGAATTCTTAATCCAAGATCCAGTAGATGATTAGGCAAACAAAGGAAACATTCTATTACTCAGGAGTGTATCCTTTACAAAATGAATGTCAGTAGTTCCCAGTCTCACCATTCTTTTCTCTCAGTCTTCCATTTATCTAGTTGACAAATATTCTCAACAAGTCTTTTTTCAGGATTTCTTGCCTGAACATGGAGGGGGGATTATTTAATAAAGCAAACACATGTATTGATGGCTACACCATTAAATAAAATGATACCACTCCCTCTATAACATTTAATTTGCAAAAGTCCCATTTAGAAGGGTGGGGCCTCATGACTGTCCCCCCATCATGTCGAGATGTTGAGGTTCCAGGCTTGGGAAAGTCTTGTTCAGATAATCAAACTTACAGTGAGTTCTAGAGTTCAGTGTCTCTGGTCTTCTTTTAGTTGTACACCTACCCATCCTCTGGCTTCTTTTACCCCTTGGCGTACAGTACTCCCTATATTGAGCTATGACTACTCTTCTGTCACTTATTTTTAAAATGTTTGTCAATTAGTGCTTTCTACCAACATAAAACTTTTAAAAGGTTATTTACGGATAAAAAATGTGCTGAAATTTAAGTTTATTTTATGTTAAAAAAAAACAAGCAAAATCAGTCATTTTTTGTGGGTCCTATATATTTTAACAAATGTGTAGATTTGAATAGCATCCTTATAGTTAGACTATAGAGCACAATGCCTCCACAAAGGCATGCATGCTGTCTTTAACCTTGATTCCTGACATTGGCAGAAATAATATATTCTACTTTCTTTTGACTTGACTTTTATTTGAGAATGATGACTGGCATTATGTAGTGTAAAACCTTTGAGATTGGCTTCATTCAAATAGTATAATGTTGCTGAAAATATATTTGAGGGGCATCCAAGTTTCTTCAAATATTCTGTGCTCGTTTTTGTTTCTGAATGGTATTCTATTCCTCAGAGGTTCTTCAGTTTGCTTGTCCAATCACCTACTGAAGAATACTGGGTGATCTCCACTTTGGACTTATATGAACAAAGCTGCTATGTAGAGATGGTTCTTGTTTAAAATACAATAAACTTAAGATTGCTCAACTTTACCATGATTCAGAAGTGATACTTGTAAGCTAAAACTGCATTTCAGGTCAGAATTAAAATCCTTTTCTGGTTGTTGACAAATGGTATGGTTCTTTCTCAAGATTCTGGGAAGTTTCCTTATAGTCACCAGACTTTCTAATCTGTATCTAATCAGCTGAGTATGGCCAAAATTACATGTTTCTCTACATTCTCTTGGTGACTTGATGAAGGAAACAAACAGTCAAAGAGAAAGATCCAGTGCCTAAATCTTTACTGACTTTCCAAAAAATCATTTACTTATTCAAACAATTTGTCTTCCAGTGGCTCTTTTTATTTTTTATATTTTTGTAACTATACTTATTTATTTATCTGTGTGTATACATGTGCATGAGCATGCAGACATTTAAAATTTACTTTATAGCCTGAACTGAGATCCCCCCTTCTTTCCTCCTAGTAACATCCTCATACCCCCATCTGCTCATAGGGTGTGGGGGGATATAGGGATGCACATATGCTTATGTATAAAAGTCAGTTAATCTCCTTCTACCATGGAAGACCAAATTCAAGTCATCTTGAATTTGGTCACAAGATGATCACAATCATCTTTACCTACTGAGTCATGTCTCTGCCCCTTAATCAATGGTCTTTTTGAGAGTTCATCAATTAATGTGCATTCATGGTTACAAATTGTAAGAAAAATGTCTGCCATCTTGTTTTTAGTCTGTCAGAACTTGAACAACAACAACAAAAATAGCAAAGTGTTTCCCACACATTTGTCCTATGAAAACTATACATCATGTCATTTAAGCCAATAAAATTATGGGCATTTGAGAGCCAAGAGAAAGTGATCCAATATAGCACATGAAGTTTTTTGTTTGTTTGATTACTTTTCAATATAAAATTTAGAGTCAACATGTATATAATAATTTCTTGAATTTCTGATTGGAAAGTTTGTTAACTTTTCAGATACATTTGTGTAATATGGCACCTTTAAAAGGTAGTTTCTTGAATACCTGCATATATGAGCTTCATTTTTAGATCATTTTTTACTTCTTTTTAAAAATTAATTATTTTTTTAATTTATTCACATTTGATGGCAATTATAGCCTCCTCTCTTTGCTCGTCCCAGTCCCACACTCACTCTTTCTTTTCCATTCCTTGTCACCTGTAGATCTCAGAAAGGAAAAGCTCTCCTACCCTACCATTTGTCTCCAGCCTATCAACTTTCATCAGGACTGCCTGCATCCTCTCCCTCTTTGGCCTGGCAAGGCCACCACAGCAGGGGAAAGTGATCTATAAGCAGGCAACAGAGTCCATATCAGAGACAACCCCTACTCCCCATTATTAGGGGACCCACATGGAGGCTGACTAGTCTTTAGGACTACATCTGACCAGGGGGTCTATGTCATTTTCATGCATGATCCTTGGTTGGTTTATCAGTCTCTGCAGGCCTCCTGTGTCTAGATTTATTGGCTCTTTTAGTCTCCGTTGACTCTCCTGTTCCCTCCAGGTCCTTATATCCCCCCAACTCTTCCGTAAGACTCCATGTGCTCTGCCCAAAGTTTGGCTGTGACTATCAGCATCTATATTGATCTAATACAGGGTGGAGCCTTTCAGAGGAAATCTATGGCAGGCTCCTGTTGTGTTCCTTCTCTTCAACTCTTTCCAGTGTCTATTTTCTTTGCCCTTCTGAATGAGAACTAAGCATCCTCTCAAGGGTCCTCTTTGTAAATTGGAATAGTACTACCTCAAGAGTCAGCAATACCATTCTTGGACATATACCCAAAAGATGCTCCACCATACAACAAGAAAATTTTCTTAACTATGTTCATATCATCTTTATACATAATAGGAAGAATCTGGAAACAACCTAGATGTCCCTCAACCAAAGAATGAATAAATAAATTGCAATACATTTACACAATGGAATAAAATTCAGCTATTAAAAACAAAAAAATCATGAAGTTTTCTGTCAATGGATGGAACTAAAAAATATCATCCTGTGTGAAGTAAATCAGACCCAGAAAGACACATGTGGAATATACTCACTTATAAGTGGATATTAGCCATATAATACAGAATAACCATACTATATTTTTGGCTTATTTTATAGCTTTCCAATTAATAATCTCACCACATTATTTCATTTATGATTCCACACAAATTTTAACTTAAACTAAACTTAACTTAAACTAAAAAAATAATTTATAGAATCTACTAAAAATAATATCTGTTATTTCTTTTTCAAAGTTCCTAATCAGTTATTCTAAGTATATGCAGTCCAATCCATTTTGTATGTTGACACTGAATTCTGAGATATTTTCTAAGACTCACATACTTAGGTTATAACAAGATTCTTAATTTATTTTTTATCCTGGAATTTTGTACATCAGTAAGATAGCTGATTCTTTTCTCTCAATAATCTCAATTTAGTCCTCAACCCAGTTTTTTGGAATCATTTTCTGAATTAATAAATTAGTCTGCTGGCATTTCTAGTTGGCCTCCATCTACCCCACATGGCCTGTTAAATTCCATAGCTTTCTCCAACCCTTCCCCCTCAAAGGAAAGCCTTTGCTCATTCTTACTGTTCCTGGGCAGGCCTTAACCCTCTCCCCTGGAGCCAATCAGCAGGTGGCATACATGTCAACCTTCTTTGCTTGCAATCTTTTAAAACCCTTGCCCACCATAACCAGGGTGAGACTTCTTCTGGCCTTGTCCCCTGAGTCTGCTGAACTCTCCTAGGAGCTGCAGTTCTCAAGGAAACCTGCTTTTTTGTACATTTAATATGGCTTCCATTGGCTTATTTCATTAGCGGAGACAAGCCATCAGCTTGGCGCTGAAACTCTCGGGAGAAGATGAATTCCCAAGCCTGGTGGCTCAGGACTTCCTTGGCCATGTGGGAACCACTTCTCTATCTCTGCCAGAGGCAACTTTAGATTCTGTAAGTGCCCTGTCTCCCAACTGCTTCCAAGAGGCACCAAGTGTCTCTTTTGGGTGGGCCAGGGCCTCCTGGACTCAGATCTGTGAAGACATGGCCACACAAAATGAGTCCTTTGAAACAAAGCCAGGCTTATGTTCCGAGGTTATCCCACGTTTCAGAGATCTCTGTTAGTGGTTTAACCTCACCAAAACCTATCAATCCCAGAATATCGAGTTGGGATACTACTTCCATATTTTTGGGATTTGGCAATGGCTAGCGAGATGGTTCCGTCTGGGTTGAAAGTTGATCCCCAGAGACCTGTAGGGCGTCTGCTTCAAAATATACCTAAACTAGGCCTTGTATTATTCCACTATATGTCCTAACCACAATATGTTTTTGACAATCAATCTATGTGGCCAGAAGAGGGCATGCTAGATTTTAAATTTCTCAGCGATCTTGAAAATTCCTGTCAGCATAAGGGTAAAAGGAATGAGTTTCTTTATGTTCAACTTTTTTGGGAACTGCCCTCCTACCCTTCCCTCTGTAGTCAGTGCTCAACAGTCCAGGTCTTGTTGGCCAGGGTTACAGCTCCCACAAATGCTCTTTTATCTGGGCAACAGGATCCTGAGGCATCTGCCATGACTGAGTTGTCTGAATCACTGGCTCTATCATTGTTCCCTTGATCTCAACCTGCTTCTTTCCAAACCCTTCCTCAATCCCAACCTACTCCTCCCACCTCCTGTGGGACACAGGGCAAGGAACGGCCCCTCCCTCTCTACCCACCTCCCCCTCTACCTACCTCCCCCTCTTCTGTCTCTTCTCCCATTGCCACTTCTTCTACTACCACAGAACCCTCAACATGGTCAACATCTTCACACTGGCCTACCAAAGGAGCCTGGATTCTGGCGTATGGCATCACCCATTCTGTCCAAACAGGTTTCTGCTCTTCTCTGCCCTCTCTGGGATGTAGTGAGAGCTGAAAGACTGTGCAAGTTCAATGTCCTTTTTCTCTACAGGACCTCTCCAAGATGGAAAACCAGTTAGGTTCCTTCTCTGCTGTCCCTTCTGACTGTATTAAAGAGTTGCACTACCTTTGTCAGGCCTATCACTTGACTTGGTTTGACCTCTATGTTATATAGGCTTCTACCCTCACTCCTGAGAAATGAGAGTGAGTTCAGGCAGCCACCAGGCATTGTGCAGATCAGATCCACTTAGAGGTCAATACAGTCCTAGTGGGTAACACAGCAGTCCCAGCTCCAGAACCCAACTGGAGTAGCAAGCTGGGGCAGGATGGCTGCCAGAGGAGGGACATCAGGGACCACTGCCTACTTCAGGGTATGGAATCAGTCTCAAATAAGGTTGTTAACTTTGATAAGCTGTGATGCATTATACAGCAAGAAAATGAAAATCCAGCCATCTTTTAAAATCGATTACGAGAGGCCATGATCCCCTATAACAGCCTAGACCCAGGTTCAACAGCAGAGCCACAGCCCTTGCTATTCATTTTATTTCTCAAGCATGCTCACATATTCAAGAAAAAAAAACTAAAAATGGTTGAGGATGTTCCCCGAACCTCCATACAAGAGTTGGTAAAAATGTCATTAATGACCTAGAGTAGGCAGCAGCCAGGTCTTCCCAACAGGCTCTACTACAACAGAAAGCTAAGCTCCAGGCCCAGGCCTTCACAGCTGCTCTGAGGCCAAATACGCTCCTACAGAGGGAACAAGGGTGGTTTACAAGGATCAATCCTGCCAGATCTCAATTTAAGTCAACTCCGTCAGGAACCTGATAAATGCTGCCATGTTGGGAACTATGCCAGTAGCTGCCCAAACCCTGGGCAGCACAACAAGCCTTGCCATATATGCTGCCAACATGGTCACTAGAAATTGAAGTGGCCCCAAATGGTCTCACACTCTGTGCCCAGCTACAAAGTCTCATTCCAATCAGCGCAGGCACTGCAGACACTTCCAGCCTTTGAACTTCTCAGCCTGGTGGAGGACTGACAAATGCTAGAGTTAGGAATCTCCACCACCCTTGTGGAACATAGGGTAGCAATGAAGGTGTCCATCGAATTTCTGATTGTCAGGGTGGCTACCTTTTCAGTTCTAGCCTCCTATTCTGGTACCACTATTCCTTTTCCAACTTCTGTTATGGTGGTGGATGTGACTCCCTCCATCTAGCTAAGACTCTGCCACTCCCATGCATTATTGTAGGACCAAGTCTCACATTCTAAAGCTCAGCTATGCTGTCCTACTGTTGTCTACTCAGGTGTTCAACTCAGTACAGGGTCTGAGGCCCTCACCTCTGACCAGGTGCAGGATCTGAAGGATCTACAGCTGCCAACTACAGTGGATCAGATTCTTTCATCTTTGGGCCTAGTGGGATTCTTTAGGCACTAGAGCCCCAATTTTGCCATCACAGCTAAGAGACTGTATCAAGTAGCCAGAGAGACCCACAGGGACCCCTCACCCACCTGGCCATTGTCACTTTAACAACCACTACCCTGGCACTCCCAAATTCCACCTGCTTCTACCACCTCTTCACAGATGAGAAAATAGCAGTGGCCACAGGTTTTTTAGCTCAAATGGTTGCCCCCCTACCCCCATCAGGAGGTAGCCTTTTTGTCAAAACAGCTGGATCCCACTGTATGTGGATGGCAACCAGGTCTGTGAGCCCCAGCAGCAGCAGCTTCAGAACTCACCAGGGAACGCTCAAGATCACCGTGTTCCTGCCTATTATGATATGTTCCACTGATCACCTCTCAGACATTCTGAGTCATTCTTCTCTCTCCAGGCTCACATTTCACAGGTCCATGCTTCCTGCCAGAAGTGTGCTAAGAACAACCCATAAGGAACTCTCCAGATAATTCAGTCCTGGCACCAGCGCTAAGGACACCAACCAGGTAAGGACTGGCAGATTGACTTCACGCACATACCTACTCATAAAACTCCGCTATCTTCTAACCCTTGTTGACACTTTTATAGTTTGGATCAAGGCACTCCCCAGCTCCAGGGAAACACCAGATGTGGTGGCTCAGGTACTCCTTAAACACGTAATTCCTTGATTTGGGGTGCCACAGACTATCCAAACTGTTAGCATTCTGCTTCAGTCCGCCTACCTGTGATGTCACTGCTTAACTGCCATGGGCGTGTGACCCTGCCCAGGGCCTTAAAAAGGGATAGAACTTGCTTAGCTCTCTCTCTCTCTCTCTCTCTCTCTCTCTCTCTCTCTCTCTCTCTTTCTTACCTTTCCTCTCTCTACTTCCTCTCACTCTTTCTCTCTACTCCCTCTACTGTTCTACCCTCTTACTTTCTCTCTCTCCCTCTTCTGTCTCTTTGGGGTAACTCTCACCCTTATTTCTTCTCCCCCAATAGTCTTTTGATAAATTCCATATACTATCTGGTACCTTGTATCTATCATTATCTTATTCTTTAAATAGAAAATTAGTAGCCCATGCTGGGAAGGCTCTTCCAGAACTGTCTTGAATCTGGAATCCTTTCTAATGAACTCATTCTATCTAACAGGTTATGGATCATCTCAGTCAGGTATAAGTCCTTGGGAATGGGAGTTCTTGAAGCATTGGTGGACAAATATAGGGGAGTGACAAACAGAGACAAAACCAGAGGTAGTGTTTGAATCTGAGTGTATTTTGTAGACAAGCAAGCTAGATTTTTATACACATTTTTTGGAACAGGGAGTATTTTGTGGTTACATTATTTTTCATACAATTTAACATACAGGATGTAGAGTAATAATGTTGCCATCAATCTTGAATCATCATTCTTAAGTCACTAGCTTGGTATCAGTACGTATATGCCCTCTTTATCAAAGGCCAATGTTCTCTCATTATGTCAAACATCTGTGTGTCAAGACAGTTTTTTCTTAGCTCTTCTTGTCACTATATGGAGCTTTCTTAAACACTTTATTTGTAAGTCATAATATAAACTATGATTAATCCTTAGCCATGTTTTTATTAACAAGTAGAACGGAACTTGGTGGTAAGATTGGCTGAAAGACTGTTTTCTGCAGTCCCAAGTTAGCAACACAGTTATGTATGAAAAGTTCTGATATGAAAATAAAAGCAGACAGAATGTTCCAAAACAGGAAGGCTGCAATCAGTTATTCTAGGCAGGAACATCAGACCCATTCTAAGAGGCTCTTCCGGGGTAGGGGTCGTTGCCTCGGCTTGTGCAGTGTCATTTGTCACACAGACTCTGCTGGAGGGGTCGTGATACTAACATGCCTCTCACAATAATTTCCCTGTGGGACAAACTTCACTCTATATTTCTATTTATTCCCATTTAAACGCATCATTGTCCTACCTTCAGAAAGCGATTCTAAGCTGAGACAAATTACTGCAATTTCACTCTCTCCCAGGACCAGGAATGCAAGTATCTCTCCACCACAGTCTGCATGGCTACACCACCAACCCATCATTGTTGCCTGTCTTCTATACCATTGCTAAACTGTCTGTAAATCTCATTGCAGGTATGCTAGGAGATTCAGTGAATGTGTGCATGAGGGATCCCTACTCCCTGAGATCAGCTGGCTCAAGGCAGGCTAGGGAAGGCCAGAAGCAGAGTCAATCCACTGCATGCAGCAGTGACTGGTTCCAGACTTCTGGACCTCAGACTGTCAGCTTTGCTTTCTCTAAGACTATACTTTGCAACTCCTAAAAATAAAAATTATCTCTATATTATTTTCTGCTCTCAAAAAACTGGTATGATTTTTCTTGGGTATGCAATTGTTTACAGGCTATCTTTCTATGCTGATCTAAAGTGTTTCTGTTGCTAATTTATGCTTTTCATCATTCCTGGAAAAGTAAATAAATGGTGTTTCTTTTGTCACCAGCTAACCTGGATTCAACCATTCCTGGGTAGTTACAGATAACTAGATATGAAGATTGCTTAACTCATATATGCTAGCCAACCTTCAAATTTGTCAGAGATCTTCTGAATATGGCATTTAACATATGTAAATTTATTATAAAAACAGATTCCCAGATCATAACAGTTGCTCCCATGGTCTCAGAAGACTTGAACACAGTAGCAGGTGACTCCAACCTGGATTGTGGTTTCTAGTCATGGAGCAAAACTACTCCAAACACCTGATATATATCAGCTTAGCTGTGGACAAACTAGACACACGGGGAGTCAGTCTCATGTAGCTGAATACAAGGTGAGGCCAGAGATTCCAAGATGGCTGCAAGAGGCTTGAAACTTGTTTGGAAGCTAGAGTAATCAAGCCAAGGATTTGGATAGATTTCTCAGCCAGGAACACCAAGCTCCCCACCCCACTACAGTGGAAGTACTCACAGTGTCAAGGGGACAAACTTCAGAAAAATTATGCTCCCCTGAACCCTGGAAAAGCACTGACCTCCTGGAGTGCAGACCAGTGAGACAGTGGTGGCAGCAGCTAAAGTAGCCATAGCTGCTAAGGTAGAAAACTGGGAGTGGCTGTTCCCGGCTGGCAGAGGTGATATGGGCCGCAACGAGATATGGGTAGAAAAGATTGCTCGACAACCCAGAGTAGCAAAAAAAAAAAAAAAAAAATGCCCACTGCACAGCATAAGAGTGTAGGAGAGGCAGTGGGAAAGGGGAGAGTAGACTTGCTCCAGCAAGGGGCTCCATGGACACTGCCCATACTGTGGCTCACCTGAGGAGTTAGGAACAGCAAAGAGGCATAGAGAGTGCACGCTGGCAAGTGGCTCCAAGGACCCTGCCCGCATTGAGGCTCACCAGTGGAGCAAGGAGCAGGAGATAGGCATAGTGAGTGCACTCAGGCAAGGGACTCCACAACCCCACCCATACCATGGCTCACCTGAGGAGCCAGGAGATGGAGAGAGGCAGAGAGGTATTCAAGCAGCTCCACAAAGAGGAACCCTAAAGAAGCACAACTGAGCTGCCAAGCTGAGCCTTCCACCTGCCTGCACCCTCCCCCCCCCCTTTGCTGCTCCGGAACCCTGTAATGACTGGGACACCGAGACTCACCTTTCTGACAAGGCCTGCGGATTATCTGATCTGCATGGAAGAGACCATGGAAATTACCAGGATCCATGGTCCCCAGCAGAAGCTAAAGGTCACTGGAGAGATCAGGGACCAGGTTAGGTGCCACAGACTGCAAAAACTGGAGAACAATACAGAAGGACACGAGAAGCTACCACCCAAATTCAGCAAGGGCAAGATGACTAAAGGGCAGCATAAGAACACAAACACCAAAATCCAAAATAACTTTGCATTTTCAGATCCAATCTATCCCAAATAAAAGAACCCTGAGAATTCAAACACAAGCGAAATAGAAGAAAAAGACCTCAAATCCTTATTAAAGAAAATTATAATGGAAGAAACTAATAAAATCCGTAATCAAATGCAGGAAGACACAGTCAAGTAGGTAGAAGACATAAAAGAGGCCTAGAGAGAGACATTGGAAAAAATTCAGGAAAATAGAAACAACCATATGAAGGAAGTCAATAAAGCAATTCAAGATCTGGAGATAAAAATGGAAACAGTAATAAAGGCAGAGAGAGAAGAAAAATAGGAATGAGAAACCTTAGAATAGAAAGCAAGCAACACAGAGCTGAGCCTATCTAACAGAAGTCAAGAAATGGAGGAACGAATCTCAGGACAAGAAGATACAATCATAGAACTTGAAGCAGCCTTCAAAGGAAATACTAAACCTGAAAAATAACTGAAAAAAAAAAATCCAAGAAATCAAGGACACCATGAAAACACAAAACCTGAGAGTAATAGGCATCAAGAAAAGAGAAGATGCCCAACTACAAGGCCCAGAAAATAACTTCAATAAAATCATTGAAGAAAATTTCAACAATTTAAAGAAGGAAATGCATATAAACATACAAGAGGCATACAGAACACCAAATAGAATAGAATAGAATAGAAAATCTTCCTGCCAAATAACAATAAAAATACAAAATATACAGAACAAAGATAAAACATTAAAAGTGGCAAGAGAAAAAGTCAAAGTAACATACAATGGCAAAACTATTAGAATTACACCTGGCTTCTGAGCAGAAGCCATAAAATCCAGAAGGGCCTGGATAGAGGTACTGCAAACCCTAAGGGACCACAGATGCCAGGCCAGACTATTCTACCCAGTGAAACTAGCAATAACCATTGATGGAGAAAACAAAATATTCCATGACAAAAACAAAATCAAACACTTCTTATCCACAAATCTGGCCTTAAAGAAGTTTCTAGAAGGAAAATTCTATCCTAAAATGACAAGTAACAACCAAAATTACACAGGAAATAGATAACTACACCATCACAAAACAAAACCACACAATCTTGTTACTATAACCAACATCAAAAATTAAGGGACTTAACAGTCACTGGACATTAATATTGCTTAACATCAATGGTCTCAATTCTCCAAAAAAAAAAAAAAAAAAAGGCACAGACTAACTGAATGGATGCAAAAACACAATCCAACATTCTTCTGCATTCAAGAAACACATCTCACCCACAAGGACAGACATTACCTCAGGGTAAAAGGGTGGAAAAATATTCCAATCAAATGGTTATAAGAAGCAAGCTGGTGTAGCCATTCTAATATCTAATAAAATAGACTTTAAAACAAAATTAAACAACAGGAAAGAGGAAGCTCACTTCATACTCTTCAAAGTTAAAATGAACCAAAAGGATATCACAATTCTGAACATCTACGTGCCAAACACAAGGGTGCACACATTTGTAAAGGAACTGTTAACAAAGCTTAAACAACACATAGATCCCCATACATTAATAGTGATAGATTTCAACACCCCACTTTCACTGAAGGATAGGTCAGTGAAACTGAAAATAACCTGAAAAATAACATCATTAACTAACATCATAAATCAAATGGATCTAACAGATATTTACAGAATTTTTCACCCATACAAAAAGGATTAGACCTTCTCATCACCCCACGTGACCTTCTCCAAAATGATCACATAGTTGGTCACAAAGCCTCAACAGATACAAGAAAAGTGAAATAAAACCGTGTATCCTATGAAATCACCATGGTCTAAGGCTGGTCTTCAACAACAGAAATAATGAAAAAGCCTATACACACATGGAAACTAAACAACTCTCTACTTAATGACACCTCGTTCATGGAAGAAATAACGAAAGAAATTAAAGACTTCCTGAAATTCAATGAAAATGAAGAGACAACATACCCAAATTTGTGGGACACATCAAAGGCAGTGCTAAGAGGAAAATTCAAAGCACTAAGTCCCTTTATAAAGAAATTGGAAACATTCCACATAAGCAAGTTAAGGACACATCTGGAAGCCCTAGGGGGAAAAAAAAGAAGCAGAAACACCGAAGAGGAGTAAACACCAGGAAATAATCAAAGTTAATGTGGAAATCAATAAATTAGAAACAAAGAGAACAATTCAAAGAATCAATAAAACCAGGAGCTGGTTCTTTGAGAAAATCAGCAAATAGACAAACTGTTAGCCAAACTAACAAAAGACAGAGAGACACTATCCAAATCAGTAAAATCAGAAATGAAAAGTTAGACATAACAACAGACAGTGAAAAAATACAAAGAATCAAAAGATCCGACTTTAGAGGCATATATGCCACAAAATTTGAAAATCTAAATAAAATGGACAAATATCTTGATCGATTCCACTTGCGAAAATTGAATCAAGATGAGATAAACAAATTAAAAAGTCATATTTCTCCTATGGAAATAGAAGCAATCATTGAAATCTCCCTACCAAAAAAGTCCAGGACCAGATGGTTTAAGCACAGAATTCTACCAGATCATCAAAGAAGAGCTAATACTGATAATTTTCAAACTACTCCAAAATATAGAAATGGATGGAACATTACCAAAATCATTCTATGAGGCCGCATTCACATTGATATCTAAACCCCACAAAGACCCAACAAAAAAAAGAGAATTTCAGACCAATTTCTCTTATGAACATTGATGCAAAATTACTCAATAAAATACTTGCAAAACGAATACAAGAACACATCAAAGATATCATTCACCATGATCAGGTAGGCTTCATTCCAGGCATGTAGGCATGGTTTAATATATGGAAATCCATCAATGTAATCCACCAAATAAACTGAAAAAAAAAAAAAAACACATGATCATCTCCCTCGATGCTGAAAAAGCATTTGACAAAACCCAACACTCTTTCTTGTTTAAAGTTTTGGAGAGAACAGGAATTTCAAGGCACATACTTACCTAAACATAATAAAGACTGTATACAGCAAGCCATTAGCCAACACAAAATTAAATAGAGAGATACTCAAAGAAATTCCTCTAAAATCGGGAACCAGAAAAGGCTGGCCATTTTCTCCATATCTCTTCAGTATAATTCTTGAAGGTCTAGCCAAAGCAATAACACAACAAAAGGAGATCAAGAGAATAAAAATGGGAAAGGATGAATTCGAATTATCCCTATTAGCAGATGATATGATAGTGTATATAAGTGACCCCCACAATTCCAGAAAACTCCTTTAGCTGATAAACACCTTCAGCATATTGGCAGGATACAAAATTAACTCAAAAAAATCAGTAGCCTTCCTATGTACAAATGACAATCAAGCAGAGGAAGAAATTAAGAAAACTAGACCATTCACGATAGCCACAAGCAATATAAAATATCTATGAGTAACTCTAACCAACAAGTGAAGGACTTATTTGAAAAAACTTTCAATCTCTGAAGAAAGAGATTGAACAGGACATCAGAAAATGGAAGAGTCTCCCTTGTTCATGGATCGGGAGAATTAACACAGTGAAAATGGTAATCTTACCAAATGTAATTTACAGAATCAATGCAATCCCTATGAAAATACCTACACAATTTTTTAAAGACATTGAAAGAGCACTTCTCAACTTCATATGGAATAACAAAAAACCCAGAATAACTAAAACAATCTTATACAATAAAAGATCCTCAGGAGGAATCTCCATTCCTGATCTCAAGCTGTACTATAGAGCAATAGTAATCAAAACAGCATGGTACTAGCACAGCAATAGGCTGGTGGATCAATGGAATCTGATCGAAGACCCAGAAATGAATCTACACACATATGGTCACTTGATTTTTGACAAAGAAGCCAAATCTATTCAATGGAAAAAGGAGAGTATCTTCAACAAATGGTGCTGGTTCAACTGGATGTCTACATATAGAAAAATGCAATTACACCCATATTTTTCACCATGCACAGAACTCAAATCCAAGCGGATGAAAGACCTCTACTTAAAACCAGAGACACTAAAACAGTTAGAAGAAAAAGTGGGGGAAAGTCTGGAACACATGGGCACAGGAGACATCTTCCTGAACAGACCTCCAACAGCCCAGGCCTTAAGGCCAACAATTAATAAATGGGACCTCATAAGGCTGAGAAGTTTCTCTAAGACAAGAGACACTGTCAACAGAACAAAGTGACAGCCTACAGACTGGGAAAAGATCTTCGCCAACCCTATATCTGACAAAGGTCTAATATTCAAGGTATATAAAGAAATCAACAAACTAAATACCACAAACCAAACAACCCAATTGAGAACTTGGGCTCAGAATTAAACAGAGAATTCTTTTTTTTGTTTTGTTTTGTTTTAGATTCTTTTTTTTCTTTTTTTTAAATTTAATTAATTTATTCTTGTTACATCTCAATGGTTATCCCATCCCTTGTATCCTCCCATTCTTCCCACCCTCCCATTTTCCCCTTATTCCCCTCCCCTATGACTGTTCCTGAGGGGGATTACCTCCTCCTGTATATGCTCATAGGGTATCAAGTCTCTTCTCGGTGACCTGCTGTCCTTCCTCTAAGTGCCACCAGGTCTCCCCCTCCAGGGGACATGGTCAAATGTGAGGCATCAGAGTACGTGAGAAAGTCATATCCCACTCTCTACTCAAGTATGGAGACTGTTCTGACCATTGGCTAGATCTGGGTGGGGTTTAAAGTTTACTGCATGTACTGTCCTTGGCTAGTGACTTAGTTTGAGTGGGACCTCTTGGCCAAAATCTGCCTATCATAATGTTCTACTTGTAGGTTTCTAGGACCCACTGGATCCTTCTACATTGCTATTCTCCCATGGTTCTCTCATCTAGAGTCCCAATAGGGTGTCCTCCCCTCTGTCCCAGTTTCCTGTTAAGTGAAGTCTTTTGTGGGACATGCCCCTTGGGCTAGTAGGCAGATATAAGTGAGTATATACCATTTGAGTCTTTCTGCTTCTGGGTTAACTCACTCATTATGATCATTTCTAGCTCAATCCATTTATCCACAAATTTCGGGAATTCCTTGTTTTTCTCAGCAGAGGAATATCAAATGGCTGAGAAACACTTAAAGAAATGATCAACCTTGTTAGTCATCAGGGAAATGCAAATCAAAACAACTCTGAGATTCCATCTTACACCCATCAGAATGGCTAAGATCAAAAATTCAAGCGACACCACATGCTGGCAAGGATGTGGAGAGAGAGGAACACTCCTTTATTGCTGGTTGGAATGCAAACTATTACAGCCACTTTAGAAATCTATCTGGTGCTAACTCAGAAAACTGGGAATAGGGCTTCCTCAAGACCCAGCTATTCCACTCCTTGGAATATACCCAGAAGATGCTCCAGCACACAACAAGAAAATTTGCTCAACCATGTTCATAGCAGCCTTATTCATAATAGCCAGATCATGGAAACAGCCTAAATGTCCCTCAGTAGAAGAATGGATAAAGAAACTGTGGTACATATACACTATGGAATACTACTCAGCTATTATAAACAGAGAATTCTTAACAGGAATATAGAATGGCTGAGAAACACTTAAAGAAATACTTAATGTCTTTAGTTATCAGAGAAATGCAAATCAAAATGTCTCTGAGATTCCATCTTACACTCATGAGAATGGCTAAGATCAGAAATTCAAGTGACACCACAGGCTGGTGAGGATGTGGAGAAAGAGGAACACTCCTTCATTGCTGATGGGAATGTAAACTTGTACAACCACTTTGGAAGTCTATCTGGCACTATCTCAGAAACTTGGGAATAGGGCTTCCTCAAGACTCAGCTATTCCACTCCTTGGGTTATAGCCAGAAAGTGATCTTCCACGCAACAAGGACATATGCTCAACCATGTTCATAGCAGCCTTATTCATAATAACCAGAACATGGAAACAGCGTAAATATCCCTCAGTAGAAGAATGGATAAAGAAACTGTGGTACATTTACACTATGGAATACTACTAGGCTATTAAAAACAAGGAAATCCAGAAATTTGTGGACAAATAGATTGAACTAGAAATGATCATACTGAGTGAGTTAACCCAAAACAGAAAGACTCAAATGGTATGTACTCACTTATATCTGGACACTAGCCCAAGGGGCATGTCCCATGAAATTCTTCACTTATCTTGAAAGTGAGATAGAGGGGAAAACATTCTACTGGGACTCTAGGTGAAAGAAATATCGGGGAATGTGGAAATAGAAGGATCCAGAGTGTCTTAGAATCCTACAAGAACATTATGATGGGCAGATTTGAGCCCAGAGCTTCTGCTCAATCTATGGCACCTGAGTAACCCTGCCTTTTTATACTTTTAATTTTGCTTCGATTGGTTTATTTAATCAGTGAATAACCCATTGCCATCTATATGTATTTCTCAGCCACTGAAACTGGTCTGTACTCTGGGATCACCTGGTAAGGCCTCTACCTCCTACTTAAGTTGCTAGTTCTTCCACATGGGGCCCAAGAGCTGATCTTGGATAGGAGATCATAAGGTGAACATCTATCTACAGAGATGAAGAAGCAGCCCTGGAAAGATGTAAAATAGGAAGGAGGTGTGGAAAAGGAGGAAAACCCACTCTATCTACAACAATGTAAGACGACAGACATAAAACACATGCTCAAATAAGGGACATCATATCTGGCTACATAGACATGCCACAAAAAATTTAATGAACACAGAACTTTCAAGTTCCTAATATAAACTATGCAGTAGGTATAAAAATGTATTTAAATGTGAATGAACCCTGCTGATTGCAGACCTGAAATGGTTTGAATGCATTGTCCTGCTTTTTGATAAGATTTTTCTCCATCTTGGTAATAAGATACAAATGATTTTCTTTGATCTATCCAGTGTCTACAGACAACTCATAAATAATGCAATGATTATTGTGGCTTAGAATATGATACCCAAAGAATGGTGCTTTTACCTGCTGAGATAGAAAAATAGTCTCAGAAAGCATGTCTCTCCGATTTTGTCCCTAGCTTACCACCAGCCACCTGACATACTCAACATTTCTTTTTTGAACTATAGAAAACCTGAGATCCATGATTTCACATACCCAGTTCAAAAACTCCTCGTACAAGAGTGGGTGCCTGTAAGTTGGTTGCTGATGGAACTGATGCCAGAGACTGTATGATCTATGGAGTAATTGCTCAGTCTATCTAGTCAACTGGTAACACCCAAATTCAATATAAGACCTTGACTTAAAATAAGGTAGAGAATTGAATAAGGATAACACCCAAAGTCAAGTCTGTGTTTTAGTTACTATCATATTGCTGTGAAGTATGTTGTTATATATAAGAATAAGGTAATGATAGATACAAGGCTCAGATGTTATATTATATGGAGTTTATTAAATGAGCATGAGGGGAGAAGGAAAGGGGGAAGGGATACCCTAGGGAGAGACAGAGACAAGGGCAGTAAGAAAGAGAGAGAGAGGAAAAGTAAGAGAGAGGAGAGAGAGAGAGGAAAGGTAAGATAGAGAGAGAGAGAGAGAGAGAGAGAGAGAGAGAGAGAGAGAGAGAGAAAGAGAGAGAGAAAGAGAGAGAGAGAAAGAGAGAGAGAGAGAGGAGAAGGGGGTAGAGAGGTAAGAGAAAGATAACATGGAGGATATGTCCTTTTATATGGTCCAGCCCAGGGTCATGCTGCCATGGCAAGTAAACAGTGACATCACAGGTAGGTGGACTGAAGCAGAATGCTAACATTCCTACCTTTTCCTCCAATTAAAAACTGAGAACATTGGTTGTTTTATATAAAGTAAGCTAAATTATATAAATGTAGGTAAACAAGAAAAGAGAGAGAAAACGCAATAGCAACAAATGTCCAAATAATATAGTGGAGAGGAAGGAAAAATGTAGGGTATGTCAGTCATTTTCTGCAGCAGATAAGGACCAAGGAGTGCTGGGGGAACCAGGAGCTGTTTATCTGAGGCCTGAAGCACACCATTTCAACATTTTGCAAATGGATAAGGAGCAAAGTAATCATCTTAACTACTTCCTGTCAACAGTAGGGTGGTGATAGGGGGTTTAAAAAACTGAAATATTGGCCAGGTTCCAGAATAACAGGCTGCTGCATTTGTTGTCCAGGGACTGAGAACATCTGCAGATGGGATGTGCAATGCGGGTCCAGCTAAGAGGAACAATGCAGGTCGGGCAGAAAAGATTTCTAAGGTTGGACAGGCACATTTGTCAGTAGCTGCTTTGACAATGTCCCAGATTTAGGCAGTCTGGCAGGATACTGGAACATATATGTGGGCAGTAGACAAACTTAGTAGGTTAGGGAGAAAATTCCCTTTAGATATACATTTGAAACTCTTGAGAGAGCAAAGAGAAGAAGCAATAGACAATGCTGATGATACATGATAATTTTGGGAGAGCAAAGAAAAGGTCTGGATATAGGAACTTCTTCAATTTTACCCAATTGCTGGCAATAATTAAAACAGTTTAGTTTTGAATCTGTCCAAGTTTGGTTGCAGAGGTGGGTAAGCTTAGAAGCCTTAATGTGGGTGTAGGGAATTGAGATTCTCTAAAAGACATCCCAAAGGCTTGATAGGAGGAATGGACAACTAGACTTTTTGAATAGGGAGGTGAGGTCAGTAAACCATTAGGGCTTCCCCCAAAATGGATAGTGACTCACAGAACAGGTGCACAGACTGTTCCAGTAACTTGTCAATACTGGACAGCAACCAAAGAGCACAGCTCTGCAGCTGAGCTGGTCTGGGGACACAGTCACCTACCTAGTGGACTAGGAATTTTTCAGAGACTAAGCAGTGGCAGAGACAACTGTGTCAGTTTTCACCCAATAGGAACTGTCCTAGGTGTGGATCAGCAAAAAGGATGGATACCTCCACTCCCAGTGAACCAGAGAGCTGTTGACAGTCTCTTGGACAAAGGGAAGCATTTACTTTATTAAGAAAGGGGAATTGAGCTGATGTTGGGTACAGAAAGGTGGCAATCAGATAGGGTGTGGGGAGTCCCTAAGCCAGTGAAAAAGGGAAGGAATTCCACCCTTAGATATAGGCAATAGGTGATAACCTAGGCTTTGATTAACAGTACTTAACTGGACTCCATTTGACCTGAAGGATGGATTTTCTCTAGCTTACAAGAATCCTTTAAAATTCATAAGGGGAGATAAATTTAACATCATCATTGTTTGTAATCCGCAGTGAAATAAACATTGTTGGACATGTCCACGTTGTAGGAAGAGGCAATAGACATATAGCATGGTAAAAGATTGGGTAAAGAACTTTGTGTTAAAACATGTTCTTAAAACACCTAGTTGGAAGCTTTGAGCAATAGGTGAAATTCTGTAAGTAATCACTGTCCTTTGGCTAAAAGAATGGTTACAAGGTAGACTGTATGTAGACCTGACAGTTAAAAATTTGGTCTCCTGCATATGAGGAGGGCTGGGAAGGTACCTGAAGTTTCTCATGATAGAAGCTATCCATTACTATGTAACCTGAGTATGAGTTTAAAACAGACCTGTAGCATTAGCGCTACCCTGTTTTGCGAGGCTGCTGAATTTAACAGCCTGTACTCTACAAGGTCAAGGAGTTTGAAGGCTGGAAATGTCTACCGCTCTTGTGCTGGTTGAACCTCCAGTGGATTGGCACAAAGAACAAGCCTGTGTGTGATCATTCTACATCCATAGGTCAAATTTGTCAAAATGCTAGGCTGTGGGATGAATGTCCCATTCTGGTTGCTGCAGCTGTGAGACCGGTGTCTCCTTTTGGCTGCATCTGAAATAGGTCCCTGGCAGAGCTGGAACAGGCTGGACCCTAGCAGGAAGGGTTTTTGCAGACCTCAGGGTTAGTGGCTAAGGCCTGTAGTATGGTTTGCTGTAACTAAGCCGGTGAGAATGGCTTCTCTTGGGTTTTAAAGATTTTACCAGTTCTTATATGGGATCTTAGGATACATCTTCAGCCTTTTAATTAAGATGGCAGAGACCAGTTTTTTCTGCCTTAATATTTAAATAGACGCACTTTGTACATAGTTTATGTTAATACTTAAAGACTAAGACTCTAAGTTTTATCTCTGTTAAGTTGGAACATTTAAAAACACAAGTACAGTCCGAATGGAACAGAGCAGTTTTGTAGGACCCATAACCTTATGTTTAGAATTATAGGCTAGACATGTTTTAATGTTAGTACAGTAGAACATTATAAAAAAAGGTATCAAACCCATTAGCCAGGAATGGTTGAATCTAGTGTAGCTGATGACAGGAGAAACAGCATTTATTTTTAATTTGAATAGACCTTTATATAACTGTGAAATAAAAATTATTTAGAACCAGGTTACACTTCCCAGTCACTGGTCACTGTGTGGAGAATGTTAACTCTGCTCCTGGACTACCTGGCCCTTCTTGGCCAGGCTGGCCTCCTGAGTGACAGTTGCACTTGAGCACATCCACTGAATCACCTGCAATTTGAAGGAAGTGGCCAGGCTAGAGGTGGAAAGGTCACATAGGCAGACATAGAAGGGAAAGGTGGCACCCTCCACATTGCCACTAACCCACAGTGGCAGATTTAAAAACTCAGGGTGGCTGAGCCATACAGACATGGAAGTGGAGCTGAGGAACAGCATCAGTCCTGTTCACTCCAGGCTCAGTGCAGCCCTCCTGAAACTCCCAAAGTCTGAAGCTAGTGTTTGGAGCATCAGCCTTGGTGACAGTGGGGCTGCAATAGATTGTTGCAGCCCAGTTCTGTCCTGGCTTTGGGTGGCCTGTACAAGCACCCCACATGGTATGGAGGGAGTGGAGCAAGCAGCAGAGGGTGAGGGAGAGTGTCAGAACACAGCTAGTGAGGCAGGGAGCAGTGAGGGGTCTGGTGGGATTGGCCTCAGAATCAAAGTAGACCATCCAGAGCAGTAAATGTGAGCAGTCTGGGGGACCTGGTCTCCCAGTCCAATTAGAGGAAAGCTGCAGGCACTAACCCCAGAAGTCCACCACGAATGGAGCTGATGAGTGGGCCTTGAGATTTACAGGTAGCTTAACAAAGGAATAACAGACAGGCAGCACTGGTGTCACGGGGAGGTGTAGCCATGCAGACGGTGATGGAGAGATATCTACATTCCAGTCCAGGGAGAGAGTGAAGCAACAGCAATTTGTCTCAGCTTAGAATTGTGGGAAAGGTGACAGTCTTGAGAAGCGGCTTGAAAGACTTGGTCACAGCAAACTTGGTCACAGCAAGCAGAGTAAGTGGGATAGAGCAGCTCGGGAAGTGGGTGAGCAGACAGAATGGTCCTCTGGGATTAATATCCAAGTCACCAATGTTATTATCTAAAAGAATAAAATACAATGCTCAGATGTTATCTTATATGGAGTTTATTAAATGAGCATGGGATGAGAATGAAATGGGGGAAGGGGTACCCCAGAGAGAGACAGAGAGAAGTGAGTAGAGAGGTAAGAGAGAGACCATGTGGAGGGTTTGTCCTTTTATATGGCCCTTGGCAGGGTCATGCCCCTGTGGCAGGTAAGCAGTGACATCACAGGTAGGTGGACTGAAACAGAATCCTAACAAAGTAACACCACGACCAAGGCAATGTATAAAAGAACACTATCATTGAGGGGTTGCTTACCATTTTGCAGGTTTATTCAATGGCTATAAGGTGGGGAGTATGGTATCAGTCTATAAAGCATGGTAATGGAACCATAGTTAAGAGCTTACTTCCTGACTTGCCGAAAGCAGGCAGAAAGAGAGGGAGACTAGGCCTAGTGTGGGCTTTTGAAACTTCAAAATACTCCCCCGTAACATGCATCCTCTAACAAGGCTATACCACTTAATACTTCATGAACAGTTTACCAATTGAGGACCAAGAACTCAAACATGTGAACTTATGGGGCAATTCTCATTCAAACCACCACACTCTGGTTTTCAAATACATATGCTCACATGTATACATGCTTACACATCCACATAACACACATGCACACACACACACACACAGAGAGAGAGAGAGAGAGAGAGAGAGAGAGAGAGAGAGAGAGAGAGAGAGAGAGAGAGAGAGGGACTATGGAAATTGTTTATTGCTTTGCAGAAAATAATCGGGCAAATGGCAATTTGAATCTGAAGCAGCTGATTTTAACATCAAAGGAAAACCAAACTCTGCTTCTCAGTGGCAAAGAACAACCGAACCATTTCTTTGGAATACGAATTAAGTTTTTGATAGCATATGAGTCTTACCATTGGACGAAAATGTAAGATTAATTTAGTAAAATCCAATTATGTCCAAAAGGAAGAATGCACATAAGCAAAAATAGAGGGGATACAACATAGATCTGAGTAGGTGTAGAAGCAGATCTGAGGCAGCGCACTCCTTTTCTGTCAGACCTCAAAAGTTAATAGAAAAAAGTCCCTGTGCTAAAGAAATAGAATAAAAGTAAAATTGCTACACCACAGCATGACCATGCAGACTAGATGTGGAAGGCTTCATGTGAGGACACCTAAGGCAATGTTTTCTGAGAGATATTAGTGACATTCAGGGAAGCATCTTTGGACTGCCACACATAGCTGTTAGAGTTAAGAGTCAGTGGTTGGAATGTTCCCTCTTAACAGCAACAAAGAACAAAATGTGCTTCCTTTTCCCCTTTTCTTTTACCCATCTCCTCCTATTCTCTGTTTTTATTCTATTTAAATACCCATCAACTTTGTGACCACATGATTGCGGCAGACATGGGAAGAGAATTATGGCTTGCCAGTCTTGGACAGCCTTGAGGTTCATGTGAGGAATTTGGCTACCATCCTCTTTCTCCCACTCTTCAGGAAGGAAGGATGCTTCATTTAAATATCATCCACCAGGACTCCAATTCCAAAATAGATCCAGATCATACCCATTTGGCTGACGATACACTACCATAATAATAATTTAAAGTATCTTGGATTCTTATATTTTTCTTAATAAGCTCTCTGTTGGCTAGCAATCAGTAAGTGAATATACAGAGTCACAGCTTTATACAAAGCACACAAGTGTTTAGATCTAGCATGTGACTTGGACCAGATTCTGAACATCAGTATTCCAATTAAGTAAGAATTGCCACTGCTGGGGACTGGGGAGATGACCTATGGCTTGAAAGAATGAGGAGTTGAGTTTGTTCTAAAATCTACATTAATAACCAAGAATGGTGGCTTAAATCTGTATTCCCAATGCCAGGGATTCTGAGACAAGCAGATTGCTAACACTCAGTAACTGGCCACTTAGGTGAATCAATGAGATCCAGGTTCAATGAAAAACCTTTTCTCCATTGGCTAGATTTAGGTAGGGGTTTAAAGTTTACCACCTGTATTGTCCTTAGCTGGTGCCTTAGTTTGAGCGGGACCCCTTGGCCCAAATCTGCCTGTCATAGTGTTCTACTTGTAGGTTTCTAGGACCTTCTGGATCCTTCTACTTTGATATTCTCCCATACTTCTCTCATCTAGAGTCCCAATAGGACGTCCTCCCCTCTGTCTCAGTTTCCTGGTAAGTGAAGAATTTCATGGGACAAGCCCCTTGGGCTAGTATGCAGATATAAGTGAGTATATACCATTTGAGTCTTTCTGCTTCTAGGTTAACTCACTCATGATCGTTCCTAGCTCAATCCATTTGTCCACAAATTTCAGGAATTCCTTGTTTTTAATAGCTGAGTAGTATTCCATAGTGTAGATGTACGACAGTTTCTTTTTCCATTCTTCTACTGAGGGACACTTAGCCTGTTTCCATGTTCTGGATATTATGAATAAGGCTGCTATGAACATGGTTGACCAATTGTTCTTGTTGTGTGCTGGAGCATCTTCTGGGTATATTCCAAGGAGTGGAATAACTGGGTCTTGAGGAAGCCCTTTTCTCAGTTTTCTGAGATAGCACCAGATCTAGCCAATGGACAGAACATTATCCACAGTTGAGTGGAGAGTGGGGTATGACTTTCACACGAACTCTGGTTCCTCATATTTGTCCATGTCCCCTGGAGGGGGAGACTTGGTGGCACTCAGAGGAAAGAGAGCAGGTTACCAAGAGGAGACTTGATACCCTATAAGCATATACAGGGGAAAGAAATCCCCCTCAGGAACACAGGAACAGTCATAGGGGAGGGGAATAAGGGGGAAATGGGAGGGAGGGAAGAATGGGAGGATACAAGGGATGGGGTAACCATTGAGATGTAACAAGAATAAATTAATAAAATTTAAAAAAAAAAAAACCTTTTCTCAAAAAAGGAAATTGGAAATAATTGTAGAAGACAGTGAAGGGAGTAACTGTACAGATGCAAGTACATATATACATACATATAATAACTTTAAATACAGACAGAGGCATTAACAAACAGACAGACAGACAAAATACAAAGCCGACCAAACTGACCATGGAAGAACAACTACATCTTGCTTAAAATGGATTTTGAATCATTTCTTTTTCTTTTTTCTTTCTCAGGAGAAAATGTCACTATCAACTTTTTGATTTTTATATTCCTATTTAGTCATTCACTCTCTCATGTTACATCCTGGTTATAGGCCCATTCCTCCTCACTTCTCAGTCCCACACTCCTTCTGGCCTACTTCTTCCCCTACTCTTCAGAAAAGGGGAGCCCCCCTCCTACTCAGCCCAGCACATGAAGTTGTATCAGGACTATGCATGTCCTCTTGCCCTGTGGCCTGGTAAGGCAGTCCTGCCAGGGGAAGGTAATTGAAAAGCTGCCAAGAGAGTCTGTGTCAGAGAGACCACATGCTCCCCTTACTAGGAGACCCACATGCTGTCAGGTCGGTGCCTCAGCTACATCTTTGTGGGGAACCTAGTTCCAGTTCTTGGTTGGTGCTTCAGTCTCAGAAGGGTCCTCTGGGCCCTCGTTAGTTGGCTTTATTTCTTTTCTTTTGAAGCTACTGTCTTGGGTTCATATCTACTAGAAATCCCCAGATGGTGACACCATTGAGAGTGCTATAAGATGCAACTCATTGACACACACTAGTGTTGCAGATTCCCTATATACCAGAACAAGTAATTAACAACAATCACACTTTAACAGCCAGGCAAGGTGGTGTGTTGTGATTGTTCCTCATTAATAGAAACATTCTCTCAAGAATAAGCATCTTCCTTAGTAGGATTTGTTGCAAATATCAAAGCTGTTGTTGATTATGCAACTTAGTTTGGCATTGACTTAAATTCTTTTCTTTCTTTTTTTTTTTTTTTTCAAGACAGGGTCTCTCTGTGTAGCCTTGGATGTCCTGGACTTGCTTTGTTGACCAGGCTGGCCTTGAACGCACAGAGATACGCCTGCCTCTGCCTCCCGAGTGCTGGGATTAAAGGCATGCACCATCACGCCCAGCTTTTTAAACTTATTTTCAGTAACTTACTTTTACTTGGAGATTAAAAATCAATAGGTATAGTAAGCTCAGTTCCACTCAGATATGAACAGTTACTCCCACAGTTCACTCTGCTCACTGAATCCCTGCCTCTCAGACTGGGAAAAAATGATCTAAAACTTGTCTTTTCTTCTTCAATATTGCAATGTAGAGTCTGAACAGAAGTCTGCTGAAAAATATACATATCCCTTTATCATCTAATTAAAATAACCAAAAGAACAAATCTCTTGGAAAGTTTTAGCTTATATTGTGACCTGTGTACAAATAGAATGCAGTTGGATAGGAAATGACTCAGTCAATTCATATTACCATGGAAGCACAAAGACCTGAATTCTATCTCCAGCAAGTACATCAAAGGCCAGCATGGGGCCTAGAACTGTAATCCCAGCACTGGTAGGGAGGAATCTAGAGGCGCTCTGGAGCTTCTTGGCCAGACTAACTGTCAGTTAAAAGTTCAGGGAAATGCCTTTTTTCAAAAAAATCAAAGTGGAGAGTGGTCAAATAAAAGTACTTAACAAAGGTACTCAATTCCACCAACTTGCTTTGCTTTTTATATGCTCATGCACGCGCGAGCATGTATGCGTGTGTGTGTGTGTGTGTGTGTGTGTGTGTGTGTGTGTGTGTGTGTG